>JAWWES010000115.1:9337756-9362322 GCA_035583135.1 Lophotriccus pileatus
CCCTCAGTGCTGGTCACTTTTTGAACATCACCTCCCAAGGGCACAGGAACAGGCAATTCCCAAATGTCAGAAGTCAAACAGGCGAGGCAGAAGGCCAGCTTGGCTTGAGCAGGGATCTTCTCTTGGAAATAAGGCAAAAAAAGGAAGGTGTATGCCCAGTGGAAGCAAGGTCAGGTGACATGAGAGGAATATGGAGATTCTGGGAAATCTCAGAGGCTGCTGTGGCAGATGCTCTGTTGCACCTAGTTGATCAAGGTGAAGAAAGGAAACTTAATGCTCTGGAAATATCTTCAACAATTATAAAGACTTTGGAAAATACTTTTTTAATAAAAAATACTTTTTAAAAAAGAATTTCCTCTTGAATTATTTTACCTAGTTGATGACTTTCATTAACGTTTGTGCATTTGCACTGTGTCAGCCACTTTGTTCCTGTCCAGCCTGGCTCTGGTGGCTTGTTCTCTGACACATAACTCTGCTCGGTTAACATTGCTGCGTTCATCATTGCCTGTTTATTACAAGAAAAAGACATAAGCAACCCACAGGCAGGTATGTGGTATCTAATTTTCTCAGGTGCTGTGAGCCTGCTGTGTTTGCAGCTTTCAGTGGCAATTGGGTGGAGTGGAACACATGTGAAGTCATGTCATGGGTCCGTGTAACTAGTCTGTAGTGAGCAGCAAGGCATTCCAGGTCACTTGGTGTTTTCCCAAACAGTGTCTTGCTGAGTGAGGCCAGCAAGAGAAGACCAAGGCAGTATGGCTCCTGTGCTGCTTTTGCAGGACTATTTTTTTTTCCACTAGACTATTTGGAAGGCAAAATGCAAGGACTCTTCCTTTCCAATTACAGAAATTTTGAGGGCAAAAGTTGTGTGTTTCCTAACCGTCTCCTGCAGAAATTCAGCATGTATTTTCTTGCACATTTATTAGGTGAGTTACCTATGGCAAATGTCCTTTTACATCTCTGTCAGTCAGTTGCCAGTGGCTACATACAACAGCAAAAAAAAAAAAAAGGAGAGAGAAAAATATCTCTCTACCTCATATTTTTATGCCCCGGTTTCTTCTAAAGTCTTTTCTGCGGGTGAATAATATTACTGTACCTCATGTACACATGACACCATGTATGAACAGCCAGGTTGTTGGCACAGTTAAGAACAGCCCATTTTTTTCTGGCTGCTGTAAATGACTTTAGGGAATCTGTGGTTAAAAATATGTCTCTTCTTTTTTATCCAAATTCATTTTGGTTCTGAGAAAGAATGTGTTCCAACCATGGCATTTTATTCAACCTTTTCTTCAGCTATTTTAGGCATCATCCCAAAGATGTCACCATCTTTTCCACGGAGATGCAGACAAAAGGCTGTAGCGTTTTTGAAAGCAATAATCTATTTCTGCAGGTATTTCAATTTGCTTGCACATGTGACCTGACCCTGTGCTATTTAATGTTCATGTATTAATCCTTTGCAAATGTGATGAAAACTCAGTTACTGAGTTTAATGTTTCTTTGCAGCTCGCTGATTAACTAAATTCCGCTGGGCTGAGAAAAGGCAGGTGTTGATTTTGAGGATTTAGCAGTGAAATAGATTGAAAACTGGTCAATATGGGCACAGCAAATATTGTGTAACACTCATTTCTATTTAAACCAGAATTAAATCAAATTCCTGTAGTATTAGTACCTGTAGTCTTGTTTTAGCTTTAATATAGCTATAGTATTATTTTATCAGCATGCTTACATTCTTTGAGCCAACTTACAATCTAGTGGAAAAGGATCATTTGTCTTTTCTGAAACCATAAAAAGCAGGACTTCTCTGATGCTGTGTTAGCTCTTTCAAATTCTTTACATGTTGAGTCATCTACTTTTCCTCCTTGGAAAGGTAAGGAGCTGGTAGTAACCTGCAGCTTTCACCAAAAGAGGCGATCACTGCTTCTCTCCTCATTTGAAACTCCAGAATTTTATTGGGTAAAAGAAAATTATTCTGAACTCTGAATCACAGCTTAACAGTCAGCATGTTGTAGGAAAGCCAGCTAATGAACAGGAGATACCTACTCTTGGTAAACACCGGGACTTCCTTCTTACTTTGTTAGTCACAGTCTATTTCAGTGCTATCTTTATATTTTGGTATCGGTCCTTGCCAATTCCTGCCTGCTAGTTGGTAGCCACTGGTGTGATGATTTCCTTGGAGCTACTACACTTTAAAGCAATTACACATGTGATCGTAGACCTCATCCCATTGTTGGTCCTAAGATTCGAAGAGCTCCGGCTGTATATGGGGTAGAAAAGGACAAGGAACACAGCTTTCCTGCTACAGAGCACTGCTCTTTGATCACAACTGTGGTCCAAATGCTTTGGGGAATGGGTAACTGCTGCATTTTATTAAAGACATGCAACTGAAATAATAATCGGATAAAAGGATCATTTATCGTCAAATGATTATGGAACTGCATTATGTGATTTCATATCTTTTCCTTCCAAATCTCTGCATTTCAAACCAGGTTGTGGTTTTACTCTGTGCCATTAACACTTTGGTATTACGCAGGAGTGTATTTCATAAGCAATTCAGTGGAATATGGATTATGTTATCAGGAAATAAATAAAATTTTCTCAAGTTGGCCTTGGCTCTGCTGGTGGTAATAGTGAAATTGTTTGTCCTTAAGCTATAGCAGAGGATTGGATTCTTAAAAACTGGATAGGGAAAAACGCTTTTAGAGTGATTTCTTTACAATAAAAACATGATAGTCTTAAAGCTAACTGATAATCTTTTTGAGTCCATTCCACATGAAGCAGGAGAGCAAATAGGTTCTCAGCTGATGTAAGTCAACATAGTCCCATTAGCTGACAAAGCTGGGTCAGTCCACAGCAGCTGAGGATCCAGCCCCGTGACTTGGAAAGAATTATCATCTTGCTGTCAAAACCAGGGAAAAGACTGTAACAGGATTTTGTAAGAGCAAATAATATTAGAGAGCAAATAAGATGGGTCAGGGACCAAATAGGATGGCTGTTTAATTTGTCATTTATCAAGATTTTTTTTTTTTATTGGAATGGGCACCAATGGGGAGAAGTTGTCTCTTAGAGCCACTGAGGGCTGTTAATGTAATTTTAGTGCTGTTTACTGTCTATCACTGCAGTGGAGCCAGGCTCATGAATAGTACACCTTTAATAACAGAACTCCTGAGTTAATCTCCTCTAGAAGTCTGCGTGACATTACTAGCTGTAATCTAACCCTTCCAGGTTATTGTAGATGCACTTATGGACATAAAACCTTCTTTGGGAGAATTAGGCATTTTCTCATTATACATGCTAGTAGCTTTTCACTGAATATCACCAAATTTCCTTGAAAATCTGAGTTTCTCTGGCAAGTTGAAGAGTTTACCAAGTCTATGAAAAAGGATCTTAAGAATTTTCTAATGACTTGTCCTCTGAATTAGTCAGGTGAGGTGCTCTGATGAACTGATGGAAAACTAAAGCAGTTTATCTTCAGAACGGGCAGATGCAGGATGTGCGTGGGGAAGGAAATGCTGAAGCAGAAATCCCTGCTGCGTGTGGAGTCATTTTAGGACTACAGCCTGGTAGTTGAAGGATCCACACATCTCCGTTCCTTCCTCTGCCTTTAGGACCTGATTGCCGTATGTTCTAGGAAAATGAGCAGCATGAGCTGACCATTGACTAGCTGCTTAAAAGATGTTTAAGGTTTGCAGGGTTGCATGTGGACACTTAAAGTCCGAGCCCCAAGCTGCTAAAGCGTGTACTGGATCTGGTCTTTAACCTCTGTGTCTCAGCTTCTTTGGAAAATAGGAAAATAATGCTTCATTTCTCTGCCCGTGTATGTCCAGGTTTAGCAAACTCTCCAGGAAAGAGACCTTCTCTTTCTTTGCTTGTCATGCTAATAATGAACAACTGCAGCACGGAGACTAGAGTAACCACAACGAGAGGAGCTGTGATTGCATCGCTAGCAACAGCAGACATCTCCTGTCAAGTTGACCCCTCATTGTACCACAGATGCCTCACTGGTATTGTCCCCACCTGGGACATTCAGAAATGCATGGGCAGCAGGGC
The DNA here is from genome assembly GCA_035583135.1 of Lophotriccus pileatus. Lineage (NCBI taxonomy): Eukaryota > Metazoa > Chordata > Aves > Passeriformes > Tyrannidae > Lophotriccus > Lophotriccus pileatus. The sequence goes on from JAWWES010000115.1 coordinate 9,341,801, forward strand.
TCTGTGGGTGGTGGGTGTCCAGGCACCTGTTTTCCACCTCCGGAGCACCAGCTATCTTGCACTCATTGCAAGGTGGATCAGGGAAATCAGGTCACAGCAGAGACTGGTTGCAGTTTTGCCATCTGCAGGGGAGTGTGTGAGAGTCTGACAGAGTCTGACATGCCTAGTCAGTGGAAGGTGTCCAAGTTGCTGGGAGTATTGGAGACTCTCATCTCTCCTGGCTTATGAAAGACAAGGAGGACTCTGCTGGTAGATAACATCTCCAGTCCAGTCTGCAGGGTCTCGCCTGCACTCGGCTACAGCTGCAAACCAGTGCTGGCCTTGTGCTCCCCCGATATTCTATTGCTGAAATGTTTGTATTTATAAAAACCCTCATTGAGACCATTGCTGAGATGTGGTTATGTGCCAAACTCTGCAACAGAGTAAATGGAACAAGGTGGTGCACACCCATTTCCCATCATGGCTTGAGCTTGGCTGAGGAGGAGAAGCAAGGTGGAATATGTTATAATGTTTAGTACTGTGGGCTGTTTGTGTTGATACAAGTCGCCACCTTCCCTTTCGAACTAGTTCAGCTCAGGTCCTGTGTTCCATTCAGGTTGGATGGCTGCCCAGCACTGGAGAAATTCCAGACTGATCTGTGATACTTTTTACAGCTAGTTTTGATTTGCTTTAAATTCATTGCTTTTTCTTTTCAGAAAATTATTCAATAGTGCTTGGCTTGAAGAGGGGCTGAAATGCCATCACACATTCTGTACCTCATGAAAGGAAGTGTAATTAAGCCACCTACCTCTTAAACACACAGCCACATTTGACTTATCAGGGAAAGCCACCACAAGGGTTAAACACTTTATTTAGATGGCTTTGTTTGTTACGTGTGTGCTTTGCTTGTTCTGAGAATTAACAGAAGATAAGCTAAAAGTTCATTTATAAGAGTATTAAAGGATAATTATGATGGAGTAAATGCAGCAGGTCAAAAGGCATTATGGTGAACAGAATCATAATATAGGGCTTGGAAAAATAAGCTAAAATGTACAGTGCCTAACATCAGTTACTGAATGCCACAGAACGTACTTCCTTGGTGTTTCTCTCTGCTTCTTCATTCCCAGTGTAAATTAAAGTACTCTGCTGTTTCAGCATGAACACACAATGATGATCAATTGCAGTAACTTAAATTAAACTTTTGGGCAGGCATAAATATGTGACCTTTTAATATCAACGAAATGATAAAAAAGATTTGGTAGGAAATCTGTTCCAATCAGATTAGAGGAGAAGTGGGTAAAGCTGATTACAAGCCCGCTAAACACAGTATTTGGGCAGTATTTGTTCAGAAACAATAGCGTTAATTCTACTTTAACAAGTATTATCTGGAAAATCAATAATTAATGGGAACCCATTATCAACTTGTAATTTAGCACAGAGATTAAGTTGGGGAGAAGTGAAAGCGAGTGGGCAACCTGCTTTTACTTGACCTGTCAGGCTGATGGATTAGCGAGTGACAGCAGGGTTTCATATTTTTTTAAAGGAGAGGTGGTAGAAATAAGTCAATTTAGTCCTTTTGCTCTTTGGCACCACCTTGCCCTCCTACTTCCTCACGCTTTGCAGAATAGCTGCCATGTGCATCCAGGTCACTGCAGCCTGGGGGGATGATGTCACTTTGGTCCTGGGAAAAGGGGGGAAACGTCACCCCCAGATCCACACGATGCATGGAGAGGGGTGAACAGAGGTAACAGAGGAGGGCAAAAGAGCGCTGTTTGTGGGTGGCATGAGCATGTACAATAACATCACCGTGGCTTGCCTTGTCTTCCTACAGGGCCATCCCCCTCTGTAACATCTTTATTTACCTCTCAGCTTGCCAAAGTGCCTCCTACCATGTTTCCTCCTCAACAGGACGTATAGCAACATGTGTCAATGCATGTGAGCACTCAGATTTTCCTCAGCCGGCTCCCCCTTTCCTCCTACCACATCAGCTCTATTTGGGGAAACAACCTTATTTGTCCTCTGAGCTGTGTTGGGACTCAGATGCTGCGTGTGTGTGCATGGGTTGGAAGTGGTGTGCACGACTTGTTTCTTGAGTAGGTCATTGCAACAGATGCCAAACAGATAATGGTTTGCAAAGACAATATACTTCCCGAGGATACAGATGTTCTGATCAAGGATCTCTGTGTGTGTGTGTGTGTGTGTGTGTGTGTGTGTGTGTGTGTGTGTGTGTGCTTGCTTCTCTCAGGGTATCTCTCTGTGTGTCTGCTGAGGCCAGAGTAGGCTTTTAGAAGACGAACATTGCTATTTGCTAAATTACAGGTGGACAGCAATGGGCCATCATTTCCACCTCACTGCCAGTCTGCCCATTGTGTCCTCCTGGGTAGAGGCTCTTTTTTTTCCCAGAGCTGATTTACCTACCTGATTTTGGGCTGAGTGGGGTACAGTTTGTGGGCTGTAGTGGTTTGTGAGAGTGGGGGAATAAAAGAAGATGAGTTGAGGACACTGGACTGAGGACACTGGAAAGCAAGTAAGCCAGCGCTAGAGGATATGTGGAGGTTCTGGTGCAGCTGGACTTGGCTACAGTCACCCACAGGTGTGATGCTCTTTGCCTTACTCAAAGACAATGGTCTAAAATGAAATTAAGGAGGTCTCTGCTGACACAAGGAGTGGCCTATAGATAGGGGAGAGGCAAATGTGAAGGAACATATCGCCTCTTTCAGCAGAGCAGTGGCTAGAGCTAGAAGTAGAGACAACTTGGGCTGGCCTCATGTTTCCCACCAAACCCACCCTCACTATCGGTGTGGATGAGGAACACCATGGCAGGATGAGAAGCCCCAGAGCTTGTATCTGTTTCCACAGGCTGCATTCTCCATCTCTGAGCTGCAGTGATGGTCTGTGTGTTCCCAATACGGTGAGTGAAAGGCTGATGTCTGGACACTGGCTGGACGCAGGCTGGCCCTGCAGCACAGTGTGAAACCTGGGTTGTGGTGGGGGGCTTCTTGACAGTCAGCAAGGCGGGATGCTCTCAGCAAGGGAACAGATTGAAGGCAGATTGTGTGGGTGAAGTAGCCCTGTGCTACACAGATAGGGAGTGGCTTCAGAAATGGCATTTAATCATTCAACATTAACACAAGACATCTGTCACCACCCTTGGCAGTGACGGTGCTACACGGCAAAACAATATGTTCTGGTGCTCCTAATCACTGGAAAAACACTACTTTTTGCAGAGAGTTCTTTTAGTGCCCGGCACAAATCCTTCTATTTTATTATAGCAATCCCAGCCAAATCCTTCAATAAATGGAGTTTTTATTAATGTGCAGCTGTTGAATGAGAAAAAAATAAAACTCAGAAATAAAAATGAATCCCTGAATAATCAGGCTGATCCCAGGCAGTAAGAACAAACAGGCCAACCACATATTTACAGATTTTTGGTATTATTTAAAAATATAGACAGGGCTTTTCTTTCCCTTTCTCCTTTTTTTTTTTTTTTTTTTACACAGACCTGATTAGATTTTGCTCAGGAAGATCCAAGCCACTTCTGTGAGCTGGAAATGCAGCAAGGAATGAGAGGAGCTGGGATGAGGGTCACATCCATTATATGTGCCTGATATTTGCCTGCTGCTGTGGTCAGGAATTCGCTCTGGTCAGAAAGGAGAGTGGAGGGGTGGCACAGTGCCCAGGGCAGCTGGAGTTCAGCTTTGCAATGACGGATGTGCTTGCTTCTCAGCAAAAGAGAACAGAAGAGAGTGTCAAAAAAAGAGGGTGGAAAAAGCGGAGTGACCCAAGCCTTCTGACCACTACAGCTCTCATCAAAAGGATGGTGTGGTTTACTTTAACTAGTTGCAGTTTGGTGCTCACCTGGCTCTTTTTGAGCTTGCCAGGTGAAATGTCAATCAAAAATGCTATTTTGCAGTTAAAAATGAAGGAAAAGTGATCCCATGATGATGCGGTGGGTGAGGCCGGTGCTGAGTTGGGGGAAAAGAGCAATGCTGTCCTGGATTGAGCTCTAGGACCTTTCCCTGTGCACACATAGGTCCTGGCCTGCCAAGGGATTTGCAACCACTGTGTCACAAGTAGGGAGGTCCACCAGGAATGGAACAAATCTCCTTCCTTTATGCTCACTATTGCTGCAGGGAGATCTGTTTCGACTGCGCTACACCCACAGCACAGCCAAGCTACTGCACGCGTGGTGAAAGCTGGGCTAAACCAGGTCCCAGGCTACAGTCCAGCTGGCAATGCAACGACCACTGAAGGCTGTTCCCTGGTGGCTCCAGCCCAGAGGAGAGTGCTGAGTGAGCAGAGATGTAGGAGACCTGCTGGAGCTGCCATCAGATGGGTGCACGTGTACTCAGGTATCTGAGACCCCGTGAGGGTCCACCTAGAGCTGTACCTCCAACAGGAGGGCAAGACCAGTCTGGGCAGCACCCCTAGAGCCAAGGTTTTCATCCTGCCTGAGGCACTCAGAGGTTAGCTGTGGCCCCTGGGACGGTGCCTGTCACCAGCAGCCAGACCCTTGTCAGCCAGGGGTGCTGCCTGGCCAGTGTGAGGCAGGAGGGAATGCCCCTGGCAGATAGCACCCTGCCTACAAAATGACGCAGCCATCTCCACTATTCTTTCTGATTAAATTTGAGCCAAAGTAAAGCCCTAATTCTTCTGATTAAAGCTTAGAAGTTAAGCTCTTCGGACAGGATGTGTGCCTTGCCCTGTGCTCTCCTAAACCACTTTGTCCACTTGATGACAAGACACTAATAATACACTCCTATGTTTCTTCTCAAACACTCACAATGCCCAGTCCATAGGGTAATATGATGTGCCTGGGACATCCCACCACTTCTCTCTCAATAGTGGTATTTATATGCGGTCATTCAGCTATTTTCAGAAGCAGGGAATTTGGGAAGAACTGCTCCAAGCAAAGCAGAGGTCCAGGTCTGCCAGGGTTTATCCTTTATGGCTTGGGCTTTTCCTAGTGGAATTGCCCTGGTAGACATGCCCCAACCCAGGCATCGCCTGGAGTGTTACACAAATGCTGTCTTACCTCAGGTGCTCTACAAGCATGGATCAGTCCACTGTCACAGCCCTGCAGGGAATGGGTAAAGGCATGATGAGTTAGTTAGGTCATCAGGGACAGAAGAAGATTTAATTGTCATTGTTTTGTTCTTCATGAATAGGTAGTTTACCCCAGGGTAGCTCTGCTATGAAGCTTTGCTTCAGTGCTCTGTACCCTGCTTGTCTGTTCTGCAGGACATTCTGAAGATGCAGGATAGGACCGTGGATGAGGCTCACCTGCATTGCACTTGCCTTTAAGGAGAAGCTCCTGGCACCCGCTGGGAAGCCTGTCCTGGGCAAGACTGGCCTGTGGTTTCAGAAGGGGCTGGAGACACATCCTTAGGGACTCGTCCTCCACACGTGTTCAGCTTCTTGCAGGGAATCTGGGAAACTTCTGCCTCAAACATCTTGCATGGGGAAACTATCCTGTCCCTCCTCTTCTGCACCACGGCCGGTGGCACAGCCTGGTATTGTTTGCCAAAGATCAATGCATTCAGCCATGTGGAAAAATATCAGTACCACCAAGGCTCAGCTTTTCTTTCCCCTTGAACCGCTCCTGCTGTGCTGGTGAGGGACTGTCTAATTGCCTCTTTTCTCAGGTTGCCCCTGGGGATGGCTGCCCCACAGCCTGCCACACAGCTCACGCTGGTGTTCTCAGCGCTTCCCCCAGCCGGGCCGTCTGTCTGCCGAACAAATGAACACTCAGCCACCGTGCAGGGCCATGGGGCTCTTTGTTACATCTCCCCTTGTGAGCTAAATGAACAAGGTGGGGGTCACTTAAAAAGAGAGGCAAGGATGGATCGTGGACTCCCCAGCTAGGAGTGGAGATGCAGGTAACCTGCTTGTGTGTGCTCCAGACAGTTATGGTACTGGGATGGCCCCCAAAAAATGGGGTTAGCAACAGAGGTCTCCTACCCTGGGCTGGGCAGGGTGACAACAGCAGAAAGAGTATTCCCCATGGTTTCTGCTCCCACTGCCACATGATCACCTCTCAGGAGTCCTTGGAGGGCTTTGGCTGGCAGAGCACTGCAGGGGCTGCACAGGAATGTGAGCAGAGGGAATGCTGAACAAAACTGATGACCAGGCCTCTTTTCCCTAATGAAACTGTAACCTTTCTAGGTACTGAACAACAGGAAATAAGGCCCTTCACTGCCTTTTCCAGATAGGAAGAAAATACCTTATTCCACCTTCAAAATCCAGCGAAAGCTCAAGACAGAAGGGAAGACTGCAGACAATAATCCCACAAAAGAGAAGTTTATTTCTTCCTCTTAATATTTTTCCTTATCTTTTCTTCCCAGAGTGTGACAATACCAATAATATAAGTCATATCTGAGGTGCTTAAACAACTGTTCATTGTCAGCAATATTCAATCTGTTAATTTTGGACAATATATTCCCTTTTGGCATCAAGGCCCACCTTGACTATTCCTTGGAAGAATCATGTCAAAGCAAAGCCCAAGACTGGTAGAATAGCTGGAATGTCCTTTGTGCTAAAATCTGTCCTTTATTATAGGAAAAATTAGCCCCACAAGAAAATTTTACAAGTTTTACAACTAGGTGCTTCCAATGAAGGAGGAGAGGGGAGGGGTGGGGAGAGGAAGTCCTTTAGGTGGTCTGTTTGGGACAAGATAGCTTTAGTAAAGGGTCATTTGCTTGTATGATGTTGGATGGGATCTATGAAACAGCCGAATGTCAGTCTTCAGCTAGAATACCCTAATTTATGTCCCTTAGGAGTCCAGTCGTTAATGGGGGGGGGGGGCCTGGAAGGAGGAGACTGAAATTCAGTAATGAATTACCTGCTCTATGTGAAAAGAAATGGAGACGTTGCTTCATGTTGGGAAGCCATGCTTCAAAATCTCTCTGCTCAGCTGCAGAGTGAAGATGGCTGGGAATGCCCAGAGTATCAGGCCAGTGCTGGACCTCTTTGCACAGCCCAAACCTTTGAATTCACCTGCAAGCAGAGGTGCTACATTTCAGCGCTTCAGGAGAGCTGATCCAGAAAGCAGTATTAAAGGGAGGAGTGAGAGTATCCGCCTGTGTGTGTGGTGTCCGTCGCTTTAATTAGGTTAGTTTCTTTCATGGCAAGTGCTGTCATACCAAGCTGAAAAATCAATACCATATGGCACAGCACTCAGAGAGCAAACTTGGAAATTAATTAAAGAAGAAGTGCTTCTGTTAGGTCTCATAGCATAGCGCCTACGATTAGGCATGGCTGAACTGGTTTGGAAACACAAAGGCTGGGCAACACCTTCACTCAGAGCTGAGCTGGACACTCTACAACTCTGGGGTCAGAATAAACTGTAATACCCCTTTCTTTATTCCCAGTGGAGATATATTAGAAAAATTGAAATCACTGGTTTACACGTTTTCCTGAATTTTCCTGTGTCTCGCTTCCAGTTTGGTGCAGGCCAGGGCAAGAAGGTGGGAAGGGAATCATTTGTTCTGGGAGGCTTCTGCTTGGCAAGGTGCTGGGTATGAACATAGAGAAGGTGCTTCCTGGGGGCTCCCTGTGCTCCTGGGCTTGGAGCTGGCAAAGCCATGGGAGACAGCAGAAAGAAGAAAATACATGTTAGTTCAGATCTTGTGACAATGGAAACTGGACAGGCACTCAGAGAAAGAGAAGGGCGACTTGGAGGCTGGGTGGGTAGAGGTGTTTGGGGGGGGGGAAGGAAGACTGTGAGGTGGGGGAGAGGTGAGGCAGGGAAAAAAAACACCCTTCAAGTCATCAGGGGAGCAGCCAGTTCTCACAAGGACCATTTGCAGCCCAGGCACTTCTCCATCACTCCTTCACCACCTGGGACCAGTGACTTCCAAGCAAACTCAGTTAGCCCTGAGCTTTTCCAACACCCCTTGCAGTCACAGGCTGTACCTGTGGCTCTTGGAGGGTTGAGGTATGCCCTATTCCCCACCACATTACTGGGTATCTGAGGACCAGCTGTACCAGGAGACTGGCTTTCCTATGGAAGCAAAAGGTGTGTCTGCCACAGACTGGGATATTTTACGATGTTACATCCAGAGTGAGTGCAGAGAAGCAGCAATGCCCATGGCACCTTGATAAGTTGCCTACACTAGGATCCAGCAAGATTTGGCTCCCTGCTCTGCCCCTGTCCTGCTGCCTGGACATGGGGAAGTCCCTTCCTTTCCCTCTGCCCATTCCACAGAGTGCACAGGGCAGATGCTTATTGTTGCTGACATCCTCCAGGATAAAGCACAGTACGCTCCCCCAGACCTCTGTATCTAGATAGGTACTTTCATGGGACCAAAAAATTTCTGCTCTCTCAAATGTTAAAGAAACCTGATGTGGTGGTAAAATCCTGGAAAGGCAAGGCAAGGTGAGGCAAAGTAAGGCGAGATGAAAGGCAAAAGGCAAGGCGAAAGGTGGGTGAAAGGTGAGGCGAAAGGTGGGCGAAAGGCAAGGTGAAAGGCAAGGCGAAAGGCAAGGGAAAGGTGAAAGGAAAGGAAAGAAAAGGAAGGAAAGAAAAAAAAAAGAGAAAAGAAAGAGAAGAAAAAAAAAGGAAAAAAGGAAATCTGACTCCATCGTTTGGGAAGTTTCATTTCCAGGGCACGGAGCAGAGTGGGACAATGTCTACCCCTCTTTTGGGAGATGCTGATTTAACGAATGTGGCAGCTATTGTGTGTGCTTGAGAGCCTCCCAGACGTTTTTCTTCTGCTGATATTTTCTTTTCTTTCTGCTTTAATGAGTGTTTCAGTAATTGACTTGATGATTTCTGTTTAATTAGCACATTTTAGAGGAATTATCAAAAAATAATAAGATAAAGTAATCAGACAAGCATAGTGCAGAGGAATAATAGCTCCTTTGTGGGGCTAATTGGAGTGGACAGTCCATCGGCTAGTTTGGGGCTCCTCACAGTTGGATATTCCCAGCCTAGCTGTGCCTTGTGCTCAGAGATTCCAAGCACCCATATAGACTTAGCTTTGGTAGTCATTTCAATTAGCTTTAATGAGCTGTGAATGAGCACCAAGGAGAACTGAGTCTGGACCTGACCTGTTTTGCCATTGCCCAGATTTTGTGCAATGCTGTGGAAGCAAACGGAGTTTGCCCAAGACCTATGGCAGGTGCAGGGCCCTTGGTGCCACAGGGAAGAGCATCTCCAAGAAGGACTGTGTCCCAGCTCACACATCCCATATAGGACAAGAGGGGGTTGCCCTCAGGGATGTGAGATGGGCAGGTAAATGGCACTAGAAAGCAACAAGTGTGGAGGAAGCAAGAGGAGTGAAAGCAAAAAGCACCAGCTGAAGGAGCAGCCAGAAATCAGAGCTACTCTATCCATGTTTCTTCCTGAACACTCTGTCACTCCTGTTCCCATACATATATAAGGATTTTTGCACTGGGACAACTGGTAGTCTCCTCCCTAGGAGCAGGAACAGGGCTTTCCATGGGCTGCATTACCTATAGCTCCTGGAGGTACATGGGGTGAGCTGTCCTTGCTCACCAACTGCCAGTCATGCCTTCAGTCAAGGTTGTAGGTGTAGCACCTTGATGGCCATTTGTTTGCCCTGTGCTGGCTAGGAATTAATTAGGAGATGGGCTCCAGGCTGCTGTGACAGCTGTCTGCGTGCGGCACTTCCCAGCAGTTTGATTAAATCTGCGACACTCCAGATGTGAGTGCCCTGTGCATTGGCACATGGTTTGCTCTTAAACTCCACTTAAACTGTGACTGCTCTTCTGGTTTTAATCAAAGGCAAATGCCTTAAGACAGAAATCTGTGCGGGGGAATTAATAGGGATGTCTCTGGGGCATGCAGAGTGAGACATGGAAAGGGATCCCCCGTGCCAAATTAGGGCTGAAAACACACTTGCAGTAAGCTTGGCTGGCGATGCTACAGAACTAAGCAGGTGGTGTGGATGGCCAGCTGTGGCTGTGCTCACCCTGCAAACCTTTTGCTTCACCCACATAAAACTGAGCTAGAAATTAAACACTTCTCACAGCCCGGCAGTGTAGCAAGGACAGGTTTCCTCATTCATTTAACCTGTCTGTGCTGCCTGCCCCTGCAAATCTTCATCACTCCAAAATGGGGGATACTTTGCAATTACGTATGTCTACTCCTAACTGGGCAGACGTGCACACACAATCCACCACTCAGTCCTGGCAGCAGCCTGAGGAAAGTCTCATTGACCGCATTTCAAGGAGGAAGCTCACCTGTAACTCACAGGTGGGGATTTAGCCTTGCAAAACACAGACATGACTGGCTGCAAGACACCCATTTTTGCTGCCTTCTCCCCTAACTATGGGCTGTTTCTCAGTTCCTTTTCACCCATGTGTCAGAGGTAACATTTTCACAACATCCCCATATACCCATCAGGACATGAAGGAGGTGGAAGAAAAGCCCTTTCCCTTCTGTCCACGCTTATCAAGGCTCCCACCCCTGCCAAATTGTCTCTGTTGCCATTAGCTGGCTGCTTACCCTGCTGCGCTCCACTTCTGGGCTGCCCTACACCCATGCAAGGTCCATCATGGCCACCAGCAGGTTGGCTGAGCTTGCCCTACACAGTAGGCACCCAAGGGCTATGGCTTCAACATCATCCCTGGGAGCTAGGCTCCAACCTTCTTCGGTGCTGGTTTGTCAGGAGCTGATGCAGGTGTGTGGTATGGAGCTGGCAGAGAGCAGCAGGCTGTGACTACTGGTGCAGGTCCAGCTGGGCTTTTGGAGATGGGTTCTCCATCCAGCCTGGAGCATGGGAGCCTCTTCCATGCCAAGCTGCCTGAAACTGTCAGATGGTCATTTATTATTGACCTGATTCATATCTAAACCAGGGAGGTGAAAGCTGTCTTATCTCATTACTAATCCCCTAAACCAGGTCCTTCAATACCTTTTCCTTGCTACCCCCTCCTCATCGCTACAGCGGGTGGTTGCAGTGCCACATCCTTCTGGGCCTGAGCTTCACATCCCTGCAAAGAGAGGGACTCAAAAAAACCCACCAGCCGCTGGCTCAGGAGCGGCTCCTCAGCTGAGAAGGGTCTGCCAAAATGTTGCAAGGACTTGCAAGGCTTGTTCCTCCTGTCTGAGGGGGGCAGATTCAGGCACCTATCCCATCATATGTGGCATCCATCCCCTAGGGTGATAAAGGTCATAGCAGGTGTCTGACATGGTGGTGGAATGGGCACAGGGAGGAGAGGTTTGTTCAGGGACTGTCCCACCTCTCTGTGTGCCTAGTACTGCAGCAGGGATCAGAGAACAGGGGATGGGGTGCATCATTAGCGGTGGGTACCACCACACACCCCTGGGACATGAGACCGCATCAGGGGTGGGTGCTGTGGCCTTGGGCTGCTCTGGTAGAGGCCCACAGAGATTCTGGGTGCTGGAGAACCCTCAGGCTGTCGGGTCGGCTGGCACAGGCAACCTGCCCACAGGCAAACCCCAGGGAAATTAGAGCAAGGGGCGATGTTTGATGTTCTGCTCTTTAAGCGATTAATAATCTTTCGGTGTCGGAGAATCAGCTGAAAATCTTCCCTGGAAAATAATGAGCAGAGAAACATTTACTGATTAGTCTAATCCCAGCTAATCCTATCTGATGAGCATATATCAAGATATCCTTTAACTGATTTATTGTCCAAAGGACCAGTGGAGATGTCCCTCTTCACCATGACTGGGGGAGCCAATGATGGCAGCAGGTGTGTCCCCCCACCCCATCCCACAGCCCTGTCCCAGGAGCTGGTGCATCACCATCCTCCATGGCGCAGCTCTGGTCACGCTCCGCCCCAGGCAGCAGCGCCATATCCAGGCCACCTCGCCAGCGCGGGGAGATTTAATCGCTATTTCCATCTCAGCATCTATCGGCTTTCTCTTGGGTTTGAGCTTTTATGTTTCATAAACTGATTAGGAGCAATTATATGTGCTTTATCCCCAAACTTTCCAAATGCCTAGGCCATATGCATATTTAAGGCTTCATCATCTCTCCCAACAGCTCAGCCTCAATGTAAACTGCTGAAATCAAGCTGATTCTGGGACAACATCAAAAATTAGGGTTTTAATCACTAATATCTGCTTGAACAGGAAATTTGTTGTGGGTGGTGGCCGGATTATGGCTTCTAATTACTGTGGCAGATCCTCTCTGCCTAGCAGTGAAAGTCTTCTGTTCCAGCAAAACTGAAGCAAAACCACTCTGGAGAAGTGAAGGTGCCCAAAGGGACCCCGGGGTGCTCTGTGCCTGGGCAGGGAGCAGCCCTGGGTGGCGCTACCCTAAGCGTTGCTGCATCCTGAGCACATGGGGACCCCGAATTGGTGGGTTTGGAAGTGTGACCACCCCACATCTCCCATTCCTCGCACACATTTGCCTTTCTTTGGTGCCAAGCGTGATGGTCCAGAGGGTCCCCCCCGCCAGCCCCCAGCGCCGGCCACGGCAATTATCCTAAATGAAAGTTATTGTTCTACTAATCCCGGGAACAGCTTGCGAGGGGAGATTTGGGTCTTTCTTTAATAATGCAAAGTTAATGCGGAGTCCCCTCGTAATTATCTTTATCAGAAGGACCCTCAGTTAATCTGACCATCCAACGAAGGCCTGGATCAGGCAGCCCGTGTAAGCCGGTTGTAAATCATTTCCATCAACAGATGAAGGGAAGGGGGAAAAAAATTGCAGCCCAGGTGCAAGAATCTGGGAGCAAAAGGGAGCACAGAGGCCAGGCACCTCGAGGTGGCCCTGGCCCCTGTGACAAGACACCTGGGGTCATGGAGGGTCCTGCCCCATAACCCCTGGCACTTCCTATCCCCATCTTTGGGATGTTGAGCCCGATGGAATGTCCCATCTGGGAAGTGGGGCTGAAGGGTCATGGCGTGGTGTGGGACTACTGGGGACAGCAGTGCCAAGCTGTGGAAGATGGGATATGGGGACATAGGGACATAGCAGGGGGTCCCTGGAAAAAGACCGGGGGAGGGAACCCATGGGAATGTGAGGGGGATTTATGGGTGACCGGCCGACAAGCCCTGAGGGGCGTCCCGGGGAGGGACTGAACGGGGCCGCCAGGGGACCCGGCAAGGGGATGGTGATGACCAAGGGGCGGGGGCCGAGGGGAGCGGAGGGAGGGACGGCGGGAGGGGGCGACAGGGGGTCGGGGGAGGGGCCGTGCGGGCGGGGAGGGGGCAGGGGCCGTTAATCCGGGGATTGGGAGCGCCCGCCCGCCGGCCCGGGGTGTGATTGGAGCTGGGGCCGGCGGCGGGACGATAAAAAGGGCGGCAGGCAGCCGTGCCGGCTCCGGACTGGGCTAGGCAGTGGCGGCGGCGGCGATGCCGGGCCGAGCGGAGCCGTCGGGGGGACGCGCAGCGGCGGCGCCGGTGGCGGTGCCCGTACCGGTGGCACCCGGGGCGGCGGCGCGGCCGGGAGGCGCAGGGCTGCGGTCCAAGGGCTTCGCCATCACCGACCTGCTGGGGCTGGAAGCTGAGCTGCAGCCGCCCCCCGGGCCCACTCCCGCTGCCACCGCCGGTGGCTACGAGGGCGGCGGGGCGCTGGGGCTGGGGCTGGGGCTGCTGTGTGGCCTGGGGGGGCCGGGCGCCCCGTGCCTGCTGCCCGCCCCTCTGCCGCTTCTGCCCGCCCGCGGCCCCCGCCCGCCCGCCGGGCCGCCTCCTGCCCCCCGCCGCCACAAGGAGAACATCTCCGGTGAGCGGGAGCGGGGTCGGGGTCGGGGGTGGCCGCTCAGGCGCGCAAGGGGACCCCCGTCCGGAGCCACTGCCGGGGCTGCCTTGCACTGAGGCCGCAGCCAGCATCCTCCCGCCGATCCGTGATCGGCTCCCGTGCTCCCCGTCCCGGCCCTCCGGCAAGGATGGGCTTCCACCCCCTGCCCCGGGATAGCATCACCGGTGTGGCGCCCCGATCTCGACTGTGGGAGGGGACTCCTCCCTGCCCCGGGCCCGCTTCCTGCGGGCATCTGGAACCGTGTTTGGGGAGCTGGGTTTGGTCCCTCCGCTCTCGACAGGAACGTGACTCTTCCCCTCCCGCATGCTGCTGCCAGATGAGGACAGTCTGTCTGGGGACGCCAGCGACATGAAGATGTCCACCTCCCAGATCAAGAGGAAGAAACGCCGGCACAGGTAGAGCCCGGGAGCTCGGCTGTCCCTGTTCTCGCCTCCTCGCTGCTGCCATCCTCCCGTTGTTCCTCTGATCCTCATGCTGGGGCGGTGGGTTTCCCCAAGGGAGGAAAAAGGGGGGCTGCAGCAGAGGTGCGGGGAGGATTTTCTGGAGGAAAACCTTAACGTGGGGGAGCTGGCAGCCCCACTGCTTGCGTCTGGACTGTGTCACAGGATTCTCTCTCCTCTCGGCAGGACGGTGTTCACAGCTCACCAGCTGGAGGAGCTGGAGAAGGCTTTCAATGAAGCGCACTACCCTGACGTCTATGCCCGGGAGATGCTGGCCATGAAGACAGAGTTGCCGGAGGACAGGATACAGGTAGGTGGCAGCGATGGTCCTCTCTGCCCCGTGGAGTCTGCGGGCTGTCAGTGCCTGGTCATCTCTTCTGCTTTGTGGCAGTGAGTGCAGGTGTTAGGAATGTGGTGGCAATGAAATGCTGCAGGACGCCTGGGGGGCAGCTCAGCTTCCGCCCACTGGCACTGAACAGCCTCCAAATGGACATACAGAACCAGGAGACTGAGCTGGCCCCAGCAGCTGCTCACTGCTGGCAGCTGGGCTCTGTCCCCCCACTCGGGCAGGAGCTGAAAGCAATTCAGGAGCTGCTGGGCCAAGCTGTGTCCCACTAGTTTGCTCACTAGCCTGTCCCTTTGAGGGACATATGGCATTTTAGGGCCTGATCCTGCTCCACTGTGGAGCATCTCGTTGGCTTAAGAACAGGATGGTGGTCTGGGTAGCAGCCCAGTTATATCTGCACCCCTGAAACCTTCAAGCACAGGAAGGGGGTATGGAGAGGGACCTGAGCACCCTCTGTCATCATTGGTCACTACATTATGGAGCCCTTTTCCTGAAGAGGTTGGTGCTCCGTGGATGAGGCAGAGGGGCCCTGTGGGTAGGTGTAGTGCAGGGTGACTTTGGCTGGAATCACCCTCCTGTGTCACGATCAGCTTTGTGTTAACATGTGCTCCCTCTCCCCCCCTTCCTCCCCTCTCTGACACCCACGTGTGTGCCCTCCCTCACACCCCTCCCCATACGCCACCCTGGCTGCCCTCCTGGTGCCACCTGCGTGTCCACACCCTGCGTTCACAACCAAACCCCTCCATGCACCTCCACGGCTGCCCTTTTGCCCTGGATGCACATTCCCCTGTGCCCAATGGGCCCTGGACACCTGGCCACGGGGACTGTCTCCTCCCCAATCCCACCCCTCCATGCTCTCCTGGCTATTACCCCTGAAGGTTTGGTTTCAGAACCGAAGAGCCAAGTGGCGGAAGCGGGAGAAGTGCTGGGGCCGGAGCAGCGTGATGGCCGAGTACGGCCTCTACGGGGCCATGGTGAGGCATTCCATCCCTCTGCCTGAGTCCATCATCAACTCCGCCAAGAGCGGGCTGGTGGGATCCTGCGCCCCGTGGCTGCTGGGTGAGTGGGACCTTGGGGCTGGGGGGGTCAGGGTGCAGCTGCGGAGTGAACAGCCCTTCTTCTTTCATATGGCTGTCCTTGCCTTTTCCCAGAAAAGAATGGGGTCTCGATCCTGAGCTGTATGCAGGCTGCCAAGTGTCCTGGGTTTTCCGCTACCTCCATGCAAAGAACAGCTAGGAAAACCTTCTACTGCTGTGTCAGACAGGTGCCTGCATGTGGCTAGGTATCACTCTGTAGTGCTAGCAGGCAGCGTGGGAGTCACAAGGTGTCTAAGAAGTCATCATTCCTCCCCAAGCTGAAGATAACGCTAATGCTACCTTAGAGCTACCCTCTGCTCATGCACAGTCAAAACCAGGGATGAGCCATTACACCACCCCTCTCCTTGTACTGCAAGGGGAGGTACGGACTAATTTTGCCGCAAGCCGTTCTCTCGGGCTGCAGAGAGCAGGTGGCAGGGCTCTGGGTCAGGAAAGGCTGGTAGATAGAGTTTTCCTTAGAATGCAAGTGAGAACTGAAGGAAGCAGCAGGAGTGCAGGAGGTGATGATGAGCAGTCCCAGGCAGAAATAAGCAACCAGCACCCTTGCCTTTGCTCTCTCCCCTCTGCAAGGCATGCACAAAAAATCCATGGAGGTAAGCAGGAAGGCAGAGAGCCAAGAGAAGCTGGCAGATGGCTGGCGAACAGAGCAGGAGGAGGAGGAACTCAAAGAGAAGCAGGCCAGTTCCCAGAGGGGCTCCGACAAGCTTGGCCCTGCAAAAGACTCAGAGGACACAGCCATCGACCTCTCCAGGACAGCCAAGCACGAGAAGAGGGGTGTACTGAGGCAGTGCATCAACGGGACACCCCCCCCAGAGCAGAACGACAGGGACCACTGAGCTTGGGCTGCCCTGGAGGAGGCCAGACCTCACAGGGTCTTGGTGAGATAATATTTATTCATTTATTGATATATATTTTTTTTCTTAAATAACGGAACTTCTATCTGAATTCAGGGCATTTTAAAACTCAGCACACACATCCCCTTGTCCCCTCACTTTCAAGCTGTTCACTTCTCAGCAGAGCCAGGGTGGAGGGTGGGAGAAGTGTCCCAGCAGTGTGAAAATGGGACCGCATTGTGGTCAGCACGGACTGCTGCTGGGGAAGAGCCACCCTTTCCTTCTGGGCTGTGACCACTTCCTCAGCTAGCCGGGAGCACGAAGAGGAGCAACGCAAAGGGAGTCGCTCCCTCCTCCAACACGCAGGTGCAAAGACGGTGCAGGAGTTTACAGATGTCTTCTCCAAGCACAGTTGAACACCTTCCACGTTGAACATGCAATTCTTCCACCTCGAGGAATAAGCAGGGTTTTTAAACACTGTAGGGTTCATCCTCAAGCTGGTGTAACCTGAGAATGTATAAACACTCAGGTTTATACTTGCTGAGGATCTGGCCTGCCAATGCAGCCTTATCACTGGATTTACACTGTGTAGCTTCCTTAACTCATATTTGGGAGAAGGGGGTAAAGACATTTTTGTTTATGCAATGATTTTGTACACTCTTGAATGTTACCTGCAACACTATGCATAATAGAACAAACCTTTTTGAAAAGCAAGCCATAGTACCCCAGAGCAATTAAACAATTTTGTGAATTGTCAGAAGAAGATATTTTGTAATTGTCTGTAAAAAATGTTAATGTCAGAGCTGTTTTCTTGGTCGCCCTATATTTGTGTCTAAAAGCACTTTAGTGATCCGGATTTTTGAGTGTGGCTCTTCCTGTATTGTCCACCATTTATTTATTACACATCCATAAATAAAATTGTGGTGTATCTTTGGTTTTCATTCTCTGCATTGCAATTTATACCTTCCTTTGGCACATCTTGTGGCAGTTGCTGAACTGGCCCGTGCGCACACCATGACAGCTTCCCTGGAACACCTCCAGTTTCATCTGCCAGCCAAAACATAACGGAAAATTATCAAAAGGTTTTATTAAAATCTGAGTAATTCCAATTTGGAAAGTTTCCTAATACAGCTCAGGGTGTGTGGCCATGTAGCGATGCTGTCACCTGTTCCTGCCTCTGCTGCTGGGCCTGGCTCCCTGCACACAAGCTGTGCTGCACAGGGCGAGAGTGGAGGGACAATGGCTGGGAAGAGCAGAGCAATAAGTGGCATCTGCAGATTTTCCACCTTTCACCTCCACTGCTTATCCAGACCTTACCAGGGGTAACATGTTCATGGCAAACACAGGCTTTTGCTTTGCAGCAAAACAAAATGTTTGCTGGGGGGGCTGTGGGGAGCACAGTTCAGGAAAGGACCAGCCAGGGCTTATTGAGGCAGCAATTAGGCTCACCGAGAGCCGAGACTTAACACATTGGAGGCCTAATCCTGCCTGAGCAGCATCTGCAAACCTTTTATTTGGGCTGTGCCATGCTGGCACTGGATGCTTGCAATCTTTTTTTTTTTTTTTTTGCTCTGCCTGCATGCAGATGGCCTGGCTCTTTGCCTTGTGCTGGGTCCAGTGCAGTGCTGTTAGAGCAAGCATGTCACTGCCACAACTGCTACAAGGGGAGACACTATAGTTCCAGCCCTCTGTGGGGTGTGGACAACTCTCCTGGTAGTGCCTTGTAGGCTCTTAGCTCTAACCACACCACATGCTATGAAAGAGGAGCCAAGGGGAGAGCTGCTGGCCCAAGGCACTTTTTCATGTGCTGGGGGGGTGCACATGCCGCTGGATGACAGTGACTGCCCAGGCTCAGTTCCTGGTGGTAAGGCAATCCTCAGGACAATCTTTGGAGTCACTTGCCTCTTAGCTGCCTGTGCTAAACCTGGCAGGGAAATGCTCCATATGTCACTGTGGTTGGAGTTGCAACAGGAGTAGGGCAGCACATTCTTGTTGTTGCTTCAGATTTGATCCATCCTGGCGTTAGTGGCAGCCAAACCCAGCCATGGCTCTTGCCAGTGCTGGTTCAGGCCTGGCCCAATCATGACAGTGCAACAGAAGAAACCCTGATTTAAGGCAGTGCCTGCCCCTTGCACATATCTTCACTGCTGCAGGGGAGTTGCCTATATGAGACCCAGGAGCTGTCTTGGTGACCACATCAGGGCCTGGCTGCCATGAGCATCCCTCTGTGAGGGGCCACGGGGGTCCCTCAGCCCCCCGTGCTGGGCTTGTTCAGGTGGAAGATCCTTTTCACGTGGCTCAGGCAAGGGAGGTCAGTAAATTCAAAGCCAGTGTTCAGAAGCCAGAGCTGCCACAGCCTCATCTCAGTTCACCTGGGCTGCCACCTGCCCTGGCACATGAAGATTTTTTCACTGCATAAACTAGCCAGGGACTTACAGGATCTACAAAACCAATCATGGAAGAAGGGACGTGGAAAGGGGAAAAGAAATAAAATGCTACTATTTGGCATCTCTTGGCTTGGAAGCTGACTGTCAGGCGTGGACGTCTGGGGGTTGCAAGGAGGTGTCCCCTTGATGGGCGCAGAACAGAAAAGGCTGCAGGGATGCCTTTGCGGAAGTATCTTCATGGTGCCATTTCTTAGAAGTATTCATTTCTAACTGGCTTTTTGTTTTTGCCGATCAAGTCGCTGGCTGGGTTTTCAGGGAGGTTAAGAAGTGAATACAAACATTTTGTAAGCGCTCCCTCTTGTGGAGAGGGGCGATGGGACACGGCGAGCAGCCCATGAACGGTTCCGGAAAGGCGGGCTGGAGCCCTCGAGGCAATTGGAAGACTCACTTCTTCCCCTTATTCTCACAGACTCCTGTCTAGTTGTGAGGCGACACACAGGGGTGTCTGGACACACAGTTGAATCCTACGGGGTTTGTGTTTTTTTACTCACGTCTTGTATCACCAGCAGACACACTGTATAACGAGCAGCGTCTTACCCAGAGCAAGCTGAGTTCTGGATGAGGGCACAGGCACTGATCAGAGGCTCTGAGTTTCTCCAGACTGCTCCAGGTACAGGCCAGCTGTATCCTGGGGTATATCAGGCACAGCATCACCAGCTGGTCAAGGGAGGTGATTGTCCCGTTCTACTCTGACCTGGTGCAGGCTCACTTCGAGGGATGTATGCACTTCTGGTCACCACAATATAGGAAAGATATTAAAACTATTAGAAAGCACCCAAAGGAGGGCTACGAAGATGGTGAAAGTTCTAGAGAGGAAGCCATAAGAGGAAGGCTGAGGTCACTTGGTCTGTTCAGCCTGAAGATGACGAGACTGAGGAGAGACATCATAGCAGTTTGCAGTTTCCTCACAAGGGAAAGCGGAGCACTGATCTTTTCTCAGTGGTGACCAGTGACAGGACCCGAGAGAATAGTTGTGAAGCTGTGTCAGGGGAGGTTTAGGTTGGATATTAGGAAAAGGATTTTCACCCAGAGAGTGGTTGGATGCTGAAACAGGTTTCCCAGGGAAGTGGTCACAGTACCAAGTCCGAGAGAGTTCAAGTGTTTGGACAATGCTCTCAGGCATTCTCCGTGATTACTGGGGTTGTCCTGTGCACGGGAAGAAGCTGGACTTCGATGACCCCGATGCGTCCCTTCCAGCTCAGGATATTCTATGATTCTGTGATTTCCAAGGTTAGTTCAGCACTAGCACCAATACAAGTGCATTCTTCTAAGCCAAAGGCACGTAGTCAGCCCACAACATCTCACGAGGCTAGCACCGGCGAGGGCACCCTGCTCTGCCCTGAGCGCCAATTCCCTCCGACTCCACACTCTGCTGCTGTGAGACTCACGGGAGCGGGAAGTGGTGGAGCAGCAAAAGCCTCGCACGTCTTTTTGTCCCCATTCCCCCTTTTTCCCACCTCCCGCAGCCTGTGGCTGCAGACCTGCTGGAGCCTGGGGAGGACCGGGCCAGCGTCACGGAGTGTCGCTGCCGCCGGTGCGGATCGGAGAAGATGCAGGAGCTTAGCCGCTCGGGCGCGCTGTACAACTCCCCACCGCCGACGCCGCTCTGCACCACCACTCTGTGGCCTCGGGGGGGCGGGCGGCCGCCGCGGGCCCGGCGGCTCCCGGGGGCGGCAGGGGGGTCAC
>JAWWES010000115.1:9362997-9458626 GCA_035583135.1 Lophotriccus pileatus
GCCCCGCCGGGCACCGCCCGCGGCCGCGCCCCCGCCGCGCCGCCCCTCGTCTCCCGCTTCGCTGTCACCGCCGGCGGCGGCCCGCGACTGCAGGCGGTTCCTGGCGGGGCGGGAGGCGGCGGCGGGGCCGAAGTGTGGGTGAGCCGGCGCGGGCTGCTGGCGCTGGGGCTGTTCCAGGGCGAGTGGGTGCGAGTGGGCGCCGAGGGGGCGGCCCGCGAGCACCTGGCGGCGCTGCTGGCCCGGCCGCCGCCCTGGGAGTACCCGCGGGCCGCCCGCCGCTGCCCGGCGGACGGCGCCGCGCTGCTGCACCCCGCCCTGGCCTTCAACCTGGGCTGCGACCCCGCTGCTGCCGCCCACCTCCGCCTGCAGGTGAGTCGGGACCGGGCGCCCCGGGGAGCGGGCCGGCGGCAGCGGGGGCTCACGCTGCGCCCCATCCCCTCTGCAGAGGTACGAAAGGACCGGCGCGGCGGATGGGAAGGGGAGCCGGTCTGTGCTTTCCGTGCCCCCTTTCGCCAAAGAGCTGCATCTAGAGATCATCTGCTCGCCGGCCTACTGCGCCCAGGGAGGCTATAACCGCGTGCTCTACAGGCACTTCGAAACGCCCCGGTGAGCTGTGTGGGGCAAACACGTGTCTGCTTATGGGGCATACTCATGAGATACATCCTCGCTGCGTGTTTGTGGCACCCAGATCTGACACGCACTGATGATGTGCATCGTCAACATCCTCAATGCAGGTGCTGTGTAGTTTTAGAATATCACCTTGAACTATCTTCTCACGAGTGCGTTCCACTTGCATG
Organism: Lophotriccus pileatus; assembly: GCA_035583135.1. NCBI lineage: Eukaryota > Metazoa > Chordata > Aves > Passeriformes > Tyrannidae > Lophotriccus > Lophotriccus pileatus. The sequence goes on from JAWWES010000115.1 coordinate 9,363,795, forward strand.
CAACACCTCTTGTCCTGTCCTTAGGAAGGCATCTTCAAGTATCCTTCTCATGACCTGCCATCCAGTGCCAAAGGCTTGCAAGTGCTGCTCACAAACCTCCATTCTGGACCATGTTTGTAATCTCGGTTCTCAGCTTTGAATGAAGTTGAGTAATCAGGAAAGTCAGGAAACTGAATATGTTGCCATCTTCTGGCACCTGCACATGAGCATCTTTCGTTTGGCTGTTAAGGCTATCTGTTGGAATTATACCCATCTGCTCCATGGATAAGGAGGATGTTTGGATGAGACACTCTAAGGATATTCATCTTCTATAGCATTCCCAGAAGGCTCCCCTTAGTAATCTGGGTATACCTGCTCTTACCCAGTGCATGCCAAATCTTTGAGTGGCTATTGATAGCTTCATTTACAGGCAAGGAATGAGTAGGTATGAATTGGTACATTCTTTTCTGTAAAAAGATATGTGATACAGGGCAGGGAAGGCACACAACCAGAAGGATTTACTCTCTTTCACCAGTGAAACAGTGGTTTTTTTTGTAGGCTGGCCCAGGAGGGAGACATTCTATGTGTTCCAACCTTTGGAAATGCCGAATTTATAGAAGCAAATGCAGACAAGTTCCTAAGGTAGGTGTCAACAAACTGTGGCTCTACTACGTGGTACCAGAAGAGCAAAGATACTTTTCCATTACTGACTCTCTTGAGACAGTTTATTCCATTCTGATCTGTCCCTGGAGTTTAGTGTTTATCTGTGCCTTAATTTACAGGGAAGAGGGAAGTGGTTTGGTTGGATTATGGAGGGCTGCAGCTAAGAGGGAAGCCTCTGTTAGCTCACTCTAATAGTCACTAAAGAGAAGAAAGGAGAAAAAGAGGTAGAGAAACTGATGGGGATAAAAGATGAAGAGGAAGGGGTGGCCTGAGGACAGTCAGTGCCGCATAAAGAAAGCAAAGTTGAAGCCGGGCAAACATCAAAATGTGAACATAAGCCCTTAGAGTTCACGATAGAATAACTGTTTGCCACCAATTCTGCCTTTATTGGTTTTGCCCATATGGCTTTGAAATGGTTCTGTGCTAAATGAGAGAAGGTCACCTTTGTATCAGAATAGAGGTGCTCAAAGTGACATTTGGCTGGTGTTAATGTAAATGCTTCAGCTATGTCCTTGAGGGAACTAGCACAGGTGACTGAGGCCTGCAGTGCAATGAATTGCCTTGGACCATTCATGCAGGATGCACCAGAGGCATGTTGCAATACTACTCGGCTCCAGTCCAGGGCAGGATGCTTGTAAGTGTCTCATGGTATTTGAGTGAGTCCTGGACTGCCGCCTGCAGAGAAGACTTCCATAAGCTGTGAGATCTTATATGCTGCAGATGAATCTGGAGTTGTGATGAAGAAAGTGATGGCAGAAAAGTAAATGTCTTGAGCTCTTAGGTAGATGAAATAAGGTTAGTACAGCTGCACTGAAGCCACCAGCAGAAGCTGTAATTGTTGACAGTACTTTTGGTCTGTCTGGCCGGATCCAAGCAGGATCCATAAGGGATCCTTGTGGGTTCTGTGAGAAGGGCAGAGTATCTCTGCTTACCTGTTCTTTTCAGCTGTCTACTTCTTGACAACTGTACTCTTCCCATCTTCAAGATCTTCACTCAGCAATTTAGACTGCTTGTTTTTTTCCCTTAGGTGGCCAGAGCTTTATTTCAAAGTGAAGAAGATTTTAGGCACGGTGGAAGGCGAGCAGTCTGAGGGTTACCTGGTGGACACCCAGAACACTTCTCTTTATCTGGTAAGGTGTCAGTAGAGAGCAGGGAGGGTATATGGGAGATATGAGGCTGAGACTGCATTATGGATGATGAATGTACCTGTGGAGGCTTGTGTCTCTTGCCATTGAAAAATGGCATTTCAGGACAGACTTTGTCACTTGGTAACCTGTCTTTACCTGGGTGATGTTCCACAGAGTGCTACTTTTCCTGTCTCACAGGTGGGTTCAACAAACAGCGCTGTCCCATCTGCCCCAGCCTATAACAGCCATGAGTTTTGGAGCAGTTTGTCTCCTGCTGGACTTTCTGAGGTTGTGAAGCAGCTCTGTGATGCTCTTCGTCCTCACCTAAACAGTCGGTGAGTTAGAATTCCTTCTAATGAGCCCTGGAAGAGGTGGGACTCTGCTCCCTGGTCATTGGGAAAATTCCCTGTCTGTTACAGGGTCAGTGCTCTGAGCAGCATCACCAGCATTCTCCTCTCGGGGCCAAGCGGCAGCGGGAAACTGATGGCTGTCAGAGCTGCATGTAGCTGCCTCAACCTCCACATCTTCAAGGTAGTTCCTCCTGTGGCCTGTTGATGGGTGGATTTACAACGTACAAAGAATTATGGAAATGTTCTTTAAGTCAGACATACCAACTCCCTTGCTGCAGCCATGACACGAGCCTATCCAGGAGCTGCTTTCATGCGTACACGCAGGCAAAAGGAGTTTGAGTATGCTGAGCTTAGCAGCTCAAGCATAAGCACGAAGAGATGTTTCCTTTGGGATGTATCCTGCAGTGCTCTGGAATCAGTAATTTAGAGATTTCTTTGTCCAGGGCATGCATTTGTACCTTTCTTCACTGACTTACTATTATTGCTGTCAGGCTGATGTACTTTACAAGTGCTGCTGTAATGCACTTGTGTTTCAGCAGGCTGATGTCCTGTCATTTGACAGGGCATTGAGTTGAAATTGTACCCTAGTGGGTGGTAGGAACTAAAATATACTGAGATCGGAGAACTGGGATTGAATTAGAGATGTGATGAGCGTAGGAATTGCAGTGGCATCGGGTGTTTGTTTTCAATTGTTCCTGCATAGATTGGGCAAAATGCATGTTGGAAAGTCAGGCACAGATGATGCTGAGATCTTTTTTATCTGGGTGCCAAGGTTAGAAAAGAAAAGCAGCCACTGGTAAAAGCAGGCCTTGGTTTCATGTCAGCATGTGTGCCAGGCCTGGTTCAAAATCTCTCAGCCTGTACAAGAGCTGTGTTGACCCTGACCACCCTTCCCCCACCCCTGCCAAGAGCAAAAAAGCCACCAGATTTTCCATAGCAATGCTTGGCTTCTGAAAGGGGAATGGCATCAAAATGGGCGTTCTTTAGAAAGAAAGAATTAGACAAGATAAGGAAATGTTGTGTCTGCTGTGGAGGTACATGAGGGACACTGTGCCTCAGCACAAGGCTACTGCATAGATTGTATTGAGATGGCCATGAGAAGAATGAATGGAAGGCAAAACATGAACAGCAGGGAAAGGGCAGTTGCTGAAAACAAGAGGCATGCTTCAAGGGGCACAAACCTGCAGCTGGTTAGATTGAAGGATCAAAATAGCACACTCTGAGATGACTTCACTACTTGCGAAGAATATATGTAGTTTTTGCAACAAGAAGTCCTGTCCTGTAAACCTTCAGAAAGTTGAAGGTGCTACCAAGCACGTGGGGAAGGTAATTTGACTAACACAGTCTACCTAGGTTTTGAAAATGCTCTTTGGGAAATTAAGGAGTGGTGGGGTCTGAGTGAGGGTCCTGATGTGGATAAAGTGCTGTTAAAGGTTGGGAGTGGGATGGGAGTATTTGGTGAGTCTTCACATGCAGAAGCAGAGCTCTGCAGGCATCTGCACTGAGAGGTCAGAAATTACTTGGGAAAGGGGGTGAACAGTGATGTGATGGTTTGTTGATAACTAAGTTATTAACAAGTTATTAAAGATAAGAGAAAAAGGAGATAGACTGTCCTTGGATTAGATGAGAACTTTAATGAGACAAAGTGAGTGAGCAGTGAAGTGGCAGGTAAAATTCCCTGTAGTTGGTTTTATATGAAAAACTATATATTTCAAGCTGACTGTCAATATCAAGAATTTGGTTTTAAGTCAATGGCTTAATGAAAACTTGTGCTCTCCTCTCCATATATGTCAAAAATCATACCACGTTTTAGGAAACAAACTCAATAGTAGGTGCTGTTGCTGTGCAGATCCATGTCTTGCCGCAGCTTGAGTATCATGCAGAGTTCTGATGTCCCCATTCACAAAAGCATAAAACTGAACTGGAAGAATTCGGAGAAAGACACTGTGGAAGATTAGGGATCTACACCAGTTTCTGTGTGGTGAAAAGCTGAATAAGCCCTTCAGCTTGAAAAATAAAGAATTTAGGGAGAGTTTGATAGAGGTTTTTACAAGATCTTTTTGAAAGAAGTTTTTTACAAGATCTTGTGCAGTCAGCAAAGAGTGGAAAGTGTTCATTTTTCTCTTTGCTAGCATGAGGCCTGGGGCTGTCAGATGAAGTTAGTGGGAACAGGAAAGCTAAAGGAGATAGTTCTTTGTGTAGGTAAGAGTAATTGGAAGAGAAATCTACTGCTACAAAACCACATCTGGCTGGGAAAATCCCTTTGGGTGGGAATGGTAGGTGCCTGGAAGAGTACTTAGGGGAGAGGATTATATGTGATCTTACTCTTAAACACCCCCATGTGGTGATGCTTGGAGGCAAAATAGTGGGCTAAATGGACTCTTGGTCTGAACCAGTACAGCCCTTCCCATATCCTTACAGCTGTGGCTGTACTGGGTAAGCTCCATGACCAAAATGAAGTCTAGCACCTGTCTCCATCCAGCACTGGAAGTTCTAGGAATCAAGACATGTTAAAAATGCTATTTTCCTTCTACACGCCTCTTTTGTTCACTCTGACAGTCTGGGAATATCTCACAAATGCTTTAGTTTCCTTGAATCTGTAGAGTTACGTTTGCAAAAGTAAGAGGATTGGAAGTCACATGGTGACTTTCCTAGGAGATTTCTGAAATGAAGTGGAAGGAAAGATGGAAAGAACAGAGCTGGAAGATTCTTTTTTTTTTTGTGGAAGGAAATTTTAGGCTTGCTCCTTTTTTTTGGTGGGTGTTTTTAGAGTAAACTCATAGAAAACAAGCTAAGCACTTTGAATTTTTGGGTTTTCTTCTTTTGTTTAGAAGTTAGGTCCTGTTAAGTTGACATTACTCTTTTCCTGTTCTTTTCTATCCAAGTAAAGTTGTAACAGTAGGTCAGTGGAGGAGGTGGATACAGCCTTGGTCCACTGCTGTGCAGCTCATCTGGACATGATCCTTATTGGTGCTGAGCTCTGACTTTTCTGCAGATGTGCCATAGCTCTTGGGATCCAGTACAGGATTGCAGAGATCTCACAGTACCTTTGGATCCATGTTTAGGATGTGTTTGGGAGCACTCTGTCACTGCCCTGTCCTGTCAGATGGCCTCAGGTTCTAGTGGGATGTGTGTGCAAGGCAACAACTCTGGTTTTGGCCTTGTGTGCTGCTTTTAAAGAGTAACACACTTACTATTGAAGCTAGAGGTATTTGCTGTCCATTTTATTCTCCTATCGTAGCTTTTGTGCTCTCCCCTCCCTTTCTCACTGACTGCAATGTTTATGCTGCCATTCTACCTGCTCTTCCCTTTCTCTGACTGTTATGTCTGCTGTCCTACCAGGACACAGTAATTCTTCCCCACTCTAATCTCTACTACTTGTTAATAAGTTTTTTGTCCTTTTTCTCTGCCTTTCTGTACTTGCATACAGATACTGCTGCCACGAGGCCTGCCACCTCCCAACTCCTGGGTTTTTTCTATAGTATGTGGAGCACAAGAGTTCATCTGCTCTGTGTCCCTGTCCTTACCCTTTATGTCTGCTCTTGAGCTGTTCTCCCTGCTCCAAGCATCCTTTCTGAGGATGAGGCTCAGGGAATTCCAGAGATGGTTTGGCTCTCCCTGCACAACCTTGGAGCACCAGGAGGCAGCACTGCCAGTTTCCAGCAGCGTTCAGGCTGCTTGATCAAGGCTGACTATTCACCTCTCCCCTTGCATGACTTCATCAAGTGTTTGCTTTGTAAACAGTGTCTGGGCTTCTAGCCACCTATAACTTCCCCCTGACACACACCCTAACCTTCTACCTTCCTCTTGCACTTTGAGCCTGTGCAGCATGTATTGAACAGTTTCCCGAGTCTCCTTCTCTACTCTTTGCACTGTTCCCCCCAGACACCTTGTTCTCCCTGCCTTCCACAGCTCTCCCATTCCTTCCAGCTTAGGTTGCTGAGCCGTGGCATCAACTATATTGATTTCACTGGTCCCTTTGCCTCACCTTTTTCAGATAAGACCCTTCTGTCCACCCCACCTCTTGCAGAGTCCCGAACATGTCTATTTTCAATATGACCTGAATGTCCCTCTGGGAAATATCCACTTAGATCTCCTTTGACCTCTGAATTGCCCATGGAAGGCTTTGTGGCAGTGGACATTGTCCTTGGTCCTCCAGCTGTCCGTGTTGCAACTTGTACAGGCTGTGTTGTGTGGTCTGTCTGACAGGTCGATTGCGTTAGTTTGTGCAGTGATACCAGTGCAGCCACAGAAGAGAAAGTACAGATGGCCTTCACCCGGGCCCAGCAGTACCATCCATGTGTGCTCCTGCTGAAAGACGTCGAGGTGCTTGGCAGAGACCGAGATGGGCTGAGAGAGGACGCCAGGGTCATTGCTACTCTGAGGCAGCTGCTCCTGGACAGAGACCCAGCACTGAGGTATGGACCCTGCATGTTTGCTGTGGGCATCTGAGGTAGTTGTTTGCTTCTGCCATTCCTAGGGCAGCAGTCACTGTTACATCAAGGTAACTGATTGCTAACGTGTCCTGTTTTATTTTTAATCCAGTGGAGTCTCTCCCAGACTTGTTTTGTTTACTTCAGAGGTCCCTTGTTTTTCCAGCTTAATGGCAGAGACAGTCAGGAAGCTTTGTTGTCTGAAGCTGGTTCCTGAGTTGTTCAGATGAGCAAACCATGTGTATTTGCTGTGAGACATGCCAAGGGTGTCAGGGACCCCAGTAGGGAGCTAGATTCCAGGAGAATGTTGAGGCTGATGACAAGTAGCAGGGTGGCAGACATCAAGTGAAGAAATAAGATGTCACTTGAAGGGCCTTGACTAGGAGACAGAGCTCACAAAGCAGTTCAAGGGTAAGCTGGAGGAGACTGGCTGCAAGACACTTCAGCCAGTGTGTGTGTTCTTGGAAAAAGGCCTAGCCATTGGAGAGTGAGTTGGCAGATACAATGGCAGTGTAAGAGGGAAGCTCCCACAGAGCTGAGACCATACACTGTCCCTTTTTTCTCAACAGCCATCCTGTCCTGGTGATTGGCACAACCTGCAAGCCCCAGGATGTTCCTACAGACTTGCAGACTGCTTTCCTTCACGAGGTGAAAATTGAAGCCCCTTCAGAAGAACAGAGGAGGTTGATGCTGAGCATGCTGACTGCTAGTCTGTCTCTGGGCAAAGAAGTGAGCCTATCCAAGCTGGCCCGCAGGACTGCCGTGAGTGAAACCATAGCAGCATGTGGAGGTGGGCAGGCTGGGTGTGCTGGGCCAATCTCCCCCACCTGGTCTTGGAGGAAGGGGCTAATTCCCACAATCCAGTCAACTTTTTCAGTGGTTAACCCTGGTCCTCAGACATCAGCTTCAAGTGCAGATTTCTAGAGCCTAAGGACTCCACTCCATTTGCAGAGGTGCTGTATGATGTTCAGCTCGGTTACAAGACAGAGCTAATGATAAAAAAAGAAGCTAGAGCCTTTAACCAGGGCACAGAGGTTCAAAGAACATCTCTGCAAGGAATTTTTCCCCATACTCCTTTTATGGCCTAGATGGAGCTGTGGTCAGGGGGTGAACTGATGCTCTTTGTTTCCACATTCACAGGGCTTTGTGCTGGGAGATTTGTGTGTGCTGTTGTCCCACAGCAGCCGAGCTGCTTGTACCCGCATCCAAGCCTTGAGGTAGCACAGACAAGAGGGCAGGATGTGGGGGAGGGCAGGGGCTGCAACCAGCCCAATAATGCCAGGAGTGGGGCAGGGCCTGAGTCCTTCCCTTTTCTTTCCTCAGTTTTCCAGGTGGACTGAGTGAAGAAGTGGAGAGAGATTTTTGCACTGCTGGGTTCCCGGTGCTCGAGGAGGATTTTAGTGTTGCGCTGGACCAGCTGCATGACACCCATTCACAGGCAGTGGGAGCCCCGAAGGTAGGATGCTGGGGCACAGGAAATGGGTTGGTTCTGCAGAAGCTGTTGGCTCAGGATGGCTGCACCATGGCATGTTGCTTGCTTCTCTGTCCTTCCATGTATTCCCCCAGCTTTGAATGGGGAACAGTCGCCTGTGGGCTTTTCCCCACTAGTGCTTTTGGCTCTTGGCTTTGAATTTGGCAGAGAAGCCCTTGCCATACTAATTGTAGACCACTCAGTTGGCTGGTGCTATAGGGGTTCTAGCTGAGCAGCTTAGCCTTTCAAGAGGCAAAGGCAGCTGCAGGCTGGCTGCAGCCACCAGCCCAGCCACCTGGCCTCTAGGAACAGAGGCTGTGGCACAGGCTGGTGAGGGAGTTTCTCCACATGTGTGAAAAGCCTTAGACTAGATCCCTGGCCTTGGATGTTGCTTGGGCTGGCATGGGCTTTTCTGACAGCCAAGCAGTTTGTAGAGTTTGGAGGTTTTTCAGGTGAAGCAACATGGAGAGTCTGAGAAAAACAGCAGTGTCAGCTTCTCAGGAGGGGCGTGATCCAATTTTGGCAGCTTGACACCCAGGGAAACAGCATTTGGGGTGACTGTTTTTGCTGGGTAATGTGGTATTAGAACCAAGCAAAGTGATCAGAACCTCTTTTCCACACCCATGAGTGCAAACAACTGAGCTCTGCACAGGACAGGAAACCTTGGCCTTGGAGCAGTTATTCTGACACCTTCCCCAACTGCCCACTTGCAGTCCGCCCTAACAAGAAAACACTTTGCTGATGTCATCGTTCAGGAGCTACTCCAGCACTTAATGCATAAATTTACTAGAAACTGAAGTGAGCTCTGAGGTGTTTGCCAAGTTCACTGTAAGACAAATAACCATAATTCACACAGCAGTGAGCTGTGTGAATGGGAGCTAATTTTGTTTGTATTTTACATTCCTTTATCCATTTCTTCATAATTGGTTGCAGTTCAGAAAGCCCATTAGCAGACCTGGATACTCTCAACATACATTGCCTTCAGTTCCCTGCTTGCATTTCCTGGTTATTCACATATTTGTTTGCAGTGAAAGCTTGAGCCTTCTAGAGGACGCTAATCTAAACCTCCAGGTCCTAGCAGGGTCTGCAACATGTCCTAGACTTAAAATGTGCTCCCTTGAAAACAACCTTGCTGCAGTTTTCCAGCTCCTGTGCTGATGTCTTTAGAGCTCTTTCTAGCGAGGCAGTATAAGCAAGAATGCAGAGGACAGAGCAGCTCTTCTATTCATTGGCATTGCAGAAGGAGTGCCTGTGACCTTTTGCTTTAAAAGGTTTTTTTTTTTTGGAAATCTTTGTTTTGTTTGACCTGATTTTCCTGGTGGATTTGCTGCATAGCTAGAGAAATAGCATGAGATAACATAATCTCAAGTAGCAAAGGAAGGAGTTAGAAATTGGCTGGGGGGGAAAGAATTTTGCCCTAGCCTATTTTTAAACTCCCCATTTGTGCTGGCACCTGTTCTCCACCCAGCCAGCAGCTGGTGGGAGGTGTTCTGGGGCTTTGCTTTCTCTGCATGTTCCCAGGAGAGCTGCTCTGACTCTCAGGAGGATGTCATGCAGACATGGGGCATTCCAGCCATTTCTAAAGCTGTGAGCAGAGCAGCAGTATCCTCCAGGATTGCTTTGCTCAGCACAAAATAACCAAAGTGGCATGGCTCACCGTCTCAGGTTTGCTCTCTTTCTTGTATTTGCCGTGACCCTTGCGTGTCTGCAGCTGACCCCATCCCTATCTCTTTCTTGTAAGCATACATGGACTTCGCTCTTGCGTCCCCCCTTTTCCAAAGCAGCAAGTGTTCCGTACACTGTCCTCCAGGATGTCTGTGTCTCACATCCTCATTTACATCACAGAGGTCCTGGCAGCCCAGATTCTGCCGCTCTGGAAGGTGTGAAGCCCTGGCACAGTCTCACTGCCTTGGTGGGCAAGGTGCCCTGAACACAAGTAGCTCATAATTGCTAAATCCAGGTTTCTTTTTTTTTTTTTTTTTTTCCTTAATTTTTACCTTCCCTCATGCGTTCCCAAGGGCTGTCTGCAGCAGTACTGTCCTCCACAAAGCTGCAGGCAGCCCTGCTGGATACTTTCCCGAGGGTATTTTTGTATTTTTGCTGAGAGATGATATGAGGTGTGATGGAGGACTGGAGATGAGGCACACGCTGTGAGTGCAGCATGGCTGGGCATGTGTACAGTTTGTTTTCCCTATTGCAGAGCTTAAAAAGGGGTAACGTGGATGCTGGATACTGGAGCAAGAGCTGCCCAGGCATGCTTAGGGCTCAGGAAGAGGTGCTGACAGGGATTCTCCCTCTCTTGGCAGATCCCCTCAGTGTCCTGGCAGGATGTTGGTGGGCTGCAAGAGGTGAAGAAGGAGATACTGGACACTATCCAGTTGCCCCTGGAGCACCCAGAGCTGCTGTCACTGGGTCTGTGCCGCTCTGGTCTGCTGCTGTATGGGCCTCCAGGGACAGGGAAGACCTTGCTGGCAAAAGCTGTGGCAACAACGTGCACCATGACGTTCCTTAGGTGAAGAGCAGGGTGGGGGGTCACACAATGGGACTGACTTTTCGTGGCAGGGGATGGGCATCCCCTAACTGGCTCCCTCTTCTCTGCCCCACAGCGTGAAAGGGCCAGAGCTCATCAACATGTATGTTGGGCAAAGCGAAGAGAATGTGCGCAATGGTAAGGATCTGCATCCTGCTTCTGCATGTGGGAAGATTGGGCTTTTCTGTGGTGCTGGAGAGAAGGAGGTAGTGCTTAAACCCCTTTTCTCAGCTCCCACCCACAGCTCTCAACAAGGGCATGTACCCAGCTGTCTCCTACACCCAGTCCCTTCCCTGCCTTCTGCTGTTTGCGCTCATGCTCTCTGCTCCTGTTGCTCTTGTCCCTGGTGTTCCCAATGGGACAGAAACCCCTCGGAGACACAGCTGAGCCTTGGGGCCCATCCTGCTGCGTGCTGCCTGTCCCCACTCCACTGAGCCACTCAGGCAGAAGCAGCTGTCGGTGGTGATAGAGCGGGCATCAGGTTTCCATCCACAACTCTTCCCTGCTGGGAGGGGTAGCAGGTCCTATTGTTGTTGACTGCTCCTCCAGGTCTTTTTCACCTTTTGTGCTATCTCCTTCCAGTGTTTGCCAGAGCCAGGGCAGCTGCTCCCTGCATTATCTTTTTTGATGAACTGGATTCCCTGGCCCCCAGTCGTGGGCGAAGTGGAGATTCAGGGGGTGTCATGGACAGGTAAGTGAGCATCATGTGTCCTTGGGAGAGCAGCATACCTGCCTCAGCTGCAGGGTATGCCTAAGGCAGAATCCATCCCACCTCTCTTTCTCTGCTTTTTCCCCTCCCAGCTCCCTTAAGGGAGCATGGCCTATCTCCTCTCTCTGAACATTAGTTCTGCTGTTTGTGTTGCCTTAGGTTCCCAGTTGCCCAATCTTGTTTAGACAGTCTCCTCCATCTGCTTCTGTGGCTGCCAGGTGCTCCCTTTGGTCTCTCCACAGTCATCCTTCACACCCCTGCTGTACTCTCCTCCTATTAACTCCTGTTTCCATGTGGTGGGAAACCTTTCAGCTGTTTCTGGTAGAAGCAAAGTATATACAGCTTAGAGATACCCAGAAACAGGTTTATTTCCCCCAAGTCTCTTCTGGTGAGCTGTAGTCCCCATCCAGTCTTTCTCTTTGTCCATGAGGGGTTCTGCAGAATTTTCCACTGGCATCATATACTCCTCATATCCAGCTTCACACACACATACAACCAGCTTTGGAATGGACTGGGTATGGTGCTCACTGATCCCAGAACCTGGTGGAGATATCCCTGTGCCAGGAGGCCTGTGCAGCACTGGAATACTGTGTTTGCCAGACCAGCTTAAGCCCCGTGGCTGCAGAACTAGATCTGCAACATGTGCTGTTCACTGGCCTGAGGATTGGAAGTGTTCAAGGCCAGATTGGATGGGGCCCTGAGCAACCTGTCTAGTTCAAGGTGCCCCTGCCCATGGTGGGGAGATTGGAACTAGTAGATCTTTAGGGTCCCTTCCAACCCAAACCATTCAGTGATTCAGTGACTGTTTGGCAGCATGGCTGGCCTGCACTCCCTGGCCTGGACTGGACTTGCTGGGCAGTGCCACATTGCAAGGAGAGCTAGAACTGGCCAGGATATATGAGTGGGAAACTTTAGCCACAACCATACATGCCTGCCTGTGTTTGGTCTGTGTTGCCAATGTTAGATAGCAAGTATAAGCTCATGTGGCCATACCGAAAGGGTTCAGAGCTGAGCATAGACCTGAAGGACTGTCTGGGTACCATGGGTTTGGACTCAGTATGCAATGAACTCACACGCTTGCTGGATGCTCTATCAGAGAATTCTGGATGGCTTTGTCAGGGCTCTTTAGGAAAGAGCTGAAGCCCAAGAAATGGACCTGCCAGTGGCCTTGCTTCTTCCTCTTTGCCTTGGTGGCTGAGGGAGGCAGTGGGTGACTTGCCAAGGCCTAGTTGTGAGCATGCTGTATTGCTCCCTGCAGAGTTGTCTCACAGCTCCTGGCAGAGCTTGATGGCCTTCACTCCACCAGAGACGTGTTTGTCATTGGAGCCACGAACAGGCCTGACCTCCTGGACCCAGCTCTGCTCCGGCCAGGCAGGTATGTCACATTCTATCCAGCCTTGCTCCAGGGTAGTTCCCCAGAGCTCTTCAGGCAGTGATGAGCTGGATAGACTGTGTCCCCATCATGCTCCTTCCCCAGAGATTGTTCCTAAAGGTCCTTGGTCCTGGCTTATGAGGGAGATAGGAAATCAAGAGGAGGCCAGTGCCTGTGGCTGTAGCAGCAGCACAAGATACCACAACCTGTTCTCCCCACCATTCTGGTTTACTGTCCTAACAGCACAGCAGGACGATAAGGGACTTGCTGTGGCACCAAACCGGTAGAGGAATTGGTCCCCTTGGCCTGTTCTGCAGAATTGCCCCCAACATGGTCTTCAAACCTGTGTCTTGCCCATCCTGGGGCAGAACTTTGTATCAGCTGTTGCTGGACCCTGTGTGGTTCCTGTCAGCCTGTTTCTCCAGCCTGCCCCCATCCTTCTGGAGAGCAGCCCTGCCCTCCAGCACAGTGACTGCTTCTCCCCAGGCTTTGTATCATCCATGAACTTGGCAGCAAAAGGAGCTGTCTCAGGGCTACCCTTCAGTTCCTGGTGCACAGGGCTGAACACAAGTGGCAGGTTTGCCTTGGCCTGTTCTTGACTGTCCTGTCTCATCTGGCAGGTTTGACAAGCTGGTCTGTGTGGGCATAAACGAAGACCAGGAGTCACAGCTGCAGGTGCTGAGTGCCATCACCAGGAAGTGAGTAACCCTGTGCTCTCCCAGCAGTCTTCCACAACCCTCCAATGGGTCACAGCCTCCCTGGGATTGATGCTTAGTGTGCTTCAGCTTGGCTTCATGTCAGAACCCTGGGCAGCACTTGCAGTCACTGACCCACAGCCAGCAGGTAGGGGAAAAAAATAGAGCAACTTCCAGGAGCAGAATTAGGTCTGGTTTTCCTAGAAGATGGGAGCAGCTCAGCCTGGTTGTCCAAGTGGAGTGGTTAGTAGAGTTTTCCAGCCACTGTGCCCATATGCTCTTCTTGAGGAGCTCAGTCAAATCTGAACAATGCTATGAGACTGCAGTGCAGCTGCATGGCAGGAAGCTCCCATTTGCATCCTGCAAGAATTCCCCTGCTGTTTGCAGATCCAAGGGTGAAGGCAGCTCCATTCATCACACTGCCTCTCTTGCTGTGATGCTCAGGGGTGTTCAGCATGTGCTCTGTATGTCTTTCCAATCTCTGGTTGTGTGGGATCTTGTTGAGCAGCAGGGTTTGGCTGCTTCCCCAGCTGCTCTGAGCTCTTGAGAGCATCTCTTAAGGGAGAAGAGACAAGCCCTGCATTCAAGTGCAGAGGTATCACCCACCACAGCTTGGTGAGTGGCTGTGACTCCACCTCTGCGGGGACTCTGTCACGGGTGGCTGTCATGGATGGCTGTGATTGCTGCTGCCTGTGACAATAAGTTAGTTGGAGAGGCAAGAGTGCAGGCTGGTGGAGATCAGCTTGTCACACTGTGTGTCTCGGCAGCCGTGCCCACCATCAGTGTGCTGGTCATGCTGAAGGAGGCTCGCTGTCTGCAGCACGGCTCTGATGGGATGGTTTGGTGTTACAGTGGTTTGTGCTGTCTGTAATTAAACATGTTCTTACACAGCCCTGGCTGTAGGCTGTTCCCAGGCATGCAGAGCACTTAATTTATCTAAGTGAGAAGTCAAGCACCAAGTGCATAAACAGATGGTGTTCTAGAGAGTTCATCCTGCACCATGGCTCCAAGACTGCTCCATGCATCCTTTGTGCTTCCTAACAGGTACCTGCAACCAGAGAGGCCCAGACAAATTGTGGATGCCTCATCCTTGGAAGTATTCAAAGCCAGGGTGGATGGGGCTTGGAGCAACCTCATTTAGTGGAAAGTGTCTCTGCCCGTGACGGGGGGGTTGGAATCAGATGATCTTTAAGGTCCCTTCCAACCCAGACAGACCATGCTGTGCTGTGATGCTGTGATTCAAAGTTGCCTTTGGTTCTGGAGAGAGGACCTTGCTGCAGGGAAGTTTCAAAAAAAGGTGATTGTGTTGAAAAGAAGCAATAAAGTTTGATCTTTTTTTTTTTTTGAGCATGCAGAGCACAGTCCGGAAGCAGCTAAACATGAGTACTGATTCTTCATGCCCAGTCACACTGGCTGTCACAGCTTTCCTGGTCTGCTTTTTATGTGGCTTTTACACCTGCATTTTTCTCTCTTGGCAGGTTTAAACTGGATCCTTCTGTGAATCTCACCACCATCCTAGAAGAATGCCCAGCTCAGCTGACAGGAGCAGACATCTACGCGCTGTGCTCAGACGCCATGATGTGCGCTGTCAAACGCAAGGTGGAATGGATTGAGGAAGGTAGGAGCCATGCCCTTACTTGCTGCACGTGTTGGAGCAGCCCAGCACAGGGGCAGAGAGGAGAGTTACCACTGCTGGTAACTGGGCTGTGTGAGAAGACTCTCGTCAGCTTTGGAACTACATTGCTGGGCTCTGGGTTACTGGCTGGCAGGCAGTTTCGACAGATGTGGTCATGTTCACCTCCAGTGGCTGGCCTCAGGGGGAAGGAGTGAGACAGATTTTCGTTTGCAGTCTCTGGTGGCTGGAGAGTGGGGCTGTTGGATCTTGACAGATGCCCCTGCATTTGTCTCTCAGCCCTTTCCTGTTCTTTCTCTCATGCAGGGCTGGATACTGAGAGCTCTGCTCTGATCCTGACCATGGAAGACTTTCTGCAGGCTGCTGTGAGGTTGCAGCCATCAGTCTCTGAGCAGGAGCTGCTCAGGTACAGACTCATCCAGCAGAAGTTTGCAGCCTGCTAATGCTCAGCAAAGCTGGGACTGGAGGAGTGATAAGAACAGGCCCAAAAAGGCATCCACATGCTCTTCTCTGATGCCTCCTCCTTTCGAGCTTGGGTGGAAATAGTGGCTGTGCAGTTTCCTGAGCCAAAGCCTGATGGAAATGCTGCTCTGCTCAGCCAGGAGGGTGGCAGGTTCTGTAAGAGTCCCTCACATCTGGCACAGCACATAGTGGCTGCTGGGAGCATGGATGACTTCCTCCTGGGGAGGAAGCTGAATCCCACGGTTGTGGGCAAGGTAAGAGTATCTCCATGGGTGACGGGACATTGCTAGGTGAGCAAAACTCAAACTGCATCCAGTTTGGCAGCAAAGTGCAGGACTGGAGGCAGCTGCTTGTTGGGGTGTCAGCCCCTCTCCAGTGAGGGCTGCTGGCTGGAGGGCATCAGGATGCTGCTGCTCCAGCTGGCCCGGACTTAATGTAGTCTCTGAATAAAGTACAGCACTAGGTATTCACTGCCTGCCCTCAAGTTGTTGCTTGTTGATATTGGCTGTAGGCTCAGGAAGGTCCCTGCAAGCCCCTGGGTGGGCTGGGTGTTGCGGAGAAATCACTGTCCTGCAGGTAGAGTGGGGAGCACATTTGTGAGCCGGGCTGGTACCACTCTTGCCCCACTAGAATGGCTGGAGCTCATAGTGGATGAGGAGAGCCTGAGGGAATGGGGCTTGCTTTGCTGGAATCTGAGCTCCCTTTGCAGAGGGAGCCCAATGCTTCCTGGAGGTGCTGGGTGACAGGACGTGAGGCAAGGGGGGCAAGTGGCAGCAAGGAAATTCCCAGTGGATAAGAGGAAAAACTTGTCACAGAGTGAGGGCTTCAGCCTTGGAAATACTCAAACCTTGGCTGGGGCAGCCTGGAGCTGCCTTGTCTGCACTAACTTGTGCTGAGCACCAGTTGGCCCAGACCCCCCCCTGCAAGTCCTGTCTCACCTCCCTCTGCAGCCTCACAGCAGCTGCTGGCAGCAATGTGTATGCCCAGCTTCCCGGGCCAAACAAATGGCCCTTAAGCTGTGTGTGGCCACCAGCTGGCCAGCAGCTGCCACTGCCAGGTCCCTGCAGCTGCTGGGGCAGCCCCACGCCCAGCCAGGGGCCCACATGTGTCCCAGCCCAAGGGGTTGCTGGTGCCGGGCTTTGCCCCACTGCTGTTGGCACTGAGCCTGCTGGCAGCTGGATTCCTGGGCCGGGGGGTGTGGCTGTGAGAGCCTGCTCCCCACTGAGCTCCTCCACGAAGGACTGGCTCCCTAGCAGCTTCTGGCATTCCATGTGTGAAGCTGCAGCTGGTGCATGCCTGGAGCCCTGTTGCTCCAGCTCTGGCAGCTTAGCGTGTTTGGGCAGAGCTGTCCTTGACCACACTGCACTGTGCTACTGGATCTGAGCACCACATCTTCCCCAGGGTGAAAAGGAGGGAGCTGTAGCCACAGCAAAAGCACTTGTGGAGGCTCCAATGTGGGAACCCCAGTGGGGGGGGTGGGTACCCCCAGGATGGGACTGGGGGGTGTCAAGGAGTCAGCACCTAGTTGAGAGGTCCAGGGGAGAAAACAGGTTGCATCACACTCCTGTGAGCAGTGCTGCAGTGGGCTCAGCAGGGATGTGTACCCACCTGGGAGCCAGCTCACCCTTGTCTCCACTTAAAGAGGCCCCCAAACCCCATACCACAGGCATGTCTGGCCCCTGCAGCTGGAGGCTTGGAGGTGAAACTGTACCTGCACCCACACCATACTTCCCCCAGGCTGAGCACCTCCTTCCCCCATGGCTGTCCCCCTTGCCCCATACCCTGCCCATACAGGGACACACGGACCATGACCTCCAGTAGCTCTCACAAGTGTTCTTAATTAAAGAGAGGTGTCTCCCAGGCATCTCTCAGCAATGTTCCCACCCCCTGCAGCTCTCAGCCACCATAGTCCCATCTCCATGGCCCCCTCAACCTGTCTTCTTCACGACGTGGATGAAGTAGCAGGGCACATGGGCTTGTCCCGGCGTGTAGGGCTGGAAGTCACCCAGGACACTGTGCTGGCACTTCCCCTGGAAGGCACCTTTCAGCAGAGCTGTGAAGGCCTCCAGCCGGTGTGGGTAGTATGAGAGCCGAAACTTGCTGCAAGGAGGCAATGCTGGTGAGGTCTGGGGACAGCTGGGCACAGTGCCAGCCACCCCCCATGCCGGGAGCCACCTCTGCAGCCCCTCTCACCTCAGCTCCGGGTCTGCCCCCGCCTCAGTGGGGGGGACCTGCACCGTGTAGTCCAGGGTCACCATGTGTGCCTTGTTGTTTACCAGCAGCACTGAGGTGGTGATGTCCTTGGTCAGGTCACTCTGGGAGACCACAGGAGGACTCAGTAGCCCCCAGCCTGGGCACAGCCCTGCTGCCTGCCCCACCTGGGGCCATGGGGCTGGGGCAGAGGGGATTGGGATGGGGCAGGGTCTGCCAGCCACCCACCTTGTAGTAGATGTTTTTGCCAGGCGGTGCACAGCCCGTGGCCAGGATGTGATCATAGTTGCGGTGGTCAATGACCAGGACACCCCCGGGCCGCACCATGCTGGCAATGTTCCTCAGGGCCAGCTTGTGGTCACTCTGGTCCCCTGGGGAGGAAATACTGGTGTCTGCAGGCACTGTGTGTACCCCATGGCACAGCCCATAAAGCCCCATCTTATCCATGTAGAGACACACATGTACCCCTTCCCCTACCATCTCTCCCCCCTCCCAGTCTCAGGTTGGAAAAACCGCAGCCCCACCCATGGCATCAGCTCCGGCACATTCTCAGGCACACTGGGCAGAGCACACCACATGAGGAACCCACCACCCCACTTGAGGCACTAGTCTGGGTGATCCTCCAGCCTTGCCAGAGCTGCAACATAAATGCACACCTCCTCCACTGCCACCATGGAACCCAATGGGTCCACTCATGTCACAAACTGGGGCATGTTCTCAGCTTCCCTGGAGATGCACCATGACACAGCAGTTCCACTGTGTGTAATCCCCTGTCCCGCTAACAGCAGGAGTTAGGGCACATTCTCAGCCTGCAGGAGATGGTGTGCACACGTGCATAGGTACTGCCTCTCCCCTCCCCTGCCTCCAACTCACCTTTGAAGTCAGGCAGGTGTGCGAAGGAGTTGCCGAGGCAGATGACGGCATCAAATCCATCCCCAGGCTTCTCCAGGTCCTTCTCCAGTGTGAGCCAGTTTGCCTCCTCAATGACTGCAGCACAGGGAAATGTATGAGGGCAGGGACACTCACCAGCCTCCCCTGCCTACAAGACCCCATACCCGCACCACCTAGCCCTTTCCTGGCCCCTGCAGGTGCTAGCAGCCAGGCAGGCAAGAACCATGGCTTGGGTTTCGCGTGCAGCTGGCACCAGCAGATCCCTGCCTATCCCTGCAACAAGGCCACCCGGCCAGAGGCAACCCTAGATGAGGGGCCTGAGCACTACGAGGGGCCAGAGACAATATACGACAGGGGCACAGGGCAGAGTCCCTCGCGCTGGGGTGGGGTGTCAGTGTCCCCACACCCCTCCCAGTCCCCACAGCCCCCGCACCCCATCGGTCGAAGGGCTCCTCTTTTCGCCGCTCCCAGCGCTCCTTCAGCGCATACTTGAGCATCTTGTCGCTGGCGTCGACGCTGGTCACCTGGAAGCCCTCCTCGAGCAGCATGATGGAGTCCACCCTGGGGACATGGCTGTCAGCAGGACCGAGCTGAGAGGGCAGTGGGGCTTCAAGGGAGGGGGATACTGGGGATGGCCGAGAGCAGCGAGGCCCCGGGTAACCCCGGGCAGCGGGAAGGGACACCTGGCAGGGCAGGCGGGCGCGGGGCTCGGTGCCTCACCCGGTGCCGCAGGCCACGTCGAGGACGGAGCGGCAGCGGTGCTGGCGGAGGAGCGCCAGGAGCCAGCTGCGGTATTCGGCCGTGCGGCTCCGCGTGTCCCCGATGTACAGCTGCCACACGCGAGCCGCCTGCCCGTCCGCGTACTGGTCCGGCAGCCCCTCCGCCGCCACCCCCAGCGACCGCGTCCGGTACACGCTGTCCACCATCCCGCCGACACCGACACCGACCCGGCCCCGGACGCCGACACGGCCCTCGAGGCCCGGCGAGACCCCGCCCCCGCCCGCCCGCCAATCGCCGCCGTGTCCGCCCCCGCCAGCCCGCCAATCGCCGCTCCGACCGCGCCTCTCTCCCGGAACCACGCCCCCTCACCGCAGCTCCGCCAATCGGCGCCGCGCCCGCCAATCCCCGCCCCCGGCCCTGCCAATCACCGCTCGCTTCGCGCCCCCCCCTCCGCGGCCCCGACCTTCGGCCCAGCGGGGTCAGGGCCCGCCCGCCACGGGGCACCCCCCGCGGGCCTCGCTGCAGAATCTGCGCCCGCCCCGGCACCGCGGGCGAAGCAGGCCGGCAGCGGCGGCTCTGGGGAAAACGTCTTTATTTACAGTCTCGGCTGGGTGCGAAGAGCCGGCGCCGGGGCAAGCACTCGCGGCCTCCCGGAGCTGGAGCCCCCGGCAGGGAGGCACAACAGGGCTGAGTCGGCGGCTCCGTGACACCTAATCGGAGGATGGCACCCAGGCTGACAAGGCAGAGCCGGGCGTTCTGGTCTCCCCCAGGTTACAAGTCCCTTTTTCTTTGGTACCCACAGGCACAGCAGGTTGAAACCCCGGAGCAGGCAGCCCCGGTAGCTGAGGCTGTGTGTCTACAGCTCATCAGCTGGGCTGTGGGTGAGCGGAGCCTTCTCCTGGATCCCCTCATCCAGGGCCTCCCCTGTGTCCTGGAGGCTGGCAGCTCCCATGCTCTCATCCTTCTGGTCCTTTTTCTTCTTCTTCTTCCCACTCTTTTTTTTGCTCTGCTTCTCCCCCACGCTTGCCAAGTCA
This sequence comes from Lophotriccus pileatus, assembly GCA_035583135.1. Classification (NCBI taxonomy): domain Eukaryota; kingdom Metazoa; phylum Chordata; class Aves; order Passeriformes; family Tyrannidae; genus Lophotriccus; species Lophotriccus pileatus. The sequence goes on from JAWWES010000115.1 coordinate 9,384,075, forward strand.
CCCTTCTTGCCAGTCCACTTCTCTGCCAGGCAGCCTGGGGAAGAGAGGGGCAAAGTGGGCTCTGAGGGAGAGGCGGGGTTCCCTGTGCCCTGGCAAGGCTCCTCTGCCCTTCCTAGCGCTCCCGCGCAGCCCCTGCCAGCAGCCAGGACTTACTTGTGTCCTTTCCTTTTAGCACATGGTTGGCGCAGAGGAACTGGGAGAGATCCTCCATCTGGTGATGCCTGTACCAGTCCTCGATCACATCTTCATACTCCTCCACCAGCACGTCACACTAAGCAGAAAGGAGAGCCCAGCTCCAGACACGTGCTGGTGCAGCAGGACCAGGGCCAGAGCAGCAGGTCCTGCCAACACCCCGCTTCCAGCAGCGTACCCCTAGACTCTCTCTCCCCTTCTACTCTGGCCCACCAGGTCACAGAATCTACTGAGGGCCAATCCCACAGTCTGGGTACCTGCTTTTTGAGGTCAGCCACCTCAGCGGAGGTCTCGTTCCACAGCTCGTAGGGGATGTCCATCACCACTTTGACGCCCTTGTGCACCAGGTTGTGCAGGGTCTCGAATGTCTCCGACATGCCCTGAAGGTGCAGCACTGCCTGGTCAGGTGGTGCTCCTCCTGCCAGGCTCCCGCTCTCCCCTCCCAGTATCAGCCACACAACCCTACCCAGCAATGCAGGAACGCACAAGCCACACAAAGTCAGTCCCCTGGGGCATCAGCGTTACCAGGAGGGAGTTCAAATGGCAACAAGTCCCTCTCTGCAAATGTGATTCCAAAACCAACAGGAAGACAGCCTCTGGTTCCATATATGCAGGAGAGGGCAGAAGCCTGCCCACCGCCACCAAGGACAGCACCCCATACCTGACTTGGGGGCAGCATGGCCTCTCATGCTGGGCACTGGCAGGGGATCCAGAGGATGGGAAGAATGAACATGGTTTGTCACCCTGGCAGTGCAGGATGGACAAGGGACATTTGGAAGCAGGGAACTGGAGGACAGCCCTCACCTTCGCGAATCTGTTACTGCCACTCCTCTCCTTGTGCAGGTTGTAATCCAACAGCCGCTTGCAGATGTTCTCTGTCACCTCGATTAACCGTATGTCCCTGCATGAAGATGAGGGCTCAGGCTTAGCATGGCCCCCCAGGAACAGCCTCCCAAAGCCCCCAGCTTTGCAGACCACAGGCAGCGACAGCAGCAGGAGACCCCCAATCCCATTCCCACTTACGACTGAGTGTACTTGACGGCAGAGCCCTTCCCATCCAGGAAGCCGTACTTGGTGTCAATCACCTCCTTGGTCTTGCCAGTCTCCTCAAAAGCGGATTTCAGCTCCACAGCCACGTACTTGCACACTGCAGGGAGGAGAGCACAGGCAAGTTAGGGGGTGTCACTGTTCTGATGGGCAGTGGGACAGAGCAGCTGGGACAGCAGCAGGAACTAGCACCAGGAGCCAGGCACACCAAGCACACCTTGGCTCTTCAAAGAAATAACCAGGAATGGCTCAACTGCTTCCACTGGAGAACTCCTGAAGCAGGGACACCCAAAACAATGCTTGAGTGTAAGCCAGCCGCTACAGCACAGCTGGGAAGTCAGACAGGGCCAGTTCTGCCTGCAGGTTTCCCCCTGAAGCTTCTACCTCCATGACACAAGCTGCTCTCTTCCTCTTGGAAGAGGACAGAATCTTTTCACAGCGCATGTTCCAGCATTGGTCATAGTTTCTCCTCGTGACCACAGAACATCCCACCTGGTAATGGTTCCCTCAGTGCTCTGGGGACTGTGCTGGGGACCAAGCTGCTGGCAGGGCCCAGTGGACAAGGTGTGGCTATGGACTGTGCCACTGCCAGAGAGGCCATGAGCTCCAGCAACACTGCAGCAGAGACCACAGCACCAACAGCTTTAGAACACAGCACATGGTTTCTTTCATAAAACTAAAAAATAAGTTTTATTCCTTCTGTAAAAAGAGTTCAACAGAGCTATAGAAAAAGAGAGCAGGAGAAATATCTCAGGCATTTACAACTGGAAATATGGAGGGGTGGAAAGCAAGCACTGTGTTGGAAGGATGGAAGCCAGGCATGGTGTGGCCCTTGCTTCCCCAAAACTAGGGTTGCAGGAGGCTGGAGAAAGTTTTATTCTCTGCTGGGGGCTTCTGTTTGTCAGAAGCCACCTCTTCTTCAAGCCCCACTTTAGGAGAAGGGCCAAGTCCCAGCAGGAGTAGTCTGGTGGCAGCAATGAGACATTGTGTCTTGTCCAGGTCGGTGATGTCCACAGGCAGGAGGAGAGCAAGGTGGCTTCTCCAGAGCTCCCATGCATGTGTTGAGAAGCCCTGTGTACACCTCCTGCACGATCTTTTCTCTGCTGGCACCAGGGGCTGGAGGTGTCTGCGGCCATTTCTCAGGTGGGATGAGCGTTCCTTCCTGCAGCCCCTCTGGACTCAGGCCTTGAGGATGTCCCGTTCCACACCACACCTGCTGCAGTGTCCCCACACATGCCAGGCGTGCTCACTGCTGGGTCCAGTTATCCAGGTGCTGCCTGCAACTATTGCTGCACGCTGACACAGGTTCCGAGCCTGGGCAGGAAGAGGAGCAGAGTGTGGTCAGTGCTCGCTCTGGTGCTTCTCTGAGGATGCCGGTGTCACAGCAGAGCTCAGACATCAGTGTCTCCAGAGCCGCTTCCCCGGAAGGGAAAGCTTCGTAAAATGGTCCGTATTTCTTTATTTTCTCTTTGCCGTTCAGCTCCACGTGTCCCTATACAGCAAAGACAGAGGAAGCCGCAGCAAACAGCAAATGTCCGTCATGACCTGCCCCGGACTGCCTGTGAACCAAGGAACTGCTCAGGAAGGAAGCATCGAGGAGACGAACTGTAAGCAGCAGAGACGAACGGCCCCAGCTACGAGTCGGGGACTGTGGTGCCCGCGGACAGGAGGCGGGCAGAGTGGCAGCCCGCAGTGGCGCAGCCCCGCATCCCCGGCCCGAGCAGACAGCGGGCGACGGCTGATCCCCCCGGCTCCCCGCGGCCCCGCTTACCCTCGCACTTGCTGGGCAGCCGCACCCAGTCCGAGTCGTCGCCCCTCGCCAGCGCCGCCGCCATCAGCATCACCAGCAGCGCTTCCACTGCCGCCGCCATAGCTCCGCTTCCGGGGCGCGCTCCCGCCGCGCCCCGCCCGGTAACCATGGCGACCGAGCCGCACCAGCCAATCCCGGTGGCGCGCGTGGCCCTCGCGACCAATCCCCGCCCGCCAATCCCAGCGGCGCGCGGCCCCGCCGGGCGGTCCCGCCGAGCGCCCACGTGGCCCCGGTGCGAACGGCCGCCCCCCGCGGTCCTTCCCTGCCCTGGAATTCTGGGAACCTTCCCCCCGAGGTACCTTGGGGTCCCTCCCCATCCTCCAGGTAATTCCGGAGCCCTGCCACCCACAGAAACATGGCAGCCCCTCTCTTTTGTCCCCCCAACACAAGATTCCCATCCTGCATCCCCCCAAACGACACTGGGTCTCTCCCTCCCTCCTGCATTTGGGGTTCCCTCTCCAGTCTCCAGAGTATTTTGGGTCCCTTTCGCACCCCTAGGCCAAAACAAGGGGACTTACCCCTCAGGGGTGGGCATCTGCCAAGCCCTCAGCTCTGGGCAAGGAGGATGGAGGTGAGGAGGGCATCTGAGAGCACGACCTTCAGCAGCACCACCCGAACAGCCAGGAGCAGAGCTGCCAAGGCATGGTCCGGGAACACTGCAGTGGAAGGGCGGGGGTGACGCCAGCCACAGAAACCCCATGCCCCCACATCCTCTCTTGTCCTGCCACAGGGCCATGTTCGGGGGGATTTGGGAGCCTTACATGTCCCAGAGTCACCTCATGTCATCCTCATGCTGCCTTGAGGGCAGGTTGGCTCTGACCCACCTTCCCCATTCTTCCCACCAAATCCCTTGACACTCTGGGAAAAGCCATCCCAACCACCCCACAGCTGCAGTCAAGCCCCTGCCAGGAGTCCAGCAGGGTTTTCTCCCTGGTAACTGACATTCCCACCATGGTAGGGCTGGAGACTCACCGGCTGTGCTACCAGGACATAGCTCTGCCACCTCGTTGCCTGTGGGATGAAAGAGCAGCTGGGGAAATGCTGGCAGCCCAGCACCAGGTGTGCAGCAGGGTTGGCCACAAACCCCTTCCTGTGCCTGCCAATCAAGGCAACAACGTTGGCCCACAGGGCCTCACACCTGCTCCTTGCTCTCCCTCCTTGGGGGGCCACCAGGGCACCCCTACCAGGTTGGGCAGCAATGGGCAAGGCAGGCAGAAGGGGTGGCAGCAGGGTCGGCAGCAGGGTCATACCCGTGATGCGGATGGGGCTGGAGCTGTGGGACGGGGAGGTCCTGTTGGCCCCGACATGGCAGGCGAGTTCTCCCTCGGCCAAGGGGTCGTTGGAAAGGAGGGAGACAGAGCAGATGGTGCCACCATCCTCCTGAGAGGCCCCGTAGGCAAAGGATGGCAGGACACTGCCATTCCCGCTGGAGATCCAGACAGCATGGCCGGAGCTGGGAGCCAGGTCACTCACCACGCAGACCACCAGCTGCCGGCGCTGCCCGGCCACCACCATGCTCAGTGGTGGGGCCAGGGTGGGCAGCGGCACAGCTGCTCTGCCAACTGGGAGAAACAGGGTTTAGGAGCACTGCATCCCTCACACATCCCACCCCGCACAGCTGCCAACCTGGCGGTGCTCATTCTTCACACGCAGGCTGGATGGCATCCGGCCCGTCAGCTCCTGGGGCTGTCCTGGGGCTACCTGGAGAGTACTCACGGGGCAGCAGCGGGAGCAGAGCAGCAGCCAGCAGCACCCAGGGCACCTCCATGGCAGCTCCGGCGCATGGGGCTACCGAGGGCTCAGACCCCAACGGCAGCACCAGCTGCGCCGCCCCTCACCGGGGCTGCGGGACCGGGGCTGGCTCCCCCCGCCGCAGTAGTACCGTCCCCACTCCCACCGCTAGTGGTACGGCCCGCCCCGCCCCACCGCTGCCGCCGCTGCTTCCCGACCCCGTCATGGAGCGAGTCCCGGCCCCGGAGCCGCCGCCTGCCGCCTCCTTGGCCGAGGTGCTGCGGATGGTGCGGAGCGGGCGGGACCCGCCGGGCGTGCGGCACCCCCACGCCTCGCCCACGGGGGACACTCCCACCGCCTCCCGCCTGCCACCGCCTGCCAAGCCCTGGGAGCGCCGACCCGACCCCGCCGGGCTCTGAGAACGCCTCCACCCTGGCCCCAGCATGGTGCTGATGGCAGGTGATGTAGCAACATACCAAAGAACTCTTGACCAGCTCTGCCCCACGGTGGCCGGGGGGGGGGCGGAGGGGAATGGAGGGTGCCGGGCAGCAGCTGCTGTGCACTGAGGGGGGCACGATGAGCTCCCGCCCCACAGTGCCCATGCTGCAGGAGCACGAGTCAGGGTCAGAGCCAGGCTGGAAAGGCCTCTGCTTTCTTCTTCTTCAGCCAGAGCCAAGCAAACAAACAAACAAACAAAAAAACCCAATCCCAGCACTGTGGTGCTACACCAAGATAGATGCTGGGCTTGGCCACACCAAACACTCCCAGGGCACGACTGACAGGGCAACCGTGGTTACTTGTGGTCAAGGCTGCAGCTTCATGCAGCAAAACTTTGTGCCTTCTTCCCTGTGGGTTAAGGCACATGTATGACAATAAAGCAAAACAAAACATGTCCAATCACTTTAACACATAGCCAAGGCATAGGTTTTTGAAAGATTTTTCTTAAAAAAACCCAAAATATATCTTGTTTTTTTGTCATTTTCAGCATCCACTTCATGCTGTTTTATGACCTCTTCATCTCTGCAGCTTCACGCAGCACTCAAAGAACAAAAGAACCCCACTGCTCTCAACCCAGGAGCCTAGTGGGAGCGGCAATATTGTTTGATTTCCATATACCACTTTTTGATAGCTAGTGAGCCTTTAGGAAATGAAAATTAACTTCAATAGAGCCATGTTTCCTCTCCATACAGCTTGGCAACCACCCCATCTCAATACAAACGTCAAATTAATCCCGCAAAACTTTGAAGAACCTGAGAACTGACTGAACACTTGAAACTCTCAGGCGAAAAGGGCAGGATGACGCATGCCTCCTCCAAGCAGCAGCACTGCTGTGCTGAGGACAAAACTATTCCACCTTGAGCTTTGTTTTTATGTTCATGGCTGCCAGCTCCGCCACAAAGTAACGGAAGACATGGGGCACAGGGACAACCTCAATGGCATCGACCTCACTGCAGACTGAGCAGGAGTACCTCCTGCTACTTGCCACAGAGGAGTTGGGCAGTTTCTCCAGCACAGGAGATGTCATGCTGCCACAGCTTGTGCACACGTAGGCTATGGAGCCATCGGAGCAGTTGAACAGGCGGTCTTGCAGCAGGAAAGACGTGCCATGAGCCAGCAGAGCATCCCGCTCCATCTCACCAAAGCGAATCCCACCTTCCACGTTCCTCCCCTTGACGGGCTGGTTGGTGACAGCATCTCGGGGCCCCGTTGTTCTCACCTGGAACTTGTCTGAGACCATGTGGCGCAGGCGCTGATAGTACACCACTCCCACAAAGATCTCTGCCTCCAGCTCCAGGCCGCTGATGCCGCTGTACATCTTTTCTGTCCCAAAGAAGTTATAACCTGCACTCACTAAAGTCTCACCGAAGTATTTCAAAGCAGACTTCTTCTCTGTGAAGGTGAAGGGAGTGGCATCATAGGAGACACCATGCAGTGCTGCTGACTTCCCCGCCATGCTCTCAATCAACATTCCAATGGTCATACGGGAGGGAAAGCCATGGGGGTTGAAGAGGATGTCTGGAACCATCCCGTTCTCTGTGAATGGCATATCCTCAACTGGCCAGAGCTGGCTCAGGATACCTTTCTGTCCGTGACGGCTGGCAAATTTGTCTCCAACAGTTGGATTTCGGGGAACCCTCACAGTGATGCAAGCCTTCTTGAATTTCCCAGTGCCACGGTCATTACTGCATAATCTGACGTTGTCTACAATGCCAACTTCCTTATTCCTGTGTAGGTGGAAAAAAAATCACAGCAAAGGTGTCAGGCATGTCGATGATTTTTAGTTAGGAAAGGAAAATTAAGCAAAAAATCTAAACCACTTCATAGTTCTTGTAAAATGCCTTGGAACACCCTGGGAAACACGACCATTCTTCAAAGTACTATTCAGTGGCAAAGGTAATCAGACTGTGTAAGAATTAGGGCAAAAAAGCAATATGAGGGCATCTCACAAATGTCCATTCAGGTACAACTTTCAGGTCAGCAGGTCACATGCCACCTGTGATTTGAAATAAAGATCATTTAAACCTGGTTCATCTGTATCGCACTTTGTGTCTGGGAAACTGCATTTCAGTGTCATTTCTTTTGTATTAAGGCACCAGTCCCTCTCCCTACTTCCAATAAAACGACAGCATATTGATGGAATACCAAAATAAAGAACTGGGTTCAGTTCTCTAGCAGAGATAAAAGTTCAGATCAGAAAGGGAAGGCAGAGTGTGAGCTTTGCCAACAAGTGTCTTGTTCAGGGGTGTGTTCCTTCTCTAGATTAGCCCTCAACCTGATAGTCCAAGTGCTAGGTGTCTGCTGCAGGCTTAATTGTTGTTATAGAGCTTTCAGCCCAAACTCTCCACTTATTTTGGAGACAATGGCTAAGGAATACATTTTGTCCCAATATAAGACAAGGCTAATTTTCTCCTCTGAAGTCCTAATGAAGACAGTGTTTGTGGAAGGCCTGTACCCAAGTTTAGTTCCTGTTTCAAAGCTATTATTTTGTTGTGTCCACATGCAACCAGGACAGGCCATCACAAAAAAAAAAAAAAAAGAAGAGAAAACTGTGCTTCAAGTTTCCAAAACACAGCCCCATACTACCCCAGCCAAAACCAGCACAATAAGCTTCTAACAGGCTTGTTCAAACTTTTGAAGTCAAAGGTTCTGTCCTCTCAAGCCCACACCTATGGTCTAGCAGCATAAGAGGCACTTAGGACAGTAAAGGCAACTCCCTCTTAAGGGCTCTAAGCCATTGGGGCAAATTTGGAGCAGAAGCAAAGACTGAAAGCTGGGAGCCTCATCTGTCTGTAGAAACCTAAATAATTACCTCATCGGGACTGAGAATGAACAAACGCTGGATGTTACAGATGTAAAATGGCTCTCTGGATAAGGAATCTGAACTAAGGCCAGGCCACCATGAGAGTGCTGGGGAGCTGGAATGTAGGGTAGGAGAACCAGAAGACAAGGCTGAGCTTACACACCTACACATGATAATGTGCTGAGTCTCTTAGCCCTGCTCTACGACCAGATTGACTAATTCTGTGAGTCCACAGCAGACTCCCCAGTGCAGCCAGGGCAGCATTACTCTGTGTTATGGAGTAATAAACAATGGCCTCCCCAGTAATGCCAGTTACTGTGTCACCCAAGTGCTTCTCAAACTAATTTGCCTTCACAATGTGAGTAATTACACAGCACTATCTCCACTCTGTCAGTGCTGTAGAGGGACACATGGACAGCCTGAAGTTGTACGGACAACTGGGAGTGCAGGATGCACTTAAATACATTAGGTTTTGTCAATGCTTTTGCTTTCCTTTCCAGAAAGAATTAAAAGGATTTTAATGAAAGCCCCATCATCCTTTTTTCTTTCAACTGAAGTTCAAAAATATTATAAAATTTATCCCCAAAATATTCCAGGGGGAGGGAGGAGTGTAGTTGACATATTTTAAAATTCTGTAGAATCTGCAATGTGAATAAAAATGCTCTTTGTACCCCTAATCCTGGAACAACTTTCTTACAAGGTTTTGTGGCAAGCCTCTGGGATCAGGCACTTTGTTTTGTTTTTTTTTGTTTGGTGTTTCTTTGGTTTTTTTTTTTAGACAGAATATCTTATGCAAATCAATTAACAAAAAGCTACAGAAAGTAAGTGGGTGGCATGGGCAGAGGAGCAATCCTTGGGAGACAGCAAAACATTTCTGCAGTGCTTTCCTTCTACCCGCCGCCTCAGATGCTCCTCTTGGGATAAGTCAGCTCTGCAGCCCCACACTGGCTTAGAGAACAGATGTGATACATGTGTAGGAGTCACCTACAGCATGAACTTTATGGTCTCTCTCAAGACATGGACACCATGAGAAAATGGAACACCTGGAGGAAAAGGGCCAACTGCTCTCATCACCTGGTGAGCAGAGCCAGGATAGACAAGCTGTACTTACGGATAGTACACTGTAAACGTCTCCCCCGTGTTGAGGTTCATGAAGCTGTAGAATGGGTCTCCAGGCTGTAGGATAGACCCAACAAAAGGCAGTCCGTCAGCATCCAGCTTCTCCATAACGTTTGGATCACCAGGCCTGATGCCAAATACTAAATTATCGCCTGCCCTGCTGGCTTTAAGGGAAAGGTCAATGCTCTCCATCTTGATAACACTTCCAAAAGCAAAGCCTCTCTGCCAGGATGATTTATTCACAATCTAAAAAGAAGACACAAAGGCTTGTTAAAGACTTGCTAGTAACTTCAAAAAAGAAAGCATTTACAAGGTAAGCATCAGATCATCATGGAACACTGCCTTCCTAAACAAAGCCTCCCAGCAAAATCACCGTTCCAAAAGGCTTAAGCCTCTTGTAACTCCAGTATTTTTCAGTGCTGGAAGCCCACTGCCTTGCACAAGGGAGCTCTGCTCTAATCCCAGTACCTCCAGCATTATCTGCTGGAACAACACTTAACCAGCATGTTCCTGAATCTGCCCAAAAAGCGTGAGGGCTAGCAAAAACAGAAAGCAAGGTCTTCTCTGCTAGGTACCATCCTTCTTCCCAATCCCCCCACATCAAATTCTTTCACAGAACAGCAGGATTTTTCCTTTTTGTAGCTTACCATTGCATCTTCCATGTCATAGCCGCTGTAGGAGATGACAGCTACGACTGAATTGGTGCCGACTGGGTAGCTGTCCATACCATAATAGTCATACATGCTGGGCCGCACCAGAGGGCTCTGGGGAGTGTGAAGGTGGTACAGCTTGTTATCCGAGCGATCCCTGTAGTTATAAACTGGAAACCCCATGGTTTGCTTTCCTAGAAGGAAGGTAGGAAAGGAGGAGGAAAGGAGGAGGAAAAGAGAAGGAAAGGAGGACAGAAACTTGTATTTATTCAAGATCAATTCAAAATTAATGTACATTTCATCCTCCATATATCTTGTTAGGAAAAAAGGTGGAAATATTTAAACTTTAGAGAGATTACCAATCTTAAACCCCTTGGAGTTTAGTAATTGCCCTAAGGCCAGCTATAAATTTTCTATGAACTACAATACGCAATTCCTTTCATAGCATTTTAGAAGGACTATTTTTAATTTTGTTTTCTTTTCTGCAGTTTCAAAATCCCCACTATGATTGGTGTGCTGGTTTTGGTTTTTTGTTTGTGTTTGTTTTGGTTTGGTTTGTTTTTTTGAGAGGTGTGTCTGTGTCTTCTCCCCAGGGTTTTTTCCCCATAGTGAGGCACATGTTACATATTTCCAGGCCAAAAAGCATTTGCTCCTGAAGTATAAATATACTGGTGAGGAAAGAGTTTTAAACATTGGGACTTTCAGGAAAGTATGAGAAAGTGGTCGTGCTTTAAGGACATCTTTCTAATAATACTGTTAGAAATTCAATACACTAGACAAGTTAATTAGGTAAATGAGACTGCACTCCTCAAGTCCCTACCCACACACTTTGTCTTAGCTTTTTTTTTTAATAAGCTTCTTGCTAATCAGATGATTGAAACCCCACTACATACCCTACCCCAACTTCTTTCAGACAACCAAATAAATCCTTTTAAAACTTTGTCAATTAGTTTTCAAAAAAGCTCCACTCTGTTGCCACAGTGCTGTATTACTCTCTTGGAACAGATGCCCAGCAAATGTCCTCTCAACAGATGTGGTGTCACGACAGCTGTCACTCTCTGAGAAAAGGTGACAAGGAAACCTCACCCTAAGTACTGCAGAGCACCTACTGCAGGTACCAGTCAGAAGCAGGTTACCCATCAGCTGTGGGGACTGGAGGACTGTTAGCAGCACAACTGTCAGACACTAACATCAAAGAGCTGCTGCCGTGCTCTTCGGTTCTCCATGGAATCAGCATCAAAGAAAACGTTTAAGGAAAATAGTCTAAGAATAAACTATACTAATAGTTTAAGAAAAACTACACAAAACTCACTAAAGGCTTAAGGAAGGCAACATGAGTGCAACAACTTAGGACTACCCACTGGAAGGCAGCTAAGATGACTAACTTGACTTCATTTGCTTTGCTATGAAAAAAATGGCTGTTCATCAACCTTAATGCTGAAACAATGTCTGGGAAGAGCTATTATTTGGGTATGTGAGAAGACACACTGGAATAGACATGTGAGAGAGTTTTTTTCCACCCTCTTCCTTGCCCAGGGACTTGTGGCACTGAGTACTATAGCACTTACCCATCTGGCATTGATACATGTTTCGTGGACTTTGGTTGTGATCGGAGAAGGGAATGAGGTTGGCCACCACGCTCAAAATGCTGTGAGGGAAGAGTTCCTGATGAGTGGTCACTCCAGGCACCACCTCTGACTCCTGTGAGGCCACATTCATGAAGATCTGCAACCATTGAATTGCACAATGCTTGTTCACTTTCTTCTTTTAAAAGGAAGGAAGCAAAACAAAGCTATCTCCAATGGCTTTTTATCCATTTCACTTTTAGCTGTGGTTGTCACCTGCACCTTAGTGTATTAGCAGGCAAGAAAAATCAGACAGCTATTAAACTGCTTATCACCAATCACAGACTAGATGCAAGGAAAGAGAGACTGGAAATACAAAACTGCAGTAACTTGTCCTCCTTTCTCTCTCCCATATTAATTGTTTCAAATGGGCAAGCTTCCCAGCAATCCCCTGTGTGTGGCTGCCCATGGGCAATTTGGAGAACACGATGTAACACAAGGTGACACAGTACAAACAAGACAGCAATCCTTCACCTCTAAAGCTTCATGAAGTTAATATTGATAGCAGATTTCAAGATCTCAAAAAGATCTCTACAGTCCATCTAAGACATTTACCGGAGACCAATCAGCAGAAGATGAGAAAAACCCTTTTGCCACCTATTCTAGCCCTTCAGCACAAGCTCCTTATGCCCCATCCTCAGCTCCTTTCATAAATATTTTCCAAACCCATTTTTGATGCCAGAAAGCTCTGTAACATGGAAATATGCAAACCTGACCTGTTCCAGAGTACCAATCCATTCATTCTTCCCATAGAACAGGTTTCTGACAGGCCGCACCATCCGGCAAGGGGTAGTAAAAATGAACAATCCAGGATACAGACTGGGTTTTCCTGTCATTGGGATAAGGACCACTTCTGCCCGTCCAGGAAATCTTTTCTCTTGTGTTATCTGTGCAAAGAAATACCAATTTGGAAACACAAACCAACACTGGTTTAGTTGAACTTCATCCAACACGTTACACAATGAAAATGTCAATCACAGGTGTAGCCGCTAATAAAAAACAGGAAAAAAGTCTTAAAAATACTTCTAGAAAAATCTCCACCAAGAAAAGGACAGAATATGTCTATCTTTTTTTTCCAAGAAAAACGTATTTTGTTTTAAAAATTATGACTTCACAAACCAACAGATGAAACATATGGACATAGAAAAGCAAAACAGAAAAGCCCGCCTCAATATTAATATACAGTCAAAGATAACTTATTGGGTCAGGTTAAAAAAAATTAAATAAATACATGGAAGACTAAAAACTTGCAAACATATTTTTGACCACTGCATACTGAGGACGTTTAGCTAAGAAACATTTAAAGCAAGAACAACCTTGAAACGGCGGAGGGTTTCTGCAATCTCGGGAGCCAGCTCCCGCTCTACCCAGCCCACCACAGAGCCATCCAACACAACTCTGTAGCACTCTGCATAAGGCTTGCTTGGAGTTTCATCAATGGGGGCGACACCTGTGAGAAGGGGAGGTTGATAGAAGGAACAGCCGAAGGAGCAAACAAAACAAAGAAGTTATTTCAGCACGAAGTCTCAATCTGTGCCAAAAAGCTGTCTGAGACATCAAAATTTCAGGACAAAGCCATAGAGTATTTACTGGAAAATACAAAACATTCACAAGTAAGAATGCCATTCCCCTCCCCATTTTTCTGATTGAAATAAGGATTCCCATTATTGTGGCAATCACAAATGTCCTGCAGTTCAATTCAAGTCACCAGCAGCATTACAAAGCTACTGCTTAGTCCAGTTTCTTAGACCTTCTACTGTGCAATTCCTTGTGCTTCAGTGAAGATCTTCACTCTACAGTTCACAGCTTAGAGACATTTATGTTGAACTTTACGCTCTCCAAAAGGCTGACAGGCCTACCACTAAGCAGAAGCATGGTAAGTACAGCTTCAACTTGATTTCACCTTCTTAAGAGTGTACTGTGATGCTGTGTGGAGAACCTTTCCCAGACAGGGTTTGCAGGGCAGTGAGGTAAAAAGGAAGACTGCTTCATTAAACGATCGAGCCAGTAAAACATACCTAGGGAACATAACAAAGGTGGGATGTCTGTCACGGGCACCATCTCTGTCACTATTTCACACAAAGCTGTCATGTGGTTCATCAGACCACAGGGTTCTCCATCTGGGGTGTCCACAGGGCACAGGAATCCCCAGGATTCGGGCAGCAGCTTGCGCACAGTTGTAGTTCTCATCTGGGAAAACGCTGCCCCTCTGTGTATGCAACGGAAGTGGGAAAGGTAGCGGATGAAATTCAGCTTGTCCCCCACCACACAGAGACCACTGTCCTGTAACATGCCCAGGCCTTTGGAACAAAGTTGAGATATATGTCAGGACATCATCCAGCTTTAGCAAAGGCAATATGATATTACAAGGCAGTTTCTTATTTTTCACTGACAAGCCCTCAAGATGCTCACTGTGGATCCTATGAAGAGAGGCACATATGCACATGCAACTCAGTGACCCATAAGAGACCTAGAGACCTTAAATTCCAAGCTATTGCTTAAAATCCAGTTCCTTTCACAAACGTATGAAAGTAATTCCCAGTGAAACGACCAGGAATTTGCAGCTGGTACATTTTACCAAAATTCTGCAGCCTTTTAATCTAATATCATTTTCTAGTGGCACTCCATTACAACAGTACAACCTTGTCATACTAGACACTTCAGGGAAGCATCAGATAAATTTGAAATATACTAGTGAAGCAATTTCTTTCCATTTAAGCTCACATGACTATGGGGCAATTCTTTGTCTTAAATTGCACCTTTTAAGTTAGAAGAAATAACGTTTGGGAAAACAAATCAAAATACAGTTGCTGTATTGGACAATGCTAAATTTAGTTTCAACTACTTATCTATGGATAGAGTCTTTGCTTTAATAACTAACCTGTTTTTATACCATGCACAATGCCTGTGCCTGTGGAGAAATGCTACTTTTTTCTCAACTGTATCTTTCCTCAAACTCCTTCCACTAATTCAGTTACAGTGTACAATGTCTGCCTACAAACCGTTAAGAGCTCAGTGTTGTTCCTCGTTCTGTCAATACAGAAAAAAAAGAAAAAAAGGCTTCCTAAGCCTATAGGTTACCGGTTTTAGATCGCAGATTGCCAGTTGCAAGAAGATATTCAAATGGCTTGCTGAAGTCTGGCGCCAGGCTGAATGCCTTCACCAGGCTGTCTGTGTTTAGGCTGATATCTGCCTTTTCCGTTCTTTTCTCCAAAATAAACTTAACAGATTGCAACCAGGTTTCAAGCCTCTCCTACAGTTTAAAAGGGAGAGATTTAAATGTAAAACAGGAAAATAAAGGCTCATATTAGTACTTCATCCTCAGTTGCACATGCTACAGAAGTCCTCTGAAATTTGCCAGAATGGACAACTTTTAAGGAACTGACAGTTTTCCAGCCTTATTTCCCACACTGACTTCATTCCATCAAAACGCTGATGCTACCATGTCAACACAGAACTGCAATGAAAACACCCACCCAACAGCTTAGTAATCACTTCCATCCAGACTGGTGATGAGGCTGGCAAATGCAGCACAGTAACAGAATTCCATAAAGCACAAAAAAATTCTGAAGTACAAACTGTACGTATAATCTGACCACAAGAATAACTCTGCTAAATACAGTGACAAAGCAAAATAATGTTTAGATACTCAAACTCGAAAAACGTGGGAATACAATATTTAAATGTTACTGAGACAGAGCTAGTGGACTGGATTTCTATTTTATCTGTAATTTAATCACTACTGTGATTGTAGATAGCAGAGAAATTGGGAACAATACAAGAGACACCCATCAATGCTTTGAATTCTTAGTGAAAAGCCACTATGTACACTGTACATGGTGTGATTTAGACTACTTAGGATCTTTGAATTCAAAAAAGCAGCTGTTAACTCACTCTCCTGCTGATCTGACGGGGCTAGGCAGGAAAGCAACTTTTTCTAGTTCCTGGTGGTTGTTCCATTAGCACTAAAATGCTCTCCAAACTCACTTTCAAACCACTCAAGTAGCAGAGAGATTTTAATAGTCTTCCAACAAAACAATGCTAACAAAAATTTGGGCTAAAGGGGAGAAGAAAGATTAAAGTACAGATATCTAATAACTCACTGAAGTATCTTTAGTTGGGGATGAGAACTACTATTCCACAAAGAGCTTTATGAGATAATCAAGCTTCTGAACAGGACTAATTTCCTCACTGCATCCTAAAGTGAAGTACCCCTAGAAATACTCTGAATTCATATTGAATTGGAATAAGTACGTATAGTAATTGTATAGTAATAAGTTAATGGTGTAAGTCAGAAGCATGTTATCAACTTTCTGATCCCTAAAAGAATTTAAAGATGAGAGAGCAATGATAACATCATGAATCATCACTTTGAAAGATGGGAGAGGCAGGGGCTGGTTATTTTCTTGCAAATTTGCCATGTGAAAAAGCATCAATGCTACATGGCAGATATTAACCACTCTCATATCAACTGATACAACGTTAAGAATGCTGTTTCAAAACACTCTTCAAACATCAGAAGGATTGGTATTCCTCCTCCCTCAGACTCCCCACCCTAAATGGGGCACTTTCATTTGCAATGGAATGCTATGAAGTTCTTTACTCCAGGTTTTGTATAGGATTTTCTTCAGCATATTTAGTACCCTATACTGAGACAGCCAAGCCTTCCTCAACTACGCTGCCTGATAACACTACATCCAGAACTGTCTCATCCTTCACAGCATATCCAGGCTCCTTGCTCTTCAGTCTGGCTCCTGCACTTCTCCTGACCCCATGGTCACTGTGGGGTCTGGACATTCACAGGCTTAAATCCCTTAAGATCTTACCTTTAAGAACATAAGGAAAAGCTGTCCTGGAGTAAGCACCTCTTGATTCATGAGACTGTCTGGATTATCCTCCATGCATTCCCCTTTGGCAAAAGCATACAGCTTCCGGGTCATCATACAGAGCAGGTAGAACTTTTCAGTTCTGTTTGTCAGGTGAATGCAGATACACTTGCTGAAGGAAGAGAGAGAAGGAGAACAACTAACACCATCTCTTCATGCTAGCTGTTCTTCAAGTTTCTCCTAAATAATCATAAACCATTTTTTTTTTGATAAAAAGCCTAACAAGGCACAAGCTTCTGCAGTTGCCCTTTGTGAAATGAAAATTCCAATTATTATTATTATTATTATTATTAATAATAATAATAATAATAGTAATAACAACCTAGAAACTGAGCGGAAAAATTATCAACTTGTCATTTTAAGGGTCTAATTTTGTCAAGGATATACCTTAGAAGAAGCTGAACCTTGTGAAAGATGGGTTTTACAAGCTCTCATGTTAGATATCCTTATAAGCACACAGTTCACATAAACAGCTCCTTGATTTCGGGCCACATAATTCTGAACACCACAAATACAGATCACTGTAATATCCTGGAATCCCATCAAAAACTGGTCACTGTTTACTGCTTCATAAATGCATATGAAAAGCCAAAATAAAGGGTGATGTAACACGGGCAGAGCATTCTTAACATCTGCCTACAAATTCAATACAATAACACTGCCTCACACACTCCTACATGCATAGATACACACCTCAAAATGAAATCTGCAGCCTGCTCATTGCTGTACCACTCAGGAAGGCTGAGTTTTATTCTGAAGCTCTTTCCCAGGTATTCGAGGACATTTTGCTGTGTCAAACAACCTGCATCCACCACCGCCCTCATCATCTCAGTAACGCAGTTCACATAAAAGGTGTCACCTTCCTTTCCTTTGACCAGCTCTTCAAAAATCTGGTAGTCTGGAAAACTAACTAATGCCTGAAAGACAGAAAATCAGAAAAATAAGGTCACAGCATCTGTCTATAGAATACAGACGAAGAACTAAGGCACCTCATAATTTAGGGTTTCAGGTCTCTGGAAATGCCCTTCCACAATGCAAACTGAAAAATGCTGTGGAGTTGAGGTGCTTAGAGCGTAATGCAGGGGACATTCATACCCTGATAATGATCACAAGTACTCCCAATACAAGGAGTGGTTATTTAAGGAAAAAAAATAAAACCTCTAAACTTGCACACTCTAAATTAAAGGTCTTCTCTTGTTCAGGTAATATCTTTACAGAATAAGCTCACTTAGAAATATGAATTTAACTCACCTTTGCCTAAAGCCACTATTTATTTTCATGCAAGCCAAAGGGCAATTTAGCCTTTTGACAAAGGCTGTTAGAACGAATCCACTTTAGTTTCAGCACTTCATTCACATATTAAAGCTCATATATAAATCCAACATTCTCGGTGTTATAATGTTTTCCTACTTGTTTTCATATATTAGGGTTAAGTAAATAAGCTGTTTCACCAATGACTTTTGTATTTACTGACAAATGAGCCTCATCTTTAAGTACTGTTACATTACAGGCATAGACTCAGTTTGGACTACTGTTCTCAAATCAGAATACGAAGGAGGACTGAAAATACTTAAAATGGAATTAGCTTCTTCTCATTACTTAAAATAAAAATGCTTTGCAGAACTTTTGCATTTATTCAATATAGAAAGCACAAGCATTCACTGCTTACCTTCAGAGCAAATCCCAAGGGGAGGAAGAACAACTCTTTCTGAAAAATGAAATTCATCATGACACAGCCATTTTCCAAGTAGTGAAGGTTCATATTTATTGCAGTGTGCTCATCCTTAACACAGTGCATCACTACTCCTGCAAAAATAACAAGACTAACGTGAGCTGTACAAAATTGGCTGCATCACTGTGACGTGTCTGAGCAGGTGTGAGACAACTCACGAGGGAAACTTCGCCACTTGATGGCTGAGACAAGGTAGAGCTACACAAGGTAGATCACTCACTTCAGCATGAGTGTGACATTTCAAATAAAACAAAAAGGACCATTTAATCTAGCACTGCCTTGAAATAAACTAGTGTGGAACTAGAGTGTATGTTCAAGCACCATGGTCCAGTCAAATCAGCAGGTGGTAACACCACAGTTTAAAATCATATTTAAAATTTTCTGGCTTAATTCTGTTTTAAACTGGTTTTGCTGAGTATATATACCACAGGTAGGTGACAGCCAACAACCTAGTTACTCTGCTTCATTTAAATTAGATGTGCCACCCCAAAGTATGGATAAACAAAATCGATGAAACAAGTTCAGTGGTTTACACTGACTTGTACTGAAGACAAGGTTTTAGTTGCACCTTCCATGTAACAAAAGGTGACACTCACTGCAAGCCCTGGAATATAATCTCCTCACTCTGCATGGGCAGCTCAAACAGCTCCCACAGGGCAAGCACCTGCCTCAGGTTTGTACTGCTTGCTCTTTATTTTTATGTGTAGTAAAACTATAAACGTTATACAAGAGCTACAACAAAACAAACTACCAAAATTCAGCTACAGATGGTCACTCCTGTTCATCCTCAAGTAGTTATTACCAGGATGCTGCAGGAAACTGTTCAGCTTACCATACTCTGTGAAACCAGGGCCTCTGTTTTTCCACTTGTGTCTTGTCATTGCAAGAGGGAAATTTCGCCTGGGCATAATCAGCATCCTAATAACTTTCTCTAAGCCATTAATTATAAAGTAGCCTCCCATTTCCTGGCAGGAGAAGAAAAAATATTTTAACGCCCTTAGAAACTCAGAACTGGCTTTTTAAGCAAAAGAAAAAAATGCCTGTATTATACAGTAAAAACAAACATTTCATGTTTTAACTAGGAAACACATAGCAAGACATGTTTTAGCACTGCTTTTGGAAAGGCTGCACTCCTTACTAGTGACTTATGCACTCTAAATGTAGCACAGAGTGCAAGGAAAGGGATGCATGTTCCAAAATTTAGAGGAAGAAAAACATCCCAAAAACCTTTGCGGTCCACTGAACATCTTTGAAGAGCTAACATTAACTTCTTAAAACAAACATTCTGAAGTTCTCATTTTGAGTTTATAAAACAGAGGGATTTTCAGAGCAAAACATCTCTATCTGGTCTCCTACAAACTTATTTTTCTGATTTTTTTTTTTTGGTAGTTTGATCACTCCATTCGTGAGTGCAAGTTGGAGCACTAAATAATAACAATTACAGACAGCTGACATGCTACTGGGGAGATGAGGAAAAAGCTGCAGAAGACAACTGGGAATGAAAATGCCTCTTTCAATGCCTGCTCTCCAAATCTTTTTGGAGAGGGCCTTCCTCACAGAGGCCCCCTCACAGCACTCTCAGTTGCTGGGTAGCAGTTGAGAAGTATCAGTACAGCACAGATCCCTGTATTCAACGACAGCTGTGACTGCAAATTTTACAAGCTGCTTCATGGAACCACCATAATCAAGGTTCATACAGAGAAAACAGCAAGTCAAACTTGAAACAAAACATAATTTTATATTTATATTCAAGAGAAGCTGGCCTAACAGACTGCTCAGATGAGATACAGATTTTCCTGATCCACAAAATCCCCATTACCTCTTCCTCCTCATGGTGCTGCATGAGCTCTTGTGGAGAAAGATTATAGAGGTTGCACAATTTGGACTTCACCATGATTGGAATATACCCTAAGGGCTGTTTGATAGTCCCTTGTGGCATGCCATTTACTGACCAGCTGATGTCAGCCTAAAACGATACAACATGAAACAGTAAAGCAAATTAAGTTGATCTTTTAATATTTTCTGCTATATTAACTGTATATTTCATATAACCACAAGTTTCTACCACAGTTTAACAGACTTCTATCACTGTAAAATGGTAGTAATAATAAAAAGCAGAGCTAGTAGATACATGCATAAAGATTATACTCCGGAAAACAGTCAATATGGGTTTACAGAAGAAAACCATACAAGTCTAGAACTAGGTAAAGAAGCTGCTAGGTGAGTGAAGAAGGTTGGTATTGTCTACTTTGCCTTTCAGATCCTTCAACAGAGCAGCCTAAGCAAAAAACAGGCAGCCACGGGATAGGAAAGGAAACCTCAGAAGTTAACAGTGAAAAGCATAAGAAAACAGCAAGTGCTCAATAAAGGACATCCACATGACAACCTGCAGAGACCTTTCCTAAGACTTCTTCACATAGCATGCTCAAGAGTGATCTGAAAGGCGAGAAAGAAAAGCACATGGGAAAGAAAATTTATTAACAAGATCTGGCAGTGAGTCTGCAGAAGAACCGTGGGAGCAAGCAATCCTAACTTTATATGCAGAAAGTCAGGCTTTAAAAGAGCTACTGTTGTGCAGGAAAGAAACACTAGCATTGCAATACAAGAACATTGTTTTAACACCTGGCAACAGCTAAAGACAGTAAATTGAGTCTTAGAAACTACTAGGAAAGGGAAATGAAAAGTTACCGTGCCTCTTTAAATCCACGGTGCAGCCTTACACACAGACTGCTGCACAGTTCCAATCTGTATCTTAAACAATGACTAAAGGTATAAAGTGGCTCCCTTATGAGCAGCTGCTCAGCAGACTGGGGGTCACTTCTCACCCTGGGGAGGTGAGAACTGCACGATGAAACTGAGGAGAGGGATATGTGCTTAAAGCAGCACAGTGGAAACAGGGAATGATTACTCACTACTTCCTGCTGTGCACAGGTAGAGTGGGAGAGGCCAACCTGTCCCAGTACAAGGCAATGCCTTTTCATACGAGGCACAGCAAACTGTTCTATCCAACTCCTCCAAACATTCCAGAAGTGATTAAATGGATAGACAATGGGAAAAAAAGACATGGGAAATAATTCAGGGGTAAAAAATAAAAGCATCTCTCGCTCAGTAAAATCTGTGATTTTCTCGGAATACAGCTGTGAACAACGTGCAACTGCCCCATTTTCATATTCAGGTACGACACTGCACTTAAGAGTGGCTTTTATCATGTAAGGTGTAAGGTTATGCACAAATTAAAAACCTAAAAAGCTGAAATTACAAGTAAGCATTCCCTTGCACCAGGTGCTTCATGTAAGCAATCAGCTCAGACACAATTACACAGTGTTAACAGAAAACAGCAATGTGAAATCTTTTCACAGTGCAAAGGAAAATATCTGCTGGGCACGATTCCCCTCTAGGCAGATTTCAGAGCAGTTCAGAAAAACGATGAACACGTGAACAAGAAGATTTATAGGTCTGAATTTCCGTATGGGAGCAACGCTGCTTTTGAAACCTGGATTCCTGCAAAAACAAGAAACCCCCCGTGGGACCAGTGAACCGGGAAGGGGCCTTTAACTACAGCACAAAGCCTCAACCGGCCCCGCCGGACGGGGACACGCGTGCTCGTGGCTCAGCCGGCTCCGCTCCCCGCGTGTGCCGGCCGTGCGGGCGGGACTGGGGCACGCGTGTGCGGGGCGGGGCTGAGACCAGGACCCGCGTGCGCGGGGCCGCCCCGCCGGACGGGGACACGCGTGTGCGGAGCGAGCGGGCGGCGGGACGCGGGCACTTACGGTGATCCTGCCGCGGTAGGTGCTGCGGAGCCCGCGGCACTCGGCGGGGTACACCCTCCTCTCCAGGCAGACCGTCCCGGCCGGCACGGCGGGGGGGGCGATGGACAGCCCGACCAGCGCCAGCGACACCCGGCTGTCCTTCAGCGCGAACTCCACTGGGGGCACATCCTGCAACGGCAGCGGGTCAGCGCGGCGGGGGCACGGGAGGGCGCGGACCAGCCGCCCCCCGCCGCGCCACGAACCTGCACGCCGCGGTACACGCCCTCGCTGACGGCGTAGTTGAAGGACTCGATGTGGGCAGTGGTGAGGTCGCGCCGGGCTCTGCCGCGCCCCGGCGGCCGCAGCCGGTGCGGGTCCCGCGCGGGCCCCGCCATCGCCGCCTCAGGGAACCGCCGGGCAGCGGCGCGCGAGACCCTGCCGTGCGCTCCGGGACGCCGCGTGCGAGGATGGCACCGCCCCCCCTGCCCGGAGCGCGCATGTGCACAGGGGCGCGCACCCCGCCCCGCTCGCGCAGCTTCCCGTCGGCGCGCGGCTGATCCAGGGCCGCTGGCACGGCGACTGCCCTCGACCCGACCCCCGCCCCTGAGCCACCCCCAGCCGTGCGTCCAGGAGCTGCGTTCCTCCCAACAGGCGCTCCCGGTAGCCGCTCGCCAGCCATCTGCATCCGCGTCCCCCCGCCGCCCAGCCACGCCCACCCCGGGGGCGGAAAGCTCTGACACCCCCATCGCTCTCTGCCCCCCCCGCCCACTCCCTCAGCTCCCACCGGTGCTGGGACAGCCCTGGAGCTCGCTCATGCCACGCTGCTGTCTCACCTTTGTCACCCCGAGATGGGGGGTGGGCTAACTCCCGGGAAACACACCACATGCACCCACAGGACATGACTCTCCAGGGACCCGCTGCCCCAAGGAAACACCGCAGCCTGGGGGGTTTGCATGTTTTAATGATGGTTTAGGAGAGATGTGGATAGTCACCGGAGATCCACGAACTCAGGCACTTGCCAGCCTCACACGCACATGCTGACGTGAGAGCAGCTGGGGACATGATCCAGAGCCTGGCAGGTGGCCAGCTTGGCAGCGCCCTATGTACCCCACCATCCTCTCAACACCAGGGTTTCCCCAGGGCTGCCACAGCAGACACTGTCAATGGAATATGATTATGAACCTACACATGGCACAGCATTGCTCTCCTGAGGGAGAGCTGCATGTGGAGAACAACAAACGCTGGGAGCAGGGACATGCAAGCAATCCTGAAGGGCACTGGCCACAGCCACCTAAATGAAAGCAGCTTTTGAGCCTTTCTTACACTTGTCCAGTGTTCTCTGTGGACTGTGGCCAGCCATCAGATTTCAGCAGAAACACAACAGCTGTTGCATGGTAACCATGACTAACTTATATGCAACAAGCCACATCGGAGTTATCTGAAACCCAGAGTCCAGCGGGACCAGACCCTGCTGGAAAACGCAGCCAGAACACCTGCGCCAGAAATCCTTCATGGATGACATGAAGGGATACAACTAGGACTAGAGACATTCTGCAACATGGTAGATGTCTTCTAGAAACCCAGCACCATCCTGGGTGAAAGCTCAGGAAAGAAAGTAAGACCTTTTCTATTGACCTTTTAGGTGAAATAAGCTAGAAAACATTTATTGTTGTATATTCCTAAAAAAGAAACAAACAAAAGTCTCACAGGGGCTTGTGAGTATCACTTGCAAGGTGCACCATGGCTGCAATGCTCAGACCTCAGCCACACACACATCCTCTACCTCCACCTTGTAGCTAGTATTTTGGGCAAAACCTTAGGCACTGTGCTCTCTGTCCTTTATAATTTACATTCTGTGCTTTACTTTGGGGAGCACTGAGAGAGGGTGGGAAATACATTTTCCTCCAGAGGCTGTTGCTTACTCCTGAAAAATTCAGCAAACGGAGGATTTAAGTCTCCTGAAACACTACCTCTCCTGTCCTGAGCTTAAAAGGCAGGATATGATTAACCGCACTGCCTGTAGTCATCACTCTACTGCCAAGCTGAAGCCCCACTTTCAAAGAACAGCAAAAATGGCCAGCTGTTAATCTGCCACAACCAATCCATGATGAAAAAGGGGGAAGGAAAGGCCTTGGAATTAGGCAGAAGATCCCTAGTCATTGGTCCTGCTGGTGGTACCAGCTGCTCCAGTGGGGGCCACTGCTTTTGCCTATATCTTATAGCTTTCTCTCTCCTATCCTGCTACATAGCCAGGAACCTCACATTACTGTGCAGTAAGGGAGTGATTGATCATCATCATTTAACCTCCCCTTCACTTTTTAGGGGAAAAGGATGGGTCTAGCACCCCAGAAAACAAGCATTTCTGGTTCACTGTGATGGGGAAAATTTTCTGGTCATCTGCCCTAGAGCTTGTGAGAGCCCAGCTGTCACCTCAGGCACATCCTAGATGAGAGCAATTGCTGTGAGATCTTCCCTTTGCTGGGCAAGAAGGTGGAATTCTTAAGTTCACATACGCTAACATGAAAATGTCAATGGAGACATGGAGAACTTTGCAAGTTGATGAACAACTCTTAACAACCTACATTTTACCTTGGCATGTTACTGCTACGTTTTACCTGGACTGCAGTGAAATTTTTACACCTATGTGCTATCATAAGGTTAAAAACCTAAACCACTCCTTCCCCCACACCCCTCTCCCCACTTTATCACCCAGCACTTCCCATCTCATGAACCAGTGCATTCGTGGTCCATCTTCCGAACAGCCACGAGGTCCAGATCCAAAGACCAGACCTGGCATTTGGCATCTCGCTAGAGATGTGAAGCCACCTGCCAGCACCTGCAGCGCAAGGGAACCAAGCTGCAGCCCCCTTTTCACACAGGTTCTGCTCCCTGTCACTTCTCTGCGTGCACCAGTGTGCTCTGCATCCACCACACACTCCGCAGATGCAGATCCGTGCTGGCTTCAGGGCGCTGACAACTTCAGAGGTGCTTGTGTGGTTCTTCAGGATGTGCCTTCTCTGTGATGCTTCCATGGGGTTTTGCTAAGCACTCTGTTCCCTCCTGGATTTGACTGGCCCTCTGTCAAACAGTGCCACTTGTAGATTCAGGGTGTGTTGCAATGAATGTCCATCCTGTGACAGCACGGTCAAAACGCATCTCTCCAAGGAGGCCCACATGCTTCAGTCCTGCCTACAGAAAGGTGTCAGGATCATCTGCTGGCATGAAATGAGTACACCAAAGCACTCGGATCTTCTGAGGAAGACAGAAATCCCATTGCTTGATTCACTTCCCATTATATACAGGCACCTTGTAACCTCCACAATCTCTTCTTGTTTGTTTTGGGCAGCAGCAACCAGGTAATTTCAGTGCCAACCATCTCTTCCTACCAGAGGCAGCAAAACACAACTCCCAACAACCCCACCAAAGCTTGGTGCTGCTATAAGTGCCACCATGCTCTGCAAAGAGCTCTGTCTTAGGAGAGACCTGCTGGGCTCACACGGAAAATATAGATATATTTCACAGGGTGGGCAATATGCCAGGCATTTAGGTTATACTCAAAGCAGATGTTAGCTCTGAAATTCAGAGACCTCAAGGAACTTAAACTCCCCTTCCCCCAGAACACCTGCTTTCCCAGTTGTGTGGCAAACAGGAATCTTTCTCCTGGTCTATAAAACCTCACCCACTTTCCCCCTAGCTGAGATCAAGTTGTGGACTGTGATCACGGCAGAAGATTGCAATATTTGTCAAATGGAGGAGAATAACACTGGCTGGATCAAACAGGAAAAAAATCATTTGGATTGAAAGGTTTCAGGTTCAAGCCTCAAATAAATCATGAAGGTGAAAGCTGAGAGAAGAACCTAAATTCACCACAACGTCTCAGAAGAAACTGAGGTCAGCTTTCTGGTATTTGAAACATTCAGCACAAAAGTGATGTTAGAAATCCTACAGCCTGCAAGTGAGCTCTCGGGGGTCTCTCTACCTTTTTTAAACAGACTTCAACTGCATCAGACTGGGAGAGACACTGATACAAATCTCAGTAGGAAAAAGGATAGCTATAAAAAAAAAAAAATCGCCTTCCTTCCTTGCATTAATTCACCGCCTGCAGTTCAGCACCCTTTTGCCAGCCATTGCCTAGGTGTTCAGCCAACCAGCTTGGAAAATGACCAAAGGAAACTGAATTCTTGGTGTTCCTGGTTTTAGGCACCCTGCAATGCAAGAGAGCTTGCTCCTTTCTATGTAACAGAGCAGGAACAAAGGAAAGGAGTCACCTATTTGGAGCGGAGCTAAGGCACTAATGATGCAATAGGTGAGGAAGGAACAAACACAGCGGGAGGACAACTTCATCGTTCTCTTTGCTCAATTCCCTTAGAAAACTCAATGTTATCTCCATAGAAAAGGAGGAGCTAATAGAGCATATACAGTATCCCTGTTGGGGTTTCATTTTAAGGTTATTTTGTTGTTCTCCCAGAGAGATTTGTTTCAGATATCAAAGTTACAGAAGCTGTTTCTAAAGTGGATTTTGGTGAATGCAGGCAGAGTTATCTGAGCAGCTCTGTCTAATCACAGCTTTTGAGTGGATGCCTGTTTTGTTGTTTTTCCCTGTGGTTTCCAAGAAAATAAGAAGCCTGTCTCTATCAATTTTTGGCATATTACTGAGATAGGCCACCGAAATGTGCTGACCCCAGGGATGCAGTCTCTCCCCGTTCACAGCAGTGGCAGTCCTGACGTCATCACAGCTTGATGAAGATCGATGATGACTGGCTCATCTTCTGCCCAGTATCATTGAGGGGGAAAACACTAGAGATGGCTACATCCACAATTCCTTGGCAGAGCTCTGCATACAGCTTCCTAAGAGATGAGAGAGACAAAGTCAGATACCCAGGCAGGACAAACCAGCAGACCCCCAACCAATTTTTATGTAGACACGCATTTTCCTGGTAGGATCTACAAGATCCTACTCCCATTACGAGAAGCAGCAGAGTGGCAAACAGGAGGAGGGCAGCATCTCTTCCATCTCCTTTCTGCTTACACCAGCAACCATCTTATTTTTCAATGGTGATCCTAGTCCCAATATTGCTCCCTGCCAGATGCGACCACAAAACCCATTATCTATGTTTACTGTCAGGACAGGCTTCTGAGCAGAGTTTTCACATCCTCAGGCCCTAGACTTGAGCCACCACAAGATGCTTGGGAGCAGGTATCTCAGTACTCCCTGTACCAGCCTTCCAACTCAGGGAGTCCTGATTTACTACACCAGACCCCATTCACATGGGGATGTGCCCCAGAGAGGCTGCTCTGACACATTCATGGTTTGATGAAATGCTGTGCCAAGGTGAAGTGTTCACATCAGCTTGTGACCAGGTACAGAGGCTTCACAGGACCCCCAGAAGCGTGGGATGTGTTTCACTATGGCACAGCTCAAACAGAGCAGGATTAGGGAGAAGAGAGACAAGGTGTGTGAGATGATAACAATAGATTAAGTTTCTGCTGAAGGAAATATGGAAATACGTGTGTAACCTCTCTGAGCATGCTGGCATATGGGACATATTGAGTACCAAAGCTGTCTTTCCTAGGATTAAAAATGTCCTTTACTTCATACCTTTGGGGCTACATGACAGCAAGATGTTTTTTCAGCTCCTGGGAATGTTATTGGTTTTAGCAGCCAGTTGTTTTCTCTTTAAATGGGAACTGTGTGATATGAGTGCTATAAACTAGAATAACCTTGAAGAGAAGCCTAATTTGGCTATTAGCCAAAACCTACCTCAGCTGCTTTCAGTATCTTTCAAGTGCCCAGAGAGACAAAAAAACCAACAGGGCACTGCTGCAATCCAAATTCACCCAGCAACAGCCACATTCTACCCATACGGCAACACAAGAAGGTGCAAGGCAGTATTGCACCAAGGTGCACATGGTGAACATCCTGGACAAAGAAAGCTCCCCACGCCCTATCCCTGAAAAGTCTGCTGAACAGGCTGCCTGGTAAATTTGATCAGTATTTTTCTCTACTGTTAGTGGTGATCTAATCTAATTTAATCTAATCTACATCTAATCTGATCAAATTCTAGCATACTGATGTACAGCCTGTTCTGTTTTGCTGGGGTTTTATATGATACAGATGCTCATTTAGCAAAGATTTCTAGTCTCCTGCAGTTGTCTCAATCCCACAATAGAGCACCTCCCACTGGGCCTATATGCAAAGATGTTCATGGCCAGGGCTGTTTGGCTGTCCCAGCCTCTCTGTGGCTAGTGGAAGCTTTGATCCAATGTCTGCAGCATCCACTGTGTGCTCTGGGGCCCTGTGCCTGCAAATTTAGTCACTCACTTCCAGCTGCTGTCCTTAATGCTACTCATTTATTATGTGTTCAGTGGCTCCACAAGAGACACTGAGAAACAATCTCACCCCCAAAGCATTAAATCTGCAACATAACTTCAGCCCAATAGTAATAGAAATGACCCAAGTTATATTCAAACCCATTTGTTCAAAAACTGAGGTTAGTGCCCCACCTCACATGGGAAAGAAGCTGGAGGATACCAAACACAGAGATGGGCAGAATGAACCCAAATCGAGAGGAACTTAGAGCAGTGTCCAGTGTGGGTTAGCCTGGAAAACTCCCTTTAAATTCACTTTCTTCCACTTTTTTCACTTGGAGTTGGGACATAGCCATGTTTTGGGTGACTCATATGAATGGTGGCATCACATGAGTATTATAGGAACTGATTACTCACTGAGCACATGCTGGGGCCCCATTGACTTCTATTAGCCAGACCTTCAGCTCCTCATCCACCATGAAGTCAAAACCAAAGAGCTGGAAGCTCTGGTAGTGAAGATGCTTCGTGCTGATTGCAGGCTCTATACACATAAGGCAGCTTCTGTGAAGGGAAAAACAGAAGCTCAGCATTAAGAGCCCTGTGGACACCTGTTGCACTGCAGCTTCTGAGGGCACGTGCCCTCACAGTTAGGTGAAAGGGATGGCCCTGGAAGTGCTTCAAATTACAAGCTGTATACCACACATGCCATGGTAACCAGGTCCCTGCAAGTGAGGTCCTTCAACCATGAAAATACACATGGGGACACCCCTGAATTAACTCCTAAAGAGCTGGGGAGCAGCATCCCCCCTCACTACTGTATCAGGCAAACTGAAAAACATGATGTGCAATTAGAGCCTGGAGCCACAAAGGGCTGCAGCAGGTCCCCAGGGAACTGCCACTGGATGCTCATTTGCCTCCAAGTCCCTCAAAGATTCTGTCATGTCTTTTTGGTGCAATCAACAGCAATGGGGTACTTGCAAAGTAAATTCCTTCATGAAGGATTGCTTTGTCAAGACCTGGATTCTCTAAAGCACTGTGATCTCTGATATCTCTTTGTAGGCACCTTCTGTGCCTAGGAGGGAGCTGGCTCTGTGGACTGAGTGGGATGATCAAGACCAATGCCACGTGCTGCTGCTTGCTGATAGTGGGGGAAGCATCAAAACCCCACAGACTAGACTCGACTCCAGCTTCACTTCCCCTCTTGCACCTTATATCTTTTATAATCTCAACCTCTCCTAGCCCTGTCTTTTGACCTGCTGTCTTCCCTTACCACTCCATCCTTCTCCAGCCACAGCTGGCAAAATGCAGACACATTGACAGATACCACTGACAAAACAGCACCTATGGAAGTGCCCTTTCATTGAGCAATGACACTGGGGTATTTATGGCCTTACCTTAAATTTAAGCAATTGAAACCCTTCCCTTCTTGGTCTGTCTGCTCCCCCAGCTGTCTGTATTCCCTGTCACTGAAGGATTATGTTTTCCTATGCAGCAGGCAGCTGGCTACCTTATTATGTGTTTGATTTGCAGTAAGATGCCATTCTCAAGCGTTGTGTTCAGGGCATCCATCAGATACTGGTTGAACTCCTCGAAGAACATTTCATTCCCTTCCTCATATCGTCCATAGTTTTTGGAATATTCCTTCTGAATGCAGTGATTGGTCAAGTGGCAGGTTTTGTCCTGGAAATTAGCACTGTTATATGGTTCGGAAGAGGTCCGCAGGACACCCTCTCTGTAGAGGTAGATATTATATTGATGATCCACGAGAACCCAGCTCCTGGGGGACAAGAGAACAAACTCTAGTCTCAGTGGCTCAAAAAGAAACAGCATGAAAAAGAACACTGGTATAACAAAAGCACAGGAGGTTACCTGATGTCAAACTTGCGATGCCCTGGCTCTAAAAGTAGAGGATTCTCCAGGTATTTCTGAATCACGTGCACTTGTCCCTGCTCATCGATGAAGTCCAGAAGCTCTGTAGCCTCTGAAGAAATCAGGATCCCTTCTCCTGGCACAGAAAGATGAAGACAAAATTAGGTAGAGGATCATCCTACCTTTGCTTTTTCAGGCCCCAACTGGACCATGGTTCATTTGCCCAAAAAGCCAGGCAACATGCAAGAACCTATGGATGGCATGGTGGCATGAGGGATAAGCCAGCTCAGCTAAAGTTATCTAATACTTCTCTGGCACTATGCCCATTCTTCAGACATTTAGTTAACGTTTTGGACTAAAACCAACGACTTAGTCTTAATTTTGTGCTGAGTGTTTTGGAGGAAATACTGTGCAAAAAAACCTCGTACTTCAAGGGGGCATTGAAGGTTTGGAGCACAGTAAGAGATTGACAGGATAGTCCCATGGAAAATGCTCCTAGCTGTGACTTCTGTCAACACAGCCCTGTAGGTACTCTCAATGCTCCATACTCTACATACCTGAGTCACAGCTTCTCAGCCCTACTGACCTCCCATTCACCCCAGCATCCTCCACTGAAAGGAAGTCCTGTCACCAAAGTATCTTTCTCACCCATGCTTTATGCAGAGGGCAAGATTTTTTAGTCCCCTGATCACAGCAGAGTCGGGCAGAAACTTGCACTGGCACAACTTCAACTGTGCACTGGAGGAAGAAGGGAAACAGTATCCCTGTAAGCCAGTAAAGCCCCTGCAGTGGGAAGATCATCAGGCACCCATTCTGCACTGGACAGATGGCAAATCAAGGGGAGGTTAGCTTAACTGTGCACCTAGTCAGCAATCCAGTGAGGCAGCAAAGCAGCTTATGTGGGGCAGCTGTTCCTTCTCTCAAAGAAAAGACCTAAACCTCTAGCCACAGTTGAAATATCTCAACTTTTAAGTCAGGGCATCCAAAACCTTTAATTTTCCTGTTACTAATGAATGATGAAGCTTCCACTAGACCTGTCCCAAGCCAGGGGCTGTGCTTGAGCTCTATCTGTCTTGATAATCAATGTCAACAAGCTTTCTTCTTCATCAGAAGTAATCCCCAGACACTTAAAACTTCCCTCTGAAAGATTAACGTGAGGGTCTGCTTTCCACTTTAATTTGCAGCAGCACATTGATGAATACAAAAAGCTACTCTGCTTTAGTGCAGAAAAGATGGGATCACACTTGAACATCAAGTATGTGGAGAATGTAAACTTCCCCATCCTGCAGCAGACCACAGCAATGGCCTTTTCAATTACCCAGATTGAATTTTTGTCAGACAGTTTTACCACACAGAAACATTTTCCATCACTGGCATAACAAAAGGACTTATCTCCCCTTCGTTCCTGATGAAAAATATGCATACTCTTCTGATACTTCTTGGTAACAGCCAAGAGAGCAGACCAGCAAAGGAAGCCACCTCTGGCTTTCACATTCTCTTTTTGCAAGACTGCATCAAAACTGACTCTGCAACTATGAGTAATACACAT
This sequence comes from Lophotriccus pileatus, assembly GCA_035583135.1. Taxonomy (NCBI): domain Eukaryota; kingdom Metazoa; phylum Chordata; class Aves; order Passeriformes; family Tyrannidae; genus Lophotriccus; species Lophotriccus pileatus. Next base: position 9,415,644 of record JAWWES010000115.1, read on the forward strand.
GGGCGTGTTCCCTTTGAAAAGGCTAGACTGGGCTCTGCTGCACACATGGCAAGGTAAGTTTTTAAATGAAGCCATTCTAATAACGTGCCCATGATAACACCATAAGTAACAGACAGCACGTAGTTATCAAAGCATTGCATCTACAGCTGTGTCCAGCTACCTCATAGCTCATTATTTCTGTAGAGCGAGTGATGTAATGACCCTGGAACAAGGAAGGACACATTATCACTTGGGTATCTACTGCCCTATTCAAATAAAGGGACATACAGACACTGCACTGCTTGTCTTTGCTCTGGTAACTTCCCTGAGGCTTGGGTGCAATTTCAATGTACAGAGCTCGTGGCTGCTCAGTCTCTCAGTGTGACCATGGGTAGGCCACTGACACCAAACATCTGAGTCTGGCTGAAAGACAAGCAAGATTTCCACCCAGGTGAAGCCAGGCGTAGCTGCAGCATGGGGAGCTGCGCTCTTGGCCCTTGATGACTGCTGTCCTGCCTGGTGACCTCCTCCCCATATCTTGTTCTGCTCCCCCCATTTCCCTCACCTGGTCCCTACTGCCTTCTCCCTGCAGCACTTTCCCATACTTTGAGACGCATGTGTAGAAATATGGAGACCCTTTCACTGCCATGCATGTTCTAGGTAGCATGTGCACATTACAATGCTTGTCAGGAGCCCCATGCCACCAAGCAGACAAAGGAGAGCCCTGCGCTGGCTTGACTGGCATAGGGTTGGTAGGTGAAGCCCATCATAGACAGACTGGATATCAGCTTGGCTCAGCCAAACCCCGGGACCCTATGGATCATGTAAAGAGTAAGGAATAACAAGAAATAACTCATGGTGCTGGAGAGTGAACCTTTGGCACCAGCTGAGGACTTGGCAATCCACACGTTGCCTTCTTTGCTTTCCTGCCGCCTGTTGTAAGCTGCCAAGAAGACTTCCCGTTCATCTGTCCTTGTGTTGTTTATGAGATGGTGAATTCCATTCTGTGCTGGAGCCACGGGGGTCTTCAAGTTTGTTGGGTAAATCACATATGACTCAGGGAACCATGTGCAGGACTCTGATAGCTCAGGGCTTGTCTTGATTAGCCTGGGTGAAGAGAGACAGACTGTTAATCTCCAGAGTGTTCCCACCTGCATGGGGTCATTTAATAAGAAAAAAAGCATCATTAACTGGATTTTTTTGCTTGATGAGGAATAGCAGTTTACAGATAGCCTGTCCTAAATTATCGTATTTTCCATTGACCCTTGAAATTGTGGTTTTCCAAAAGATACCATAGCAACCTCAACCCACAGCCAAGCACTACTCTTTGAACCAGGAACCTGCAGGTTTTCATTAAACATTTTGATACCATGAAACTAACAGCTGAGAAGTTTCCATGTATCTAGAGATTGTGGTGCATTCTCTGCATCATCTCTGCACAAGGGAATTGAGGAGGTGTGTTTGCTAACACAGATTGGGGCAGGAAGGGTGCAGTGATCACAACTGGCAAAAGGGAGGCCAGAGCAGTAATGTTCTCTGTGCTGGTGCTTAGTCCTTGATCTCATTCGTACTGACATCTGACCAGGCATCCCAGTTGTGGATGAAGACTACTGAAAGCAAGGACATGGCTACATGTTTCACATCCCAAGGTATCTGGGATCCCCCTTGTACCACAAGGTCTCCAATCTCTCTGGCACACCCCTTCTACCCAGTAATGTCTGGAGACGCCAGTGAACTCCTGTTAGCAGAGCCCAGGCCTATTGTCTTTCACTGTCAAGGGAGCTGCCTGCCTTTCTGAACGCTTGTGCTTTGCTTGAGGCCAAAAGCAGAGCTCATGACATGCTGACTGTCTTTGTGCGTTTGTGCTTTTCTGTTGAAATGGCAGTCAGTCAGTGACACCCTGGGAGCCTGAGGAATGTCATTTGTCTTTGGATTCATAAGTAGCTTGATGCGTCATTGATTTGTGCAGTTAGAAAGCTCAGCCAAGCTCCAGGTGATAAAAACAGGTGTGCAACTGCTTTCAGCACTGCCTCTAGATAACAGGCCAAAGAGAAATCCAGCTGATGAGCACCGTGGGTGCTTGTTTAAAAAATACTCTGCCAGTTTCTGACAAACGCCACTACCACTGCCAAAGAAGCAATTGGAAACAGGTTCTTTGCAGGGGAAGGTGAGGCCTTGGATCAGCACACAGTCTACAGGACTGCATCAGTGAGAGGCAGCACAGACTCTCATGTGGAATCAAACACTGAAGGAGACCAAGAGCTCTGACATGAAGACGCCCTAAGGGCTGCAGAGTTTGCACAGGGACGAGGGTTATCTACAATGAAAGCTCATCCATGTTTCCCCAGGAGACCCTGGCATGGCAGGTCATGCAGAAATAACTCCCAGAGCTCTTCCTGGAAATGTCTCCAAGCACTTGTTTGACCAACAAATCTGATTAGCTAAAAGCATATTACTGTCTCATCTCTGTATGAAACAGAGAATAAAAGCAGTAGGTTTTAATTAAATGTCTACAAGGAAAAAGAGCAGATATATTTAGGCTCCTTTTTCTTTTGATTTGGCTCTAACCTGATTCAATACAGTCTATGGTTTCAAACAGATATAACTCAGTGGAAATGGCATTTCCCCTGAAGTTACAAAGATGGCTTTGTGCACACAGATAGCTCTACAGACCAGCTCAGGAGTCTGAAGACAGCACATGGTAGGACACTCCCAGGGCAGCTGTTCTGTGAAATACCCCCCAAACAGGTCCAACACTCAACAATGGTTAGAAAGAAAAACTGCCAAGCCCATGTAACATGTCAGTGAATTTCTTACTTCACCAGAGACGCTTTGCGGCACAGCTTGTCTGCTCCCCTGTAGTAATTCACCAGCTGCACAAGTCCAGGTTCATGGCCTAAGAAAGGGGAAAAAAAAGAGGTCAGACAAACTTCTCAATTAATAAAGGGAAAACAGCTGCTTGGTGCAAAGGACCTGTGCAGTATGGGGAAAAAAAAAAGAGGAGGTTGTTTCCTTGCCCTGCATCACAGAAGCAGGTTGTAAGCTGGTACTGGCTCTTGTGGTTTCCTTCTTTTAGTTGCAAAAACCCATGCATTTACCCATTTGTTTTTAATCTGACACATCCATTTTGCAAAGGAAAATAATTATTTCCTAATTCATATTGGGAACTGGCAGCACCACCCAAAAATGTTCTCCATTTGCTGGTGGCAGCTTTTAAAAACTAAAATTTCAGTTACTGTTAAATGCCGGTGGAGGATGCAGGGAAGCACATCATGATACAAAGATCACATCTTAGCGAAAGGCCTCTTTGTCACGAACAGCATATTCCCTCTTGGACCTGGTATCACAAAACACTGGGAAACATTTAAAGATTTGGAATCTTCCTTCACTCTTTCACTCTTTCACAGGTCTTCCCCTGCAAGACCTGTTGGATAGCTGAGGTGGGAAGGAACCTCTGGGAGTCTCTGCTCCAACTTCTTGTTCAGTCAAAGTTTGAATATCTCTAAGGAAAAAGATCATACTGCCTCTGTAAATCCTTGTCCCAGTGCTTGGCTGCCATCCTGTGTCCCCTTAATTATCCCAATGGCCCCTGCTAGAGTCACTCCAGGGTGTCTTAAGCCTATCTTGCACTTGAAAGTCCCAAACTGGTCCCGGTATCCAGCTGTTGCCTCACCAGTATCACACAGATACCACAGAGTGCCAAAGGGATACTTCCTTACCAATACTAGACTCCACACCACAGCCTGCCTTCTTTCACCTTCTCACACTACACAAACACTTGTGCTCAGCTGGAAGCTGTCTGGGAAGGACACGATGGCAGCAAGCGTCTGAAGGGTAAAACAAATCTGGGTAACACTACATAGCCTCTCCCGTGCAACCAGTGCAGATGAACATGGATGATGTGCAAGAGGCGAGTGATGCCTAGGGCAATACCAGTGACAGCAACTGACAAGAGCATCAATAGGGAAAAACACAATGGAAAACTGCTCTGGCTTGAAATGACCTTGGCCCAGGGGTATCCCCCAAGCATGAGAGTTACTTCCACCTGCACCCTCTTTCCAAAAAAAAAAAAAAGAAAAAAAAAAAAAAAAGAAAAGGTTGGTGGGCGTGGATTGTAACCTTGAAAAAGGATTCAGAGTTTTAGTTATTCTCCTTGATGTTTGTCTGGGAAAAAAGGCCTGGAGTAAACAAGACCAGGCAGCTGCAAGATCACAGAGCGTGAATATCTATTTTCAACCCAAAGTCATGTCCCTGACCTTGGTCACTCTTTAATTCACAAATCTTTAAATACAAGACAGCTGAGAACCATCCTGCAGAAAAGATCCGTTACTTCAGACACTCCAATGTGTCTGAAGTATCAGCATGGCCAGGTAGTAATTTACTGAAAGAAAATAGTAAAAAAACCCCAAATTTTCTTTTGTTTCCAGTTTATCCTAGGGACACACATCCTCATTGGTTTCCTGAGCATGGCTATGGAACAGTGGGCTGCAATGTAGAGTCTGGTGGCCAGCAAAGAGAGACCATGAGGCATGAGGGGAAATGTTCTCGGGCATGTTGTGAGGTCTGCACCATGCATTTAGCGGGATTAAAAAGCTGCCCACTGACCAAACTGGCGATCCTCCTGTGGCCAACAGGGCATAGTCCAGCATCCTCTGCTACATGAGGCCTCTGCAGCCTCTTCCTCCTTTCCCTCCCCTTAGCACAAACTGCTTTTTCAGTAGATGCAGACACTCACAGATTAAGGGCACAATCCCCCAAGAATCAGGTTATCAGTGAGAGCAATAGAGGTCCCTACAGCCGGACAGCAGCAGTGGTGCATGCCGAGAGTCCCCACTTCCACCCCTCTCCCAGTGACCCAGCTTAGCCCCTGAGTAACAAAAATCCCTACAGTTCCCTGAACTAACTCTGCTTCCACTGAGTAGAGCCCTTGGGAAAACCAAACCAGCCTTGATGCAACAGTTGCTCAGGAAGACAGCTTTAGGATGATGAACCAGAGAAGATACAGCTTTTTGGAAGATGTACCAAAATAACCATGTTATTTTTGCTCTGAATGTATTGATTTCAGGCAAGCAGTTCCTGCTATAGGAGGATGGTTTAAAGAAGTCAGTGCCAAAGCATAGTGCCTCTCCACAGGTTATAGATGTGTCTTGGCTCTGAGAAATGGTTTGAATTTTTGGGCATCCTGTGGCAACACAAGTTGAGGGGCTCACTAAGTCCTTCCATCACCCCAGGACACTTTTGGAGGATGGAAAGGCTTAGTAAGAGATGGCCACTAGCCCACCATGGTTTGATGTGCTGTGCATGCCCACTCACATCAAAGAATGATACTTGTTCTGCAGTGAGACCTGACGCTTGCAGGCTTTCCATGCTGGGCACGTTAAAGCACAGCTCTGCTCACTGTGCCTGCTGTCACCACTTGTGAGCAGCCCCACTGTTTAAGCCTCTCTCAGTGTTCCCCTGCCTGCTGCAGACACCCCAATGCTGGAAGGTGACCAGATGGCATCGCCATGTGATGGGGACTTTCCACTCACAAATGCATGAGGAGACAAGGGAAGAGGTGCTGGAGCTGGTGACTTGCAAATCTGGAAGAGCAGCCAGAGCTGGGTCTCTACTGCAAGAAAAGGGACTGCAAAGCTGTCCTGCCCAAGAGCTGCTGGAGCGAGGGGGCTTCTCTAGTTCTGACATTACTGCAGCCAGAAGCAGTGCTGCAAAATCAACCCAGGTAGAAAAAAACCAGGGCCAAGATGACAGTGCATCCCTGCTTCCCGCCACACCCTGCAACACTGCCAGTGCCTGGCTTGGCTCTCCCTGCTTGTGGGCAGTCCACAGCACTTCCCCTCCCTGCTCCTGGGCTCCGCACCATCCAGCGGAGCAGAGGGCCAGGGTGGCTGTGCTGACAGCCCTGTCTTCCATGAGGGAAGCCTGCACAGGGCAGCTCCCAGGGCCTGGCATGCTGGCAAGTGTGACAGTGGGGGTTAAGCAGCAGGGGAAAAAGTGGTGGTGGGCCAGGGCGCTGTGGGGCTCTACAATGCAAAGAGCCTCTGGAATTACCCACATGCTGCTCCAGGAAGGGACTAGTGCTGTCACCACCACCAAGCCCTGTAGAGGCACATCCCCACCAGCCACGACTCTGGCGGGAGGGTTTGAGTGTGCCTGGTTTAGACCTGTTTCCCCACCTGTCCCAAACACCAGAATCACCCCTGTAACACGAAAGCTCAGCACTGCAATGCCCCGGCCCAGCACCAGGCAGGGGAATGTCACTGGCACCACCGCGCCCCCCACAAACCCACGCTGTGTGCCTGAAGCCCCCTGCAATGGTGCAAACGGCACCAAGGACGTTGCTGCAGGACAAGGAGGGCAGACGGGGAACCAGGGCTCCACCGAGGGGGGGCTGGGATCCTAATAATCTGCCAAATGCCAGATGGGAGGCCCCGAGTGATCCCTGAACACCCCCCGCTTCGCCACAGCACAGCCTTCAAGCTGGGCAGGGGGTGTTCTGGGGGGGTACCGGTGAAACCACTCCCCGGGAGGTTGGGAGGGGGGATCCTTCGAGTCCCGGCTGGCGTCAGCAGGGCCTGCAGAGAGCCCTGCCGGGGGTCGGGAGGCGGAGACCCTCCGGTGCCCGCCCTTTGTTTGGGCGGCGGAGGCCAGGGCGGCGGCCGAGCCCCGGTGACAGCGAGCCGGGGAGCGCCCTGCCCGTGCCCGCAGCGGAGGATGCGGAGAGGACCCCGCCCTGCGGCGGTGGTTCACCGGGGAGGGGAGGGGGCAGCGGCAGCCCCGGGCTGCAGCGGGACAGGGGGAGGCCGGGCCCCATTGCGGGCGGGGGGCGGCGGCGGTGGGGAGAACCCTTACCCAGCCTGCCGAAGGGGAGCCGGTTCCTCTCACCCAGCATCAGGTTGAAGCGGGGGTTGTCCCTGCGGAGGCGCCGCCACTGCCCGCTGGCCAGCAGCAGCCGGCTCACCTCGGCGTACACGCTGCTGCCCTCGTCCCGCACCACGAAGGTGTACATGGCGACGGGCGGGGGGGGGGTGGTCGCGGGGGGAAAGGGAAGGGGGGCACCCCGCCCTACCCCCGGCGGCTCACGGGGCCCCGCCGCAGCCCAGGCAGGGCCCTGCGCGGCCGCCGCCGCCCGGCCCGGCTCCGCATGGCCGGGACCGCCACCCCCGCGCACCGCCCGCGGAGCCTGCCCGGGCGGGGACTGACCCGGAACCAGAACCGCCCTCCGGCTCCGGCGCCGGCTCCTCCCCGCCCCGTGATGCCGCGGAGCCGGCGGGGGCGGGGCCGTGCGCCTCGGGAATCTGGCCCGGCCCCGCCGCTTCCCGCTGTGCCTGGGTTGCTCCTGTCACCCGCTGCCAGCTGGGCTGCCCTCCGCTGTTCAGGGCCCGTCTCGGGGGTACTCAGCCCCTCCAGTGGGTCCCCGCCTCTGGGCTCGGACACCCAGCCGTGGTGTCCCGGAGCTGCAGCCCAGCTCCGGGTCGTGCTGTAGGCCGTGGGCGCTGGCGGGGTGATGGTTGCCCGGTGGCCCCGCAGCCCTGCAGGGCTGGTGCGACTCCGCCATTGGTCTCAGCAACCGGAGACACTGCGAGGTCTGGGCTGACCCTGACCGCACACACGGGCTGCCGTGACCGCCCCACGGGTGTGGACCTCCTGTGGGAGCCGGGGAACAGCCAGTGTGCAGAGGACAGGCAGCCCTCCAGCAGGACCCAGACAGGCGGGAGACAACAAGATGCCCAGGAAATTCGGGATGATGGGGAAAATCAGCAATGACAGAGGCTGGAGCTGGAGAGGAGCTGGAGAGGGATGTGCGAGGTCTGGCAGGCACAGCCCTGAGCCCTAAGAACAGGGGCACAGCTGGGAGGTGGAGGGAAGGGACTGTTCGCTCAGCGTTCATCAGACTGCATCTCATACGGTGTCCAATTCGAGAAGGACCTTGATAAACCAGAGTGATAAACTGCTGCTGAAAAGATAGAAAGTGAAGAAAGGGCCAGTTGTGCAGTCCTACATGGTGGCTGTCCCATGGAGTCCCTCACTTCAGCAGAGACTGTAGCGGCATGCCCTCGGGAGCACTGATTTCTGGCGGCACTTTTACTCTAGAAATAAAAAAACGCATGTTTGGGCTGATGGACAGAAAAGCAGGAAGCCTGACAGCCCAGTCATCACCAGGCTGTCCCTTCATCTGCTGCCACCCAAAGACAGGGAATTGGAGGCAACTAAGAGGGTTTTGTTGCCTATGCCCCAGCGGACTCCATGTGCAGGGCAGGATGGAGTTGACTCACTGGGCCTTCTCGACGTCCTCGATACCCTCAGGCAGGCACGTGTTGCGTGTGTCTGGGAGCAAAAAGGCCACTGTACCGCTGCACACCGCCACACTGCAGTACGTCACCTCTGGCAGAGACCTCCAGACTTCGTCCAGCAGGAACACAAGTGGGGCCAAAGCCCCGCCGAGGCGTGCCACAAAGGAGGTGTACCCCATCCCATTCTGCCTGGAGAGATGCAGACCACCACGAGAAAGAGGGGGGGGTACTTCTGTCATATCAGATCTTGGGAAAAACTGCAGAACTCTGCCCCTTCCCCTGCATTTTTCTTTAAGTACTGAAGCTTCTTTTGCCCCATGCTTTTCCTCAGCCATTTTTTTCCTAGGGTTTTTCCTTCTTTCTTCATATCTTCCTACAATCATAGTATTTCCCAGAGAGCAGCTGTAGCTGCTGTGAGAAATATTTATATCTATTATGAGAATAAAGCTGCAGTTCCACACTAAAAATATCTGCTTTAAAGGCATTTCCAAATGTCCAAAACCCTGAGAGCATTTTCTAATGGTAAGTCCTCTGACCTGCTGAGAGCAAACTCAAGTTCCAGCTTTTCCCAGGTACTTCTAGGCAAGTGGCATACACTAGAGATGACTGTGAGCACCTTTGGTCCTGTTGTAGCCATGAGCCCAGGAGAGCTTGGTGCAGACACCGAAAATAAGACTTAATTTTGAGGGGATGGGTGGCATTTCACACTGATAACAAGGATCCCAGGATCTGTTTGTGCATATACAGAACAAGTACTGCAGAAGGAACCAACAATTTTGTCTCTGTCAAGGTCTTTGTGCATGAAAAATACACACCAATCTGAGATGAAAAGTAGCAGATCAGTGCTACAAGTTTGGTTTAAATATGCATTATTTACCACATGCAACAGACCATTGAAAGCTAAAGGACTAAATGGCAAAGAAGGGTACTCTGGGCATGAAGGGACAGATGTGAGGAAAGTTACAAGGCCCGCTGTGATTCACGAGGGTTTTTTCAGACTTTCACAAAGCAGTGAGGTGGTTCCTTCCACCAGTCCAGCTATATCCCAAACTATGCAGGCAGTAAATCTGTTAGTTTTGTTAGTTACCCAGATATTTCAAGTAAATTCTTTTTTTCCTCCTGGAAGGCTAGTTAATCCATGCTTTAATATGATCTAATGTCCAAAAGACTCTCAAACGTGTGGTAGTATGTGTCCCTTATAAAACTTGATTTTTCAAGTTATTATTTTCAGGGTCTTTTAACAGTTGCTGACAGATTATCACAGGGAAGTAAGACTTCACTAAGCACAGATGCCTTATAGAGTTCAAAAACCTTCCCACACAGAATACTTCTCACTTTTCCATTCGTCTCCCTATCAACATAAACAAACCAGACATAACCCAACCACACATAACAAGAAAGGGTGGCTTTCTGCCTCTTTTTTGTGAGTGTGTGTAATCCCTAGAACCTGCTATTTCCAGAGGCAAGGGACCAATCTGGCCAACAGCACATCCTGCTGTGCTGATGTCGGAATACCCCACCGAGGCTCTGGGTGTGCATTCAGGTGAGTGGCATCTCTTACCTCAGTATGGTAGGGTAGAGCTCAGAGGTGTACAAGTAGACAGTAGTGAACGCAGCTTCTGAGAAGCCTTTGCCCATAATGGCTACCACAGAACGCAAGGAGGTGAAGGCTAGGGGGGAAAGAAAAGGCATATATGACAATGGTCAAAAAGCTGCCTCTAGGAAGAAGCTTCCTGTGTCCTCATATGTATAACAAGGGAGAAGGTTCAATTCTGCCACAGACAAAACAGGGAGCTTCATAGCCCTGGAGCTGCTGTCTCCAAAGGCTGGATCTGTCTGTTGTTAGCCCACATGGGAGCTGAAATGATGAAAGAAAGGATAGGTCCTGGCATTTCCCATTGTACAACATCTGTAATTAAGACAGGCACTTTACCTTGCCATTGCTGGGCCCTTCATAGTGACTGGAAACCATCTGTTGCCACCAGATATTAGGGCTAGCCCATATTAGTGACCTTGTCTCATAGACACCGCTTAGGTGGAGGACTTTACTATACAGAATTGCCTGTGAACATAATCTATGGATTTCCTTCTCTAGCACTATACAAATGGAAACCTCCCCTTTGGCAAGTACTGCATATAGCAGAAGAGCATCTCACACTTGGGAATGACGATGTTGGCTCCTATGCATAGTCCGGTCAGGATGAGTGTCCACGCTTGACTCTGCCGCCGTCCAACTCGGTTCACCAGCACGTACATGATCACCTTGGCTGGAATCTCAATGACACCAAACACAAACTGGGAGAGGTAGATGTTGAGCCCAAAGCCAGTCAGGTTCAGGCTCATGCCATAATAAGAGAAGGAAACACCAAACCTGCGAGGAGTGTGTAGAGATGGGGCTTAGGGAAATCCCTCTGGGGCAGTGCAGGATGAATCCCCCATGTGAAGTGATACTGCTTACCACACGACCCCAGAACACAGAGAGATCTTCCGCAGGACCGGTGTCCTGAACAAGCTGGTGTAGAAGTAACTCCCTCCTGGCTTTTTGTCTTTTGCCATCCTTGTCAGGGCCTGGGAGAGATGGAATGAAGGGAATAGCTCCAGCTGCTGTATTTTTAGGATCCAGACATGAAACCCTAGACAGGCTAGGGACTTTACGCTTCCCAGCTTCAGCTCCACCTTGGATTTGCCACGCATTCCCATTTCAGAACAATTCTGTGAGCATACAATTGTCAGAGGCATGTCTTCCTACAACTTTACAGATTGCCTACTGTTTTAGACCTGTTTTTCTTCTCATGGCCCCTTCTTCCTTCTTACCTATATACCCCATGTGGCAGAAAGGGTTGTGGAGAAATGACAGATCATGGTGTTAGCAAGGTCAGTGTTGGTCAGTTCCACTCTATTCACCACGTGGCTGCCTGCTGTTTTATGAGGTCTCAGACAGCAGCTAACAGTGAGCTGCATGCTGTGTTTTCGGAGAGCATTTATTACACTTTAAATAAGGTGTAATTATTTATACATCAGTTTATGTAAATACAGAATACATGAAAAAGTCAAGCACAGAGAAGCAAACCCTGCCCGTGAGGAAGAAAAGAGTGCTTATTCACAAAGGCTTTTGGCAATTAATTGAGGGGTAAGTACCAGTAGAGTTAGTAAGTTCTGCTCACTGGTTGAGATGCAAGGGATTCACACAGCCACAGGTCTGCAGTGCAGCTGTACCTAAGCTGGTTGCCATGGGTTCACTGTGTATTTAATGGAGATCTCCAGCGGAAATGATGAGGTCGTTTTACTCCAGAGGAAACAACCGGATTTGCATTTGGTCAGGAGAATCGCATGCCAGCCCCCTGCAATCATTAGATTGCAGTCTAAAGGAGGCTTCAGACAGTAATGATGTGGATACCTACTACTGGGAGAGAATTCCTCTCAGCCTCACTTCACCATGCCCAAAAATCATCAGCAAATGCAGGGTTGGACAGTTAAAATTGATTAGGTTATGAAACACAGGAAACCTTGAGGAGAGAGTCTGCTAAGTAGTTATATGTGCTCTCAAATCAATATCCTCTTCAGAGAAAGCAAAGCCTCAGCCAAAGCTTTTGCATAAATACTTAATCCCAGCCACAGAGCTGCATAGGCCACACCATTTTTCTGTCATAAATCAAAAGGGCTAATCACCTCTTTGAAAGATACTAAGAAACTGCTTTTTAAAAATCAAATGCTGTCCATTTGTTAGTGTTCCTTCCTCTTCATTTGTTCAGACAGCTAGCTGAGAAACTTCACTCTTTACACCTTTGGGGTCAGGTAAAAATGGACTCAGACCAGTGGATGCATGCGTACTTTGCCCAATGCCTCACCCTTGCCCCATCCCTTTAAAAGTTCTGGCAGAGCCATGACTGACTTGAAAGCAAAATTTTAGCCAGGGGAAAAATTTGATTATGCTGAATGTTCTGTACACCCACATTGATCACTAGGGCCCTGTTGCTGACAACCTTCCAGTTTCAAATATACACTAAATATGGCCTAAGGTGGACTAGCTCTTGCGTTTTTGGATTAAATTATATGGAGTATCTCAAGTGCAATATGAGAGAAAATATGCTACCTACATGCTATTAACTTGTGTTTTCTTTTTTCCAGTACTGTACCAACACTTGGCAAATATTACAGTGACCAAGAAGGCAAACACTAAGTTGGACGAATTCCTTGTGCAACTGCACAGTCTCCTGTCTGTTACGGGAGTGATGCCTCTGCCTTACTTTCTTAGGCTGCACTTTTCTCTCACTGTGTATTTAGTCCAGTGTCCAGTCCACTGAGGCCTCTTGTCATGGCAATAATGAGTGAAAAGACATTCCACCTAATGAAGGGGATTTCTGCTCTTATGGGAGCTGGGCTGCTGCTTATCTTTAGGAGTGAATGTAGCTGCTTTCTAGAGTAAAAAGGAGCACGGCACCCTGTGGACCACAGTGCCCCACAGAACACACTGCAGATTGAGCATTGCTTCAGGTATCAAATGGAAGTAAAATATGGAGAGAGAAAGTGGGAAAGGAAGAACATGTGTCTGGATCTTCAGTTTCTTACCTCTGGTGAGACAGCAAAATCTTTCCTTCTGTTCATTCTTGCACATCTAAGCAGATGCCTGTGAGCTTGCTTCATTTTGCCTTTGGCTATGAGCCATCGGGCAGACTCTGGGATCCACCTGATGCAAGGAGAGAAGACAGTGTTCCTTCATGTTTTCCACTTCACATTCATGGCTCTGGCATCTTTATGAGACTTCAGCTGAAAATAGCAACTATGGTGAATGAAAATAAGAGTCGTGGGACACCATTTTTGCACCTATATGCTCTTCTACCCCTAAAGGAGTGCAGTCTGCTAATTGATGTATGTCTTGCTAAAATTTTAATCATGTGATCTTTGATCAAAGATTGAATTTTCTGAGCTGGTTGAAGTTCCAAACTTTTATCAATTAAAATTGGCCCCAGAGAGTTTACACACTCGTACTTTTTGTGACTTTTTAAACTTTGAAATTGTAGGTTGTTAAAAATCACAATGAAGTAGTGAGCTCTATACTTACTTTGTTAGTTACTTAAATTATTTGTTTTTCACAATAATCAAAGCCGCCCGCACAAGACAGCCAAGTGGGTTTAAATCACTGAGGTTGCAGCCCTCAGCGAAGTGCCCAAGCCAGTCACTGAATGACCAGGGATGCTGTACTGTATAGAGCCAATTAGCAGCTCAGGGAGGTCTGCTTAGCAGACCTGTGTAGGGAACAAGTCCTGTGATTCTTATTTTTTTGTCCCAGCAAAAGATCCAGTGCTTATCTTAAACTAGCATGTGCAACTCCCTCTCCTTGGACTTCTCTCTAATCTTGCATCTGCCTGCAATTCATGACTACAAGCCCCAGAGCTTCCCAGGCCACAGGACAGCCCATGTAGCCTAGGGGGTACGTGGTGTTTTGTGGGTGCCCATAGCAGTCAGGGTCCAACAGACATGGGAAATACCCCACAGTGTCCAAGTCCTGCTAGAGCAGCCAACACCTACCTCCTGCTACCCAAATCTGTCCCTGGAGAGAAATGAAAATCAGAATCTGCCATTCTCACAGAGACTTTTAGCTGAGCATTCGACGCAGCCAGTGGGAAGATTTACAATCCCGAAGAACTGTGGGTTTGAGGTCTACTGAGGTCACACAGTTGTCAGAGTCTCTCATTGGAGTCTCCCACTAGAATGGTCTGAGACCAGATCCCTGTAAGCCGTTCGTGATTCATGTGCCCTAAATCAGATTATGGCAAAACTAATGAAAAACTGCTGTCACTGTTCAGGCAGTAACCGAAAATGACATGCAGAACAAAAACGTTTCTAGAACTGGTCTTGTTGAAAGTTTTCATTTCCTTCCCACAGACTTAACAACCCAGTGCACCTTGGGAAATATAGAGAAGGAAAGATGGCATTTTGTGCTCATCGCCACTGTCTCTTAGGGTGTAATATTATGTCTTTTGGTTGTCTGATGTCTCCACTGAGTTCTGACATAGTGTCAATAGTATCTACAGAGTGCTAAATTAGATTTTAATTCCATTCTTCATGGAGTTTTAATTATCTGCCAGTCACTGGCCTTTTGGGTGCTTGAATTTTGATCAGACTACAGTTTGGTTTGTTGGAGAACTAAACTCCATAAAACATACAGTAAAAGAAAAGAATCGAACAGCTGTCATGGAAAGGGTGGGTCCAAATGTATCTGTGAATTTCAGCACTTCAAAGGACTCTGTTTTTTTTGGCTGGTTGTCCTAGAAAACAAGAAAACAACTGAACTAAAAAAGTCGGCAGAATGCATATTTTAGTTGTGTTGGACTTGATCAGTGAAAGATCATTGCCAGAAAGCCGGTGAAGCAGTACATCTTTCTTTAGCCATTGAATAAAAACAGAATCAGTTTATATTCCATTTTTAGTAAGGATTATTTGAGATTTTTTTACGAGATCTGTGCATCTATTTAATCTACAGCTTCATGCTGATGGACAGACACAGTAAGCTAGCAAAGCATAATCTTCAGAAGCATCCTTAATAGCAGCTGAAAGGCACTTTAGCATTTGGATATCACTCTTTTTGTTCAGTGATTATGCCCATAATCTTTGGACCTATGTGTCTAACAATCAGAACTTATTCTGCATGGTTTCCAGCTAGAGCTCCCCATCCCCCTGAGGGACACATTTGTGACTTCTGCAGTGTGATCCAGCACTGTGCCGTTGTCCAAAAGGAACTAAACAACCACCCTAAGCTAAAGGAGACATGCCCCCTGTTGCTGAATGCTTTCAGTAGGGCAGTTGTGGGAATACCTGCTTGCTTATTTGAGCACAAGCCTTTTATTCCAGCCAGGAAATGGAGCTGCTTATTCAAAGGACTGTTTTGGATTGTCAGCTAAGTTCCAATTCACTTCACATGACAATCACACTGTCAGTGAATGACTCTGTATCCTGGTTTGTATTACTACATGAAAAAAATCAGTTTCTTCTATAAAATGAACCATCTCCCATTTTAAGCCTTAGGGCATATCATATATTTCTTGAATAATGCTACAGGAGGGAAACAGCCTACAGAAAGCAGGTATATTTGGCCTATCAGAATGGTTACACAGCCAAAAAAAGCCATGGGAAGTACAGAGGTAAATGAACCTGACCTGGCCTGAAGGTGTCATTGGATCTCATGGAAAAATTGGTGCCAAAAATATCCTTCCCAGTGAGGTGGGGACAGAGGATGGATAAATTATTTATCTTGAGTTTACTAAGGATTAAAGTCAGGGATCTGGTCCTGCCTCCGCTTATTGAAGTATCTTTTCTTTAACACGTATGACAGAGCTTGCAGCACCAAATCCTGCTCCTTTGTGCTGCAACCTGTCATCCAAATGCCTGGCCTCAGCCCCAGTCCTGCCTCCTCCTTGTCCCCAAAGCTGTGATGTGACCTTTGTTCCTGGCCTTGTTGGAGAGATGAAACCCAGACTCTGCTGTTTCCAAAAGCTGCCATGCGTGGGCAATCCGAGTACGGGACACAGAGGAGTCTTGCTCCTCTTGAAGTCGCTGGAGTGAATCCCAGGATCAATGTTCTGATGTTTGCCATGCTCACAGAGCAGAGGAGGCAAATCACAGCCTGCTCCCATCCCCACCAGCCACCCTCCCACTTCACTCACCACAGGCAGACAATGCTCAGAAGACAAGGTCCTGTTACGGCTACTAACAGCCAGTGCCATTCCCGCACCAAGTACGCTACCATGGCCAGCAGCATGTTCCCAACGCTCCAGAAGATGCTACTCAGGATCCCGGTGAAGGTGCGGTGCTGTATGTCCACCCACTCCATCGCTGCAAGAGGGAGGCAGCGTTCAGGTGGGACACACAGGGGTTCTCCAGGAAGGGGTCTGCAGGGCTTTTTAACAAGTGCAAAACCATGTAACATCCCTGGTCTTCTCCTTCACAAGGTTCCACTGTTTGGCCAATATTTGGAACATTTCAAACATTCATCTGCAATTCTTAACCTCTTGTAAAGCTATAAGCAACTAAAATAAAACCTTTTAAAGAAAGAAATACTGGTTCTATATTAAGAAACAGTGCTAAAAGCGCTCTAGGTGATGCCTTTTTTAAATCCCATTTAATAGCATTCAAATGGTCTTCTTTGTCAAAAAGATTTTTTCTCTCCTAACTGTCTTACTTGAGTGGTTTCCTGTTTTTCTGTCTACTCATTATTTCAGATTAAAGAAATATATTGAGATGAATTGTCACTCACGTGGAATCTACCCAGTGTGAATACTAATGCACATGTAAAGCCAGATGGTGGTCTCTTCATTTGTGTGTGTGAACTAAAAAAGCCATTTTCCTTCCAAAGATCTGGACATCTTGCTACAACCTTGAACAGTCAGAAATGTCCGTCCTAAGCTCTACCTTGTCTTGCAGGCATCAACCTTTATAATAATAAAAGATATAGCAATCCTTGTCAGGTCTTATATGAACTTTTCTAGCATTAAAGCCATTTTAGCTTGATTTTTTTCTGAATCTGCAAAAATCTTGAAAATTTTTGCTGCATCTGTAATTTCCTCTTGGGTACTAAGACTGTTGCCCAATTTGTCCCAACTGCATCTACAAAATCATCCAGTGATCTATTGTGTACCTTGAAGCTTGGAGCTTGTTTTTATTACTTAATGGTCTAAATCCTTCAGCTTCAGTTTTGCCTAGCTCTGTATGATTTTCTGTGTGTGTTTGTGTGGTTCTTCTCTTTGTAAAATACAAAGACTGGGAACTTAGGAAAACTGTGAGGAAACTCAAGACTAGAGGAGTAGAAACACCCTCTAAATGACACACCATCCTTTTCGTGCTGAGGACAGGGCAATGCTGCTGAATTGTCTTAACAGTGTGCACATGAAGGGTGAGAACTCTATATCAGAGAAAAGGGGCAGATACTTTGACCTACAGCTTTTATTGTACTACTGATGATGCGTAACAGGAATTGGGTAGCACGGGTTGCAACAGAGATAGCTATATTTTGACTAGACTGTTAAAGTATTAATTAGACAAACAGGAAATTGTAATTCTTGGATTCTTCCTAGGGTGATGTTCTTTTGGCTGCCTGTAATGAAATTGCACACTCAGTTCCCAGACTCCTGTTCCTACTAACTCTGTCCCGTCTGGTAAAGAAGTCCCTTCCTACCCACTGCCTGTCAGGAGTTCCCCCCTGTACAGCCAGACACCCACAACCCCCCCATACTTACCCAAAGGCAACACAATCAGGGAGACACCGCTCAGGGCCACCCCGGTGAGGGTCCGTGTGATGGCCAGCATGCTGTAGGAGACCGAGGCAGCGCTCAGCATCCCAAATACAACAGAGCAGACAAGTGACAGCAGGAGCATGGTCTTCCGTCCGAACCTGCCACAAGCACACGCTTGGTTACAATGCCTGGAAACCCGTCACGGGACTAGGGTTTGAAGGGGGTAAACCAGGGATTTTAGGAGAAAATATTGCCCGTTGTGAAAAGAGGGCAAGATGCAACATCCTGGAGAAGAGGAAACTGCTCTGGATATAGGTGCTGCAAGAGTGTTGCACTCCCACTCAGAGGGCAAGACTGCCCCACGAGCATTGGGCATGGGGCTCTCCAGTGGAAAGAGCAACACTGACCAGAACAACAAATCAGGCTCCCCCGGTCAGCAACATCATCAAAAGCAGTGATGTCAGCTCAAAATCCCCTGCTGGTGACACACCCTGCTCCCTGAAATTGCTGTCCCCATGACTGGCTCAGCATCTCCTTCTCCCATGGCTCACTCGGGGCCAGCCACTGCCACCACTCTCAAGGAGGAGAGAGAGTCATGACATTTTGGACCTGCCTCTTGGAAGGAAAACAAAGGAATCCAGTTGTCATGTGCAAACATGTGCAAATAGCCCTGATATCCTAAGGGGTCTCTGAGGAGGTTGTCCCCTGAGGGTTTTGGAAGTCCTAGTATCTTACACCACATCCAGAGTCCTGTATGGAGAGCATGGAGAAATACAGAAAATCAAATACACACAAATGCACATGTGTATACACAGACACACACACAGAGAAATATTTCTGCATGCTATTTCTGCACAAACTAATCAAAATGGAGCACAAGGTGTCAGTCTCCTGAGGTACAGCAGCATAGCATGTTAAGAATGCTTAGGTTCAAGCTGGAGTAGTAGATTAAGCCTGTCAATAGGGAACGTTCAGTTCACAAGGACTGAAATCCTGCTCTGATCCTGGCATTAGGGCTCTCTTAGTGGCCACCTGAGAAGGATGGTGGCAAGAACAACTGCTTCAGGGGAAAAAGTGGTGTACAGGGACACAATGCCACAATCACATTCCTAAAAATAATCATAAATTACTTAATTCAGCAGATGAGTAATTAATCTACTGCTGAAAAAAACAACTTCTGTCTTGGGCGTAGGAAGTTTGCTGGATCTGCTTTGAAATTTAAGCACAGACAGTTTGCAAAAGACATTGTAATGCCCCTGGGTCAGAACAGGATAAACCCAGAAACGCACCAGAGCTGGATCCAGTTTCCAAGAGATAACTGCCTAAGAAGGAAGACACATTTTTCAAATTGTTTTTCTTGAAAATACAGCAAGAAGGATGTAAAACCATGAGATTTCCCACAAGAGTCAAGACAGCTATTTAAGGACACATTACTAGACTCTCTCAGAAAATGCACACCACCTGCTAGGAAAACCTGAGGCGAGCTGGCAGGATTGAACTGCAGGATACAGGGAGGCTACTGGAAATAATGCTGTTAAAACCATCTTCAAAGAGAGTGGCAGGAAAGCACCACCTCTGAAAGAGTGTAGAAAATACAATAAAAGGAGCAGACTGCACAAGCATAAAATTAATAAAAAAGCCATTTTCATAAAAAAAACCCAACAATATGGAATTCTGCAAAGGCACCATAGAGCCAATTCAGTACAAGGACAAGGTACAAAAGAAGTCTTCAGAGAAGAGCAGACACTAACAGAAACAATATGTGTTTTTGCATCTATATGTTCACAGTGAAGGTTGTTGGAGGGTTTACCAGGGTAAAATTTGTCGGTAGAGTTGTTCTCAAATCCAAATATCTGTCAAGGCTTAGGAAAAAACCAAACCTGAACAGAAGCAAAATGCCAGGACCAGACGGTTTTCACCCTGAGGAACAACAGATTTCTGCCTCACTGTTAGCACAAAGAAGTAGGATCTCATCTCTATCAGAGAAAAGGAAGGTTGCTGATGGGAAGTCAACTTTAAAGAGATGATAGGGAAGATGTGGGGCACAGCTTCTGCTGTTTATCATATCTGCCAAATTTACTGGGTGTGCTGCCCCCACACTGCAATCACATGGGCTGCAAGGATCTCCTTACAGGCCTTGTAGCTCAGGTGCACCCTCAGCTCTTCTTCAATCTGCTCACAAGAGCACAGCTGACTGTGAAACTCCTGTTAGATGCCACTCCAGCAGACTGAAGGGTCCTTGTCTGACCAATTGGAAGGCCATCCATAACTTTGCCTTTTTCTGTCAGCTTCTCCAATTTTTGTCCATTTCTTCTGTATCCTTTTGAGAAGGGGAAGAGGCATGGAGGGAGATCAAAACTGCACACAGAATTTAAGATACGGGACCACCATGCATTTACGTGTTACTGCACAGTGATATTAATTTTCTATTCCTTTCCTAATGATTCTTGATTTTCCACTTGCTTCCCCAGCCACTACTCATTGCTGTGTGGATGTTTGCCTAGAGAAAACTGTGCTTATCATAACACCAAAGTCTTCCTACTGAGTAGCTAGGGTCAGCTCAGAGCTTCCATTTTAAATGAGAAGCTAATTTTTTTTCTCTCTTTTAGATTAATCTGCCCTGAAATTTTGTTTTCTGATTTTCCCATCCAGTCACAGAGTCCTTTAGCTCCTTCTGCAATTCTCCACGCTCAGATCTCATCTCTACCACTCAGCATCACCTCCCCACTTGCTCTCTTTCCAGATTATTTAAAAATGTGCTGAAAAGCACACAAATCCAAGAACAGGTCCCTCCCTTGTCACTTACATCTCCTTTCTCCTTCCTGGCTTTTAATCAATTATTTAGTCATGCAGAGACATTCCTTCTTATCCTAGGGTAGCTCAATTTCCTAAGAAGCCTTTGGTAAGGAGACTTCTTGATACTATGTGGGTGGTGTCTCCTCTGCTGATATGCCTGTTAGTGCAAGCAAAGAAATCCAGTACATTTGTAAGGCATGGATGTTTTGAAAAAACCCAACTGATTCTTCACTAGTGTGTCCCATGCGGCACTGGCTCAGTCTTTCAGAGCAATTTCTGCCATTTTGCCTGGTACAGACAGATGTCAGGTTGCCTGGCATGTAGTTCCTGAGAGATTATTTGGAGACTAGTTTAAAACAGATTTGAAATGTGATACCATCCCAGCCCTCTGCTGTGGAGGTCACACAATGCCAACCCTTCTAGCTTTTCCACCCCAAAGGTGCTGTAAGGCTCTAGGATAACCACTCCCTCCTCCTGTAATTTATCTCTGTCTTCTTCTGTCAGCCTATTTCAAAGCTCCAACTCCAACACCTGCCCGTACACGTTCTCCCACTGTGAGCACAGACTCATTTATCTCTCACACTACAGTCTTTTTATTTCCATATGCTCCTTTTATGCCTTCCTCTTCTACTGGCTCTTTCCTCTCACAATCCACTTGTAAAAGAAATTATTTTTCATTTTGTACTAACAGAGACCTTTTCTTCTGCATTATTTTGTCCCGCTCCTTTTCTTGATTCTGAATTTCTCTTCCTCCAACTGTGCTATAAAACTATGGTAGATACAAAGCCAAGACACACAGTCTGGAGATCAACTGCATATCTTGGATCCTTGTAACAGTATACACATATACTCATGTGCAAAGATATGGATGTAAAAATTCCCATCTTGAACACTAAAGTCTCAGGGTTTTTCATACTGTGAAGCTGGTTCCCCTCTGCAGTAATTTAGTAACTTGCTGTACACTAATGCGTGCTTGCTTCCAAAAGAAGGAAATAGGGAAGGAGTTTCCTGCACAGGAAACCCACTTATTAAATCATGACTAGCATACGGTGAACAGCACATCCCGACTGTGTGCCTGGTCTATGTATCCTCAGGTGGGTTTCCTGGTTCTGCTGTTTGCAAAAATGTTGAATTTCTTAATTGATGCTTTTTTTAGCTTATTACTCAGATTTTCTTTCAGGTTTATATTGTCACATTCCGACATTTAACCAGAGAGAACAGATTTGTTCGTGTTTTGCCCATTGCTTCAGCTCTTCCTTGAGGAATACCTCTTTGCTTATAAGAATCTCCTTTACCCTGATTCTTTAGTAATGAAGAATTCCTCGCTGGGGACTCTTCTTTTGAGCTATGGCTCACATTTGTTTTGAGCCACTCACTTGGCTGTCATTAGCCAATTTGCCTATAACTTACAAGAGTTAACCCTTTAACCTCTTTGTTGAGCTTCATTTCAACCATCTTTCCTCTTTTAAGAGTTTTTTTCCTGAATATGGTCTTGCATACTAGATATTTTTTGGTTTTTACTGTTCCTGCAGCAAAGCTGACTGCAGTCAGCAGTGCAAGGGAGTCCTAACCAGGGCCAGAGCTGCTTTTCTGGTGGACTGCTAACTCACTGATCCATTAATTATTTACCCCTGCATTGCTTCGTAGTGTGACTTGAATCCCATTTTCAAGTGAGAGGCTGGATTCTCCTTTACAATTTTCTTTTCTCCATTCTCTGCCCCTCTGATTGCCAGTTGCAGGTCACAGGTCTGTGAAATTCTTGTCATGAAACTGAGGCCCTGGAGGAACAGCCTGAAAGGGGTCAAACCTGTCGGAAAGGTATCCAAATACCACGGCCCCCATCGTAACACCGATGAAGAAGAAGGTTGCTGTTGCCTGGTTCAGTCCACGGTGCTCACACACGAGGTCCCACTGAAACACAAGGTGAAAATCACACTGAGTGCCCAGTTCAGTCTCGGTTGCCTTTTCACACCCCTTCACTGCAGTGGTCAGCCACCATGTCTTGCAATTTATATCCGCCAAATCTCATTGAGGGGTGGAATCCTGCACTAAACCACACATAGGACAGTGCTGGAGTCCTGAAAAATGTAAAGTTGAATCTTACAAAAGTCACAGTTATCTGTCCTCACTATGACAGCCTCCCTGTAAACACTTCATAGAATCACAGAATATGCTGAGTTGGAAGGCACCCATCAGGAGGATCATTAAGTCTGATTCCTGGCCCTCCACAGGACACTCCAAGAATCAAACCATGGGTCTGAGAGCATTTCTAAACTTCTTGAACTCAGACGTTCTTGGTGCAGTGACAACTTCCCTGGGCAGCCTGTTCCAGTGCCCAACCATCCTCTGGGTGAAAACTTTTTCCTGACATCCGTCCTAAACCTCCCCTGACTCAGTTTCATGCCATTTCCTTGAGCCCTGTCACTGGTAGCAAAAGTGAAGAGGTCGGTACCTGCCCCTTTGCTTCATCTTGTGAGGATGTTGAAGACCACAGTTAAGGTGTCCCATAAGTCTCCTCTTCTCTGGGCTGAACAAACCAAGTGATATCATCTGCTGCTCACAAATGGCTTTCTCCCTCTCCTCCAGAATCTTCACTATTGTCTTGGCCCTCTTTTGGATGCTCTCTAGCAGCTTAATATTTTTTTTTATATTGTGGTGCCCCAAACTTCACATGGGACTAAGGGTGAGGCTGCACCAGTACAGAGTGGAGCAGGAAAATCACATCTTTTGACCAGCTGGTGATGCTGTGCTTAATGTAGCCCAGGAGAGAGCTGGATATCAGAAAACTTTCCTGGGTACCATGCATGGAGAATTTCCCTTTTTTCTTTTCCTGATCCCTGCAATACTTGCCCAGGTCCATTGTCTCCCCCAGATCCCTCTGTCATGTCCCTGAGACCACCCTGGTGAGATGGGCATTTGCAGGGTGCCCTACTCCAGGGTGCTGTAACACATGCCTCAGCCTGCACTAGGGAATGTTGTGTTGATAACCCACTTTCTGTTGCCCTGACCAGTTTCCTTTGAAGTTTTCTGTGCAGGGAGAAGGAGGGCAGAGGGGAAGTGAGAACAAATACTTGCTCTTAATGTTAGCTTATTGATTTCTTACTGAGAAGTTGGTTTAGACATTCATCCTAATTAAATTAATGAACATAATTTTACTTTCTTGGAGTTTCATATGTCACTAATCATTACAGAATGCTGTGGCCAAGCTGCAGAATTCATTTCCTGTATGTGCAAAACTTAATTTAATCATCAACCTGGACTCGAAGCCTCTCTGACAAGGCCACGGAGACCTTGAGCAACCTTTCCTGCTACAAAAGCCAGAGTTCAGAGAAAGTCCTAGCCCCTTGAACAGGTCCTGAGCCCACTGCACAATGGGAGCAGCATCACAAGGCTCCGTGCTGGAGAATACCTCCTTCTGCCTTTCCTTCTGCCTTCTGCTTTACATCTCTCTCCCTGAAGAACTGCAGAAATGAGG
This sequence comes from Lophotriccus pileatus, assembly GCA_035583135.1. Taxonomy (NCBI): domain Eukaryota; kingdom Metazoa; phylum Chordata; class Aves; order Passeriformes; family Tyrannidae; genus Lophotriccus; species Lophotriccus pileatus. Next base: position 9,439,418 of record JAWWES010000115.1, read on the forward strand.
TACAGACCTGGTGCACAGATGATCCTCAACCTCCATGCCTGATGAAAGCAGGAGTGGTTGGGTAGTGGGAAGGAGACACCAGCTCTAGGTTAACACTTTTCCCTGCTCTCACTGAGACAGTCAGCACTATCATTTCCAACACAACTGTGCCTCTTTTGCCTTACCAAATTGTTCTTCTCCCTAAGACCAGTGTGATTTGGGCCATTTTTCAAGGAAAGTATAGCATTAACACTCAGAGGTATCATTGTTAGACCTGGAAAAGTGTTTCACAAGGTGAGTGGTGACTATTTGATGGGCAGGGACCTTCGTCAAGCTCAAGGTTATGGCTGGCCAGCATGCTGCATTTCGCTGGGAGACCCTTGGAGAGCACATCTGATTTGACAGCAAGAGATATTGGTGGTAAGAGAAAACAGGTAGCACAACCCTGTGGAGAAGACGAGGAAGGTGAAGATCAGTGAGGAGGGGTTACCAGAGGAATAGAAGTTAAAAAGTGTTTGGAAAACCAAGAAAGGAAGTAATGGGCTCTTATGAAACCCTGACAGAGTACAACCCTGTGCAATGCCATGGGGTCCACACACAGAAAATCCTGTATCTGTGTCTTCCCCCTGTGCCGCTCCCGAATCTCTCAATCTCCTGGAGAAATTAAGATGATTATAACAAGAAATGCTGGCACCAATCTAAGCAAGATGAGATGTTCACAAAATAATAAATGTTGTCTTCTCTGATCTTCAGAGAGCTTCCCCCTCCCAGGACATGTTCTCCAAACAGTTCATGTCCACTGGTTACAGTGCACAGATTCCCTTATGATACTGTGCACCAGGCAAACACCTGTCCATCTGCTCCTCAAAGCACTGATCTAATTTCAATTTTGGGTGCATCACAAGCCAGGCATTACCTGGGTGGAGATGGTGGAGGTCAACTGCGAGTGGTCATAGACCCATCCATGCTGGCAGCGCTGGATGATGGATTTGTTTTCTGATTGCAGAGAAGAGTTGAGCAGCAGTTGAAACTGAGGCTGTGAGAACATCTCACAAGAGCTGAAAGTGCCGTCAGACTCCCGGGGGATACTGATGAGTAGAACTTCCTCCATGGTGAGATTCACAAATGCCTCCTGGTGTGGAATTGCACAATGATGAGAGGGGGTAGCAGCAATAAAATTGTGCAGCAGAAAATGCATGGGCAGGTTGATTCTTGGGAGGCAAAGGATAGCCAAAATCAAAATCTGGAATCTGCCAAAGCCCCCAGTTTCATGCAAGAGATCCTCAAACTTCATCATTCCTGTGGAGTTTTCTCATTCAAAGCAGCTATATACCAAGGAGAAACAACAAGGGCTTGAAAGACAGCCTTTGTTCTTGAGAGCTCAACTTCCCATGGCTTTTCATACCACCACTTTGTTGGACTTTGAGACCTTGCTGAAAGGTGTCAAAAGTCACAGTGAAACTCCCCATTTGGGACATAGCCAAGGAAATTATCCTGTGTGCATACAACAGATCAATTTCAAATGAATTCAGCACAAGGCCCTTCTCTTTTTGAAGTCCTTTCTTCCTGCTGTGGTTTTTGAGAGAGGCGTTTACACAAGGAAGGGAGGCTATGGGAAGAGTGCTGTGAGAGCACTCTCATTTCTGATGTGAATGTACCATGCAGCATCCCAGGCACTGCAACAAACGCTGCCTAGTGTGAGCTGATAACCAGCCAGACCCACTGGACCATAAAACAGGACTCCAGGAGAGCAGGGGTGACACACTGTGTTGGGACACCCAGGGGCACCAAGCCTGGTTGCTGAGCATCAGCTAAGTGTGTTTCAGTGTGGTTTGTGTCAAGTCATGACGTTGGACAGCCAACGGAGTAAACGTGCAGCCCCTGACAGGGCCACAAGCACTGCTGTCCCCACTGCATGGGCCTGATGATGAGATAAGGGCAGTTAAATACAAAGCAACAGTGAGAGAAGAGGCTCTACCCTTACTCTGCTGGGGATCCCTGCAGGACCTTTTCCACTAAGTCCCTTAACACCCTCATCCCACTCAGGTACAAGACATGGACCCAATTCCCTTGCAGCAAGTGTTGTACGCAGAGTGGATCCATGGGCCAGCTCCTGGGGATAACACATCCCAGATGATCGTGTCCCAAGTTAAGGGGGCAGTGCATCATACAGCAAGTTGGGGCAGAACCCTTTAAAGGCTACAACCCCTTTACAGGGTGCATGTGAAGGAGTAGCAACAGTGGTGTTGTTGAGACCTTGCTATAGGTTATCTCTCACTGCATTTCCACACTCCGTATCCCTCTCCTCGTAGTCTGCACTCTCCCTCATCCACTAAGCCTGCAGCCTTGAATGTTGGTGGATACTGATGTGTCATCCCAAACCTTTCTCCAAGCTGTTGCCCTGGGACGTGCTCTGCTTCAAAGCAGCTCCAGTTTGGCCATCCACCCAGAAAGCAGGGACAAGTGCAAGTGGTGCTGGCTGCCTGGTGCTGCCGAGAGCTGCAGAGAGCTGCCGGTCTGCACTGCCCCTGCCCTGCAGCAAAGGGCTGGGAAGAAGGGGCTGGAGAGCAGCAAGTGGAGATGAAGAGATCTAGAAAAGCTTTTCTTAAGGCTCATGCTGGGGACGGTCATGCTCATGAGGGAAAGGCCACCAGGCTGTGGCCTTAGGTGATTTCCTCTTTTCAGTAGCATTCCTGGTCACCCATGCTTAAATAATGTACTGCCCCAGTCTTTGCTATGAACCGTTTTCGTGCTCATCCTGGGATGAGCATGAAGGAAGACCACAGGAGTGAAGCAGGGACACCTGACAGTGTTGTGGTCCGGGGTTACAGTTTAACCTGAAGTTGAACTAAAGGAAAAATTATTTTTCTTCACCACTGGTCTTCCAAGAGCAAGGAACAGAAACTCTCATTGATATGCTGCTGCCTATTTAAACTGCAAAGCAGCTCCGGCCTCCCCATCAGAAATGTGGATATGGATCATTGCTCTGCAACTCCAGGGGCTCTGTTGTTCATACTGCAACTGCTTAAAATGTACATTCCTTTACTTCTCTAATAAAAATGTGTTCATTTAACCAGTCACCAGCTCGCGTTAATCACCAACCCGTGTGCAAACACTGTGACTCGCTATGCCACTTGGTTAAGTAGATGCAGGACCTGACTCAAACAGCTGAAAGTGTGTGGCAGCAGAGAGAGTGGGCAGACTCTTATGCTGCTGCTTTAGAGTATATTGCTGGAAAAAGAAATTTACTTTTTGCTTCATGCCTGTATTCTTTCACAATAATTCTTTCTTCTCCAATAGTTCTTTCTTCTCCTTTTCAGGATGCCAGCTACTTATTGAGAGGGTAGATTATTAAATTATTTGGTGACCAATTTAGCTTTTCTGTTTCCAGCAGTAATTTCCTAACACCTTCTATGGAGCTGTAATAGCCTGGATGATGAAAGGAGAGAAGGAGCTGATCTGCTCCTTCAGCATTTGGAGCCACTCCACAGATGTATCAACTGCTGCAGAGTACCTGGAGATCTGATCAGTTCTTGTAGGTTGGTGCTTAAATGATAGTTTTGTCCTACAGGAAAGATGCAGATCCCAAAATCCTCCCTTCCCTCCAAGTTATGCCATGAAAATATGTGTCCGTCAGAGCCACTGAGCTAGATTTGCCGTCAGAGGGCAGAAATGTCCCCTTCTAACTGCAGCTGAGTGCAGGCCCTGCAGGAAGAAGATGTAACACACACAGGGAGTCTCCATTTTTTCTATTATTTACAAAGGCAGTTTAGATAAGAAGATCCTACAAAGTTGGCAAAGTCAGCAGAGGATGCCTGCAGTGTCAGTCTAAGGTGCACTGGGCTGCACCAGAGTGTCCAAATGACCTTGGCAGGACATGTGTGCACCAGATTCTGTAGCTCAGTTGGAGAAAGTAAAGGTGCAGCCAACAAAGAGGTCCCGGGGCTCCTGAAGATCTTTGGTTTGGGGTAGAAGAAAGTGACATCACGCCATTCTGACTTGGTGCTACATTAGCAGATTCCTCTATTTTCCATTACTTGCAGCAGCCTGTTGTGCAGACACTTTTACTTGACTGCACAAACAAATGAAAATTATTTTGCAAGTAAACTGGTCCTGGCCAAAGCTTATTTTCTTGTCCATCATAAATGTGAATGCTGAACCTACCTTAGTGTGAAAGGACATCAGCCACTTCCATTTTGGCAGATCTCACCTGTGAACTGTGCAGCTCAGTGCACAATTGTGGATCAGTGTTTTTTGGATGCTTAGTCAATTGCTGTATATGATTAGCTATGGTCAGTGTAAAAAAAAAAAACAAGGTACCATACTTACCTCACAAAGCCAACTTCCAAAAAATCACATTGACTGGGACAGATTATATGCTTACCCTTCAGGTTTTTTATAATCTGAAATCTCAGGAAAAGCACTTACACTGTGGGTTAGACCATGATGCTAGTTAAGGTATTTTACCATACACTCAAATGTTTAAAATAGGTATTTCAGTCACAACTGAATTTTTTTTTGCACAGGCAAAGGTAACATTGTTGAGATGATGACACTGAGGAGCATGAGGATTCACAGACAAAATGCTCAGGAAAAAAAAAAAAGCAGGAGAGAAAATGAGATGGAAACTGAGCAACAAGAGAATGAGTCTGTTTCAGGAAGCCATGGACACTGACACCCTCTTGCCAGCAGATTGTGTACCCGCTGTGTGCCTGCAAGGTGGCCAAGAGTTTATGAATCTTTAGCCAAGTAATGAGTTTGCGCCCTGTCCTACCTGTGCCAGGCCACAAAGGACAGCTGTCTGCTTGTAATCTGTATCTCACTCTGCCTGCATTGTGCCAAATAAAGGTGCCCAAGTGAGAATGGTAAAAGGGTATGAACTCAAAAATTGATGAAATCCTTCACAGCTCCTGTGTTCCCTCTTCAACTACCCCTTCCCAAAGCTAGATAAGAAACTGCTACTACATGTGTGGTCTGCACACAATAGACATGAGGCAAATTGCACACAGCTCAAGGACTGCTGTAAGAGCTGTTGTCCTCAGCTGACATGTCAGATTGTCAGAGAGTATTAAAAGTCAAACCATGACAAGTTACTGGTTTGCTTCTGCTCCACTTCCTGCCTATTAATGTGCAGTTTCAACTGCAGCCCCAGCTAGTTGGTCTGAGCACAGACAGGGTCAGGGAGATATTGTTATGATCCCAGTGGTGCTCAAATTGGGAAAACCATGCAAAACGGAAGAGCAAGAGACTAGTCATGTGAAACACTGTCCCTGGCCAGCTCTGGAGTTCAGTGAAGATCCTCCAGGCAGGTCCCAGTTGGACTGCATGGGCCAGCCAGATGTGGATCCTGCAAACATCTCTACAAATGCTACTTCTAAAATTTTTATTTTAGTTTGATTTTGTTAAAAAAGCAGGCTTTGCTGTCTGACAGATGCTGTTTTGGAACTGGAGGGCTGAGCCTTGCTGCCTGATGTGTGGTTGTGAACAAAGTTCATGGTGCAGGAGCACATCTAGCATGAACAGCAACAGGCCCGCTCTGGTGCATTCCTCCAAGCTGTTCCTCTGACCTTGCCTGCTTGCATGAATCACAAGCCCCAGGAGAACAGAGAACCACTATTCCCACCATGACACAGGGAAAGGCTGCCAGCAAATCACATAGTTCAGAGCTTTTGCAGGCCCGTTTACATGCACAAGGTAGGAGCTGCATCAGTGCTCACAGAGAAACAATGGAATGCTCTGGTTCTTGCCAGCACATGTTTTGGGGTTAGTCACATCCAATGGAGTTGACACGGTGTAGGAAAAAAAGAACACACCTTGTGAGGAGATTTTATGACAACCTGGGCACAACTCTGCAGGAGGTTTCAGAGAAGTAACGGGGGGCAGAGCTGCCACACAGCTGGAATGAAAGCCAAGCATAGTTGTAGACAAGGTCCTCTGGCAGCAATTCAGGTGGTATTTCTGCTTTGCATGTGGCAACACCAATAAATGGGAGGAGACACCAATGAAAAGGTAGACAGGCTTTTAATGGCATGATCGAGAATCCCCTTTTAATAACAAATCTAATGACAACTGTGTCTGGTATGAACAAGAAATGGCATCATCATTTATTTTTCTTTAAGATGTGATCTGAAATTATGACAAATGCCAGGTGGATCTGTACACAGACAGGGCCTCGGTGATGCATGCCAGATTTTATGGCCAAGAAATTTGCCATGCAGTTGAACCGGATTGTGGTTCCTCAATAGGAGTCCTACATTCTGTTTGCAGAGTGTAAACATTCTCCAGCTGCTTTCCTAAAGAATGCAAAGAAGATATGTAGAGAGATTTAGCCTTGGGACCCAGTCACATTTCCAGGCAGGCAGTACCAAGGAGCAGAAGTCCTGTCTCCAGAGTGCGCTAGAGTGGAAGGAAAATATTGGTGCGCCAGATACAATGTTGACTGTAGAATCACATGCTATTGTGTTAAAAGGAGATATATAAAATTATCTGTGTTTCCAACTCCAATTCCTATCTGGAGAAGAAGCAGCCCAGGTCCCAGAGCATGGTAGTGTCACTGACACTGGTTTTCACGCACACGGTTGAGCCTGGACTTGCCCATTAAACCTCCAGGTCCTGCAGAGCTCATCCCTCCACCCCGCCCCACTTCTGCAGGCAATAGTCCCAGAGCCCACACCGTGCACCTTGGCCTCATTTACCCATGTGCTGAGTAAATGTTAGCCCCTGCCTCCTCCAGTGGCCCCGTGTCAGAGGTTCTTGTGCTCCAGGCAGGGGCCATATGAGCAAGACCAGAGGCAGAGCAGCAACTGACAAGCCCCAGGCTGATACCAGTCCAGCAGTACCCTCACCAAAGCAGAGGTCTCATACCTGCAGGCCCCTCTCGTTTAGGAGCTAAGAGCAGCAGGAGTTATTATCTTGGTCCCTACTAGGAACCCAGTTCTGCATTTGCTTTGGTAGCTTCCTTCCTCCTTTCAGCACAGAGGGCTTTAAACCTGCTTTCCAGACATTTGCAGCTCCAGAAATAAAAGGGATGTTCCTCCTTATGACCAAGAGCACTGGCCTGCATTGTGCAGGGCATGCTGCATAGGCTGGTGGCCAATTCTGCCTCAAGCCCTGCAGAATCCAAGAGGAGTTCAATCCCCCAAGCAGAGAGGGGCTGACCTGCAGGGAGTATACAGTGACTTTGAAGACAAGATTTACTAGAGGAGATACATTAGGAATGAAGGGACAGGAGAGTGATGGTGTACAAATCACTGTCATTTCATGGGATTTTGGCTGTACTCGGGATCAAAGCTCACCTCAGGCTGGCAACAACAGATATTCTCTGGCCTTGCAAAGATACCAACGGCAAAGCTCACAGGGAAGTCTTAACGTCAGTTGGCTCTGCTGTCACTGTCAGTGTAGTCCCAGCCCCTTGGAGTGCAGCAACAGGCTAAAGAAGAGCACAACAACCATTCGGGGTTCTGCAGAGGACCTCAGGAACCAGCACAGAGTGAGCCCAGTTACAAGCAGGAACCCCAAGAGAAAAGGGCCTGAGCAGGAGCCCAAGCTCTCTCCCTCTTGTGGAGCTGGAGGAGCTGGGAACCAGGTAGAACCAAAGGTTCTAACTCCCAGGTGATCCCTGGGTGCTTTGTCAAACCAGCCTAGCACTGCAGGAGCACCAGCATGTTTCAGTTAAGCAAGAAGAAACTCATTTGATACCAGACTCCTCATGTCCACAACGGGACTTTTACTGTGTTCACAAGACTAATTTAACTGCAGGTGATTGAGTGTAGGGCAAGACCTTAGATAAGCATTGGTGTCTACACATGAAGAACAGTGGTGGGATCATGCCATGGGTCAGTAAACTCTACAGAGAAGAAAGAAGTGCACTAAGGGACCATTGAGCTGCTACTGGAGCATGATCTACACTGAGAAAACACCTCTGTGTTGGAAAGGAGAAACGTGAAAGATTCTCTTGCACCAATACAACTCGCATTCAATTGAAACATTCACCACCCAGCTTTCAATGCTTGTGTTAGTCGAGGACAGCAGTGACACTCCAGATCCTGATCCATGCCCCGCAGAGATGTATGTCAGTCTGGGAGCTGATACAGGTCACATGGCAAAGTATGACAGCTGCCAACCCCCCAAGCTGGGGTGTTCTGGCCCTAGTTCGTGCTCAGGCAAGTGGAGCCTCACAGCTCACACGCACTTTGGTACGGTGGTACCCTGTTCCTCCACCCACATTCACTGCACAGAGCAGTCAATCCTGCACACATGAGAAGTCACAGTATCAGAAGACTTCTTTGAAAATAGCAGGATCCTTTTTAACCTTTAGCCGCTATATATAATGGTCACTAGTTATATTATATTGTTATAATAACATATATAATATTCTTTATTTAGAAAGTCTCCTGCCTCTCACAGATTACAAGCACAACTGACTCAGAGACATCTGTTACCAAAACACCTTTTGCCCGAAGGCAAGCAGAAGCGTTTTTATGTTGCCAACCAGACAAATCAGTTAAGCAGTTCCATCCATCTGTGTGTTTGAGCCTCTCCACGGTATTAGTCTGAGTGGTGGCATTGGTCCTTTTTCTTCTTCTGCTCATATAATCAGTTGTCACACTGGCTTAGTGCTGAGAGTTCAGATTTGCCACTTGGCACGTCCCCCCTGCATCCCTGTTTCTTTGCAATCAGCTCCTGACCAGACAGCAGCCACTGACTCTTCTTACCAGCCAGTGTGCCACCTTCTCTCGGCTGGCAGATAAAACCCCCGCAAAGTGAAGACTCAGCATGGCACCAGGCAGTCCCAAAGACACTTACAGTCCCAACACATACAGGACCTCATAAAGCTCCCCTGAACTAGACCTGTCTTTTCCTACTGCCCATGCCAACACACACACAGAGGTAGGCACAGTGGTAGCTTGTCCCAGGAGTTCCCTCAAAAACACATATGGCCAGGACAAACCCTGCAGCAAAGACACAGACGGGGAACCATGTAGTGTGAGGCTGTTCCTAGAAATTCCCACAAACATGGGAAATTTCTGGGAAACATGCTGCTCTTTCCCTGATCCCACACATGTTTTTTTGATTCTTCCTAGACATTTCCTCTGCTCTGATCAGCTCTATCTTCTCTTCAATCTTCTCTCCTCCACAGTGCACCAAGGAAACAACCACACACCAACAGCGGTATTTGAGCAGCCCCATGTGTCCTCAAGGCTTGACAGAGTTTTTACAGGACTCATAGCAGAGAACAGCATGGTCTTGCCTCCCCCACCTTTCTGGGATGTAATAGCCCATCCTGTTCTGTGAGGCCAGATTAGATCATCTGACATTCCTCCACTACTTAACTTCTCCCTAACATCACAGCTTCATCCCCTCTTGTCCCTAGACATGATCTCCTGTGTTTGCCCTAACTATGGCGGGTGCTCTTCCAACTTCCCTGCAAGGCAGTGGAAGAAGAGAGGAGCCAGAGCAGTTATTAACCCTTTAGAGGACTGTTTTCCCTGTAATACTAGCAGAGAGTAACCCTGCTGTTCCACATGCCAGAAAATGCCTCTAGAGAGACAAATGAGGACTGTGAACTCCTGCAACCAGGGTGTGCTGCCCTGTCAAACAGCACTGGGAATGGCTGTTATTTTTTGTGCTGCTGATACTTCTCTGGCTTTTTGAAAACTGTGGGACCTGTCTCATGGCTCTCCAGCATATGACAGCTTTGGCACGAGTCCTGGTGGGACCAAGAATCTACTGCACACAAAGAGATGCTACCTTGGTGTCACCAGCATCTTGCCTGCTACTTGTGGCTGCTACTTGTAGAAAGACCTCTTAAAATAAAGTGCAGTTTCTTCTAAAAGAAACCTTTTAGTAAGAAAAAGTCCCCAGATTCCTGTAAAAGATTTCACTGGAGGATTGCTTCACAACTAAAAGCTTGCCTGAATTCTTCCTCTGCTGTCCTCAGCTATTCCCTCTTTCATGTGCCAGATGGAAGATCATAGAACCCTAGAATGGTTTGGGTTGTAAAAGATCATAAAATCATCTGATTCCAACCCCACTCCCATGGGCAGGGACACCTTCCACAAGAGCAGGCTACCCAAGTCCCTGTCCAACCTGGCCTTGTCTCTGCCCTGGAGCTTCCTTCCTGACACTGGTAGAGGTGGACCACCAAAAACTCCTTTAAACTTTCTCTTGAACAAATACTTTGATTGTGCTTTATTGGCTTCCCATGATAAGGCAGGTTTGCTAACCCTGTTAATATTCCTGTCATCCTCTCTTCAAGCTCTTTTGGTGTCATTTTTGGCATGTGCATCTAAGACCTGGATGGAGACCTGGTAAAGGCTTCACGACAAAGTTTTACCATCTGAACACACTAAAATTAATAGCCCTCCGATAAATTAACAGGAGTCCCACTATGATTTATGTTTCTGAGAAGAATCTGTGTGTGTGTTTATTCTGTTTTCTAGTTTCTAAACCTGCAGGACATATTTAGGTTCTATTCTGACCCACACTTCAAAATCACATGATATTATAGTGTCACTGGAAGTGGTCACACTCTCTGTCCTCTCCTCCTGTTTCGTGACCAAATGGTGAACCCAACTGATGAACTGAACCAGATGAAAACCAAACCAGCAAACCAGAACTGTTGTTTTCATGCTGGATAAGCATTTCCAGCCACTGTAACAAATAATTGCTCCATTGTAAGGTGGTAGAAGTGCAATGAAGCAGCTGGAATTTGGAGGGATGTTGCTTTTGGTGGCAACATCTGCACAGTCCATCAAACCACAGCCTGAGTTCCCTCTGAGTTCCCAATGCTGCTCTGCAAAGATGAGGGCATGTTTTTAGAGTGGAAGCTCTGCTGTTTAACCAACCAGGGTGAACCACATCATTGGAAAACACTTCGTACTTGGTGAAATAAATTCCTAGCATTGGCAACACTGAGACTGCCATATAAAGAGGTAATTCCTGTCTCCCGTTTCTAGACATTTCCCTGATCGGGCGTCCAAGGAGTACCCTTTTCTCCCAGCAACCATGTCACAGCTCTCATCCTCCTTTCCAGGACAGTTCAGGATTTCTTGGACTCAATAGCCATCAGTGTGACTGCTTGCATTCATGTTCAAATGAATCAAGGTTATTACCATCCAGATTCCTTTCATCAAGCTTTGTTGTCTGCAAATAGTAAATATTTGCAAGTAGTTGCAGCTGCAACAACAGGTGTACAGAGCAGCTGTGTTTTTGTTCTGCCTCATGCAAAGTCTCTTTTAGGCATGACAATGGTGTGAAGCCCAAAGTATTTGGATCTGGACTATTTTTGCCTGTGAGGTGTGGGGAAAATTTAGCCTACTTCAAGATCTCTTCAAACGTGGCCAGGTCCTCCTCACTTTTATTTTCAAGCCTTCCTAATTAGTCTGGGGGCCAAAATGTTGGATGATCTAGTTCTAGCTGAGCGCTAAGCTTCTGCTCTGATAATACTACTCAAAGAGCACAGCCCTTGCTTTTATGTTCACACTGTTAGTTCTGACGCAACACGTGGCAGAGTTGAGCACCAAGAAAAAGACAGAAACCTGACCTCTGCCACTCAACCCACTATACTCTTGGATAGAAATGCACAGGGTACCCGCAGCGTGCCAGCAAACCTCTCCTTGCAAAGCAGCATCTTTTGGGTATACTACAGGATCATAATTTTCCCATCCTGTCATGTAGGGGAACTTTCAAGCACAGTGCCAAAATTTATAAACACCAAGAGCGTGACAATAAAACACAAGAAATTTAGGTGCAAGGGGCACCAAAGCTAAAGGCATCCAGTGACTTATTCACATCTTCACTTTGGAGCTGTGTTTGGCGGACTACAGGTCTGTGGCACCAACCACACTCAGGGCCAGAGGGACCACCCTTGCTGGGAGATGTGGTATTCACAGATCACAGTTTGGTATTTGAGACAGAATTGGCTGCAGTGTGCTCCCTTCTACGTTAATTAGCAAGACCTCATGATTTCCCATCAAGCTGCCAATACATCCCTACTTCCACCTGAGTACTCATCACACAGGTGTCTGTTGAAACAGCAGCAGTGTCAACTGAGCAGCAACGCCAGACGGGACATACTAGAGCAGGTAGGAGCATCCAGCAAGAACTGCCTGTCTCCCAGCACCCAACTGTAGAGGGAATCTCTGGAAAGGAGAGAAGGGCCCCCTCCACCTTGCTGCTTCTCTTCTCTCAGCACACAAGACACATCCCTCCCTCTTGGTTAAGCTGGTGGCAATCCCCTGCTAACAGAGGTGGCAGGAGGTGAGCCAACATTCAGGTAGATGGCAGCAGCCAAGGCTGGTGTTTTCCCAGCAAGGAGAAAGGAGGGAGCTCCCCGAAGGACAGGAGCCTTCCTCTTTAGCACGCCTTGCTCTCATTTCCTCTGCTCCTCTTTTCCACAGCTGGGGGCGGTGTTGGAGACTTGTATTGCTAACCGAGAGAGGGGAATCCCTGGGGAGGGAGGAGGGCCAGGCACTGGGCAGGCTGCCTGGGGTCACTGTTTGGTGCTGTGTGCTAGCAAGCGTGAGCTGCAGGCTGGATGTCTCCCTTGAAGAAGGCTCCGTGGCTCAGAGGCTGTCAGGCCCGTGGGAGCTGATTGCAGTGTGGGGTGAGAGTGTGAGTGAAGCATTGAAGTACAGCTACCGCTATACACTCGTGGGTCCAGCATGGAAGGCTGTGCTGCAGCATCTCAAGTGTATACTATATGCAGAAGTTACCCAGTGTGTTGGGCTCACAGAAGAAGATCATTATCTGGCAGCTGCCTTACTTTCCAGGGACACCTGCTTTCCTTTGGTTGCTGGACTCTGAGTCTGGGTTTTTCCTCTTTGTCGTTTTTTGGCCATGCTAGGAGATGGCAGGGAATCTCCTGTTGGCCCCTGAGCCTGAGCTGAGGGCTGAGGTCGGGGGGAAGGAGGAAGTCGCTGAGGAGCAGTCCCTGGCTTATGCTGTCGGCAGGGAGAAGGACTTTCCCCCCGAGATGGCAGCTGTCTTCTGGGGGAAGTACTGGGGTTCCTTGAAGGAAGGACAGGGCTCCGAGGGGATGCACCACTGGACCTCCGTGAGCTGCTCCGTGGAGGAAGAAAAGTGGAACTTGGTGAAGAAGGAAGCCTGCTTTGTACCTGTGTTATTCGGCACTCATTTGGGACACTTCCAGCTGGTCTCTGAGTCTGAAGCCTGCAGGGGAAGAAAAGAGGGAAGATAAAGGGGAGTTTCTGCAAGGGGCTCTGGACTCCTGGTAGGATTGACATTGAATGTTGCTGGGCAAGTACAAGGAATCTCCAGTACTAGGATAACAGGAACTATGGACCAGAGTGGAGTCCTGGTTTGAACACCACCCTGTAAATCTCAATGCAGTTAACTTATAAATGTTTGCCCTGATCCTCCAGCACCCTCTGGGCCAACACACAGGCATGGTTTGGCTGATAGCATGTATCTGGGACTCTTCTTTACCTACAGAATGGATGCAGCAACCTCTTCCAAGTCAGGAGATACAATTTGGGAATGTGGGCAATGGATTGCACCAGTTGGCCTCTGATGGTAACTGTGATGGAAGATAAACCAGCTGAGGCAATCACAACTGGCAGCCTTGTCACCCTTGCCACCTCTAATAGTAATAGCCAGGCCAGGTCTCCTTATTGTGCTTAGCATGCTGCAAAAGTGAGAGCTCAACACTGGGGGCATCTGCTATTAGCAGGACCAGACCAAGTGAAAAAGCCTGTGGAAGAAAAGCCAGGGCAAGTGATGAGAGGCTTCAAAAAAAGAAGACAGAGAGGTGAAAATTTCACACACCACTGGGCTGAAATGATATTAGGAAACAAGGATGGACCATATATTCAAGCTGAGTGAAAGGTGAAGTCATGGGAGGTAAGCTCCTCAAAAAGCCCAACACTTCGCATTTCTCACCATTTTGGTCTTACCTGCAGACAGCAGCTGCATCCTGCAGGGAGTTGCACAGCCCTGCAATTGCGACAGCCATGGAGATCTCCGACCTTGCTGCCTCCAGTGGTGTTTTCACTGGCGTGATGGGACGAGGAATTCTGCTCTTTGTGCTTATGGGTCTCTCTTCTTTCCCCAGAAGTGCAGACTTCTTCCCTCCCCTCCTTGGGATGGAATCATCAGAGTCATGGGTGTCCTCCTCAGAACCAGTGGCTGACAGGGTTTCTGAGGCTCGCTGTCTCTCGTCGCTGGAGGATGCTGAGGAGGAGGCTCCAGAGGCCAGCCGGATGAGGCGGTTCTGTCTCTTCTCCATCACCAGGCGAGCCAAGTCAGGTTGCTTTGCCCTCTTATAAAGCCTTTCTTTGGCTGAGAGTGAAGTTGAAAGATCTGAGCCGGTGTCCTCCTCAGAGAACAAAATGGGTATCCGACTTCTATACCTGGAGCCCAGCAGCCTCCTGGGGCCCTGCTGTGGCATGTCACGGAAGGTTTCTTCTCGCTTAAGGTGTCCTGCTGCTGATGCTGACTTCTCAAGGCCAGTCTCCCTTGTAACCACCTTGCCAGGCTCTTCCAAATCCAGCGAGAGCACCGCTTTGCTGGAGAGCTTCTGCTTGTCCTCAGGAGGCTTCGCTATGCCATTGGGAAAGACCAGCTGCTCCCCCCCAGTCTCCGAGGTGGTTTCAATGTGATTGGCTGAAAGTGCGCAGCTCTCGGTCTCTGCCCCTTCTAGCCCCGAATGTATGCTTCCATTCTCTACCAGCACCAGGTTGTCCTCCTGCTCTTCTTCAATGATTACTTCCTCAAACTGTCCCGGAGGGCAGTACTCCTCATGCCGCATCAGCTGGCTGCTGGAAGACATGACATTTAAGTGGGTCTTTTCAGCAATATGAACAAATGTGCGCTCAACTTTGGTAAAGGGGGAGGAAGCTGTAGCCACTGCCACGGGAGGCTTTGGTTCAGATTTAAGGACTGAGGACAGGGTCCCTGGCTCAGACACATCCAGTTGGCTACCCATAGGCTGAGGCCGCTCGCTCTGAGGTGTCAGTGCAGCAAGAGTGCCCAGATCAACCTCTGGAGCTAAGTCTGTGGCCACAGGAGACTTTTTCAGATCACCTGGTGAAAACAGCACTAGTGTTTTTGAGCCTTCCTCCAGCTCCACGTCCCCATCAGCAGTGGATGCTCGACCCTTGGATCCCTTCTGGTCATCAGCCAGGAGTGTGGATGGTGCACACTCCTGGCTGCGCTCCGTGCTTTTTTGACTCAGGTCGCTGCTGGAACCACTGTGCATGTCAATCTCATTGCTTCCCTCCTCCCCTTCATCTTCCTCATCTTCCTCCTCCTCATAGTCTTCCTCATCTTCTTCCTCCTCCTCTTTTCCATTCATTTCCAGATAAGGTTCCAGAGGTTTGCAAGGAGCAGTCAAGACAATATTTGAAAAATCAACTTTCTTTATCCGCTGGGATACCTTAGGCTTTTCCCAGTAGTCTGACACATCTTTTCTGAAGTCTTGATAAGGCAAACTTAAAGGGACCACCTTGGGCAGGCCATTCATTTCAAATGACTTCAGCATATATGCCTGCAAGAAGACAAATGTGACAGAAGAGGGTTAGTTAGTATTCAGATACAACACTGACACAGAAGACATCAGGATAAACAGCAATGGGAAGAATCTGTGGAAAGCATCTAGTCCATCATTCTTCCAAAATACATGCCTGAGCAGTGGTCATTCCATCATTTGATTCATACAAACCTTAAAAAGCAGAGATTCACAGATACTTACCAGTGAAGGAAAAAAAATGTGCCAGAGAAGTCCATTTGTTAGTGGTCTTTAACCTGGACCTAAAAGAACTGTTTTCAAGCAATTCCTCAGGATTCTTTTATATTTCCCAATCTTCTTCAGTATTTCTACATTTATTTCAGTATTTACATATTTACATATTCACTCCTTCTTTACTGGAACCACTCAATAACTCTCTTTTATGCCCAAGGCCATAGTGGACTCAAGAGGCACCTCTGGGCTAGATAAATTTCCTTATCCCTTTCCACTGCCATCCACCATTGTCCCTGGGGCAGTAATCCTTGTAGTGTTACTGTGTTCCTCTGCTGCACTATCCATTCCCCCTTCTGCTCTTACATCCCTCCAGCAACTCCACCTTCTGTCTTCTACAGGCCTCTGTGCTCACTAAAATCACCAGCAAGTCACAAAAGCTGGCACATAACGTGTCATTATCAGACTCTGGCATGCCCAACCCTGAAAAGCGAAGGGTGGACAGGACAGGTGGTGGAGGCAGTGTTTCTCCAGTCTGTGGCAGAGAGACTGTCTGTAAGGTGCCAGGAACAGGCTGTGAAGTGATGGCAAATGATACCACAGAAAAACAGCAGGTTGCACACACATGCACACACTTGACTAAACAAGACCAAAGGACAAAATAAAAAGAAAATGCCCACTGAAGATTGGCCTAATTAACAATTGGTTGAATGAAAATCACATCAGCACCACTCCACAGAATGGATTTTAAACCAAATAATTTAGATTATGCTTGTATTAGGGCTGGAAAACTGTAACCTTCTCCATCAACTCAACTGGTCAATAATGCATTACATGTTACCCTTGAAAAGATTTAATCACGAACAGAAGGACTCCAAACATCTGGGTTTTAAAGTGGCATTCGACAGCGTCAGAGGATATTTAGGATACACAAGCCTAAACAAGCACCCACTTAACTATGTGAACTCCAGAGCTGCCAACAGCTCCCACTTTCACCTGGCTATGGGAACAGATCTTTTTGTCTCCAGGGAGAAGAAAATACCCTCAGTGGCTTTTCAGTCCAATGGCACAATTTAAATTGTGCCGAAAATCTGCATGTTATTCCATGCTGAGCAACTGCCCTATTATTAAGCCTGAAAAATGTGAGATTTTTTTGCTCATGTACAACAGGAACATTTCAAATAGACTGGTGGGCAGCATCAAGATGTTCTGCATGGTGTTAAGTTGTTATCCAGTTAATATTTCTTTTTATATCTTATAAGTTAAAACACAGCCTGGTTTTGACAATACCTCTGGAGTTCAAAGCTGCCTCTCTTCTTCCATTAAAGCTGAAGCCTGGCCCTGAAGATGGCCCTGTATTAGCCTAATTTGGGTTTTCACTGACTACTCTACCTTCTGTATCAGGATGGCAGATGTGGAACTTGGACTGGTAAGAGGCACTTATCAATTTCACTTATCACTTATCAATTTCAAAGGAAATTACCCACTTGGCTTCTTTCCTTAGCCATTTCTTGGAAACTAATCCATTAAATAGCCCAAGATTGGATTCTGTCTATTGGCTGGGTTTGGTTTTCCCAAGAAATAGATCCTGAACAAACAGATGCACTCCCCCAGTGGGACTGGGACCTGACCTGACCTTGCCTTGTGCTGAGCCTCCCACTGGAATGAGTTTCACAACCCCAACAACAGTTCCTCTGCTGCTCTATATCACCCCATTTTCTAGATGCTGTGTTTGATGATGCAGATGGATGATCGCTGCTTTCTCTTTGCATATTGAAATATGCTCCTACCTAAACCTTCGGATCTCCTCCCAGCCCTTAGCTTCTGTCATTTCATCTGCTTTGTGGTCAAGGTGAACTGAATGCAGTCCTGCAGTGCACATCCTATATAGGCCAGAGATACGGTTTCTGTGCCTTGCAGTCTTGTCCCACCACCAGCTCTGTCTCCAGCAGCCCCTCTTTCCTCAATAGCTCTTTCCCATGCAAGACATCAGAAGCTTTTCTGAGATGAGATTGCACTAAGCAATAAGATATGACATGGAGCTGGACAGCAGGATGTTTCTGTAAGAAAAAATAATGGCTCTTTATTTCTTGTTCTCTAGTGCCCCTTTGCTGTTGTTGAGTCATGCTGTAGATACCTTTCTAACCTCCATGTACTTCCACTTCTACAAATTCCTTGCAATATTTAGCAAATGGACTGCCTTTCTATCATTTCAATTTCTCCATGTATTTTTTATTTTCCCTGCATGGACACTGCACCCTAAGCACAACAGTGACTGCTTGGCTTCTACGTACCTTTGGGAGACTTGGACTGCTTCACCTGTTGCACATAGTACCCCAAAATTGCAAGAATGCATTCCTTAAGGGAGCCTGAGACAGTGGCTGCTTTGCCACTCTAAATGCACCATGGAGAAAGATCCAGCTAAAAGAGAGTTTGTTGAACTGGCTCTTGCGTGAAGTATTATTGTAACACATATTTTCTTATCTTCACTACAATGATCACCTGAAGCTGTTAAGAAGGGAGACTGTCCTGGGGCATCAAAGTCTGATACTGTCTTCACTGTTGAGTTAATGTGATCAGCAGCCTGCTGCAAGTGGTCACTTTGCTGAACAAGGTGTTCCCAGTTTGAACACCTCACTAGAGACACTTGGGTTTTGTCATGACAGTTATTATATGTCTTTTGTACTAAAGCACACTCAACTGCTCTAGGACTATTCCCTAAAGGCCAGAGAAGAACTTTTCTGCTATACTGTTCTGATGGGAAGGACTGAGGGAAGATGTCAGAAGATCAAGACTGGAGAGGCTTAGGCTGTATTTTAAAGTTGTAGAATAAAAAAGGTATAAGGAATCTCTGGAGGTCTCTGCTCCAATCACCCCTCAAAGCAGGACCAACTTAGACCTGGCTGTGATGGGCCGTGTCCAGCAGAGTTTTGAGTATCTACAAGGATGGAGATCCCACAACCTCTCTAGGACCCCCTTCTAGCATTTGAGGCTCTTCATGGTTACAAGGGTGGGGGTTTTAATATCTTAATTCCTATATCTAACTTTTCTTTAATGCAACTTGTGTCCATTACATCTCAACCTTTCACTGCGCACCCCTGAGAAGAGTCTGGCATCTCCCTTCATAAGCCAATTCAAGGGTTACAATGTGTGGAGCTCACGGTTGGCAATGGCACAGTTGAGAGACTTTGGATGAGAACCAAGGGGCAAAAAAGTGTTGTCATAGGAGTCTGCTGTAGACCTTCCAGCCAGGATAACGATGCCAACAAATTATTCTTTGAGGAACTAAGAGACACTTAGTCAACTACCCTTGTCCTTATGAGGGACTTCAATTTGACAGAAATTAACTGGGAGCACCACACAGCTGGTACAGCCTGGGCCAGAAGATTCCTAAAAAAACTGGATGGCAACTTCATGGAACAGATCCTAAGGGAGCCAACTTGGAAAGGTGCCCTCCTTGATCTGCTGCTTGTCAACAGATCCCTTGAGCAAAGTGAAGATTGGCGGCTGCCTTGGCCACAGTGACCACA
>JAWWES010000115.1:9458726-9492930 GCA_035583135.1 Lophotriccus pileatus
CCCTCAGTGCTGGTCACTTTTTGAACATCACCTCCCAAGGGCACAGGAACAGGCAATTCCCAAATGTCAGAAGTCAAGCAGGCGAGGCAGAAGACCAGCTTGGCTTGAGCAGGGATCTTCTCTTGGAAATAAGGCAAAAAAGAAAGGTGTATGCCCAGTGGAAGCAAGGTCAAGTGACATGTGAAGGAGATGGAGATTCTCCTTGACACTGTAGGGAGAAAATTCTTGCAGCTGAAGCTCAGCTGGAGTTGAAGTGGCCAAAGTGTAGGGAACTACAAATGAGTTTTTACAAATATATTAAGGGCAATAGGCAGTATAGAAATATCAACAGCTTGTTGCAGGACGGGGATGGTCATGTCACAAACAGGGACAGAGACAAGGCTAAGGTGCTTAACGCTTTCTTTACCTTTGTCTTCAGTAAGGATGACAAACCAAGGGGGTCTCAGTGCTCTGAGCTGGAGGACCATGACTGCAATAATGATCAACTCCCAGTTGACTATGAAATTGTGTGGGATCTGCTGCTCCAGCTGGATCCCTACAAAACTATGGGGCCTGATGGGATTCATCCAAGAATCCTCAAAGGGCTGTCTGATATCATAGCAGAAACTCTCTTGATGATTTTTGAGTGGCCTTGCAAATCCAGAGAGGTCCCAGCTGACTGGCAGCTGGCAAATGTTGTCCTGATTTTCAAGAAGGGCGAGAAAGAGGACCCCAGAAACTACAGGCCTGTCAGTCTCACTTCAGTGCCTGGTAAAGTTATGTAGAAGATTATTCTGGGAGGTATTGAAAAATACCTGAAAGACAGTGTAGTCATTGGTCACGGCCAGCTTGGTCACAGCTTCACAAGAGGAAAAGTCCTGCTTATCAAACCTGACTTCCTTCCATGACCACTTAATCCACCCAGTTGATCCAGGGAAGCCAGTGGACAGAATCTTTTCAGATTTCAGTAAAGCTTTTGATCCTGTCTCTCACAGTATCCTTCTGGACAAAATGTCCAGCCCACAGCTGGATAAACACATCATGTGGTGGGTGAGCAATTGGCTCATGGGTCAAGCACAGAGGGTAACTGTGAATGGGGTAACATCAGACTGGTGACTGTCACTAGTGGGGTTCCACAGGGATCCATCTTGGCCCTGTGCTCTTCAACATCTTCATAAATTACTTGGATGCAGGACTGGAAGGAATACTGTGCAAGTCTGCAGATGACACAAAACTTGGAGCAGCTGTTGACTCCCTTGAAGGCAGGGAGGCCCTGCAGAGAGACCTGGGCAAATGGGTAATCACCAGCCATATGAAGTACAACAACAGCAAGTGCCAGATTTTTCACTTGGGATGGGGCAACCCCAGATGTACATACAGACTGGGGAATGAGAGGCTGGAAAGCAGCGCTGTGGAAAGGGACCTTGGGGTCCTGGTTGACAGCAAGTTGAATATGAGTCAGCAATGCCCTGGCAGCCAGGAGGGCCAACCGTGTCCTGGGGGGCATCAGGCAAAGCATCGCCAGCCAGTCAAGGGAGGGGATTGTCCCGCTCTGCTCTACACTGGGGCGGCCTCACCTTGAATATTGTGTGCAGTTTTGGTTACTGCAATATAAGAAAGTTATTAAGCTGTTAGAGAGTGTCCAAAGGAGGGCAACGAAGATGGTGAAGGGCCTTGAGTGGAAGCCGTAGGAGGAGCACCTGAGGGCACTTGTTCTGTTCAGCCTGGAGGAGACTGAGGGGAGACCTCATTGCAGTTACAACTTCCTTGTGAGAAGAAGAGGAGGGGCAAGCACTGATCTCTTCTCTGTGGCGACCAGTGACAGGACCTGAGGAAATGGGCTGAAGTTGTGTCAGGAGATGTTTAGGTTGGGTATTAGAAAAAGCTTCTTCACCTAGAGGAAGGTTGGGTGATGGAATACTCTCAGGCACATGGTGTGACTCTGGGGGGTGGTCCTGTGCAGGGCTAAGGATTGAACTCAATGATCCTTTTGGGTCCCTTCCAACTCAGCATATTCTGTGATTCTGTGAACAGCAAGAGAAGGTACTAGAATTGCTAATAAAGGAACTGAGGTTGTTCCAACAGCTCAGTCCCCTACATCCAACCGACCTTATTCACGCAGAATGCAGATTCAGTGAGCATGGCTCTCCAAGAAATCTAAGACAAAAGGGGCCAGAAGAGCCAGAGTTAGGCTGGAGTTAGGTTAGCCGCTGGAGTTAGGCTAGCCACTGGAGTTAGGCTCCCACTCTTTCAATGACACCCAAATGAGACACTCTGATCTTGAAAAGGGTTTGCTGTCCCTGGTGCAAGCGGTGAAAAAGGTGGAACAGATAAAAAGAGGACGGAGTGTGATTATGAGGGGACCTTCCCACCTCCTAGATGTAGTTCATAAAGGTACCGGGTCACTTGCAGGCACTGCTCAGAAACCTACAGTGGTTTATTTATCTGGGAGGTATCAATGGAATTATGAAAGAATGGTTCAGCATATTTCCCCTCCCAGAGGAAATTCAGTGGGGCAAAGGCTTATATTTCACAGCCATGGTATTTCAAGATTGGTCCAAAGAGGAAGAAACCTGATGGGTATTTTGCATTCCATAATATCCCCAGGCTAATGGTCTTGTTGAATGCTCCAATGGGTTAGTTAAGTGATTTTTCAAAACTCGTGAGCCTGGATGGCATCTGTGGCATCTGTGACTGTCTAATGACATCTATCAGTTATATAACAGATGGAGTGGAAATGGCTGTCTGAAAATTAAGGCCTTCTATGGCTCTGCTAGGATGCAGAAAGAAAGCTGGGGGAACAACCTACTGGCTTTTATGCTGACCAGCCTATATCAGTTAAAGTGCCTCAAACTGGGACAGCGACAATGGTATGAACAACCCTGAAAAATCCTTATGCCTGGGAAGCAAGAGATAGTTCAGAAAAAATTTATCGGATTATTACCAGGTGGATTATACCCTGAATTTAACTTAACCTTTCTGGCCAGCAACAAGACTGAGCATTTGTCCACTTTTTGTCTTAATAGGGGAATTGTATCTGGATGAACCGCATGTAGAGTGAATAACTGTCATATACAGAGTCAGAGTGCCTACAAGGTGGTAGTTTTTGGTGATAGTACACATACTTCTTGATTTCATGATAAATTTGGAAACTGAAATTCCAATTATAATGTAGATAAAATACTGTTATTCTAACTAGATGGAAGTTCAGGCCCTGCTTCCAATCTTATGCTGCAGTTAATCCAAGTTTTTGGATAAACACACAATGTTAGTCAAATCACTGCATGTTTATCTTTTCCTCAGTCTGCCAACTCAGCAGTACCTTGGGAAATATTAACTATGGATTTGACCAAAACTTGGGAGATCTTGTGGAAAAAACACAGAAATTTGACTTGGGGAACTGAGGAAGGAAAATATATTTTAAAGTGGACCAAGTTATATTTGTTGTGGATACAACTATAAGAAATTACAACATCACTAAGCCATCATTAAAATTTTGGACTAATAGTGAAACAATTTATATGATTTATCCTCCTCCCCAGGACATGTGTATTAATATATCACAAGGAATGCATATTCCAAGGGTGTGGGGAGTGCCACACTGTGGTGTCTGCTATTATATGTGACCTACCAACTAGTGCATTAATTGGGAAGGAACAATTGGATTACCAGATGTTCCCACAGAGGTTGATATTGGTACACAAATTTTAATCTTTCTCTCTTGAACAGCATGAAATATCATCATTGGAAAGTTTACAACTGGAACTCCAACAAAACTGAAATTCAGAGATTGGGCCTTGTAGCTTGAGCTCTCAGATTAGGTTGTATTTGTTGGAACTGGACTACCCCACTCCATGATACTTGATCTTTTTTGACTAGCAATGATACCAGGCCTGACATAACTTGTTCAGAACTAAGCATGCCCTCCATGGGGCACACCATGTGGGTTAGCAGTGATGGAACATGCTCAGCTGACTTACTAATAGAGGGAAGGGGATGCCAACATGTGCTGAAACTATGATTAACACTTGGTTCCCTTTAGAAGCAGCAGCCTCTTTCAACAGCTGTGGGGACGCATCAGAAGGGAATCAGGAGACCAATGGCAACATGCAACAACGGGACCTGTGGTGGGGTGGGTTCTGGAATCTGTTTTCACATTCCAGTTGATGGTATTCCAAGATCGAATTATGTTATATAATCTTACTGGACAAATCAAAGCACTGATTAATGCAACTCGTGTGGGACTGAGGCAAGTAAAGGTACAATTACAGGCAACATCAAAAATTGCTGTGCTAAACAGACTAATGTCAGACTTTATTATTTCCTGAAAATAGCATGTGTGGATATTTGAGTCTGTCTAATGACACCTGCTGCATTCACATAGCAAATGTAACTAAAGATCTTTATAACCAA
Organism: Lophotriccus pileatus; assembly: GCA_035583135.1. Classification (NCBI taxonomy): domain Eukaryota; kingdom Metazoa; phylum Chordata; class Aves; order Passeriformes; family Tyrannidae; genus Lophotriccus; species Lophotriccus pileatus. The sequence continues at coordinate 9,463,119 of JAWWES010000115.1, forward strand.
CTAGATCAAATGAAGTATGCAAAAGCAAGTAGAGATTTTAGAAGTCGTATGGAAAACAAATGGTTAAACAAGCTTTTCAGTGGGTTAGAATTTTTGTTTACTGGCTGGCTACAAAGTTTATCACAATCTTTGCTATTATTCTTTGTTGCACTTATTGTATTTTGTGTATTATTATCATATATGTGATCAACAATAACCCGAGTTATCTGTCAGGTATGCATACGATCTGCGTGGATGGAAATGAAAAATGTGGAAGAGGAGGACAAGGAATCACCCTAGAGAGATACCCCAAAAGTCAATTTTATGAAGTTAAATGAACTTATGATGTCCCCTCTGATCAACAAAGAGAAATACACAGTCCACGATGTCCCTCAGTGTGAGATAATATTATAGGTGTTGTTTGCATGACCATGACCACAGGGTGAATAATGTGATAAATGGTCAGTGTTGGTTTAAGTCAGCGACAAACTGATGATTCTGGCTGATAAAACGTGAGCTGGGCCCCATCACTGACCTTGCACCTGGCTCGAGCAAGGCCAAGCAAGTGTACGTTTTCTGCGATGAAGTGGTGGCCTCACGGCCCGATGTTGTTACAGTGAGGCACAGGAAAGCATCTGCACCTCTATACCAGCCATCAGCCTCACTCCCTCTTCACTGTCCATAACAAGTTGTGTTACAAATCTGGTCCCTTGAGGAGTTTAGGATGTATTCAAAGATGCTCTGGCAAAGGTCAGGCAGCCCTTACTGCTGCTTCTATGGGTGGAGGAGGACCAAAATGATTATTTTACCTTTTTTATCAACTTTAAATTCTCACCGAAAGTAACCAAGACCCTCATTAAGCCTTATTTTCATATTAACTTTCACACCCCTTAGAATGCAAATGAAGAGAAAAGAGGACATGCCTTATACGTATGACGACAGTTGCCAAAATCCCACCTATGACATGTCATTGTTCCACTCCTTTGGGAAGGGCCAAAATTATTGTATAAAAGAAGGGGTGTTTCAGAGCAAAGAAAAGCAAAATAAGGAAAAAGAAGAGCGGGGAAAGCACCTCTGCTCGCTTGGTCGACAGACTGTGTCTTGTTTCCCTCCCATGAAGGGATGCATTTAGGTGAGCTTTGGGCCTCCAGCTGTGTTAGAGAAGACCCAGTAAGACACACTTATATATATTGCTCTCACATCTCTGTCACTATAACTTCTGACATGACACATATTCATACTCTGTAGTAAGGGCTTCTATAACCTGCAGTATTGAACGTGCTTTCCTGCTGCTTCATTGAACCACACTATTCATGAACCTGAACCATGGAAGTTCTTACTGAACTTGGCCAGACATATAGTGTTGGTAAACTGCGTTACGTGTGAATCTGCCATCTGTGGTTATCTCTGAACTTGTGATCAAGTTCTTACTGAACATAATCAGACCTATTGTGTCACATTATTTGTGAATCTGTGCTCGTGGGAGTTCTTGTTGAGCTCAGCCAGAGTCATGGTGCTCAACAGGTAATAGTCAGAAATTAAGCCCAGCCACACCCAACCACTCTGATCTCTGAGGACCAGCTGGAATGCAAGGGGGTTTATCTCCTGTCAAATTTCTATTTGCTTAATGCAACACGTGGTACAGAGTGGGCTCAGTGTCCTCCAGAAAAGTCTGCTCTCCTGAGTAGCTCTGCCCTGATCTGGGGCAAAGGCAACAGTTTCCCACGTGAGCCTAGTCAATTTTCCCTTATACTATAGAATTTGGGATTTTTTTTCTGTCCCATCTCTTGGAAGGAAAAATTAACCAGGTACGGGAAAAAAATCACAATATTTACCTAACATAAATCCAGGGAATGCTGCACTTTTATCTACTGTTTCAGACCAATGCTCTAAACCATGTCTCAGATATATCATCGCTGCACCCTTCTTCTTGACAGAAGCAACACATCTGCCACATACCAGCAGCCTCACAGGGGCAAACCAAAACATGTTTTGAAGCATGGACAAGACAGGCTTTGGACCTTGCTAAACCAAACTCAGAAGAATCCTGCCTGACCCTCCATACAATTCCCAGGAGAAGAAAGTGACTCACATACTGTACAACCCAAGTCAGAGACCACAGCCTAATCCTAGCGCTTCCTCCCAGATCATTACCTGCCTCCACAAACTTCTCTCTGCCTTTGAGGAGCTGGGGTCTTGTGATTCTTCTGCATGGGGAAAGTTTCCACCACCCTTTCCACAGGTACCAGAGCCTTTGCATGCACCTACTGCCTGCAGCCTCCCTCTCCAGCCAGGTTCACAAAAACACTGATTTAGCAACTATGCACTTCACATCAAAGCAGACAGGGTCTGTTGCTGTATTTCTTCTTCTAGCCTGATCCCTGACAGGCCAAAAGCAAATGGGTTGAACCATATGCCACTCTACAGCAGAGGCAGCTTTCAAACAGAAGTCATGATGAGAGGTAAGTGTGGGTGGATGCACTGAGCAGCCCAGGCAGGAGCACATTACTTGCAGGTCAGCCATAATTTCGCATCTATCTCACTGGGATTTTGGGGAGTGGAGGGGCTGGAAGTTCAGATGTTCTGAAATAGCTTATCAAATGTCTGATGGGTGACAGCCATCCACCCACCCTATGCATACCATGATGCCTGCCAGGAGAAGAGGTCCAGTGTAAGAAACCAAGAGAAACATGATAAACAGGCTCTGCCGTGTTTGTAGGCGTTGTATTGTACTAGCTTAAGTTTACCCAGTTTGGATGGTGGTAATCATCAAGCTAGAGCTCTAAAAACTTACATAAGTTGGGGCTAGTTGTAATCTGTGGCTGTGATGTGGATTCAAGTCAGAGAAATTGGTACTAGCTTAAATTTATGTAAATTGAACTCATATTGTGGCCTTCCCAAAGTACATGAAACACATTCCTAACAATCACGGAATTTTGTTTCAATTTCCAGATCTGTCTTAACAGCAGTTTTAAGTTAAAACTTAAAAGCAAGTGTTTAGTGATCACATTCATTAAAAATAACAAAACTCTCACAGTTCTACCAGATCTCCTTCATCTCCCTGCCCAGTGCTCCAGTGTACACAAGGACGAGCAGGGGACACCTTCCCAGAGCTGGGAAGGAAAGAGAATAGAAAAACAAAGCAAAAAAGGAAACAAAAAACGCAGCCATCACCAAAGAAAGCCAACAAGGAAACAAAAAACCATCCATCAACAAGGTGCTGCCTTTGATTCTTTAATAAGGTTTTAGTAGTATACAAGCTTTTGTTTGTTTGTTTGTTTTTTCTTTCCTTTTTTTTTTCTTTTTTTTTCCGATTGTCTGGATTAACATACATGGATTTAAAAAAGGCACGAAAACCATTGCACAGCTTCTGTTTCGTTTGTTTTTGATGACATTGCCTGTTCATTGTGATTTCAAGTGTAGGATTTTACAGTACTCTGCAGCATTTACAGCATGATCTACATACAAGTAATCAATGCATGCTTTTATACAGGAGACAGAATTCAAATTCTCTCTCAGTATTTCTATATACACAATAATACAGTCTTTTTCTTCTGAAAAAAAGCTTTAAATTTATCTTGCATGCTTGGTGTACCAGAAGAATTAGTGCAAGCATATATTACAGTGTTATTGCAGTACAAAAAGGGTTTGACCTTAGGCTCTAAAGGGATTAGATACCGGAAGAATAAAAAGACTCAAGGAAAACAAGCGTTGGATCCCTTTAGTCAACTATATCCTCCTAAATGGATCCCTACGCAGTACCGCTTTAAAGCTACAGCAGGCTGCGTCCCCTCCATCTCCCTGCTGCCTTCCCCTGAGACAAACTTCCACAGCTTCTGCAAACCTTCTGTCCCTAGTGATCTGTGAGGACTTCTGGCAACTTGTCGAATCCCTTCTGCTGTGCCTCCTAATGCTGGAGATACAGTTGAAGGGGACTGTAACTGAGATCCATCCGCTGCTTCAAGCTAACTCAAGTCTCAGCAGAGGAAGTTTCTCAAGCAAACCAGGAAGCACAACAGGTTACCTGCGACTTTTGCCTCCTCTCAGTAGCAAAGACCACAGAAACCCACATTCACCTCCTACTTGAGTAGCAGTTGGTTAAATATGGTTTGGACTCTCCTGCTTAGCAGCAACAGAAGTCTAACATGTGACACAAGGTAATGCAAAGGAAGGATATGCTGGTCCCTGAGATTCTTCATGGGAGCTGCAAAGTCTGAGAAGCAGAAATCAAGTTCCCAACACAATGTTAATTTTTCCATTGGGAATGGGAAGAGGCCTTAGTCCTGAGAGATGCAGATGGCACACAGACAGCAAGAGCTGTAGACCGATCTTCCCTGTAACAGTTTTTATTTGGATACTATCAGGACCTTAGCATATCCTGGAAGTGACATTATCCTCTGCCAACACAGACTAAGCTTGATTGGGACTGGGACATCCGGCAGGATTGGCAACAGTGAGAGGAAAAAATCTAGAGTCTGAGTTTCTGAAGCAGCTCTTTCTTCAAACCAGCATCAGATCAGGTAAAAGTAGCAGGAGTCTTAGAGCTGCCATGCTTGCTTGCAGGATCTCTGTGTTCCAAGAATCAGCACCATAAACGTCATAGATGTTCTTCTTTCCAGCACCTTACCATCAAATGCTCCACGGCCTTTTTCTTCATTCTTTTTACCAAGGTGAATAGGACAGTCCAGTCCTGTGCTGGATAAGTGTTCTGCTCCTCCCTATTTGTGCTTTCGTATGGTAGGTTTGTGCCAGTTTTCCTAGTGTCTTGGATAAAGCAAAAGCTCTGTAAAGGTGGTATGCCTGCCACTCAGCTTCACCCCCTCTGTACCCACCAGTGTCTCCAGCAAGTGCCAACACAGAACTCCCTGTCTGAGCAGACACAGGGGCCACCTCATTTTTGTCACTCATAAGAGACACTGGAAATGGTGAGCAAAGTGGAAGGAAATGATAATCCAAAAATTGTTCTAGTCCCTAATTGAAAAGGCAACTTAATAGCAGCAAGAAAGAAGAATATTCTGAAAGCTAAACATCTCCCTTAGTCATAAAAATAACCAGAAATTAGCAGTTTCTGAATAAGAACCTGATCTGGCAGGGTTATTTTAGGAAGGACCAAGCTGAAGGGGCAAGAGTCCCACGGAAATCCTCCTTATCTGACTTCTTCAGAGGAAATTTGCCATGTTGCCAAATAATTAATTGCACTCATAATTAAACTGAGAAACTTGTTGGAGTTGTTGGAGGAAGCCCTGGAGATTTTTATGAGGCAAGTGCACTGGATGAGGTAACTCACTTGAAACACTTTGCATATGAAAAAATAAAACCTCCAAACATAAAGCCATTTTCTTTTCGAACACTGTAAGACATGCAAGTGAACGTAAAATGAGGATTGCTTCCAATCCCCAGGTTACACAGTTAGCAGCTTGTTCAAAATGTACATTCATCATAACATCATTTTTTCAATGGCAGGTGTGATACAAAGAAGTTGCAATATAGCAAATAATACTTAGAAACATTTCCCAGAAATTAATCTTTGCGCTGTCCCATGGAACTGCCAATGCAGGTTTGCGTGTTATAGCGACCCGAACACAAAACATGTGGTATAAAAATGCAACAAAAAGGAAGGTGGCAATGATCAGCCTTTACAGATTTTATTTAATGTTTTGATATTACCCAAAATAGGTGTTTGCATACTATAAATTATGTCCCGAGTGGCAGCGCTGTTCTTATTGCCAGAATAGTCTGCCACCAGTTGACAGCAAAAAGAGAGATATGTATGTGTGTCACAACACACTGATTTAAGAGAACTGGGCTGGGCCAGGTTGCTGAAATCAGACCTGAAACATGCAAAGGAGGCCAGGTGTGCCATCTGAACCAGACATCATACGGATACTTTCTGTAACTGGTTGATATTTGTTCTTTGCAACTACCTTTCGAGCATATGGGTGTGTGCAAAGTGGCCCATTACTGGCACAGAAACACTCCTGTAAGGCAGGACCACACGTGGCCATTCACACTCCACGTGCAGGTCATGCACACATATAACATACATACAATCAGAAATGGAAGATCCAGCAAAAAGCAACACAACACCATCCTGGGGACGATAGTGAAATCAGGAAGCACATCTGGCTTACTTTGGTCAGCCTCTCCAGAAATTGTCATCTCCTCCAGTCACTGTGGGGAGGGCTGGCAACTACAGGGAAAGCAGCTCAAGGAGAAGGGTACTCCATGTTCTCCAGGTGAGAAATATCTGGGGCACTTTATTCACAATAAACACTAACAGGATTTTAGGGATTTGCAAATTATCCATAATTTTAAAGGCTTCAGACCTTGTCTGCTAGGAAACGCAATTTTATTTTTTTTCAGCTAGCCTCTTGCAGCCCATCTGTTACTGCCAAGCAGAGCTAGACAAATATACAAGAGCTGTCTCTAAATTGTTCTTTTCCAAAGGGAAAAAAGAAAAGGAAAAACAAAAATAAAAGCTTCTCTTTTGAATAGATTGGGATAAAACAGCCCTTATTCAACGTGAAAGTGGCAAAATGGTCTCAGCTCCAGGTAAAGTTCTGATAGTGTCATGAATAAATCTCTAATGACAACCATTAATGAAACGTGTCATTTATCTAACCCAGCAGTTTACAATAAAAATAAATTAGGTCATTGTTGCAGTATTATGTGGCTGTAATACAAATGTGACTGGATACCACAGAGACTCCATGTAGCCTAAGGAAGAGATGCTACACCCACTGGACAAACATGGTCGGTATCTGTCACCAATCCCTCCAGAAAAGCAGTAGAAAATCTTAGATTTTCAAGAATAATCTTGTGTGCCACTGTCAAGCACTTAAAAGTTCCACATATACACATCATGGAAGATTGATGGAGGTGTGAGAAGGAAGTATGTCAGAAAACAGGAAAAGGACTGAACATATCTTTCCATGCTTTCCAATCTTCAGTCTCATAGTGCATCCTATTGTTAAGCTATTTTACAAGAGAGGACTAAACTAGCAATGGTTATCTTTTCTTGCCTTAATTTATTTACAAAGGATCACAGCACCAGATTCAAATAGTGCATTTTTACATGAGAGAGCAAGTGAAGTTACCGGTGATTTGCAGTCAAAGAAATGTCTCAATGATATTAGTTGTATTTGGTATATAGGTCCCACCCACTGTTCTGACAACTTACAGATCATGAAAAAATATTCTGCCTCCTGAAATTCCCTCTGTGCAATCAAACTCTCATGTCTGGCTTCATCCTGACATGTTCTGAAAAGGCTTTATTTGCTTCTGGCTTCTTCCAGAAACCCTGCATGTCAAACAGCAGAGAAGTGACTCACGGGAAAAATAAAGCACTTGGTGATCTTTTGGGTTAAGAGGCCATAGGAAGGTAGGAATACCACGACTACAAGTGTTGTTTCTGAACAAACTCTGGAAAGGCTAAATTGAGGTGTTTGCTCTGGTTTCCCATCTGATGGTAGAAGGCTTCTAGTACAAAACAAATCATCAAGACTCTTGGAAAAGGCTGCACAATTTGGGGCAGTGTAGCCAGTGATAAAGATGGTACCAAAGCCTGGAGATGCTACTGAAACAAAAGACAGATGAGGTAGTTAAACACTCCAAAGTGAAATCTTTGGAAGAAATGTTTGAAGCACGGAGCAGAGAAATGTCGCAAATGACACTTGTTTTGTTTCTCATCTCAAAGTGCTCACAACCTAGGTGAGTTAGAAGAGAAAGTTCACTGGCTTTAGAGCACCCCTTGGAAAAGAAACAGCCCAACTGTTGAAGTGCCACTCAACCTCTTTGCCCTGTAAGCAGGCTAGGGAAGCACCTTCGCTTATTATGGCTGATCAGTTTGAAATGATAGGCATCTTTCCAGAGGTCCTCTATCTAAAAAAATGTATCACAGAGAAAAAAAAGATTGTTGACTGGTTTTTAAAGGCACACTGCCTTCTTGTATAACACTTGGGTCTGACTGCCACAGAAGCAGCTGGAGAGAGCTAGGTGCCAAATAGAATTGTAGAAGAAACAAGGAGCTTGTCTAAAACAACAAGATACTTTGGTGGCCTAATGGCAGTAGCACACGCTTGATAAGGGAAGAACAGTCATTACATGTGGCAAAGTGAAGAAAACCAATCCTCAAGAAAACAATGCACCATTCTGTGATACCTCCAGATTAAGATAGGCAACATGAGGAAACACCAATGTGTTGAAGTTTACAGTTAATGAAAAAAGTGTCTGCTCTGTTGCACTTATAATTGCCCTGTCCTGGCTGTTTTTAAATACTCTATTTCTATTTGGATTCTCTGCACTCCCCCATTTGGAAGAACTTGTACAATTTGCAACTGGAGTCAAGACATTTTCTCATTCACAGAGATCAGGCACCAATTTAAATGGAACTCAAGAGACATACTCACAATGATAGAAGTGGTGTTTTAACCAGCTATATACATGGTTTGCAAATACAGATGATACCTGTGTCTTAAGGGAAAGAGCATTGCCAACTGTCTAAATTTATCTGCTGATGCAGCCAATAATTTGGGGGAGTTCCCTAGGTACTAAGGATTCCAGGATTTGAAACTCGTGAAGCTGTCCTGAAAATGGAAGGTACCTTCCATTATCATCTTTGAAATCAATCTGCCTTTAAACAATGCAATCCTCACACAGATTCCATGTAGAGCTGAGACTTCTTCAAGTGCCAAAATGTGCCTTTTTTTTTTGTTTCCCAATTTCCTCCAAGGAAATCAGGGGGAGGGAAGGCCTCTTGGCTGATCAAAGTGATATAGGGACTGTATGGTGCACTGTGAGCTATGGAATGCATAGGAAACTGATGCAGGAGGCATGCTTTGCATATTCTTGGGAATGGCAAAGGCAGGAGGTAGTGCAGGTACCCAAGGATGCAATGAGAATGTGAGGGATGAGACTCCATTAATGACAATGGAGGTAAACCATGGGGGCAGGTGAATGTGTGGAATGGGACACAGGCAACCAGAGTGGAACAAAAAGACTGTCACATGCGGAAGAGTTGGGATGGGCAAAGGGGAACAAAGAGGCAACTAGATCCAACAGAGCTTCTCAGCAGTAAGGTGAAGATGAGGGGGTTCTGCCTCATAATTGTGTTGTATGTGAAGTCTACCAGAAGCTCAGGGCTATAGCCAGCTGCTGTTGTTCTTGCATTCAGATTCAGATTTAAACATAGGTTGGGTGGCAGCTGCTCAGCAATTTCTCTGGTCACAGAGCAATGCATGAGATCCTAGAGGAGACAGGCTGCCTTATCTCCATCCAGCCTGGAGGCCAACTGTCCAAGTACAGCTTCATCATCCTGGGCAGGGGAGGTGTCAGTGGCTGACATCCTTCATAGCTCAGGGGGTGCCTGCTGCCTCCCAGCACCAGAAAGGAGAAGGTGCACCCAAACTCTTGTCCTCAGCTGAATACTTACTAAGTACTGAAAGGCAGCTAGAGCAGCTTCCTATATACTCCTCAAAATTCATTTGGACACCAGATTGAAGAGGTGGTCTGATCTGTTTCTGGGGATCCTTGAAGAGTCACCAGATAAACTACAGGAAAAGAGCTGAAAGAAAAGTCTTGGAGTCAACATCTATCACAAAGCAAGGAAAGCATCATCCGGGTTGGACCTCTCTAGGAGCCACAAAGATACTTAGCTCAACAAATACAACTTTTGAATAAGTTTGTCCCTTTCAGAACAACAGTCCTGCAGCAGCCTTGACCACCACAGTGTCCAGGTTCAGACACACAACATAGAGAAGGAGTGGAAGAACAAGAGCAACTTCATCATGAAGAGGTAGTATAAGGATGGGAATATATCACCCATATGGCTGTTTTACGGGGCATTTCTGTCTTACTTCCTGTCATAACTGTAACAGAAGATACTTTAAACAGTGGTAGAGATGATGCACCATAACTCTTTCACATGCCTGCCCCTCAGCACTAGTAGAAAGGTATGGGAATGGCAAAGTCAGGTTCACACCAGGGACTTTGTCAACATGGGTATACCTGTGTCAGTGTAACTTATTTTCAGTCAACCCCTTCCCACTAAAAACCTCCACTGAAGGTGATTTACGCAATTCATGCTGCTTAAGCATTTGACAGCAAGGGGCTGGGGAGAGAGTAATAAATTGGAAACATCTCCCATTCTGCATAGACAGAAAGTGAAAGGAGCCAAGAGGCCAAGATATAAAAAGATGGCTTTGTATGCACTTACAAGTGATGAACATTTGCTTGCTTAAGTAGAGCATGAGATCCTAACAACAGCTACCTGTCCTGTTGCTCATGATCTCTGTGATGGAGTGGCAAATGCTCATTTCGAATTTGGATTCTGAGGAGAACAAGTGCTATGTACAACGGGAAGTAAAAAGAAGAATATCTTTCAGGATGCAAACACTGTTCTTGGACCCTTCTGATGAACACAGTTTCTCTAAAAATCTGATGCTGAAAGGGATTTTTATTTTACTAGTATTGATTTACGTTGGCTTATCCCAGCTGAAGAATTTTTAAAAAACCCTATCAAACTTAAGTGGACAAATAACTAGGGCAACTAACTTTTCAGCCCATACCCCATGATCACTTTTCATGCCAACAGCCTTCTATCAGTTGGGGTTTTTTTCTCCCTGCTGACCTTGGCTTGCAGTTGTGCAAATGGACAGGGAACCAAGGCAGGAGACGAACAAAAACTGAAAACAACTGTCCTTTTCCCTGTGCAGGTCTGTGCAGCCACACAAACACTGGCACTGGCACAACAGAACGGGCTGAAAGGGTAGGGGGGGATCTCTTGGAGAACCGACACTTCTGTTCCCCTAACTGGACCATGAAAGTGCAGCCCACATTGCAAAATGACTGCTTGACATTTCCTTTGAGCTTTCTAGTTGTGGGGTTTTTTTGCCAACTGATTTTGGACATATTTACATTTATAACTGCAGTCATTGTAAATTAAACACAGTAAATAAATGCAATATAAATGTAATCTACAGAATTGTTTTTAGAATTGCACTGCAACTAGTTTCAATATTAATTTATTACATTTCCATATATATAAAAAAGAGCTATTTTCACATTAATTTGCCAACTGTTCCTCAGCAATATGGGGACTCCATAGTAATTATTACAGCACTAGAATGAAGATGTTAAAAAATTTGCAAACTTACTATTTTTAATACTCTTAGCATACTACTTTAACATCAGGATTCCACCCATTATCACCAATTAGTTTGTTCAGAATTAAATTGGAAAAGACATACTGATTATGAAATAAGACTTCCCATAAAAAACAAGGCAACAGGAACATGTCCAGTTACTCTGGTATAGAGCCCAAATTTGACAGTTTAACAGGACTGGTTTAGAAACCAATATCCCACCTTACAGAGTCTGAACAGCAAAGAATTCAGTGTCTTTTAATAATGTATTTCAGTGGTTTACTACACACTTATGTCTTTAAAATGAGCATCTTGCTTCTAGTTTTACCTTTGCTACTTTACCTTCCAGCACTTAGACCAATATCTTTGCCTGGCAGATTAAAACCTGTCTTGCTCTCTTCAGGCAGAGGCAGACCTAACAGCAATCATGTCACTTTTTAGTTTTGTCTTTAATGACAGACTGCATTTCTTTCAGCTCATTCTACAAGGCAGGTTTTACAGAATCAAACATTCTTGTATCACTTCTCCTCTTTTAGGTTTTTCTTTTACAAAAATTTACATAGAAGACTCGAATATGATGTCTAGTAGTGATCTCACCACTACAAAAGATCTCCCCTCTGCTCACATCTTCATTTTCCTGCTGATACATAAAAGAAAAATGTATTTATTCTTTTCTGTTGTAGCAGCATAATGAGAACTTAGATGCAGCTAATTACTGCATCTAACTTTCACCTCATTCTGGGAGACAGCACCTCCCAGGGCACAGTTTCTCCCATTCTGTACATGTGACCTATATTCTTTGCACTCAAAACATGACCTTGCCCCTAGGTGAATCCAATCATTACTTTGAATGCAAGCAATTCATCAAGCAATCCAGATCCTTCTGCAGAGCCGGCCTGTCAGTAGTATTTTATCAAACCACCCACCTTCTGTCACTACAAACCTTCTCCTCAGTAATTTCTCTTTTCTTCTTGACAGCCACTAAAGGTGTGGAATAGTGCTGAGCTAAGGGCAGGAGATCAGGAATCCTAATGATAAACAGCCCCTCTTGTAAGAGATACCACATGTAAACATATTTTGTTTGGTTAGTTGGCTTTCAATTTATTAACGATTTTAACTGGAAGAAAGTCTTACTTGAAGTCTATATAAATAAACCATCTTTATCAATCAGACTTTTGAACTTAGAAGAGCAGTTCTATATATAACCATGATGAGTAGCATTAGGTAGATTACTGACCTTTGAACTTTATGTATGGAGCTAGTCATTGCTGTCTGAACAAAAGGGTTAGATTTTATAAACAACCAGTTACTCTGTTTGTTCCCTTCTCTCACTGTCAAAACTAAAAATTGTTTGGTTCTTCTTTAAAAATAGAACAAGAGTAATTTACATTCCTAAAAGTGACCTTGAAAAGTGAATATCAGTGTTTCGGAGGCTCTGAACAAAAATTATTAAGTTACTGAGTTTAAGTTTACTTCTTTCACAAATTCCATTTCCTCTGAAATCTGTTGTTCTATTCAACTCCCTACTGGAAATGGAAAAAAATAACATCAGAGAAGAACCTACTTAAGGAAATCATCCCTTCTCATCTTACTTTGAGAAGACCAAAGCCTTGCTCTTTCTGGTATCTGTGCTTGACAGGAGAACTGTCAAATAGGATTAGGCTACTGGGTAATTCAGACGAAGTATTTCTGGCAATGCCCAGTCCCTTTTTTAAAAATAAAACTGATGAACAAAATGCAGATAAAAACTTTGGTTGAGTAGTAAATTGTCCTGTTCATATGTGGTTTTGGGGCAAATCAAAAGAAATGGATGTCACTGAATGAAGGATGACTGTGGGAAGAGACTGGTCATAACTGTGCTGAATCTTCTCAAACAGGGTGTGTTAACGTGCACTTTCCTAACGCCCTGAGCACTAGCAGTGACCCCTTCTTCTTTAACCTTAACATCCATACTGCCTCTTTTCCCAGAAGACTGAACCAAAGGCTCATGCCAATAGAAGTCAGTTACTACAATCGCTTAATTACAGAAGGTCTTCATACAATCTGGTGTTTTACACTGCAGCTCCACCGAGAAGGGCGATATATTTCTACAAAGTACAGGAAATAAGGATACTTATGACAATTTAAATCAACTTTGATCTCCCTTTTCCTCTGAGATTCAAGCTCAGTATACCAAGAGCTGAGGCCACTTTATTTCTCAAGTGAGATCTGTTACCATGAGCATTTCCAAGAAAGGCCAAGAAGCAGGACTGCTCTGCCACTGAAAAGCCACAGTTGCCTAAAATTTCTGGAATTTAGAAACAGCATAATAAACAGCGGGATCAGTAAGAAAATCCTTGTTAACCAGTCAATGCCTCTGGGGGAAGGCAGGAAAATTTAGAGCAGCTTAGGAGTGGAGAGCAGACACACAGTTCCACTGCTGTGTAACAGAGGCAAAGCCAGAGAGACAGAAGGGTGTGGTGACTATATGTAAACCAAATGTAAGCAAAACCAAGGGGATTTCTAAAGCCAAAACAACAAAGAGATACATGATCGTAACTCCACAAGAGGGACAAACCTGAGGTCCTGCCTCAGGTGAGCTTTCAGTGGGAGTCTACCTATATCTAGATGGAGTAAAACTGCTTACAGATCCAGCCCAGTGTAAGATACCAACAGAGATGCTTGAACCGATTTGCCAAGGAGGGTAACGGTCTCTCCAGTTCAGTCATAATTCGACAATGTTTGTTTCTCGATTGCGTGTGTTCAGTGAGGCAGCCCTGCACTTCCTACCCCCGAGGCTGCAGGACCTGTGAGCGAGTGTTTCAGATGAGCCCTGGCATCCACCTCTTTCACACATCACACATTCACCATCTGCGTTCTCATCTTCGGCCTTGCTGCTGCCCTTCGCCCAGGCTGCTGGGAGGTTTAGAAAGGCAGATGTTTTTCAGTCTCTGTGGGGTCTGGTTGCAGGGGCTTTGGAAGTTACAGTACCTTAGGCCAGTGTTGTCTGGGATTCAAATATTGCATTAAGTGGTGACACACTGTGGGCAGGTGGGATCTATTATTGCATTATGGAGGCTGCTGCTTCCCTGAACAGGCTATGTTTTGTGTGTGAAGCGGGCCCACACCTGCTGGAGCTGGGACCTGGAAATGCGGAGGACGGAAGGCATGAGTCTGTGGTTTCCTGCCGTGAGGGGCATGTGCCTGCGGTGGGGCATGCGCACGGGGCTGCTCTCCGCTGAACGGCTGCGCTGTATGAAAGTGCCACCAACGTGAGGGTAGTGTTCTGTCTCCAGGGTTGAGGAGGAGAAAACGGAGGACGCCAGTCTTCTCAGGGGGCTGTACCTCGGGAGGGAGTGCTGAGAAGGCCTGTCCTCCTCCAACTGAAAAAGACCAAGAAGAGTGGAGGAAAAGGTGTCAGGCAAAGACTTGACTCGCCCCTGGTTTGTGATGCGCATGCTGCAGACATCTTCGCCGGTGGATGAAAAATGCTTTTGCTCTACACAGGGCCTTACTTACTGCTCTGTGTCTATCAATTCCCAGGGATGCTATGGGCACCATGGAAGCCTGCCATTACAGGGGGCCTGCCATGCTCTCCCCAGCCACACACGGACATGAGCGACACCAGCAGTGTCAGGCTCTGCTGCATCAGTCCCCTCCTCTGGCTCTTCGGGCCACATGCCTCACCCCTCCTCTGTTCCATTGGTATTGCTCATCTTGGCATGTCATTAGGCTATTCATACATTTTGCATATATGTAACACTCAAACTCTGAACACATTTGGAAACCATGTGTATGAGAAAAGGTGAAACACCTGGTGCTAAAATGATTATGTGTATTTAAAAGTGAGGGATCCTCAGGGGCTCTTTCAATGAGTCTCATTAAAACTTGCTCCAGGGATTTGCAAAGGCAACTTTGAGGTCTGTTAGTACACTTTTCTCACACTTACACTGCTGGCCTCCTGATATTTTATATTGAGTACCTGCAGGGGGAGTGTTAATGCTTCCAGTTCTGGTAAGCAGAGAACAGACAGCAGCTGGAAAGGCAAGCAGAGTATAGTTCTCCTTTCAGCGAGAAATTTGAAACACAGAGCCACAGGAGGACATGAGAAGATGCACTCTTAGGTCCCTTTTCTGCTTCTGTGATCCTGGGATAGCCAGGAGGGGGACAAAGTACAGGCACAGAGGACAGACAACTTCTGTCAGGTTGAGATTGCAGTCCCTACCTTTCCTTCACACACTGAATGGAAGAGAGAGGCAATATGGGAACGAGTTCAGATTCTTCACCTTGAGAACACTAAGCCTTTGCTCTTCTTTCTACCTCTGTTATGAAACTAGCGCTTTCACAGGGGTCAGCAACCTCAGTTTCCAAAACCTGACCATTTTTTCAGAATCCCAGTTTTCCTTTCAAATCCATTCCCTTCCTTGTGCTGCATTTCTTTTTTAGGAAATCTCCACAGGTTTCAAAATCTAATTGGGAAATGTGAAAATGCAATATTGTATTTTCTTTAAGACAAAACTGCTCTCTGTACCTTACTGGAGATGTTGACCTTGCACTAGAAAAAGCTGAGTGTCATCCAGCTTCATCTCTTTCCTGTCACCTTCAATATCTTTGCAGTGCTTTGAGACAGATATTTTCATAAGCACCTGACAGCTACTCAGTTCATGGTGGGCATTAAATGTGAAAAGCAATTATTCATAGTCCCAAATGTACTGCATGTCACTGCATAGATCAGTCTCAGATAATAATAATGTAATGCTGTCATACAGAGATAGACAAATAAAATATAGACAGCAGCACTAATTTCTCATAAAGACAACCATCTCTTTTTGCATAGATGGTGTAGAAATTTAGCCCTAGGTGTACCGTTTGCAAGCTGCACAACTAAGCATACTGGAATTTTTATTCTTAGTTTTTGCTCCGTGTTTGGATTCATCGTATTGTATGATTTCCAGGGTATACATCATGCCAACATGGTAAAGATTTCTCCAATCAAAAGCTACCAGCTACCCAGACAGAATTCCTTTACAGCACAGGACCAAGAACCTTGCCCAGGCCATGAAGGAGCAAATTATAACACCCCATCAGCAAGTGCACTTTGGTTTTGTTGCCTCTGGGCTGAAGCTGAGGTTACAGACATGCCACTTTTTTTCACTGATGCTCTAATGCTTAAGTTACACAGTCAGTGCTGAAAATGCTGCTCCCTTTTGTGCCCCTGCAGTAATCAGACTGGGCCACCTTCCAACAGGTCTATTCTTCTCTGTTTGGACAGGAGCAGCATGACACCTCGCATGTGAAATCCCGGAAAAATGTGATGTTGATAGAGCTCAATATATTTGATAGATATAAAGTGTAATTAGGAATTTCTGCTGAGCTTAAGGTTTTGATTGCTATTACCTGTAGATAGATAGATAGATAGATAAAGGGCAGAGGTGAACGTTACTTCTACCATCACCCTTTTGCTGATCCTTTATTCCTAACACATGGATGGACAGGGACCCTGAATCTAAAGAGTCTAAGAGGCCAACTCTACATTCATCCTTCTCCATCAGCTGACAAGCTCCTCTCCTTGTGAAGGGAAGCTGGAGGAGTTGAATGCCAAAGAATCACATCATCTGCAACAAGCACCGAACGCAGCTCAATAGGAATTACAATAAGCAAGGAGCAATGAGTCTTCCTCTATACCAGGACTTCCCATGAGATCTATGCTCCACTGAAGCTATCCTCTTCTTATCTGAAACTGGGAGGTATCTAATATGTGAGAATATTTGGGTCAGAAATTCCCCCAGGCTATGATGAGCCTCCTCTGTACTCGACTTTCATCGAAGCAGCATCTGATCATATTATGCTCCCTCTTACACCCACAGAGTTTCACGAGGACAGCACCACCTCTCACACAGACAAAATGATGAAATATAGGCTAGATAAGTAGACAGTGAGTCGGATTGAAAACTAGCTGAGCTCCTGGCCTCAAAGTGTTCAGAGAAAAAAAGTTCATCTCTAATGGTGTAGCCACGGTCTGATAAGGCAGCCCTCACTGTTTAATAACTTCATTAATGACCTGGATGATGGGACAGAGTGTACCTTCAATAGATTCACAGGTAATACAATACTGCGAGGAGGGGCTGACACACCAGAGGGTTTTGCTGACATTCAGAGGTGCCTGGATAGGTTGGTGAAATGGGCAAAATCACTAA
Source organism: Lophotriccus pileatus (assembly GCA_035583135.1). Classification (NCBI taxonomy): domain Eukaryota; kingdom Metazoa; phylum Chordata; class Aves; order Passeriformes; family Tyrannidae; genus Lophotriccus; species Lophotriccus pileatus. The sequence goes on from JAWWES010000115.1 coordinate 9,480,415, forward strand.
GTTCAACATCACTAATTGCAAAGTCCTGCATGTGAGGACGAACAGAAAGTGTTGGGGGTCACCTGTTTGGAAAGGAGTTTGACAGAAAAGTACCTGGAGGTCCTGGTGGCCTCTAAGCTGGACACAAGCCAGCAAGGTGCCTTTGTGGCAGAAAGGCCCCAAAGCCTCCCAGGATGCATTTGAAGTGATGCCAGCAGGCTGGGTGACATGGTCCTTCCCCTCTACTCAGCACCTGGAGTGCTGTGGTCCAGTTCTGAGGTGCCCAGTATAAGAGAAACATGGACATACTGGAGATAGTCCAGAGAAGAGTCACAAAGATGATGAAGGGACTGGGAGACCTTTCACTTGAAGAAAAGCTCTGAGAGCTGGGACTTTTTATTCTGGAAAAGAGAAGGCTCAGTGGGGTTCTTATCAACATTTATAAATACCTGATGGGAAAAAGAAGATAGATCCACACTCTCCTTAATGGTGTCCAGTGAAAGAACAAGAAGAAATGGACATAAATTGAAATACAGGAAATTCCACTTAAACATAAGAAAAAAATTTTTATCATAACAGTGATTGAACACTGGAACAGGTTGCCCAGAAACATTGTGGAGTCTCCATTCTCAGAGATATTCTGATTGGAACCTGTCCTGCGCAACCTGCTCTAGATGATCCATCTTGGAGCACAGGGTGGGACAAGGTGATCTCTAGAGGTCCCTTCCAATCTCAGGCATGTTGTGATTCTATGACAATCCAGAAGTCACTGACTTTCTGCCAGTAATGGCTCATACATTGGAGCCAGGTTACGAAGAAACAGAAAAAAAAGCATTAGAACAGGGATTACCCAATTGCTCTCAGTTAGTTGACTCAGTATTGACACCAATGGATGATCAATGGTTTTTGGGACACCAAAATGAGGTCACAAATCGGTACAACAAAGCCTATGACTTCAGTCACAGTAGTTCTGCATTTAGTGAAATTTTTACCTATCCTAAAGGCTCAGTTCATATTCAAAGATAAGGAAGATTTACTAACATGCACACACACATGCACACACAGAGCCTAATCCCAGTTTCAATCAAATCCAGGGAAGTCCAAGCCTGAGCTACAGGAAAGGTGTCATTGCTAACAAGCCATCAGTGTCTTCACTAGTTAAATCCTTGGTCAACTTCTTCTTAGTGTCCCTCCTTATTTGCTGTACCTAAGGAGAACAGGCTTCTGCTTTCCTTTAGGCACCAAGTCATTTTTCCTTTGAGTGTTAGTAGCTGGGTTTGTGACAGCAAATGGAAAAATATGAATATCACTTCAAAGCTGTGTGTATAGAGGCAACTGAAGGATCCAGACATCAAAGGAAGAACAACTAAATCCCAGTCAGCCAAAGAAGTCCGGTGTTGGTCTGTATGCACAAAGCTAGGCCAAGGAGTAAATAGAGGGTATTTCAGAGCATAGGAACAGAAAAATCCAGTCAGCTGGAGAACAAAGCCTATCTAATATATTAGCAGTAATCACCCACAGTCCCACTGATTTACCTTTCTTGCCTGCTTGTTAAGTATCACTGTGCAGTGATAAGCAGCCTTTGTACCACATCATACCCAACTCCCCCTGTCATTTCACACAGGGGTGCACATGCTATGGCCAAGAAGGCATCTCTGGTCTTCTTTAGTCACAATAAATATGTCAGTGAAGTGTCCCTGATGCTTTTTACAGCTGATTCTTATCAGCTGGCTCTTATCATGTTCATTGCAGGATTCTTGCAGATCCTGCACTGATCAACCCAATAAGTGCACACATAGAGAAAATTCAGACACGGACCCTTCTAACTCTGCCGATCTTGCCTCATTTAATCTCTAGATATCTGGGGCATTCAACATATTGGCTTTATACAGCAAACACCTCCACCTAGGAACCTTGCAACTGCATGCAGTCTCCATGAGAAGCATGTTCTGCTTCTATTCCATGCTCAGCAGGACAGTCCCACTGGTGTCTGCTGTCAGCATTTCTACCCTTCCTGAAAGTGGTGCAGCCTGATACACCTTAGCAAGCAACACCTTGCCTGGCAGGCAAGGATTTGCTCTGATTCCTTTTACGTAGATTCTTGTATTGTTCACATTTTGCTGCCAAAACTAACAGTCCTTTTTCCTTGTACCTCTCAAGGATCCAGAGAGAGGAAGAAACTGGGCAAGACCTGAATGGAAGGATGTTCTTTTAACATGCTCCAGTCCAGTGAACACTTCCTTGCAGAAAAACCTCAAGAGGGAAGGGGAAATGGAGTTACCATCTTCCAGAGAGGAATAAGCAGATTGCACAAATATCTGTCATAGCAGGGTATAACTGTGTATTTTACCCAAAACTCGTCTGCTCTTTGCTGTGCATATGCATCCCACGTGCATGAGAGATCCTCATTAACATACAAATACAAAAAGCTCTCAGGAGAACAATTTCATTGTCTCTTGCACTGAGCACTCTGGGATAGCCTTCTTCTGAGAAAGGAAGATTAGATATGACAGAGGAACTCTGAGCCTAACAGTGTATCATATTTTTCCAAGTAATCTAATTAATTACCTCCCACCAAAACCTGAACTTTATAGCATTAGAGGACCACAGGAAAAAAAGCAAAACTGAAAGAAAAAAAGCCCTCTACAGCTATCTGGAAAAAACACAGTAGGTAAAGAACATTTCTGTGACTAAATACATGGTAACAACAATGCCTGTCACTGAAGTAAGGCTGATGGGATGTGTGTCCTCGTTACTCTGAGCTGTATATTAGGTATTTAAAAGAAAGTTTAATTTCAGGGAGTTATTTTATGATTTGCATTGCTGCAGGCCTGTGCAGTGCTGATAAGTAATTAGATTAGAGGGCATTTTCTTGCCATATACTGCTGTTGCTGCTGAGAAACTATGTGGAGATTTGCCAGCAACACTTCCATACAACTAACCAGTTATTAACAAAACACTGTGGAAAAGCATAAGAGAACTGACTAAAGACACCCACAATCACAACTGCGCTCTCCTCTCGTTCCTGTTCCAAAATGGCTGAAAGATCTCAATAACATGTGTCCTTAGAAGGGGACTATGTCACTAGCTATAGGGAGCACTTCTAAGGTGTTCACAACATTTGCAAGCACTCTCAGAAGAGTTTCACAAGAGCAATCAGGCTTGGAATCAAAGACTTCTCCAGCACAGCAGAGGTTTCCTAAGATGATGCTATGCTAGGCAACAAGGTACAGACCCAGGGATCTTACCTGTCTCTGAGGACCAGTAGGTTCAGATTCTCGTCTCCTTTGTCGGAGAGCTGGTGCTGAATGTAAGGGGGAGTGGGCTGGACTTCCTGTCTGCTGTTCATGTCTACTGTCAGATACTGTTTGAGAAGGTCCTTCATGTCTGTGGGAACTGTCCTCCTCAGTCACAGGCTGCATACCCCGACTTCGCCCATCATGCGTCTTCGGCCTGACTGCAGCATCTGCCCCCAAGCGCCTTCTCTCTTCACCATCTTCAATAGGCCTTAGTTCCTCAGGCTCCTCATCCGTGGTACCAGAGGTGCTTGGCTCGGCACCTGGGTGAAAGTCCTTCAGTTCTGTCTCCTTATCAATGATAACCCACTCCTTGCTATCAAAGTCCTCCTCTTCTGCAAGCGGCACTGAGCGGAAAGCGTTGCTGAGGGCTTCATGTTCCACCGAAGCAGACACGTCCATCCTACCACTTGCCTGCCGATCAGCCTGGCCGGTATCAACGGACAGCATCTGGGCTGGCTGGGAGGAGCACACAAGCCGTGATGGAGAGCCAGGTATATCCATTCGAGATCTAGAGACAGAACATGAAGCCATTAAAAATACATCAGGTTTGTGGTTAAAGACAGGGATGATATGAGAAAACCTTTATAGTCCTTCTCACTCATTTCTTGGTATGCTTCAGAAAGACAACCTTAAGCAAAAATATTTCATTAGAACCTACAATGGTATAAAGATGTTCCCCTAAAGTGCTTCAGTATAACAGCATCTCTTTTCCTCCTAGACAGAATCAAAGCCGTTTTCCCCCAAAACACCTTTCCCCTTTGGTAAGTTTTACTGGTTTGTGAAAAAAAATCAAACCAAAATCAAAACACCCCTAAACGCTAAATCTACTGTCTGACTAACTAGTGTCTGTCCTGGGCTCCCATAACCAGCTTCACTGTGCTCTCTGTGTGGTGGCCACTGAGGCCTCTAAGGTGGCCACAAAAGTTCTTTGAAGACAGCAAGAATCTTTCATCCCATCACACACAGATAACCCCAAAATATTCTGACGAAGCACAAAGTAAACATGGCAAGTATCCTTTTATAAAGGGTAGTATAATGCTCGGTGCTCACAGTCTAAACAGCAGCAGCTTCTGTAGCCATGCAGAAATACCTTTCAGAATAGCTCTGGAAGCTCCCTGTGCTTCAACAGCTCTGACAGCATCTCAGCTGGAGAAGCCAGTGGCACTTCTGTCTTTCTCCTCCACAGTGTTATGATCCATGTTTCTCATTTGACCTGCATCTGCCTCTTACTTTGCTTTTCCACCTATCTCAGAGGCAAGCAGCTTGCTGCACAAAGCCAAAGTGTTGGCTGCCCAGATTTTTGGACATCTGCAGTGCGTTTTACAAAGCGATTTCAACAAAGATCATCCAGGAGCCCTGCAGATTCTTCTGGGAAAGGCTTCCAATTTTTGATGAAGGAAGGGGAAGTAGAGAAGGAGGTGAATCGAAGGTTGATGTAGATAAAAGTTGCGAGCAAAAACAAAGATCTCAGCAAAAGCCATGTGATGGATCTGAAAGAAGCAAGGCTGTACTTGTTATAGTCTTAAAAATATATTGTTGTGAAGAAGGACCACTTAAGTATGCAAACTAGGAACGGAAAATGTCCTACACTGTGCATGTGAAGAACTGGATTTTAAAGAGCTGTTGCTGAAAAATAAAACAAAACTCTGAATTTAGCCAGTGTTTTCATCCATTCCCCAGCAGAGGAGAGACACCTTGAGAAGAATAATTTACTCCAGAAAGCCAAAAGAATTTGCCAGTGCTGGGAATCAAATCTGTGTTGTGAAAGGATGAAAACAGAATAAAGAGAGATTGTGGGGCAGAATGGGATTGTATTTGCACCACACTTGGTGCAGGCTACTTGGAAGATTAAAGAAGATACTGATTTAAAACCAGAAGCTGAAGAAATAAGACAGGAGAAAGGGATGCATTTAGCATGACGCTGAGTAGACAAAGAAGAGTGAAAGAAAGAAAGGAAGGAGTTAGAAGCATTCAGTGAATATATAGGACTAATGTTGCTGACTGTTTATAATGCCTTGTTTCTCTTCTGTTTTAATGAGTCTTTCTTCTGAGCAAGAAGAAAACAAACAGGTAGCAAGTTATTCAAACCCTAAATTATTAATAGCAACACAAACTGTCTTTTCTGAGCTACAGAAAATCATTAGATTACCCCAGCCAGAATAAAACAGTACCTCATACACTGGGGGTAGTGCTTAGGGCTCTTCCTCTTTCTAGTTCTTTTACATCCTACTTCATTTCCAGCTACCGTCTCCTTGTGGCTGTTCTTTTTGGCTGAAGTCTGTCAGATTATCTCAGAGAAGAAGGCCTGTCTCTCCCCTACGTTTTTTAGAGGGGCCATTTCACCACTACATCCTGCAACCACAGTTCGTGCCTTGAATTTCAATTAGAAGCAGAAAACAGATGTGAAGGGCATTACCAGCACCAAGGGCTTATGTTTTGTAATGTGTTCTCCAGCACACAGTAGTTTAAAAAGCTTCTTTTCATTATTTTTTATTATTTTTGTGTTTTTTGTTTATTTCTTTGCTGTGAATCTGAGAGAAGGTATTCCTAATACCCTCAAAATCAAGATGCAAAGTGTACTTTTCACATGCAAACAAGCACAATGCTATACGTTAAAAAGTGACTACTACTATTCCTATTGATGAAAAATAAGGAAAAACAATGAAATAATGAAACCCACCAGATCAGGATCTGCCAGCTAGCTCCCAGAATACATGCACCCCTATATGTATGTATCCTAATGAGAAGATTCATCCTTCCCTCCCACCTCAGGCCAGCCAAAAGTTTTCTGACTGTTACTTTATCTCTGATGTGATGCTTTGCCTTTCCTTTGAAAAACATCTCTCCTTCCATCTGTGGAGTTCTTCCCATCCAGTGACAGGATGGGAATCATTCCCACTAACTCTCCTTTTTAAAGGGACATGGGTTTATATCTCATCGGAAAGATTATAAAGCCCATGAACTCCTCCACCCAGAAATGAACCTCCAGCGCCTGCGGATCTAATGATTAGGTTGGTCTCAATGGTCAATCATCAAGACACTGCCAGAAACAGTAGGCTACAGAGGGTGAACAAACCTTCTTTCATGTGGATCCCCTTTGCCATCAGCAGTGGAGAGGCGTTCTGACTCCGGGCTGTTCACACGGCGGTATCTGAGGGAGCGTACTTGTGCGGTGGGGGACTCCGGAGGCACTCGGACAGGGGAACTGGGGCAGACACCGTTTCTCTGCTCCTCTTCCACCATGCACTGAGTCTGCAGCAGGCAAACACAAAGAACTTCAAAATCTGGCCAAGAACATTGACTTCCCATTCATCACTGTTGCTCAGTGCTTTCTTCCAGGACACGGTTTCAGCTGCCTTTTCACAATCTACACAAGAAATTTCTGAAGGAATGCAATGGTTCCTATGCCCTGGCAATTGTCTACTATTAAAATAAGGTACAGATTTTAAATCAATTCAAATATTTAAACATCTTTACAAGGTAGCCTTTGCATTTCAACTACCCTGAATAGTTGATCCAAAGGAATTACCATGGGATGACCTATTGCATACACAAACTCTAACTGCTTATCCAAGACATCTCAGAGCCCTTGTTTGTCAACGTTCATCTATGCAGAGTCCACACATTATACTGTGTAGGGAGGAAGGGGTTGAAAATGGAAGATCTGGCTAGAAAATAGAGCTATTTTTAGTTGTTTCTGCTCAAGATAACTCTGCAGCTGGGAAGGCTGAAAGGGACCTGGGGGTACTGACTGATAGCAGGCTGAACATGAGCCAGCAGTGTGCCCAGGTGGCCAAGAAGGCCAATGGCATCTTGGCCTGTATCAGGAACAGTGTGACAAACAGAACTAGTGAAGTGATTCTTCCCCTATACTTGGCACTGGTGAGGCCAGACCTCTAGTGCTGTATCCAGTTCTGGGTCCCTCAGTTCAGGAAGGACATTGAGGTGCAGGAGCATGTCCAAAGAAGGGCAATGAGGCTGGTGAAGGGTCTGGAGAACAAGTCCTATGAGAAGCAGCTGAGGGAGCTGGGGTTGTTTAGCCTGGAGAGGAGAAGGCTCAGGGGAGATCTCATCACTGCCTACAACTGCCTGAAAAGAGGCTGTAGCCAGATGGGCATCGGTCTCTTCTCCCAAGCAACCAGCAATAGGACAAGAGGACATAGTCTTAAGCTGCACCAGGGGAGGTTTAGGTTGGATATTAGGAAGAAGTTCTTCACAGAAAGAGCGATTGGGCAGTGGAATGGGCTGCCCATGGAGGTGATGGAGCCATCATCCCTGGAAGTACTTAAGAAAAGCCTGGATGTGGCGCTTAGTGACATGGTCTAACTGACAAGGTGGTGTAAGGTCATAGGTTGGACTCAATGGTTTCATATCCAACCTAGATGATTCTGTAACGCTAAGAATATTTTTTCAGTATGGGAATTTTCACATATTGTGTTTCTTTGGGTTGTTTTCCATCTGATGAAAGAAATGGAATTCTCTCAAAGAAGACAACAGAATGTTGCTAAAGACTTAAAAGCACTCTTTCCCAAAGGCTTGGAGGGAATGGAGATAAGAGAGTTTAGAATTGTCAAAACAGAGCCTGTTGATGAATTTGCACATGCAACTGGCCTTTAACATGCAGGGCAAAGCCCAGACTGGGCTGGTGCTTTTGCCCCTGCTAAGTTTGGTCTTAGCAGTGGTACGTATGTCTCTGCAATGATGGAATAAATCTATCCTTCATACTCGAGCTGAGAGTTGTGGCCATCTTGGTTAACCTGCATCTATCAATTCATACAATTGCAACATACAAACTTTTACATCTGATGAACTTGATATGACTAAGCCATCTCCTAATTACCAGGGTAGTTTGGGGTTTTTTGTGTGTTTTGGTTCTTTGTTTGTTTGTTTAAATCATGGTCCTCTAAACAAAGTCCTCCAGGACCTACATTCAACCACAACATCTGTAAGAGCTTTCCGCAGACCCAAGGTCATGCAAGGACCCAAATATGCTCATGGACATGTACATATTTCCTCATATTGGTACATATTTCCTTTTTCATACGGTCTTTGTGAATTTGATTTTTTTTTAATTTAGCAGCAGAAATGGGAGCTTCTCTGCTGCATGCCCTACATTCACTTATTAATGCTAGAGACTCTGAACATAAGTAGCTTCTCAGTTAAATGCTGCTAATCAAGACAGTTGCCTTTGTGCATGCAATGAGTACCCAGCAAGTCAGTCAGTGTCCATAAATTAACAGAGTTAAACCACTCAGGCTGGGTTTGGAATGCATAACTAAAGAGCCTTTGCAGCCAGGAAGAGTGGAGAAGAACTTTCAGGCATTAGAGGAAAAGCAGAATAGATGATGATTATTAATCTGTAATTCATTCATGGCCAGTAGAAGGTTAGTGACAACGGAAGGTCAAATGCATTTGTGAAACAAGAAAAGTGCTGATGTAACTGTCGGGTAGCAGGCAACTCGGTAAGATCCAAGACCAGAGAACTGGGGGATGGTGTGGGAGAACAGTGACAGTAAGCTCTGTCCTTAGCACAGAACTAGGAGAAGAGGGACAGAAGAAAATCAGAACTGCGTGAACAAAGAAATAAGGATGACCTTAGAGAATTATTAGGAAGAAAAAACATGGCAAGATCCACTCATCACCTAAATGCAAAGAGCAAGACAAGGAGAGCCAGTTACTTCTAGTGCTATAAGACTGAAAGATGAAGGACAGGGACGCTGTGAATAGCAGAAGGGTGTTTAACACACCAGCTGCCCTTGTGGTTCTGAAAGACACAAGGGATGCCTCAGATACAAGCAGAGGTGAAGCTGTGCCCTTAGGTATCAAATCTGCAGCATCCTTTTTTTCTTCATACGGTGACTGTTACTTAAATAAAAAATTATTCTCTCAGAGAACACTCAGACTAAAGATAATAGGTCTGGCAAAGCAAAAGGACAGGCAAGAGTCAGACTAAAGATAACAACCCCCATGGAGAGAGAGGACTTAAGCTTTGGAGACCATGATGCCCTGAGGTCTACTGCATAGACTGCAGCGTAGTATAGACTTGTCAGAACTGAAGTGCTCATCGCCATGCTGATTAAATCTGTAAGCTCCTCTGCCAGTAACCTGACAACAAATAGCATATTCCCTGGTGGGAGAGTCACCTGGTTATGGTGTGGATCTTGTAGAAACCTCTCCTGCCTCTAGCTGCTGTTATGACAGGGCTTGTGAATGACAGTGCTGGGTACCGAAGACATGACATAGAACTAGCACACAGAAAGGACATTTAGGACTCCCCTGTGCACATCTCAGTCTGACTGAAAGCATCAAGACACCTGGTGGTTACAAGGAACAGAAAAACACACAGAAGTTACCATGATTTTTCTGTATGTTGTGTGAACAGAACTGCCTCTCTCTACCAGGCTTTTCTTATTTCATGTGCCTTCAAATGAAAACTTCTGGGAAGGCACACAGTTACCAGTGAGAGATGAAGAAGTGATTTGAAGCTGGTTCATAATTCCCAGTGTTGGGGGATGCTGCTGCATTCCATACATATAACATGTTGAATCAAATTATTTGCATTGGAGAATTTCAAGCAAGTTAGATAAGATTATTTCTTGTCCATGCATAATGTTTTTTCTATTAAGATTAAGGATAGTGAAGATATCTACATTGCTGAAATAAGGACTATCTTTTTACTAGTAGAGACTGAAGTGAATTCTGGTCAGACCCAGAAGACTGATAGATTTAACATGCTAGTCAACAAATATCCATTGAAGACAGGTTTGTGACATGAATCCAATATGCCCTGACAACATTTTAAGACAGATGAACATTTCTCTGCTAACAGATTATATACGTATCTTATGTCCTGCCACAAATACTAACTTATTTATAATATGTAAGCTGATCTAATAAATAAGCTAACTGGTACATTCTTATACTTAACATTTACTATAGTATCATCATTCAATGGGGATGCCTCCAAGAAATTACGTAAGATTTACATGAAAGGACTGAGAAACATCTTAGAGATTATGAGGAAAATCAACTGAAGTATACACCTCATGCAAGCTAAAAAGTGTAATATGATTTTGGAATGCAGAAGTATGAGAATATTAAGTGATGGTTTCTTTCACTCTTCACAGGGGTGAAACCACCATTAGATGCTCCTTATAGATTGTCCTACCCTTAGAAAGTTAAAAAAAAGGAAGAGATAAGTTAGTTATGATTCAAGATACAGAAAAATACAGTTTATGAAGACATGTCTGATTAAATTTATTTACACAAGAGGTTGGGACACAATAAAATTTTGGCTTATAATTTCCAAGCTTGGGGCATTTCTGATACTGTATCAGCCGTGCAAGGACTAGAATTTCCTTGCTTGAAGTATCAAAATCCTAGATAATGATATGATTGTAAGAAAGATTCACTTTAGCATTAGTGGCACCCAAAATGTCACTTGCATAAAGATCCAAATTAATCCCAATGGCTTTTACTCAGTGAAAAAATTGTTTGTAATTTCCTCTTTCCACAAGGAAACTCCTCAATGCTTTTTGGTCTGCACTATGTAGTATGTTACATCAGTGGATCTGAGTGGCTTCTAGCAGTCTATGGAACCACTGCCCTAAATCCAACAGCCACAGGAGACCAGGGAATGTTCTTTACTTTGCTGATGCTGATCCTGAGTTTGTTGCGATTCACATCTGTCTCTTCCCAAACTTCGCCCTCATTGAAAGCGGTGTTTGGAGCCTGACCAAGACCTTCCACTGGCCGGCCTGACAGGATGGGAGGAGCATTCTCTTGATCACTCAGATGTTCACCCTGTAGGACATCCTCAGTGTTCTCACGAAGCAAGTCCCCAGGGACTGGAGTGACATTAACCACCCTATGGAAAAGACAAGATGACACAAATTATCAGTATATAAAGAAGGAGGCCCATCACACCGCCTCACAGGAATTCCACAGCTTTTAGGGTATGATCAGGCTGAAAAACAGGCAGTCCAGCTTTATCCCAGATATGACAGCCTGAATCAGAACATCTAACATAACCCAAAGACAGTGGGTTGTATCAGTGGAAGGATCTTGGGACCCTTGATACACAGGCTGAAAGCTTCTTCAGAAGTGCTCATCACGCATTTTTGGGCTTAGAAGAAACTTCCCCTTTGCACAAGCAAATGAGGCTTAATAGGCCTTATAGCTTTTATCTTCTGTAATATTACTAGGGATTACTGTTATTCCCCTGTGTCAGCCCCCTCAAAAGCAGCAGGACAGACCAGTGAACCAAGCCTTATAATTTTTAATTTGGACTCACCTCCACCTCTGAGCGTCAATCTCAGTGTGCCTTTGCACCAGCACATGAAACCCGCTGTAAAGGCTGAGGAGCTGTATTAGAGGGGTGTCATGGTTTGTTTTGTGCTTTTAAAGTTAAGTTGGAAATTGATTTCTTTTTCCCTTGCTCGTGTGGGGAGGAGGGGAGCTAGTCAAACTGTTTTTCCCAGTATCTAATGGCCCATCTTAACGGTCCAGCCAACAATACTGATATGTTAACTGCTTGGGTTTTGTCTCTTAGAAAAGCAGGAGAAAGAGCTGGAAGGTGGTTTGGGGCAATGGGGGGTGTGTCCTGGATGGTGACGGGGGACAGTTTCACTTTCTCGGGGGTGTGTGTTGGTGGTGGTGGCTGGAGTTCGTCGGGTGTTTGGATTGCTGCCCTGGTTTTTTTTTGGATTGCTGGTGGACTACTGCTGGAGGGAGACTGCAGCTGCCTGTGGGATAAGGGCTGCTGGGCATTTTCGAGCTGCTGCCTCTTCCCTGAGCGGCAGTGGTGTTCAGAGCTGTTTCCAGTTGGATTTCTTTTCGCGGAGCGAAGGCGTGGTGACATCCCTGCATGGTTGAAACCATCGGAGGGGAGTGAGTGTGCTGACTGAAGGGGTGGGGTTTCCCTTTCCCCTTCTCCCTCCCTTCAGCGAGGGGAGAAGAGCCCCATTGTTTGTCTTGGCTCCAGCCTGCCCCGGCGTGCTGAGATCAACACGTGGTAATTGCCGGTAACCCGACAGCGCCCCCTGCTGGCTAATTCTAATAACTGCAGGCTCTACACCCTCAGTGATCCAACATCGCCCCCTGCTGACTGACTTTAAGAACTGCAGGCTCTGCATTCCCAGCGGCTCAACATCGTCTCCTGCTGACTGTGGTTATAATTGCCCCAAAAGGGTACAGATTGAATTGATTTTCTTTTCACTGTTGGTTTTGTTCGTTTTTG
>JAWWES010000115.1:9502454-9522783 GCA_035583135.1 Lophotriccus pileatus
AACATTCTCAGAAAGAATAAAACTTCAAACTTTTGTTAAGCAAGTTCATCAACACCATGCCATGAACATGTACACCTACAATGCAGCTCTTAAGTTACAGTGACTCCAAAAAAAAGCTGCAAGTCTCTCTTACAACTCCTTTATGCTAATCAAATACTCCACAAGGAGAACATCTATGCATATCCCATGCACTTAAGGTAGCATTTAATCTTGCAGTACCCCAGCCTGAGCTATAAGATACTTATTTAGCAGCAGGTAATAGCAGAGATACTATATTGGTGTTCCTCTAACTCATTTCTCTCAGAGCATGCAATTTAGGATTTCCACTTACAAATGACTGCAAAATACTTTCAGAATTCCAGTGAATTCACTAATGTGAGTTCCCAAAAAGCAGAACATTAGCCACTGGAGTACATCTGTTGAACCAGCCGTCACCATAAATTTTCTCTACATACTCAAAAGCAAGAGGACATTCCTCTTTTCTATTATGATTGGAAGCTAGGGTGCTTTGACACTTTTCATGAGACATAAGAGCGTATTGTGAACAATTCTAACATGTAATCCATAATGTTTTCACAGCAAATATTATTCAATGTTTGCAGTCCATGAAAATTTGTCCTTCATGTTCTTTCCTGACTTCAACGTCTTCAGTTATCAACTGTGCATGTACTGAACCAAATACCACGTGTGCTGGTTTCAGTATGGTTGGCAATGTCTCTGAAAATCATTTTAGATCAATACATTCTATTTCTGGCAGACAGTCTATCTTTGCAGTCTTTAATTAGATCTGTTCTGAAACCAATGCTAGGCAGTTTCCAAACGTTATTTCCCTCCTCTTTCAGAAGGAAACCAAAAGCCCAGACATCTTTTAGCTGTGCACTGGTCCCACAGCCAACATGACTGGCTGCTCCCCAAGCCAGTCCTGCTGCTGAACCCCAAAGGCTCTCTCTCTAGTCTTCTTTCATGTGGTACCTCAGGGAAGGGTACTGCAACTAAGCAAGACTTTGCAATTGCTTTGACAAGACCTTTAGAGTCCTTTGAAACAGGTAGATGCCAACCGTGTAACAGCATCTTTTTCTCATAAAGGCTGCACCTCTTTTAACCATATTTGACTGCTCTACCAGTCATAAGGCAATTAGTCATGCCTTTTGACTGTGTCACTAATCACTTCAATCAAATATTTCCCAGGTTGTGGAAATATCTTGTTTTTCATCCAAACAAACATCTCCTGCCTGAGCATTTGTTGTAGCACACATTGTATACCCAATTGTTATTGACTTTTGTCCTGAATTCACCAACATTAATTTTCCAGATGATTTCTTTGCACACTTCATTTATTCCAATTAATAAATTTCATCCCACCACCGCATTGTCCAGTGGTGGAAAAGAGCCTGGATAAAACATCCTTATTGTCCAGACCAATCCACATTTGACACAGAACAGAAATTGTTACAGTTAGGAGGTTCAGACCATGGCATTCTTAAAACCCAACTAATTTGAATCCCAAAAATCATGAATATATAATAAGCTAGCAAGTTGAAATACAATTTTCAACTATGCATGATTTATTTTTAATTTTTACACATCAGTATTACTATCAAAAATGTTATAAAGTATATCTCTTCTCACATTCATACTGGGTCTACCACAAAGCTGAAGTATACTATTACACAGCACTGTTGGAGGGATGTCACAGATATGAAGTATATTACATTAGAAGCTTGATTTAAAATGAGTTTTAGCTTGGGAGAATGTGTTAGATCACTATCACAGAGCAAAAATTATACTCTGTGTTTCTTTCACTGCATCAGCAATGTAGACTACCTCACAGACAAAGACAGAATTAGGTAACAAAATCCTATATGAAGTGCTCCACTGTTACAAGCTGTGCTCTTTTCCACCCATCAGCTTTTCATCATTCTCCAGGTCAAATACTCGTGATCATTTGTATTTCAAGTGCCAACAGTGTCTCCCTTGTGACTCACATGAAATTTGTCTTTCCAGTACACTCCCTTTATTTGAGAAGTGCTTGTATTTCCTCATTAATCTGAACCCTGGCTCCTTATACCATGTTCATTCATAGAGATTAGAATTTTTCCTTTTGCCTCACTGGTCCCTAGACTGATATTTTGAATGTCCCAGTTTCCAGCTTCCTTCCCAAAAAGTTGTATTTGTATGCCAGTACTTTCCTTCTGCTGTTTCTTAAAACTGCGATACTCTCATGGAACATGACCACTGGTTCTTCCCCTATTTTCTGGAAGCCTGTGCAATCACCTCATGAGATCCACCACCTTTGCCCCTGTCAGGCTTGCTGTGACCTAAGATCAACTCATCTCTCCTGGAACCAGGAAAAGCATTTTCAGCAGTAAGAACATGAAAAGAAAGTTAGCACAGATTGACAAGAAGGTGGTAAGGGGAGAGAGGAAATGCCACAGATCATGGAAAGCATTTGGAGATATATCTTGGATTGAAATGACCTATTGGAAAGGTTGGGATAGGCAGGAAAAGTGAAAGAAAGCTTTATCTGAATGAAAAGGAAGAATCTCTGTGACTTCTAGGAATCTTCAGCTTCTTCAGTTAGGCTCATGGGGGAAATGCAGGGACATGCATCTCCACCTCTTCTGTTGGGAACAAAATCTGCACTTCCTATATGTGTTTTGATTTGCTAATCTAAACAGCATCACTTTGTAGAATCATAGCGATCACATTTTATCCCAATGAGGAGTCAGAAATGAATAGAGGAAGCTGGACCCAGAAATGTAAGATGAGAGAATTCCCCTCCCCTTGCCTCTGAAACCACAGAAGTGACAACATCACAATCTCTGGCACCACCCAAATATCTGCCAGCCCCTCAGAGAGAATCCCAATTGTTCTAGGCCTTTGCATCACATTTAGGTAGCTGTCACGATCCTGCTGAAAAACAAACATATTATGAGGAAAAAAAGAAAACCAGGTGTAATTTGGACTTCTGTATATAACAAAAGCACAAAACAAAATGAAAACCCAGAAGCATGGTGATGGCTCACTCACAACTCATAGCAGAGATGGTTACGAGCAGCGGATGGGAAGCCAACGCATCAAACACAGCCTCAAAAGAAGAGCCCAAAAGAACTGTAAAACAGAGAGAAACCCAAAGAAAAACATGATAAAAACCAACAAAATGAGGAAAAAAAATTAAACAGAAATGAATTTAAAAACAATTCAATATTGTATCCCAAAAGAAACCTGTGTCTTGTTTAGCTCTTGCCATCTCCCAGCACCCTTCCCAGGTCTGTGGGCCCACACTGTATTTAGCTGAATGTAGACTCGAAGCATTGAGTGAGCCTGTGTGGTTTGTGAGTGCTTTGTAAGTGGTGAGAGGGGTCCCTCTAGAGACTAACTTCCCCCTGCTCACATATCACACCTAATAGCATCAAAACAAAGGTGAGAGCAGAAATGCAAACAACAGCCTTACCAGGTCAGCTGTGTGGCTCTACCGTGATTTTCCTTTCTAAAATTCTGTGATGTACACACCTCCCTTCCTCCCCCAAACAAACTGATCTAAAAACCAGCAAGGGGATTTGCTCTCTCCCATCTCTTGCCCTTTTCATCCAGAGCAAGTTCTAATGTTAGTGCATGGGTTTCTAAAAATGAACAGCAATGTCCCCTTCCCCATTTGAATTGTCACGAGTTCTCACCCAAGGTATTAGGTTTTTTTCTGCAACCACCACCTTGCTTTCTCACCATCAATATCCATACAATCACTGGCTTGTCAACTTTACAGGCTTCACAGCTGCCAAGTTCAGGCATGTTCCCCTTCCCTGATAACTTCTGCAGTGCTCCACTTAGAAATAGCAGGGTCTCTGCTGTCTGGGGGGGGATGCAGAACAGCTGCTTTCAGATCATTGTGAGCTGTCACTCTCTCTGAGAATGGCACAGTATGGAAATCTGAGGGCCATCCTGATCAGAGGCAAGAGCTAATATTATAATATATTATATAAACTTAAAACTCAATTCAGTGAACTGAGGAAAGACCTCAGCTGAGAGGTATGTATTCCAACAGAAATCAGCTAATCAAAAGCAATCCACACAATGGAGTTTCCCATTTGAGTCTTACTATTCCTCTTTCCTAAAAATGCACAAAT
Source organism: Lophotriccus pileatus (assembly GCA_035583135.1). Taxonomy (NCBI): domain Eukaryota; kingdom Metazoa; phylum Chordata; class Aves; order Passeriformes; family Tyrannidae; genus Lophotriccus; species Lophotriccus pileatus. The sequence continues at coordinate 9,506,579 of JAWWES010000115.1, forward strand.
TCTAACAATTCCATAAACTTTGCATGAAATTTGATTTTGAGAAAGCTATTTAAGTCTCCTACTGTTCTTTTCCAAAGCAAAAGACCCTAAGGAGACGAGTTAAAATGCCATAGTTCCTACTTTGCTTTAGGAGAGTTCAAAAATTTCCAATGAATTTTAACATCACTAAAGACAAAGATAATTTTGTCTTTCTAAATAGCATGCACCAACCACTCATCACGCAATTCCTGCACCTGAATTTGTGCTGAAGATAAGAATGACTTTATCACATTGGAAACAGGGCTAAGAATGAGCTTGCTTTTTTTTTTTTTTCCCTCCCAATCAAAAGCTTATTTCAGCTGTAATCCTATTATTCAGATATCGTGATTTTTAACAAGAGAATTTTGGCCTCAGAATTGCACATCTTTCTTACACGCAAGGTCCCATAGGGGAACAAGTAGCAGAGAATATCTCCATGGAAAGCATGGGGAGTGCTAAGCTAAGTAAGAAAGGTAAGTTTTTCATGTCCTGTAACAGAACAGGCGAATTGCTGAAACAGATATTTTTTTGGAGACCATTGTAGAGTGTTAGTCACATCTCATTTGGGATTTACAGCTTGTAATGCTTTCCTGGAGTCAGATGAAGATGACAGTCCTTCTCTATCAAAATGAAGAAGACAAAAGACAGTGGTGGCAATCACTGACATGCAGCAGACTGAAGTTCAAATCTCCCTATCCCTTCAACAGACATGAAAACCACACCTCCCTCCTTCCAGAGTACACCCTCTTCCCTAAGCCACAGGGTGCTTTGAGATGCAAGTTTAAGAACATACAGGTTAGAAAGGATATCTCTTGCCCAGAATAACTGAATAATTATTACCAAGAGAGAGCAAGTGTATGACCTGGCAGCAAATGCACTTATCTGATGGAGAGGAGACTTGACCTGCAATCCAACTCAACATTCCCTTGCCCAGGGAGCAAAGCCCCTGTTTTCTCACCACCAGCCACAGTAATAGTTTTAAGTTCCTCTCTCTGTTCTCCGTTGGGAAGAACAATCAGAGCTTCATGTGGAATGGCAACGGCCAGAAGGAATGACACATTCAGATGAAATGTAACCCCCCCACAGCTTGGCAGTAAAGGCACTCAGAAATGGAAAATGGGATCTCAGTCCCCTGTAGGCATATATATGATTTGAGCCCGAGTTGTCCTTCCTTTTTACTCACCTCTTTAGCACAAGAGCTCTAACTAGAGAGCGCTACGTAAAATAAAATCAACAACAACCTCGGGTAGATGGTCTGAGGTTACCCTTGCAGAACCAGGGCTTCCAGGAGAGGAAAGCAGAGAAGCAGTTAGTTGTAACAAGATACAAGAATCCCTGCATGCTAAAAGATTTTCAAATCCATCAGCTAGTCTGCTTTTCATACATCTAATTTCAACTGCACTTGCTTTCTGTAGCTGTGATGTTTTAAACCAGAACATGATCTCCCTTCTCAAGTTCAAATTTGCTAGTCCAACAATGAAAGTAACGAGAACCTTAACAAAATTTTCATGTTGATCTTTTTTATAACTAACCCGTTCCCACAGAAACTGCATTTTTATAATATATTAAACATGCAATATTTTTTAAGACTGAGGTCTATTCTTTTTCCTTTTCATCTGTGTGAACAAATGTGACTATGTTGTGCTTTCAGCCTTTCCTGTGACTACCTTTTTATAACACAAATTTTGAGACAAAAATTATATCCCCTCCTAAGATAATATAGTACTACAGCCCCATAAATCTGTTATTCTACTGCAAAACGTTCATCTCCTACATAATACCACTGATTTACATATGTTTCAAGTACAAAGTAAGTAAAAAACTACTGGGCTTCTACGTTTAATTATTTGGGGTATCAGGATATAGAAGTTACTATCCTTTGTCTTATTTTATAGCTCATTTTCCAGTGGGGGGAAAGCTACCTAGTGGATAAAACATAACATAATCTCCTCTTCTAACACCTTTCTCACTGCAGTGAAGTTTATTTTAAACACTACGCACAGACATTTGGAAAATAAATACCCTTTTTCTCAATTAGCCGACGCATTCCTGCAGCTTCTCTCATGCTCTTCTCAACAGGCTGTGCACTGTCCTGACTACAACAACTTCTCTCTGCCCACTGACTCATGGAGCCACCCTCGCACATGTACAGTCTCTTCAGCAAGGCACTGAAAACTACTGCAGTGCAGTCTGAACCACAAGGAGACCGAGATCTAATCAGCTGCAGCTGACTAAGCTAAAATAAAATGCTTGCTGAGCAGAACATTCCAGTGCCATATCCTGCAATAGGAGAGAGACTTCAGGAAAAAAAATAGCCTCTCCTCTATTATCAAATAATTAACACCAAGCTGCTAAAGCCTTGAACATTTTCAATTAATATATGTGGAGCCACAGGGAATACATTTCCGAAGGCAGGGTTTTACAGAGAGAGTAAAGGTGTAATGCTTTCTGTACTGCATGTTAGTGACAAAACTAGCAGACCCAAGCAAAGACCAGTAGTGATCAAGGAATTGTCCAAAACCTGACCTATATTAGCCCAGAAGACCTTCATGACTCAGAATATCTCCATTATATAAGCATACTTCGTTCATCATTTGCATAACAAGGTTTATGTTTATTTCCCCCTTCAAGTTCAAATTTTCTTCTCAGCCTTAGCTCTCCATATCAAAGACATTCTGCTAGTCCAGCTCTCTGCTATAAAAATTAATGCAAGATGAAAAACTTAACCTGTGTGCTTTCTATAGAAGATACTTCTGCAAATCTAAAAAATCCACAGTTTTTCAATTCGTTCCCCAGTTGCTTCGTTCTGTTGTCCTAAGGTGTGCATCGACACTGACTGCTTACACTGCTTTCATGGCAAAGGTGGGTCATACAACCAGGACATCAGAATGAATAAGATTGCTCATGTCTCTATCTGAATCATGGCAGAAGGTTGCATCTAGGGGAAGTAATAGTTAAATCCCTAGAAAAAGATCTCTGCATCCTGTGGTATCAAATTTGTTATGGAAGGTCTTGGGATTCTCCACAAAATGGACTTTATGGGCAGACAGGAGTAAGGGAATGGGAAGAAATCAGGAAGAGAAAACGAGACTTGTTTCTCAGAAAACTATCCCCTGCATCCATAAGCTATTAACTGGTATTAAGTTATTAACTAACTAGTATTTTACAGACTTTTATAAAATTCCTTTCATTCATCTTCTTGTGTGTGTTATAATCTTTTCAATCCCTCTTCACAAGAGTTTGTCATTATTGCCTTCTAAATACTGATTAGATCTGCAGTACCTTCTTTGAAACTGGATGGGTGGTATCTTACACATCATCAACAGATTTGTATAAAGGCATTAAAAAAGGTTGTGTAGTTTTCATCATCTTATTCCATATGGACCATAAGAATTGCATCCCTGGTTCTATTCATCTCTGGTAACCTGCCTCCAGGCCTAAAGAAGACAATTCTGAATATCCTACAGGTAGGATACATGTAGTTGGGCAGATGCATTCTGTTTATTCTGGCATGTGCAATACTAATCTTTAAAAGGTATCAGTATCTGAGGGGAGGGTGTCAAAAGGACGGAGCCAGGTTCTTCTTGGTGCCGAGCAAGGACAAGAGGCAAAGGGCAGAAACTGATGCACCTGAAATTCCAGCCAAATGTGAGGAAGAGCTTCCTTACTGTGCAGGTAGACCAAGTGCTGGAACAGATTGTCCAGAGAGGTTGTGGATATCTCACTGGAGATATTCAAGAACCATCTGGATGCAGCCCTGTGTAATGTGCTCTAGGATGGCACTGTCTAAGAAGATGACCCACTGTGGTCTCTTACAACTTCATCTGTTCTGTGAATCTGTGTGTGATTCCTCTCTCCAGCATTAGATCACTCACCCAAAGTTTGGAAGTTTCAGGTTCAAAAACTTCCTCTCCTACAGGAGTTCCTGCATTCTTACTTGACAGCAGAATACCACAAACACCATGTAGTTAAGCCACAGGCAGAATGGGAGCACACATATTGGAATCCCTCTCATTGAAGCTTTACAGCTGCGCACAAAATTAAGACATATTCCCTAGAAAAGGGACAGCCCTGGACATGGACCCGTGTATTGTGACTAAGTAATTTTTCTGTCTTTTGTCAGAAAATATACAGGTCTTGAACACCAAAAGATGTTACTAAGCTTAATGGACCAGGAATACTGTGTGAATTTATCACTGACAGTGCTCCCTTAAAAAATAGAAAATTTCAGGTCAAAAAGACCCTGTGAATACAGATGACAGATCTTAATCAGAATTTGCCACCTTCTAAACAGGAGAGAGTGGGGCTTGGAGGGCAAAAGGAGGACCAGTAAAGAAATCAGCATCTCCTCTAGCAGTTTTGGCAAGCTGCCTGTCTTTTCCTTCATTTATTTGCCCTTGCAAGTGTTTGAAAACAAAACCCACTGGAAAGATTAAGAGGGGTTTTTTTTTGCATTAGCAATCTGTCCCATTTTTCACAATAGCCAGAGTCCCCTTTGCTAGCCAACACGTTGACTCTAATCCAAATGTCAGAAATGCTGATGGTAGCCAAAGTAACTGCCTTCAGCCAGGCCCTAAGCAGCTTCCAGCACACAATGGGCACCAAATGGCTACATGACTGATGCACCAGTGTGTGTGTCCACTCTGTGTGTCCAAAGGAGTAACTATCAAAGACTGACTTCTACAACCCACAGCGAAATGTCAGCTAAGGAGACTGTTGAGAACAGCTGAGCTTCCCTGACTGCTAACAGAGGGGAAAAAATGTTGCTGATTCTTCCTTACACACCTTCTGGCTCCTACCGTCTTCTGTCTTTATAGAGCAATGTAGGTTTCTACAGACTTATCCAGGAGAGTTTGCAACATCTGGCAATGGGCAAGTGTTAGAGGCTGAGGCCGTTCCCATGAAAGCAAATCTGTGCGACAATAGCTTTTCTCCAAGGAGCAGCATTTGTGCTAACATTAGCATCCCACATAAGGTAGATCAGTTTTGTTTTCCTAGAAGCACAGGATAAATTCAGATTCAGAATAAATCTGAATTTCATTTCACCAAGTGGCCCATAACTTCACAAATGCTGAGCGATCAAGTTGAGCTGTCAAGTAGCTGTCCTCCGTACAGACACACAAATCAATACCACTGTAGTGCACAGTGATACAACAGTACAACTTATCAGAAGATCAGCAGAATAACAGCTGTCTAGATAAAAGCTACTTTGATAGCTCTTAAAAGAAGGCCTGGGAAGCCAGACTGGTAACAACTGAGGATAGAGAAACTAATGGTCAATGAAGATCATGCAGAGTAGAAAGTTTTAATCAATCTCTAGAAAATCAGAATGAGACCTTTTTAGGGACAGACTATGCTATCTGACTATTAAACAACTTTTTGCCTCTACATTAAAAAAAGAATTAATGCTGTTTGGCATCAGATAATTGCACCTAAAATAAATCCTGAAAAGCAGTGACAGAACAGATTTCTAGAGGATTTTGCTCCACAGAATCACTGTCTTTTCCCTTTTTCAAAATCAAAGGTGTTTTCAAAACAGAAAAGTGACCAAAAATTGTAAGGCAAGATGTAAGTTAAAAAGATCTCCAAACTCAAACAAGAAATGCACAGCATCCTAAAGGCCTGGCTCATTATCTGTATTACATTCAGTGTCTTTCTGAAAAGGTAATAAGTAAGACTGAGGCTATGAATTTCAGAGGATATGAAAACAGCTAATACTTTTTATGGTACTAATCATAAAGTATGACAATGCTTCTGAAACTGTAAGAAACTGCATAGAACCTACTTGAGCAGAAAATGTATTCAAAAACTGGGCTCATGTTCTAAATTATCGTGTTATAACTCTGGAAATTGTATTCTTCGTGGATCAAGGAACAGAAAGAGAATGGAGAAAGAAGAGTCTATGTTACTGAATTGAAATAATCTCTTTGGTGAAATAATTTATAAAGTTCTTATTAAAAATCCCAAACAAACAAACACAAAACCCCACAAAAGAATTCTTATTTCACTTGTCTTCATACCATCCTTCACCTCCATCTCCTTCCTAATCCTCACTGCATTACTTGGGCAGCAATCACAACATGTTTCTCCAGACAAATGTCTTAGTCTGGTAAGTGGGACTCAATAGTGGTATCAGGCAGCAGGGACACAAAAGGACTGAACAGCCTGATGACTATTTTTAATGTTAAATGGCACTGAAGTGAATATTTATGTGGTTTTTATTGTATTATTTCTGCCAAAAAGCCTCCCCTCTTGAAGTGTGGCATGGGAGAATAAGTACATTAGATATATGAGACTTTACCCCATAAGATCCTCCTATATCCCAAACAAACTGAGACATTTTACCCCTTTCAACAGAACAGACACTCAACACTCTGGGGATTGCATGTATTTTTTTAGGAAAAGATTATATGTATTCATCCTTCTATGAGACCCATCTGTGGCAAGCAAGCAACAGCCACCAAACTGACCAGAATTACAAACAACCTTCTCCAAGTCCTGCATTCTGAGAAAGCCCCCCTCACCCACACCAACCCAAGCAGGACGCAGCTTGCAAGACACAGCTAAAGAATCTTTCGCCCTGGGAAATGCCAAAGCTGGATGTAGAGCTGTTTCCAAAAACAGGACCTGGGAGGAAAATAAAAGTGAAGTAATTTTAAATTAGAGTGAGAAACGAAAAAAACCACAGGATTCAGAAGAAGATACATCTGGAAAAATTAGTTTCTTTAATTGTAAAGAAAGAACAGTGTTCAAACGATGGACTTGAAATATAGACATAAACTGTAGCTGTTTCACTTAAGCAATTAAGAAATTTTGCAGAAAACCAAATGCCAGTTTCAATACATAATGGGCTTGAATTCTGACTGCAGAAAAAGGAAAGGAGTGGGGCTACATCTTGTAAAGGGCAGTATGGAGAAGGGTTATCCCCAAACTAAACAGCACTGACATGGAAGATCTGTAGTACATAATGTGTGTCTTTTTAAGGATAAGATGTAGGCACAACCCTTGGAGCTGCTCCCATCTACAGGTAAAAAGGCAAACACTGGCAAGGTCCAACTGAAAAGACTTGTAAAAAAATAGAAGAAAAATCCCCCAGGTATGTTCATCTACTAAAGACACAAAATCTGCTCCTTTGCTTTCTTCCCTCTCCCAACCATCCCCTGCACTACAGAGCTCTGTATTTAGCTCGTGCATTGTCAACATTTTCCAGACCCACAATTATCTTGCAAATGGAAACAGTGTGCAGACCAAAAGGTATAAGCCTAGGATGATAAACAGAGAGATGGTTTGAGCCCTCTCTGCTTGCACTGGAAATAAATCCAGGAATTCTCTGACAGACAGCTAGACCATCTTGAAGCTTTACATATTCTTATGAGTGACATAAGATGACATGGTGCTGGTAAAAGGACGAAAGATAACACTCATGTTACATGGCGCAAGTTGTGCTCCCTGCCCTTACCACTACTCCAAGCAGGCAGCACACTGAAATACTCCTGCTAGGAAATCTGCACAGGGGCAATATATACAAAACCAAAACCAGGCAAGGGTGAGAACAGCATACAAGTTGCAATTTACAGTAAGCTCAGCCTCAGAGATCAGGTCAGCCTTTAACTTCTAGCACTTTTTTTATCAAAAGTTTTAAGAATACACCAGCCTGTTTCCCCAGCCCAGAGAGAACTGGACTAGACCAGTCCCCTGGGGCTACATAAGTTACATGGCCAGCACTGGGCTCACTCTCTTTGTCAGTCCAGTTTTTACTCAGTAAGTATTGCAAGCCTGTGGAAAACCTGATCATCCTAAAGGAAATAAAAGAAAAAAAAATAAAAGCCACATCCCTCTTTAAGACAAAAGCAGGCATCCCCTCTTAGATCCTCAGCTCAGCTGAAGCCACCTGCTGCTTCTCACCTTGCAGAAAATGCAGTCCAATATAATGATCAAACATAACAACCACAAAACAAATAGAACCACAAAACCTTTCCATGCCTAACCAGTTGCAGAAACGGAAAAAAATTCCTTGAAATTAACTTACTGGCCGGACTTCCCCAGTGGTGTTGGTGTACTGACGGGCCAGACCAAAGTCTAACATGTAGCACTTCCTGTATGTTGAAGGTAAGCGGCCCATGGCAAAATTGGACTAGACAAAGAAGGAAAGAAAAAAAATCAAATTAATACCAGCAACCTAGGTAAGCTTGGCCATTTGTTAACAAAACTTTGTCATATAGCTTCAAATGCCTCTGATGGAAGCAAGTCACAGAGATTAATTTTAAGATGCATCTTAAAAATAATGATTAGAGAATCATTGCCTTGTTAAGAAGTTCACTTTGCAGATAAGAGTCTGTGGAGTCTCAAAATAACTAAAATTCACATTAGCTTTGCTAAATTTCAGCTGCTCTGAGAAAGAGCTACACTTAACACCACTAGCTCTGCAGCAAGAGCTCTATCACTTGCATAACAGGATGGAGCTACCGTAGACAAATGCTTCTGTTCATGGTTCAGCTGCTAGCATGCATTATTCTGCCCTAAATCCCAGAATCACCATCCACTGTATTGCCTGAATCTACATGAACTTTTGGGCGCCTAAAATCCACAGGGTTTGCTTCTTACTAAATTAACCAATAACAAGCATATGGAGCAGCACCTGGTTTTGACCTCGATCTTAAAGTTCTATTCTTCACCATAATGGATGGCTGCTAAAGGGTTTGTGGCCAATCACATTCAGCGACTGATTTTCAGCTGAATTTGATCATTTAAAAGCAGCTGATTTTAAAAGGAGCAAATGAGTCTGCTGGAAGGAAGGTAGTCTTGGGTTTGGTGTAGCAACAATTGTTGAGGTCAAGTAGTGAAGAGCTGTAGGAAAAAGACTGGTTTGTACAGAGAGACTTGGAATTACTGTCCTTCACTTAGGCAGATGACCAACACCATGAGTGTGTTTCTGACATGAGAAACTGTGCTCCACTTTTTGGCAATTGCTCAGAAAGGATTAAGAGGATGATTTAGCTACGTCAAATGCATGAAATAGCATTTATTCAAGCGATGGGTCACAGAGCAAGACTTCCTTTCTGAACTCCTTTAACAGTAATAATTGGTCCAAATGAGTGTTCAGAACTAGACTGCTTCATCACAGGATATTGACTGGTACAATTATGACTGACAGCTACCAACCCATCATGGAGCAGCCTCTGCCAAAACAAGCTAGTTTGCTATGCACTTAAAGGAAGCACAATCCTATATCACTATCCCGTACTTACAGAAAATAGCAACCGTGGCAGTGGCAGTGTGCAAGGAGACCTAAATGTATCTGCTGAGATCTGCCTGTATTCAGACTGTCATTATTGACTCAAGCAGAACAGACAGACATACAACCGAAGGGAAAATTTCCAAAACAACATACAGGCTTGATGTCGCGATGCAGGAATCCCACAGAGTGAATGGCTTCTATTGATTCTAGAATCTGTTTGCCTAATCGCAGCGTTGTGCTCAGCGTGAAAGTCCCTCGAGGCTGACTCCTTCTGAGATCAGCAAGATTTCGGCCCTGAAACAATCAATAAAACACTTAAACCATCACATGAAAGCACTGGCATTTCACAGCTTCAAGTGCTAACAATGCAACCCCAAAAAAGCAGACATGCTACTCAGTCAGGTTCTCACCTTACATCTGCTTTATTTCTTGTATAAGATCTTCCAGTACTTCATTTTATCTTTTAATTGATGTATTTGCTGATAAGTAGATACCAGACCATTATCTAGGGAAGTCAGCTGATGTACTTATTTGTGAAATAGGCATGGTATGGACCAGCAGTGCCTCAGACTGGATGAGACCATCATCTCCTTACTGTTAAACGCAGACTATGCGGAAGCTGATTTCAGAACAACCTTTGACTGTTCCCTGAGCCTTCTAAAGATTAAAGCAGCACAAATTTGATAAGCAAGGCATGAAGCCACTGTCTATCACAGCTCACAGAAGCAGTCTCATCAGAAACTCCCTAGTACACACTGCCTGGGCCAAGCTCAAGCCAGCATTGTTGTGGCAACACCACAATGGGGAAAGTTGTCTTATCAAGAGAATCATACCCAAAATCAGGAGAGGGGGATTTTTCCAGAGACTTTGTAGTTGTTAAAAGAAATTGCTATTTTACCTCCACTTCAATAAATTTCTAGGGAAAAACAAAAAGGCTACCAGCTATGCATGGAAATGAAGACAATTCAGCAAAAGAAAAAAAAAGTTAAAAAAGGACCAAGTAAATGCAAGAAAAATCCCAGTGTTCTAGTGATAATAGATGAAAGCAAACAAAATTCCCAACAGAGAATATATAAAAGATTCCAAACATTTGACAAGAAAACACAGATTGCTCTTCAAAGCAGTGAAATGCCATCTATTCATCCATCCATTTCCAGTTCTCAAGTTATTTAGAGACATTGAGGTGCCAACTGCAATTGAATCTTGAAGCTCCAGTCTCTCAAAGTGGTTTAACCCATATTTCACTTCAGGACTCTGGACCCTTGAACAACCACACCTGACACTGGTCAGCTAATAGGTACAACCAAGCCACAGCAGCTGGCCCAGGCTTGATCTTTAACATGAACAAAATAAGAGTAAGTCACTTCTCTAGTGCTTAACTTTTAAACTTCTGTGACAGTTTACTACAGCCAGCAGAGTTTTGTCATTGCTATCCTGAAACATGCAGGTTATTGAATTGACAGCAGATCTTTCTGTCCACTGTAAAGCTGTTCCTTGGACACCAGCTCTCTTAACCAATGGTAACATGGAAAGCAAGGCAGATTTTCTCAGAGCTGCACATTAAAAGGTGACATAAGTTTCCCCAGCTGGTTTGCAAGATGGTCTTAGACATCTGCTCTCCAGAAACAACTCAAGGTATGTGAATATCCAATACAACTACCAGGAAAAGACAGAAGACGAGCATTATTTTCCAAATAAACACCACCAGGCTGGCTAAGAAACAGAGCAGATGCAGGGAGTTGCAAAGTTTAGAGTGGAAGCCTCAGTCCCAATGACTATAAAGAAAGGGAGAACTGCAGTCCACAGCAGTCAGAGGGACACACGATAAGCCATGTCTCAGCAGGCCTTGAAGCTAAAGAATATTTAGCCTGAAGGGTGATAGTGCAAAACTAGCAAATGCTTTATGTATCAACGTCTTCATTTGCAAATAATGAAATTATTTTTAGCTCTGCCTACTCTACATGCTCAGTTACATAGCAAAAGAACAGGCTAGAAAGTAAAAGAATCCATGCAGAGAAATTTTTTGGCAAGGTAAAGACCCTTTTATCGTACTTGTTAAGGACAGGATTGGGGGGTTAGATATCTTGTTCTTCCATGAGCTCCAGATTAACCCTTTCAAGAATCATATTCACACTCACATTGCAGCAGTAGTAATAGCCAGGATTGTTTAGAGAGCAAAAGGACTTTTTCTATCCATAACAGCAGTTGGGATGCCAATGGTGCACAAAAGACAAACCCAGGCACCAGGAATTTACTAGTTTTATATGCCTTGCAAAGCAGAACTATACTTCAAAAAAATTAAAAGTTTATTTTAAAGAAGTACTGGGGTCTGCTGGTATCCGTTTTACTTCCTCTACTGTCTAGCACTAGAGTCACCATGTGGTAGCTACCCAAGTATTCACCCATACTGACTTAATATCAGCAGTGTTCAAGCAGGAGTAAACATTTTCACAGCAAAAAGTGTTCAAGCGAGAGTAAACACTTCCACAGCAAAAGCCAAGCTACTGCTGCTCTTGGGAGAGACATGGGAGACAGAGATCACGGCCTTTCATAGAGAAACTGCTGCTCATGTGACACCACTGGCTCTCACTGCACTCCGCGCTCTGATACAAGACATGTATTTTGAATGCTGCATCACAGTGCTCAGCAGGAAATATTTCAAACAGCTGCCACTGCTGCTCTGGATTGTTCCTGCAAGCATTCTGAATGGAGTGCTTTTCCCAGAAAGCTGACAGAAAGCCATCTCAAGTAGAATGGCAGAGCCATGAAATATTTTAGTGCATCTTGACAACTGGAGCCATCCCAACAGATGTCACACCACCCCTTCTACTTGTCTCCCATTCCACTCTTTTTCTGTGCACAACAAAGCCCTTAGACAGGTGTTTGGCCTTATTCTCTCACTGCAAATCCTCTGCTGTGATGCCATCTCTGTGGGACAGAAGGGAGAGGTGAAGAGCAGAACTCACCTGAAGCTGCATGACCACATAATTGAATTTTTCATTTCTTCCACAGCCAATAAATCTGCAAACGTGATCCTTCCCTGAAAAGGAACAGAAACATACAGAATGGAACTAAGACAACAATCCTGTGATCATGATTTTTAGAAAAATGGCTTCTGACCCAGGTCTGGTAACCATAAAGTGGTATCACATAAGGAGTTTTGCAGAACAGACTGATTATGTTTCTCCTTCCCAGTCTCATAGCACAGTAGAATATTGACATTCAACAAGAAAGCTGCCCGTGACATGGCCATGAGTGGAAATCAGTGTCAGGGTTCCTCAAATCCTCAAACTGACACAGATCACAAGTGAGAGTGTGACAAACTGCAGTTCGTACCATCACCACGTGCACACAACAACACCACAGCTACCACCACCCCTGAACTGAAGTGTGAGTAACACACATGACCACGTGGTTTCACAGGTTCACTGGCAGCACAGCTCAGCTCTACTCAGTAAATGCTGACTTGTACATACCACCACTACACTTGCCTATTAGCACTGCTTACCCTGCAACAGCTAATCTAACGTTACTTCAATGTGGGCAAACCGTGATTTTAATAGTCAGAGGCATCTGGAAAAGAAAGATGCCTATGGAAAAATTCCATTGAAACATTCAAGCAATTCCATAACAACAGAAGGAAATAACACAAGCAATTCTGTGTCAAGTTCTGACATGGCTTTAGAGAAGTACACACTACACCTATTCAGGCAAAATCAAACAAAATCAGCCACCTCACAATACTCAGCTAGTCCTCAGGGAGGAAGCAGAGGCTGTGGTTTCAGACCCTGACCTGGAATGGATTTGTGATGGTTTGCTCTCTGGATTATCAGAAGGGGAAGTATGAGGCATGTGTTCCCCTAAAAACAGACTACTGATAACAGAGCAAGGGTTGATGCACACCACAATGGTGAATGCTTGGTTCCTGGTGGGGTTTCTAAGCAGGGAATGGGGTGAGAATCACTGCATAGCTTTGCCCTATATGTCTCTGTAGCACTTGAGCAATGGTGATTTGCAAACCAAAGCTTACTGTTTGATATTTTAGAATTTTAAATAAAAAAAAGGAAAAACATGAACACATACAGTAATCAGTAACTGCACTGCCTGTAAACACCTTCAGGGCCCTGCTATTGCTGTCATTGCACACCATAGGTCTGGGGCATCAGAAACTGCTGGGGACATCAAGATATGACAGAATAGGGATGTGGAGGGTGGCAGGAGACAAAGAAGCAGCTTTCTCACTCGAGAACCAGAGCTTTGACCAGACCAATAGATACAGTTGTGGAATATGGAGCTTCATCCCAGGACTCCTGGTAAGAGCATAAAGATCCTGTCCTCCAGGGCCCACCAGCACCCCACAAAAGAACACCCATACTCTCTCTCCTACCATGAGGAGATAACAGAGCTGCCGGCAACCAGAACTGGAGGGACAGAGACTCTGGCTACTCCTTAATCCTTTCAGAAGAACAGGTTTAAAACAAACAAATCAACCAATCCCAATATCCACCAACATCTGGTTAGATGAACAGGAAGGTTAGGTGTTTGCAGAGCTTTCATGTCTCTGGCATGGACATTATCTACTTTCAGGACTGAATGTGCATGACCAAACTGAAACCACCAAGGAATGTCACAACCCACCATATGTCAGGAAAAGATATTCAGAGATAAGGAGAATACCCTCTTCAGTATATGTCAGGGCAGCCTGCATGCTCTTCCCTGATCCTTGTTTCTCACATAACAAGCCCATGGCCCCTGTTGTGCCCATGGGTACTGGGTGCCACTGGTTTCCTGCTATTGGCAACTTCATTGTGAATTCAGTGTTGATTTTGACAAACAGGTTTTTGGTTTTCTGAGAGAACTCCTTGAGACACTGTATGGAACTAGCACATATCCTGCCCTGGGCATTACCAGACTCAACTATCCCGCACATCCTCCTGCCATGGGTCCCAATATGCTGCTTGCTGATGTGAAGAGACCCTCAAAGCCAGATTTGTGGCTACAAAGTCGACATATCTGAATAACCTTAGAAAGAACCTGTTATGTTTCTTTAGGAGCTCATGCTACTTCTGTGCTACAGCAAACTGGCCATCCACACAGGTTTCAGACAGGATAGGCAGGTCAGTGCCAGCTCACACTCAACCCAGACATGATTCTTAGATTTGCACAGACCAGCCTGGCTTACTTACAGATACTGTGAGTCCCACTTGGCTTTGTTTGCCTTTCAGAGCACCAGGAGATGGATATTGAGGCAACAGCCAAAACAATGACTGTTTCTAGTTACAGTGCAAGGTATTGTGTGGCAAAAAAGGGTAAAATAGTAATTTTTGACATGCTTTTATTGTTCTAGATGCTTGCACAGCACAGATAGGCAGGACACCATGTGTTTTTTACTGCTGTAAAACTCAAGACAACATTAAAAACCAACCCTCTGACAGGTAGAACCTGGCCATCTAAATCACTAATCTCAGCAAAACAGGAACGATAGTGTCCAGTGATATGACTCAAAACACATCCTTGCTAATTTGATACTTCTTCTTTTGATTTCAAATGTATTTCTGAGACCTTTTGGTTTTGTTTTTTTGTGGGTTTGTTTTGTGTTTTTTTAATCAGTTTCCTCCATAGCACTACTGGTTTCTGGATCACACAATTTTACCAAAAGAAAAAGCATTGAAGGTTTTAGTTTATTATCTTTGAAAATTGTTTGCATGTTTAGGATGGCAACATGTTTCCACTTTCTATAATGTTTGAAGATAATGAATTGACTGACAGTTCTGGATGACCTGCATCCCAAACTGACTTGATTTTATACTGAATCCTCCTTTCCAGCTTAAAACGGGCTTGGACCTGACCTGTTTGTCTTGGGAATTTAGGCTTTCTCTGGAACAGCTCTCCCATGCACTATTCTGCAACACAAACACCAAGAAAATAAGAGAAAAGGGGGTGAGGGAAAACTGTGCCAATTTCTGCATGAAATAAAAAGAATACAACCAAGTGTAGAGAAAGCAGGCCACATTTAGAAGTAGTGCATATACAGCCAGCTGGTCATATAGATGGGATAAATGCTTGTATCATCAAACCCTTTGGGTTCTGGAAGATTTTACCCATCCTTCATCTAAAGGAGGCAGCAGATTACAACTGTCTGCTCTCTTGGAACAGCTCATGCCATGCTGAAGTAGCAGATGGAGGCTGACAGTCAGGTGTGACTTAGGGATTCCTACAGATCAGTCCTGAGGCTGAAGTGCACAAGAACAGTCGTGTCAATAACCTCCCGTGCAGCCAGGATGATGGAACTGTCTTATTTCCCTTTAAGGCAGCAGGAAAGAGCCCCCACTTCTCATACATGCCCTCCTCAAGCATGGAGATCATAGCACAGAGAGCATCAAAGCATGAAAGAAAAGGGAGAAAATAAAAGTTTTTTCAAGGTATGCTTAGTATGAGAAGCCTCACAACTATTTTGCTGTACTAACTGCTACATGATACTTGCTCCTTTGTTCTGCTCAACAGCCACCTTGATATTACAGAGGATCAGAAGTTATACCATAGAAAATATGCTCTATATCTGTATTTGTTTATTTCTTAAACCATACAAATATCTTCCAACAAAGTAAAGAAAAGAGCAATGGATCATAAAGAGTTTTGTCCTGTTAACTAACACTGGAGGAATAAGGCAGCCTGATGCTGACCTGAGGAAAGTTGCAGAGTGTTTTGTTTCACAAGCATTTAGTTAAAGCAAAATTTTAATGTTCAGCCACAGAAAAATATTCTTTCTACAGCTCTCTTTTAACTACAATGAACACAATAATCTCTCACATAATATTGGGTAAGAATTACAAATATTTCAGTCACTGAAATGGTCTTTACCATTGTCATGATTTTGCTTTGTGCTGCTAGAATGTTAAAAAATTGTTCCTTTTTCCTTGCCTGGTGGGACCGGTTGGTTCCCAAGCAA
>JAWWES010000115.1:9522883-9552851 GCA_035583135.1 Lophotriccus pileatus
GATTGGTAATTGCTTAGGGGGAGGAGTTTTGGGTCTCCCCTGTGGTTTGGTCTCAACAAAACACTTGTGTCCCACTCTAACGGAGACAACCATCCTTGTTCTGAAGAAACTTAAAAATTATAGTCAATAGTTATGTTCTCATGTATAAAAATAACTTCAAGTATTTGGAAAACCCTTCCACCCTTGGATAGATACTCATCACCTTGTAGAGATGTGATTAAAAGCCCCATTTTAATACTTTAAAACTTTCATTACATGAAAAACTTTCATTACACAGAACTTAAGAAAACTAAATTATGATTCTTTTTTGAGTCTATTTTTTCACAAGTATCAATTTCAAACTGCTGGACACCAATATTCATTCCAATCTTCTACTCCTTTAAGTTCTTAAATATTCTTCATGTATTTTCAATGTAGCAATGAAACTAATAAAATAAGTACTAGGAATGAAATATGTGACATTATAATTGCAATTTGAAGTTGGTTTTTTGTTGTTACAGTCTCCATATTTCCTGTGTTTTCACCTGCAGGAAACCAGTAACTGCTCTTCTCCACAAAGGAGTTACAAAATTAAAACTTTTTATTTCATGCAAAAATTTTGTGATTCAGCTCCATTGATTAGCTGTCTCGTTCCCAACAGATCACCCAAAACACTAAAGTAACTTCTGCTGTACGGATTATCATAAATCTCTGTGCAACTGTTATTCCTATTACTGCCACCTTACCAATTCTTGCATTTTCTCCTGCACAAGACCAACACTGACGTAACAGCAGGAATTCTGCAGTGCCCACCAGGATGGTGGCAGGGAAAGGAGAATGTAACATTAACAAAAAGTATCAGAGCACTGGGTTTGTTCAGCCTTTAGGAAGGCAACAGAAGGGAAACTGTCTGCTGATTGGAGCCACCAAACAGAAGAGTGCAGAGAAGACGGTGCCTGACTTTTCCTCAGAGGCTGTCCTGGTTTCAGCTGGGATAGAGTTCATTTCATTTCATTCCTAGTAGCCGGTGCAGTGCTTTTGTATGTAGGATGAGAATAATGTTGATAACACAGGGATGTTGTGGCCGTTGCTCAGTAATGCCTACCCTAAGTCCAGGACTTTTCAGTGTCCCTGCTCTGATGCACAAGAAGCCAGGAGGGAGCACAGATGGGACAGCTGACCCAGACAGGCCAAAGGTATGTTCCACACCACAGAATGTCATGTCCAGTATATAAACTGGAGGGAGTTGGCCAGGAACCACAAATTGCTGCTTGGGAATGGGCTGGGCATTGGTCAGAAGGTGGTGAATCACTTGTTTTTCTTGGGGTTTATTCCTCTTTCTTTTTGTTATCTCCCTTTTCACTACTACTATTATTGCTATTATTTCAATTAGTAAACTGCTCTCCTGTCACCCCACAGGTTTTGCATTTTTCCACTTCTCCTCCCCATCCCACCGGAGCAGGGGAGTGGTGAGCAAGCACCTCTGAGGTACTTAGTTACCAGGTAAGGTTAACCCAGGACAGAGGCACACAGAGTGGCACTGGCCAGGAGCTGCAACATGGGAACTTCCCACTTGGTGTGATTTCTTTTTCCCTCATGAAGATGATCAGACCCTGGAACAGGGACCCAGAGAGTCTGTAGGATCTCCATCTTTGGAGATTATCCAGAAAAAGCCAGAGCTACCAGATCTATTTCTTTTCTGGTTGGAGCAGGAGGTTGTACTAAAGACCAGAGGTCCCCCCTCCAGCTTAAATTTTCCTCTGGGTCTATTTGTGTCGCATCCACTTTTTCTTTAAGGCCTGCCTCTAACATCAGAAGCAACCTCTGACCTCTCTAATCATAAATGCAGCTTAATTTCAGAATCATCAGTCAAGTTTTGGTTTATGCAGGTAATACATGAAGAATCAAAATCATTGGAATACTGTTGGCCAAAAATAACCACCACGGCACAGCGATCCAGCAGCTCAACCCCGCAAATAACTGCCTAGAAAAAGCCCAAGTGCTTACTGACATAACTTGTTCGAGCACTTGGCACTGCTGGGGTCACTGTCATAAGGTGTGGACATGTAGCTATACAATTCCTCTCACTGGCATATGGAAAGCCCACAGTTCTTTCTCAATCCTCTATGTTTTAAGATACATTTTACAGCTATTCCCTTCTTTATTTGCCTGTTAGTGTCAGTGTCAGCTTATCACAGATATTGTGGGGATATTGAATCCACTTCTGTACAAATACTGTAAAGAAAAAGATCCAGCAGGACTAGAAAATGACATGTTTTATTTTTGTCATCTTCTAACTTTACTTGGAAATGGTGTCTGTAGCTTGGCAGAGCTGACTTGCATACAGTTCTCCTTTGGGGTTAGCAAGTTTCATCTCTGGACAGACAAACTAGCTGACTTGTCAACTCAGCTGGACAAAGGAGTTTTTAACATGAAAGACAATAAATTCTATGCTGGAATTGAGGCTTAAATAACCACATTATTCAATAGTAATCAGCTAGGATTTAATCATTTGGGTTAACTTTGCTAGTGCTTCTAATTATTAAATTATTAAATGAATTAACTAATGGATACAAAACATAACAGGCTGGTCATCATCTTCCAATCAAATGGTAAAAGGTGAAACTGCCTGACCTTGCATGGCATAATTTCCTCCAGTTGTTTCCCAAGACCACTAACAACTTTAAGATGAATAATTGATAACAGATTCCACACAGGTAAAGGGACAATAGCGCAGGAGCAAGAATTCAACACAGCCCCTAAAAAGGTGTGTTTTAAATCTGTTTTCATCCATCCCATGACCTTCCCCCATCCCATGATACCATGGTTGACACAGAAAACATGTAGCTCAAATGCCACATTTTATTCAAACACTCTTTCCACATGGAAAAATGCGGTGCTGGGTAAAGAGGCTCAAGCTACATCAAGTCTCTGAATCTGCCATCCTGTGATAGCCTAAAAGCCTGTTAAGGATAATTTATTCTGCTTGGTAGTCTTCACAGATATCTTGGTTACATCAGTCTAGCAAAACACTGTAGAAACATATAAACCGTGTCTGCAAAAATAATAGAAACTGAATTTCAGAGGGTTAAAGGCACCACTTTAAGACAAAACTCTCACATATGCAAAAAGAAAGAAAAAAAAACTAGGACTGGCAAATAAGAAAAAACAAGTAAGATCCTTTTTCTTCCATTATTTTGCTAGGAAACTCTTACCTGTCCAACCCGTGGCAATAAAGAGGGAACAGGCAACACAGACTTGTTTCACTGTCTGCTGTAATAAAATCAGGTACTCAAAAGCTACAATGCCTGTGACCAGGCTGCATCTTGCACAGCTACTCAATATGCAGAAGATCTCTGCACTGCAGGATAAAAATAATCAGAGAATCAGAGCCCTACGCAATGAGATTGGTTATACTGAAAAGAAGGCATTTACAAAGAAAACAACACACTGAAGAGAGCTCAGCAATATCTGGCTGCTGAGTGAGGTCTAAAGCAAGTATATGGAGCCTTGTAGCCTCACACCAGGGCAACACTGCCACTGCAGATGAACTGAAAAGAGTGCCCAGCACCAGAATAATTGGGCCACTTTAAATTACAATCTGCCAGGCTTCTCCAAAGAGAATCCTAGTATAGGAAACCAAATGCTGTGGCTACATCCATATTTTGGAGAGCCTATGGACCAGAAGGCATACAGAGTGCTGCACTGTCCTGGTCTTACAAGTCCCCAGAGTGCTCCTAGAGAGAGCTATCAAGAAGTAGGTAAGGACAGGGAAAATATTTTTGAATTCACAGCACCTGCTTCTGAGCCTCATACACCTGAGCTGAGCACTTAGAGAGGACACAATACCTGGTTTGGCATGTAAGATAGTTTCCTCAAACCCCTCTCTGCAGCAGCCCACTGGATTTAATCAGGGATACTGGTTTACAATTTTTGCAATTAAGGCTGCTGTTAGAAAAGCAGACTGAGACACCCAAGCCAAGCACCTCAAAACTATGCCAGTGCTGTTCTAACAGAGATGTGGCATTTTGATTAACCTCAGAGATGTCACAGATGGGAAACTGAGTCCAGATAGTACTTCACGAATGCTCCTTGGCCAGCTGAACGTTGCTTCACAGCAAACCCAGGGTGGGGAAAAAAGTCACAGAGAGAGCAGGCAGGTTTCTGTCCATTTCTATTTCAAAGGAAATAGAACAAATCAGTATTTCAGAGGGTTAACAAAGCACTGAAGGGATGGAAAAACATCTACTCATCTAGAAATGACAGTACTCTTCCTTCCATGTGTTTAATCATAGGAAACCATCCCACTTTTTCTCCTCATGATTCCAAAGAACAGAATCTCAGAGTTTATAAAAGCACTGAGCAAGTCCCTTTACAGCAAGTCCCTGTGCTGCCTTCAATCATCACAACTACCGTGTGTCAGTGTTCAAAGAGTGGCTTTGGGTCATGTAACGTTTTCTGAGCAAACAGACCCAGAAGTTTCATTTCAGGTGCACACCAAATAGTCCCCAAATCCTAAAGCAAGCCAACAAAGGGTGCCTCAGACAGGGGGGCAGATTAAAACTAACTCAAAGCAAAATTCCCCAAATACATGAAGCTTATAGTGTAAAATCCCCAATATCTTTTATTGTTACCTTTTTTCCTATTTTTACTTTATTATCCCTATACTTACAAACTCCATGCACACATTTCTTGGTGCTGTCCACCATTAATTTTTCCTACAATTTCCATACTTGCATGTATATAAGAATCTATGTCTGCAAAAGTCTATTCTCTAAGGTGTTTCCTTGGACTCTTCATAATACCTGGTAGCTGGGAACTGCAGAGCAGCCTTCTTCAAGGAAGGAAAATTTTCTGATCCTTCAGTCCTGTATATTCCATCCATGGAAGGGACAGATAAGATAACCATGCCTGACAGCAGTGACGAAGCAACTCCTGTAGTTAGGCCAAAAGGGTTGCTCAGGCTGGTGTTGATAAAAGACAGAGGACTTCACCTACAGCAGGCAGGTGGTGTCATCTCAAGTAAAAGAGAGATCCATGTTCATAAGCTGTAGTTGCCGTAATGCCACCATGTGGTGAGGATTTGGAAAGAAAGAAAGATTTTCATGGAAGGGGCCTGGCATCATGGGTGATCCCACCTGCTTGTGTTGCAGTGAGGATATCAGTAAAATCAGGTGCTGGGGAGGGTGCAGGCCTCCTTCAGCAGCAAGGACAGGAGTACACATTGCGATCCTGAGGTCAGCATTTCTAATGGTACCAAAAAGAATGCAACTTCCCTGTTCCCCAAGCAAGCTCACCAACACAGAGAAAACAGCTTTGGTTCAACAGTGCCAAGCCCCTTTCAGAAGGCAATGTAAGCCAAACAGTGTTTGACAAGGATGAAAATAAAAAGGCCAGATAGAGAAACACTAGAATGTCCTGAGCCCTGCAAGTCCAGCCTGAACAAGGAAATATTCTACAGCAACTGTGTGCAACCAGAAAGTTTTGATTTTGACTAACACAGTCCATGGGATGCAATAAAAAGACAAAAATTTTACTAAAAACCTTTCTTGGGTAAAGGCACAACAGGACAACTGAGAGCTTCAGCTCATCAGCTGCTTGAGCAAGAAACTTTCTAAACTGACTTCTCAATCGTGTTTTACCCTAAGCAAAAAAGGGCACCATTGCTGATGTTTCTCACACTCAAGACAGTAAATGGATTCAGAGTTTTGGCCAGAGGATGATCTGTGATCCTTGTAATTAACAATGCAAGTCAGAAAGAATTCTGCCTTTGGGAAACATATAATGTCTACACACAGAAAGAAAAGGCAATATACAGCTAGAAAAATCAAATCAAGTATGAGCAGAACTGAATGATGCTACAGAGCAGTTGAGATACTGCCATGACCACGTGTGATCTCACATGGCCAAGCACAAGTATGCCAGAATCATTTGTTTTGGAAGGCACCTCTTGAGATCATCTAGCCCACCCCCTTGTCCAAGCAGAGACAGCTACAGCATGCTGTCCAGGGCCACATGCAGCTGAGTTTTCAATATCTCCAAGGACAGAGACACAACCATTCCTCTAGGTAACCTGTGCCAGCATTTATTTGACCACCCTCAGAACAGAAACTACACACAGTGTTTATTAGAAGGAATAGAGATTCTAGAGGAGAGAGTTCCCCAGTTGTTCTGTGTGGACTGCTAGTGCAGACAGGACACTGTGAGGGGCCTACCTCCAGCTATGTTCCTTATGTGGCTATTCCACAAAGTGCCCCAGAAAGCCTAACTGTTGGCAACAGCCTGCAGTGCACACCAATCAGGAGCTACCGCACTGAGAGGTCAGGCTGTACCCAAACCAGGTCCTGAGGTAGGTCTGCAGGATGGGCAAATGGCCAATCTTCTCTATACCAAATTCTGCCAAGCTCTAGCAACTTGCTAGACTCTGATTACAAGCTCTGAAAAGAGCAGCAGCTCATTAGTCCTTTAAGGCTGCTGTGACACCTAAATAGAAAACAATAACAGTGTACTATTTAAGAGGGACTGCAACGCTCAGTTCTACCAGAAAAATACAGAGGAATTTTAGACAACATTGTTCCCTTGCTTTTCATCTAGAAACCCATGAATTAACCATATCACCTATGGTAATACCACCAACTTCCTCCCTCCACCAACTGTTGGATAAAGGCAGCATCTCCCTTTCTGAAATGTTTCTCACCTCTTTGCAACACTCACAGTAAAAACATATACAATACACGATTCCCAGCGCTCTCAACCCAATTTCTTATTTTAACTTTATCATTTATTTCTGTAAAGCATTTGGGGATTAACCTTGAACCCAAAAAAAGCCAAATTCTTCACAGTACAGCTTGATTTGTAAAACTATGGTTGAAGTAATGTGTCATTCTTAAATGCAGGGTAGCTGCTGCATAGCCAAATCTGCTTCTTTGGTCTTTTCTGTCCCTTAATATTTACTAACTGCCTTGCCAGGGGACTTGTCCTAATTCCACACACCACCACTCCCTCTTCCCAATTACAGCATCATGCTGCGTACAAATGTGGGTGTTTTTTCAAGCATTTGGTATTCTCAACTATTTTCCAGAAATAAACACTGATGGCAGCACACATGTATTAGTCAATGCCTTGCACATTTTCTGATGCTAGTCCTGACTTGGTGATTTCAGGTCACATATTTCAAGCATTCTCTGCCCTGGATATAACACATATTGACACTAGCCAGCATGATAACATTGTCTCTTGGCACTGTAATATCCAGCATTCTACACAGTCATACCCTCAATTCAATTCAGAGCATTCCAAGTGTACAACTAAATTAAAAAATCTCAGTCACTGCCTTGGCTTGCCCTCACTCCACTGTTTTCAGACCTCAAACACCTGCTTTGCTGTTCTCTGGGAGCTTGTGTATCCAGGCCTTTCAAATATCAACAGCAAGATTCCTCTAACGACCTGGGTTGATTTCTCCTTTACACAGCTCAGCTGCATCTATTACAACACAGTGTATTCAAAAGAGGCCTATCAGTCCTCCTCTTAGAAGATCTCAAACGTGGAAAACGATTTGACCTTCAAAAATAATTCAGTGACTTTTACCTAGAGGCGATCTGTCACAAACACTGAGTAACCTGTCTCTCAAGACCTGCAACAGTCTCACTCTCTAATTCAATCATATCTCTGGAGATTTTGTACAAGAGAAGAAGTATAGACACAAACATAAGGCCACAAAACTATCTCTGAAGCATGAGCCCTAGTGATAAGGTTCCTATTCACTGCCTGAACAGAAGGGGATTCCTCAGCCCAAGTGGGAATCCCGCAAAAAGGAACATCCCTTGAAAAGCATATTACACTAAAACATAGGAACTGTTTCTGTCAATAGCTGGCCATGCTTTAACAAGGAAATCCATGCACAATGCACTTCAGCAAACAGCAGTTCTCAGTCCCTCAAGGGCAGATTTGGAAATTCCTTGTTTACATCCTCCCGTAGCAATCAGTTTACAGTAGAAGACCTGTTTACTGTTCCTTCAGCCAGGAACAACTGCAGCAAGACAGCTCCCTTGCACCCTTTGGTGTTAAAATGTATCTCATCTCGGTTGCAAAAGCCTTTGGGATACTGGCTGATTTCTTTCACCCTAGACTTTAAAGATCAGCAAATTAACTTTTAGCCCTATTTATTATAGTTTGATCTCACCAAACAGAAAACAGCACCCTGATATAAAGCAAGTCCCTCTTCAGTGTAGTATCTTCAATGGCAGCAGGGCTGGATACGAGCCAAGGAAGGCTCCCATTTTGCTGCTTCCCAGTCAGTTTGAAATCTGCTTAAAAGCTTTGCCAGGTTCAGCCATGGAAATTGATGGTCTCAAGGCTGACTTCAACATCCAAACCAATATAAAGCTGTGTTAAGGAAAATTAAGAATATCACTTTACACTTTGCCTTCAGAACAGCAAGGTAATGAAAAATTAGCTAATTGTCAGCTTCCCTATACTTCATGTTTTCCACTTTTTGCACTCATCTACTAGTCAACCATTTTACTTGGAGACTCCATCACGCTTACAGTGCTCTCGGTCCTCTGTGAGGCAATCAGCTAACCTCATTTCTTAGTCAGATGTTGCTTCCTCTATTTCTTATTTTCTAATCAGTATCACTAGATTGCAGAGACCAGTGTACCACTAATTCAGTTTAAGTCTACTCGTTGTTCTAACAGCCTGGCAGACAAAAGTAGTCCCTGTTTTTGGAACTCACTGGACTTGTGGAATGTAATAACCTTCTGAGCTGCATGACTTTACATAACATTACATATAGATGAAAGCTGAAGAGAAAATTATAAAAAACATTTGTAACTTTGGATTCTAGCTGTTAACATGCACAGTGACTTAGCGCTTCCAAAGGCCTTTCTGCCTTACCTTGCAGCTTTTTCAGGACAGCCACTTCCATCTTGAGAACTTGCTTGGGCTGCTGGGCTGATTCTACCTTCAAGGCCACATTCTCACGGGTCAGCAAATCCATTGCCTCGTAGATCTCCCCAAAGCCACCACCACCAATCTTCTTCAACTAGAAAAGTACAAAGAGATTTGGTACAAATGTACATGACAGAGAACATCAAATTGGCTCCCACAAAGCCAGGCATTAGCTTCTTAACTGTGTAGAGAGAACAAGCTCAGTTCCCAATCTGTGCTGAATCCCTTCACTGCACAGCTAGGCAAAAGTCCAGCTACCCACTTGACTGTGCTATGTATAAATTCTTTGCTGTAATAACAAAGAACAAGCCTAGCAAGTAATGACATGTGATACATTTAAAAGCAAATGGTAATGCCTATTATCTCTGTCATGTTCCTGCCAAAATTCAAGGAAAGACACTTCAAGGAGGTAGCAGAACCACTATTCAGACCACGGTAGATAAAAACTGTCATTCCCTCTCAACAAATAAGTTTCTGCAGTAAAACATAACCATGGTAGTTGGAACTAAGAAATAAGTTAAATGAAGTTTACATCTCATTCAAAGGATTTTAAGCCCAGAACAAAACATCCACAGGAATATTTTACAAGATGCTTGACCTGCTCTGCTAGTGAAGTTGCTTCATTGTCACATTTCAGAGAACTGTAAACTGCATTGCCTCAAAATAGTTGCATACAAACCACCCATTCAGCTTCATTGTTTCTCATTCTCTTGCTCAATTTTCTAATTTTTAGTTTGAAGCCCAACAAAATTATGGTTTTTGTATCTCTGACCAAAATTAAAGACTGTTTCACAATAGAATTTCACTACTTCAGCTGACATAAACTCAAAGCTAAAGAAGTCTAAGTTTCAGCACATTTGATATGTACCTACTAGAGATAGATCATCTGCCTGTTCTAGAGTAGCCTCCCACTTAAGAGAGCAAGTCGGGATCCTCTGCCTTTCCTGGAAGGTGTTTCCTTGATCCTCCCTCTGCTGAGACTTGACAGCATATGTGCATATATTTATATATGAGCACGTATAAGACAGACTCCTAATGTGTTGCAAGTGTCAATGTCTATGCCAGGAAAAAATATTTTATATTTTTTTCGCTTGGATATATTTAAAGCACACTGTGCTGTCCAGGAAGAAATTCAAGTTTACAGCAAAGATAGATCAGAGCTCCCTTGATCTGCTTAGCCCTTGTTCACTGAACCCAGCTGCAGCCCTTCCCTTCAGCATTTTGTGTTCCCTCTGTGTTAGGAACTGCTCTGGAAGCCCTGAGCGCTTCTTCTTTCCAACATCAGCAATAACACTCCAACAGAAAAAGACATTTCAGTCACACAGTCAAACATGGATCTTACATAATGTATAACGAGGTTTAAGATGATATATTAGTGTCTTCTGCACCAAAGAAGGCCTGTCCTGTGCATCTGTCCAGTTTGCTGCAAAAAGGGCCCTGCCTACCAAGGGCAGGGTTTTTTTCTTCCTAAGGTGACCCAAAATCATTTGCTTTTCTGGCTCACAGGTCAGGAAAAACATGAAGAAGGAAGTATTTTCCATATTAAGGGCCTGACTATTGTCTCTCTGAGGCTATTTCTTGATAACCCTACGAAAGCTGCTATCCACAGATATTCTTCTTTTTGACATTTTTCCTCACAGCCTGCCACTGGGCTAAACAGGCATATTCATACAGTAAAAAGCCCAATAACTAGGTCACCACACATATTTTTCATAAATAATTACAGTGCAGCCCTATTTCCACTTGGAAATTCACCCTAAGTAAGCTGGCTGCTAAAAATCTTTCTATCAAAACAATGCTACATTTGGCACAGCAACAACATGTCAGTTAATACCTCAGGATTCAGCACACAAGATCTTCTGGTGCCTGACGTATTAATGACACAGAAGAGAAAGGGAAAGGGACAGAAAAAAGCTGCAGAAGGCAAAAAGTTTAGTTGGGATCTGGAAGGACTTTGAGGAAGAGTAAAAAACTCTCAGTTGGAACATGGGTAACATAACAAGCAGAAGTCAACAGTAATAAATACAGCACAGCATAGCTGGGATGGAGAAGAAATATAGGCTACCCAAACATCTCAGTGGGTACATAATTCAAGAAATGGATCTGGGAAGAAAAATTACTGAGCCAGCACATAATGATCCTTTTCCATTCATTGGCCCTAAAAGGGACAGCTCCAATGTCCAACACAGTTGTCAAAATGCAAAAGTACTACAATACAACTGGAACAACACAGTAATATGACTAGGCTAGTGGCACTATTAGGATCTGTAGGAAAGTCTAGTCACATACAATGAAAATATTGAACACCTTGCTGCTAGAGGCTCTCACTGAGTTAGAAGCCATTCATTTCGGGACTAAAAGAATGATCAGGAGCTGAAGAAACTAAGGAAAAAACTGAGGAAAAAACTAGGACTACTACCTCAGAAAAAACAAAAGTATGTGTGCATCAGAGAAGCAGGTTCAGGAAGAATAGTACAATATTGAGACTGCACACCTGGGAAAACAGCCAAATTGGAAGAAACGTAAAAGTCTATAGAGAAACAAAAGCGAAATGACACGAGGTCAAGATTGGAGTTTCTGCTGAATCAGAAAACTGATTTTATACACACATTCCAGCCAATGGAATGCTGTCAAAGCTGCCTTTGCTTCCTCGTGTCCTTTCTTACCCTCTTATGGAAATTATTCTCTGGCATACTTTTCCCAGCACACCAGATGGTTCTATTCAACATTACCAGCACTGCCATCCTCCTTGATTTTTCAGCAACACCCAGAGGCCATCAGCAGCCATTTTCTTTTCTTTGCTGCAGAGGAAGTTGTTGCAACTCAAAGTCTTGGCTGAGGTCAGGGGCTTATGACATGTGCATTTCCTCATTGCTTGGGTATTCTGTGGCAGTTCACTGCCTGAGGTGAACACAGCACAGCCTTCTGCTGGACACAGAGAAGAGATGGGCATATACCACTCAAAAAACCCAAAAGCAATAATGAAACTGCAAACAGTCAAGAAAGAGAATGAAACATCTAACTAGAATGACCTAAATTGTAATCATGAGTCATCAGCCTATGCTAAGCCTCACTGTCCCAGACATATTCTATTCTCATCCTGTTTCCTACCTTCCATCAGCCCATTTACTATTAAGACTGGGATACAGGCTGAAAGAACCAGCAGGATTCATTCTACCTAAATGCACAAGCCCCTGAGCATGAGTTGAGTGGCCAGGTTTCCACTACAGGCTGTGGGGACAAGTGAACATTTCATCTGATCAAGCACAGGTTTGGACTTGCACTCAGACAATCAGTAGTTACACAGGACAGAGATGGCTCCCTTTGAAGTCTCCATTAAATGTTGTGAATTATTTTGGATTTATCCTGAAAAAGCCTCTAGTAGCACAATCCTCCAGAGCCTATAAAAATCCAACAACAACAACACACAGCCTTCTCACTAAGCAGAAATCAGTATTCTCAGAGAGGCAGTTCAAAAAACCAAGGCAACACACAACCCCAACCAAAAATAGCTTTGAATTACAAATTTAATCTTTTATTTCAGAAGCATATACGACACCACTGCTCTAAGCAAAGTCTGCCTTCCTAGGATATTATATAAAGACCAGACCTTCCCAGGATAACCAAGGCAGGAGTGGTTCAGTCTCAGGATCGGTGGCAGGGTCAAGGAACAAGAATGTGTGCTCTGAATCCAAAGCAAAGGACCAAACAAAAAGCCAGCAATCTACAGTGAACTCAGCCAGGGTCAAGGCTGTCATCCATAGGCTTCAAAGGTTTGACAAGGTCAAACAGTGACTACTGTGACTGCCTTTTAGGAGCACTTGCATAGTCAAGCCTGCAACTCCTTTAGCCCAACTCAGTGGGCTCCTTGATTCGGAAATGGCTAAAAGACCTTATCTGACTTAACAGGAGAGGACGAGTTGAGTTGACCTACATTCATCAAACTCTCAAGAGTCCACTCAGCTTGCTCACAAGGACTGGATCTGATCTCAAGGGAAACAAACTCATGTATAACAGGCACGCAACTGAGCCATGAACTGAGTAGGCAACCAAGAAGCCAACCAGCCACATTCTAAATCATCTGAAAACCTCTCAAATCCCACTTAAAGCAATTCAGAGTGAGACCAAAACAGGCCCCAAGACTGAAAAAGAACCTTCCTTGTCCCAAGTTCCCTCTTGGAATCATGAATTGGCCTTGTGAGACAGACAAGGTAAAGAGTTCACAAAAGTGTGCGGGCCTTCCAGCAAGGTTTCCAAAATAAACAGAAGAGCTTCAGTTCAAGAACCTCAGAAACCTAAAAGAAAACAAAGCATGGATTGCACCTAGCAAAAGAACATGTACACAAGTCAACACATATTCAAAGCTCAGTGCAGGAGCTGCCAACTCTGTCTTGCTAATAATTTTCATTTGTGAATCCACAATAAAAAACATTTAGATGAAACAAAGAGATACATCAATTCAGCTTTAAGGCATCCACATTTATCCCTAGTTCAAAGGAAGAACAAGTTATGTTCATCTTGGTTTCCTCCCCTGAACAAAGCTGGTCACATCATTCAGAGCACATGTGCATCAAGTCACCCTCTCGGGACTCAGTAAAAGTCATGTGGTCCCAGTGTCATGGGTTTGCTCTGGGGCAATTTTTTCTCACCCCACACACGATTGCTATAAGTTGAGAGAAGGTTTATGCAGACAAAAGAGATCTGATTGGGGAGAATAATACTAGGATTTATTACTAGCAAGATAAAAACTAAAGAACTATATATACAACAATTCTAATTAGGTAAAAATGCTATGTATTTACAAAAATACCCCTCCCTCCTTGTATCAGTTCAGTAGAAACAATCTCTTTTTTCACTTCCAGAACTACAGCTCTTCCAAACAATTCTGCAGATTTTGAAAGTTCCTCTTCTGTTATCTCCGGGACGACAACTCGGATCCATTGCAACTGGAACTGTCTCTCTCTGTCTCTTTCTCTTCTATGTCAACCTCAAGGCTGGGCCTACCCTCCTCCTGGGCTAAGATCGGAGGCTGGGGGTTACCCAGGTCCTGTAAGGTCTTCCATGGACTGCAAGGGAACACTTGCTTTTCCATGGTCTTCACCACAGGGTCACAGGGGATAATGGCTTTTGAGTCCATCCCTGTTTCCTGTGCGGTCCCTCCTCTCGAGAGACGGTCCTCGATGGACCTCTCTAGCATGAGTTCACCTTCAGGCAACAGTTCTTTCATTCTCTGCTGTCCCTTAGGGTCACAAATTCAGCTGCACCAGCCTGGATCCCTCACTGGAATCATAAAATCCTACCTGGGCCGACTCGCTCCAGCGTAGTTCTCTCTCTCCATGGGCCACAGGCCTCCAGCAAGATTCTGTTTAATCTTAAGCCTCCCACAGAGTCACATTTTCTTCATGCACTCCTCCACTCTAGCATGAGCTCCTTCAGGAGCTGCAGAGGGGAGTTTCCACTCCCCAGTAATCTTCTACAGGTGGCAGGGTTTTTTAGTTTTCAGTCTTTTCCCTGCTGAAGGGAAAGAGGGGAAGAGAAGGAGTTCCCCCCCCTTCGCGGCTTCTCTTCTCTCTCTTGCAGCTGCCAACTTTGACCTCGGAGGCTCTGTTATCTCTCTGCCTGGAATTCCTTCTACAGCATGTCTCATCCAAGTTTTTTTCTAAAGTTTTTCTCCTCTACTCTGTTTTAGGAGAAAAGGGGGCCTGGCTCCCCGACCCAGGCCCAACAGGCTGCTATGCTGGCTCTTCCATTTTCTTCTATGCAACCAATTTCTCTTCCATTTTCTTAAATATGTAATTGCCAGAGGCGTTACTAAAACTTTTGATTGGCTTTGCTCCAGAAATTCACCTGGAAAAAACTATTTTCAGCCCCGGGGGGGGTGTGGGGGGGTGTTTTACAAACCCACAACACCCAGTCCTATCTAAATTTCATCCAGTGAAAGCATCCAAAATATCTGCAAGTAACAAATGATGACTCAAAAGAATACCTCTTCTAAGTCCAAAAGTTTTGATAAAAACCATAAGCACTGCCTGTCCGTGTCTTTTTTCATAAATAAGAACAAAAATATTACTGCTGTCAGACAGCCAAATTTTACTGGCTTCAAGTGACAGGAAAATGAACAATCAAGAGGCCAACTGCAGAGAATTAACATCTTCATTTGTCAAAGCTTTGTCAACCAGCATATAGGAAGAGAGAAGGAAATTAATTCAACGAATACATTACACCAATCTAAAATTAGAAATTGGCTCAATACTGGAAGTATATCAAGACTAAGAGCTACAAGGTTCAAGCAGATGCCCAGTCAGAGACAATCACAATGGGAGGACAAATTACACAAAAAAACCTTCTGGCAGCTGCACCCCAGCACCACATAAATATGCCACACACCTGCTTGAGCAGCTCACACACTCTGGGTTAGATTCAGAAAGGTCTGTGATGTGATGTTACAGATGCACGCTCACTTTAAGGTGCAGTCCCTTTTTCCTCTGTCACTTGATCCTATGCTGTCCCTTTCCTTGGGCCAAAAGAGGTATTTTCATAGTTTTTCCAGATTACTCCAAGCCCCACACAGCTTGTGGTTCTGACTGGTCCCACACCAACATCAAGCACAGCAAGGGGACAGCACAGAAGGCCTGCCTAAAAGGAAAGAGTGTGCACAGTGCACTTCTTTGGGGGGGGGGAATGACTGTTCAGTAAAGGCTGACAATGCTGAACTCAGCTAGCATAAGGCCAAATTCCCAGCTCGACTCAGAGGTGGGAATTTCTTATTGCTATTTACAGCCTTTAGCAAGGCGTGTCATTTCTCAGAGCCTTCAAGTGGGGCGATGACCTCACTGCAGTATCAAAGGCTACTGTGAGCCAACATTATAAAACATAAAAGGCTATTCCTCTAGTTCGAGGTAGTTGTTGTTAATACAGTTGCACATTTTTATCTTTTCTAAGGCAGAATTAGTGGGTAGACTTCTAGATGTCCCCAGACACAGATTCATGCAACAGTGAAGCACTGAACCCCACATTTAGGGCCTCTACCAACTTTAAAATTAGTTTCAAATATTCCCCTGTGAGAATAACTTCGCATATTTTAGAATTTACTTGTAGCTTTTGGGGCTTTTAAGAGTTCTGCTGTTTCCAAGAACAAAGTTACTTTGTTTAGACCATGTTACAAAAACACTCCCATCATCTACAGAAGTTTTAGCACTCCTGTCTAGGAAGGAGAAACTCGAAGTTCGATGAAAAGGCAATGGTACAAGCCAAAGCCAGCTAGGGTAAAAGAACACAGAGAACCACAGAATCGTTAGGATTGGAAAAGATCTCTGGAGATCACCTAGTCCAACCCCTTGCCAAGGCAGGGTCACTTTAGAGCAAGTTACACAGGAATGTGTCCAGGTGGGTTTTGAAGGCATCTAGAGAGGGAGACTCCACAACCTCTCTGGGCAGCCTGTTCAGTGCTCTGCCCTCCTCAGTGTAAAGAAGTTCCTCATGTTGAGGAAGAATGAGTGTTTGCCAGCATGCACTGAAGCAAAGGCATCAAGAGAGTGTCTAAATTCAGCTTTGCAAAGAACATGAACCAATCTGACCAAATTGTAGGCTCCGGGGAAATTTCAATTTGTGCAGGGAGGGACAGACAAAAGCTGCAACCTGTATTTTCTGAGATGTCAGTAAGCACAGAGCATGTTTCAAATTCTATATGTCAGTTCACCTGCACATGTATCGTCTTTCTAAAACGAGTATATTTGCTCCAGACCAGAGCTGCAAGGGTATAGCAAGACTTCCCTTCAGCTGCGCCAGAAAGTTTTGGGATGCGGATAGATGTTGTCTCCATTTTTGGTGTCTAATCACAGAGAAAATTGAGATTTTCCATTCCCTCTCAAGAAGCAAGGACAATGAAGAGCAGTTTGAATTGCTTAAATATAAATAGACTGTTCAGGGATAGGCCAGACAGAAAAGCAAAGGCTGTGCAGAAAGCAGGAAGCAAAGCGAAGAGAGGCAGGAAATAAGAGAGCAACAAGAACAGAACAAGGTTGAACTGTCCAGGTCAAGTCTAATGAAAGGATAACGTATTGTCTGATGTAGGCTGGTGAAAATAACTCATCCACAGCCTGGAACTGAAGTGAATTCAGACTCCTGAATTTTTTTAGTCCTCTGCTCTTCACATTTCACTGCCAAACTCGCAGGGCTGCTGTACCACAGCTAGTCAGCACAGAGAACCACTTAGTGCTACTACTACAAATCACTTATACTTCAAACTAGCAAGTCTTCTGCTGTGACATTAGGGATTCAGACAGTGCTGGTATTCCAAGTTAAAAATGAAGATAATGGCACACATGGGATTTAAATTTTTTTTCAGCATCTTAAAAGCCAAGCCCATCCAGCTTGCACAACAGATGAAAGAGTTGTCCCATGAAGAAATAGAACTCTTAACAATGATATAATTTTTAAAAGTATCCTAATAAATTTACACAGATGTTGTACCAGCTAGTTAATATGGCATTTCTGACTTTTGAAGTAGCTGACATTCCAACCCTACACATTTGGATTTATATTATTTTATTGTAATGCAATTTATTTATAAACTTGTCTGCAGTATTCTTTGGCACAGTAACTGAAAATCTAAGTTTCTCACTAAAAAATTATTCAGCCTGCTGCAACACTTCAATCCTACCTAAAAATCCTTGGCAGGTTTAGTCTTCTGAAAATACCAGACAGTCTAAAACCACTAGAGCGATATCAAGATACTTCTTGCAGTATCTTGCTAACATGTCAAACTATACCACTCCACTGTTGCTTGCCAGAGGCCAGGATTAAATAGACAAGTTACTGTACTACAACAGGAGGAGAAGGTCTGTTTGAGCCATTAGGGAAGCACAAAGCTGGAGCTACTCACCACTTTCCAACGGTCTTTGACCACGTAGTTGGCCGGAAGAATGTCGACCTGTTCCCCTCCACCACTCATGTTTGGTTCGTCCTTGATGACTGCTGCTAGGCACTGCATTTGCCAGCCAGAGAGTATTTTAGTAGCTCCCAATTTAAATGAGCCATTTATCTGGGGAAAAAAAAAGGGGCAGGGAGAACAAATGACAAAATTATCAGAGGTCACAATTTAAGTACATGCTAGATTTCTACAGGTTTTGCATATGACTAAAAGAGACCCAGTCACTTGGGAAAGAAAGCAAACTCACCTTGCAAACACCTGAGCTCACTCCATGCCCAACCTGACAGACACAACCATGCATCAAGTCAGCAGCACAGACTAAAATGGTGACAGTTATCAGCTACACTGTGCAGCAGCCCAGTGCTCTTGGGCCTGACAGTCAACAACACACAGAGAACCTAACACCAAAATGCTGCAAGGGCTGTTATCGTTACCAGGCAAAAAGGTCTTGCTTTAGCAGAGCAGCTGCTACCGAGGCAGTTTGTATGGTTCTCATTGGATGACATCCAACACAGATCGGAAAGGTTTGCCAGGTATTGCATTTAATAAGCCTAAAAGCATCTGAATAGGGAAGAAGGCCAGGAGTACAGACACATCACTGTAATGAACAGCCAAGCATGGAAAATGAGGAGTGTTCTACCTCATGCCTTTTTTTCCTGCTTTCATATGGAGCTCCAGACAGCCTATGTTGAAATTAATTTTTTTTCAAGTTTTTTACGTTATTTATCTTCTACGAAAATGACTTTCTGAAACACATTAACTCTGCTTTCCTGAAAGAAAATGAATTGAAAAAGGACTAATAAAAGACCTTCCTAAGATATTTTACTGGCTTTAGAAATAGGCTGGATCTTTTACTAAGCATGGATCTTGGCAATTCTATTGTCCTTCCCCCAAAATAGGAAATATCTTCCTTCCTAAAAATGAGTGTTACTGTAGCACTCTGATTGCAGATTTAAATTAGATTAACAACATAAATACCAAATTTTAAAAAAATACTAGAGTTGGTCATTCAACCATTACACTTCTTTGGGCCTAAAAAAAAAGGAAAAAGTCACCAGTTAATTATGAGCTCAAGCAGAGAAAAGAACTCATTCCCTACAATAAGAGGACTTAGAGGGAAAGCTAGAAAGTGACCAGCATGTAGTATGCAAAAGGAAGCACAGAGAGAAGTATGTCAAAAGTGCAAGACATAAACAATGATCAAACAAAATATGAACAAAAGATCTCAAAGAGATCTTATAAAAATCTTCACAAAAGATTTCATTCTACATATAGAAGATAACTACCTGGGAAAAAAAGCAGCAGATTAACTCAGTAAGAGGACAGTAAGAAATGTTCATGAAATCCAACATCTGCTGAAGAATAATCAAAATTATAGAAGAGAAATAAGAAAAATCTGATTATTAAAGAGATTCAGAAGAAAGGTACTGCAAAATGTTCCAGATTCTCAGTGAAAGAGTCCTGCATCTGTGTGGGGCAGCTGCCCTTTCAATCACCAGGTACTGAAATAAGAAACTGGAAAGAGAAAATACATGCTGTGTTTAGCAGCACAACATTTGTGCTTCTTCTTCCTAAAGACCAAGTCAAATGACATTCCCAGGCTCCTTTATGTTCACCAGAACATCTGGTCTCCCTAAGCTCCCAGTGTGCTCTGCATACACTGTGCACCCAACCTTCCTGCACATCACTGCAGGATGCACAGAAGAGAGAGTCCTTGCAGAAATCTCTTCTAACGCTGGCTTTTCTTCTGGTATTTAAAGAAAAGTTAATTATAGACTGCCCCAAACTTTCAACATTACAAAAATATAAGAACTTCCAACATTAACAAAGGTACAGAGGCAAGTATCTCCTCCCTAATCTTGAAGGTCTCTTCACATCACTTTAGGGATACATGTACATAATAAAATTTCAGTCTAGTGACCTGTGGTGGAAAGTAATCCCAAGGAATAATTTTAGAGGAGAGACAGAGCATGAAAGTCCACGAGCACTCAAAGCTAGGCGAAGTACAACTGCTTTCCCTCGTGCACTATTCCACTGTCCTTTATCTATGTTTTAAGGTATGTGTACAAAGATAACATGTTTGTTATTTAAAGGAATGACATGTATCTTCACTGGCTTTGAAACAGAACAAAATTTTCCCAGGCAGTACCATGAATAGCAGCCATTTGGCAATATGGAATTACAGAACTAAGTTTGCAGATATGCTCTGGTATAGCCAGAGTGATGCAGCCAAACAAAATGCCTATTTAATTACAGCCCAAGACGAATTTCAAGCTGTTTTACATCACAGTAGCCGCAAAAAGCAGCATGAATCAAAACTTGTTCCTGAGGCAGTACTAATACTGCAAAAACATGCCCAGACCTACAGGCAAAGGGTTTACCAGAGCGACACTGAAGCACTACCTACATCCATAGCAAGGTGTAACACAACCTAAAACTCTAAAAGCATCACAAAGAAAGGGCAAAAGAAGGGATGAAGTCACCTTTGTGCAGAAACCATCAGCATATTTAAATTATGCTTTTAATTTATGCATTATTGTAATGCCTTTCAAATCAATAAAATATAGTGTAAATATTGTTTGACCGGCATCAAAGATTGTACCCAGCTCTATTCTAGAGCTGAATTTGCTAATAGAAGGGAAGTGGCAAGGGATGGTCAGTGGGGGAATGCTAAGGCACTATCTTCCCCAATACGTGGCAGAGAGCATCATTTTTACATGTTAAATGCTAAGTCGTGTTACAGGGAACTAGAGGAGAGATGGAAGGATTATATCTCTCTTCAAATTCAGCAAAGCTCTTCCTGATTCAAATGGGGACCAAGCATATGAACTTTGACATATCTGCACCACTCACCTTAAAAATGTGTCAACCACTGAATGCAAAGAGACATAATTTAAAATATAGCGACTGTGAAAACAAGAACTTTCAGATTGCCTTTTCCTGTAGCAAAAGTACAGGATGTCAAGAAATTTTTGCATTCCTTTCCCGTGAAGACACGCGAGAGAGTTGAGCAACCCTAAGACACTGTAAAACTGCCTTCCTAGAAATAGCAAGTGAAGCAGAAATGAAAGCAGCTGTGAGAAAGAAACAGTGACAACAGCAGGACCAAATCCTGTCTCTTGGCCAACCTCAGCATGAAGAAGTGTGAAATCAGCTCTTGCATACCGTTCTCTCTTCGAGCGATTTAGAGAGAATCTTTATACTTTTATAAATTTAGTCTTGGCCTTTACAGTAAAGAAATCTGAAAAACCATGTTCACCAATTCACTGAAGGTTGTAAGACCATTCTGAGGAGTCACTTTATATGCTTTCCCTGCTCTTATTCTCTATCTTAGATATCCATTCTTGGTCAATTTAGATCAGGATACCGGCCTTAGATGGACCTGTGTTATGACTCAGGAAGGCCAGGCTTGTGTTTTGATGAGGTACTTTCAGCAGAAGGAGTGTATATATAATACATATGTCTCCTTTATCCCTTCAAGGAGGTCAGAGACCAAAAAGTAAATATACATAACCCAATTACCTATCTCATATGCTTTTCTTTCATGCAAGTAAAATTTTAAACAGCTTTATTGGAAAAAAATTTTTCCTAATTTTACAGGATTACAGCACTCTTAAAACTAAACTTAGAAATAACAAGCATGCCCTGTGGAAATTCCTAATAAATACATGAGATCTTTCCTATGTTAGCTTACTTCAATTTCAGTGTACTGTGTTAGGAGTGCTCAAAACACAGCCAAACTCACACAAACATCAAGTTAAAACTCATCAGATGTGAGGTGGCTATTAAACAGAAGATCAAAGCTATGGAAGTCTGTCTCTCACTGTCTTACTAAAGGTCCTGGATAATCTTAAGTGAATTAATCTCACTGTGGAGGAATTACAATACCTTACTTTATTTCAGGACCCATCCTTACCGCTGGAAGTCTACAAATTAGAACAATCAGAAAAAGTGAAGTTTATTTGGACTGCTGTATCCCATGACCCACCATAACCACCTTAGGAGCATGATCCACCTTAAGAGTAGGTCCCAACGGTGTTATAGGAAGTTGATGAAAACTACAGCTTTTTTGGGTGAGACAAAATGGACTACAAAACCAAAAGAAGTAACCCCAGTAAACTGCAGCCTGGAAATCAGATCAATCTCCCTGTCCAATACCTGCATGGAAGAAACAACCAAAAAATAGCTGTAAATAGAATTTAAGCATAATTTAGCTGTTCCCAACATGAACTTTACTGGCATTAAGCCAAAATGAAACAGCTGGAGTGGCGAATAAGATGAGAACATAACAAGTAGGATTGAGAGTGCTTAGAAGTAAGGAAAGAAAAACCACTGGAGTTTCCAGTGCCACTGCTCAGCAGCACTGGGGCTTAGTTAATGGCAGCATTAAATGCATGTACTCAGGGTCCCTCACTGTTTTTCCAATGTCATCTGCTCCAACACACAATACCAACTATAAATATGAAATCACTCACATTGAAGCAAACAACAAAACCCCTTAAATCTTTGTACAAATAAGTTGTACCATGCACTACCATTCTGCCATTAGGGTAAGGAATGCATATGACAGTACAGGAAAGAAGCCGACTTAAAAAAAATTACATGCACTGGACTAACAGCCCCTCAGCTCTGGAATATACCATATCTCCTGCTGAACTTGAAACAGCAATGAAAAACAACTCATACGCTGTCAGGGTAGGTCTGACAAGAAGAACTTTTAAGATTCTGAATTGTTCCTTGAAGACACATATCTTCCTTCATTGCCTGCCCCTGCTGTAGCAGACCCTGCTTAGAGAGCAGGCTCAACTCCTAGCAGCTGCAGCTTAAAGTCTCCTCTGTGACACATTCTTCTCATAGGTATGCAAGGGCAATCAGCCTTAGAAATTCTGGGCTTGCTATTAAAAGCATTTCATTTCTTAAAAAACAGAACACCTGAAGGTGTTTTGTTGCAAGATGCTGGGACTGTTTTTCATCTTTGAAAGGTTTATGACCATTAAGGAATGATGTAGGAAAAGCAAAAACAAAAAAAAAAGCTGCAATCAAGACAGACAGGTCCAGATTCTGTGCTAACAAGAGGCTGCACTGAACAGAACATACATAAAATATATTAAATATGATAAGAGATGCACCTTGACAGCATTAGTATGACTAGCCAGTTGCACAGCCAGCTGAATGTGTTATTGCCTGCACAGCAGAAGTAACAGCATAGGACCTGAGGAAAACAAACCCCTCCAAACACACAATAACATACTGCCAGATAATGTATTCATACACATTACAGAGCAGTCAGACATACCAGTAATTTCTGTGCCAAACCCACCTATCTACAGGGAGAAACAGCACAGCTAATTATGTCAACAAGTCATTAGGAATGCACACCAGATACGCACACCTACACTACCAGCAGTTTACGTGATCCTAATCCTCTCCAAATACATCCCAGCAGTGAAGGTAAAAAAATGCGAGGCAGGGAAATTTGAGAGTTAAGTCTATTACCTTCCATTAGTATATTTCACAGAGTTGCTCCAAGTTTTGAAACAAGCAGAACGTTAAATGCAACATGAGGAAATCCTTCTAATATCATAACCAACTTAACCTCCACTAATTTAACTGTTTGCTTACAAAATAAACATTTAACTGCAGCTTAAGTGTATGTACCTGCAAAATCAATATAAATCACTACTTGCAAAGCTTGATTAGTCTGCTGGTAGCCAAAACAAATGTATCTGAATAAAAGCAGAAACTAAACAGAAGTTATACTTACGATATCAGACTCAATCTACACCTGACACCATCAGAAATACCACACAGATGTAGGTTTTCATCACCTGATCCTGGACCAAAGTGTGTAATTGATCCCTAGGTAATGCAAAACATCCCTCTCAGGCAAGTCCTCTCCCTTCTCTCTAAAGGGTACTTTTGTGAGGAGCCTGTTATTCATCTTTCATCAAACATGCCCATTTCAAGTCACTCTTCATAGCTGAGGTCAACAGTAACCTTCCCTGAAGAACAGTATTTTTCTTGAAAAAACTCAGGCATATAGGAAACTGGTAATACCTGTTACTCAATGGTCTTATTATAACTTAATATATTAGGTTATCAAAAAGCCCGCAGCCTGAAATCAACAATTTTAAACCTCCATTCTAGAGAAAACGGTGTTCATCATACCCATTCAACACATTTTCTGATAGATGCAGTCACCATAATTAAAAAGGACTAAATAAACTAGTCCAAAAGCTATTCAGAGTTTAGAAACATAACAGTAAGTTCCTGATTAGAGATCTGGTATTTTGATTCAAATTCTGGAAGACAGGGTTTTTTCCTGGGAAAATTCATGCCATAGATTTCCCATATAGACTTCATGTTACCAAGGACTTTCATAATAAAAACTAGCATAAGTGGGGCAACTGCCACTTGCTGCACTGATATGTCATATCAGAGTAAATAAGACTAAATGGGACAAAATTTTTTCTGTTTTCAAGCCCAGTGCTGATCACAGCAGAGACTGTTATTACACAGAAGAGATTTCCTGGGACTGACAAAAACATGACAAATAATGCCAACCATTAGTCGCTTAAAACATCCCTTCTACAGCCCTTCTGTAACCATTCTCCCATTTTTGTAAGGAACTCTTCCCCCTAGTTGGAGCATGGTCAGGGGAGCAGGCTCAACCTTCCTCTGCCGCTTGCATTTCTGCAGTTTCATTCTCTTGATCTTCAGTCTCACCATTTTTTAGTTTGCAGACAGCTGGCTAAGGAAACTTTCCTGTCCAACCATTCAGGAGCCACTCTGGCCACTCGCACCACTGGGCTTTTGCACCCTTACAGGCTGTGTTCCTCTTGTGTCCTTCATGCCCTCTTGGTCAATGGTGATATTTGGTCTGGGGTCTTCTCATGTCTTATCTGGGTTCTACATAGTTTCTAGTCGAACCAGCCACCCAGTGCGGCAGGTCCCCATGCCCTTTGTGGCCCCTCGCCTGGGGTTCCAGACATTTACCCCCATCCCGGGCACAATCTGCAGGTCACACCGAAGCTGCACACCAGCCACTTGCTTTGTTGTGTTCCTCAACAGTCCTCCCTTTCTTTTAATTAAGCATATCTACTAATACAGTAAAAGGAAAAAGAAAAAACTTTC
The DNA here is from genome assembly GCA_035583135.1 of Lophotriccus pileatus. Lineage (NCBI taxonomy): Eukaryota > Metazoa > Chordata > Aves > Passeriformes > Tyrannidae > Lophotriccus > Lophotriccus pileatus. The sequence continues at coordinate 9,547,878 of JAWWES010000115.1, forward strand.
AAGGCATTTTAACCACTGCCCTTCTACTTGTTATTATGAGTTACAAACTTAACAGAATTAAAACTAACAAAATTGCCTAAGGGCAGAGTACAAGGTTATAGATTCCCATGCACAAATACTTAAATTATTCCCAATAGAAAATCATGAAGGATTCTGAGACATCAGTCATTTATCGACTGGTTGATCATCACTATTTGTTTGATGTGAGAATGGTGTATTCAATTTTCCTTACCTACCTGCTTTAAGAGCAGACTGGGAACACATAAAACAGTACATGGCTCTTCCCATTTAGGTTCTAGTTCTAAGAGAATGCCTTAATTAACACTTCACCTTCAGCTGTATACCATGTACCTGTGTTTCAGGTGGTGTCGTTTGATAGCACTGACCACACTTACTCTGCTTTTTGAACCCTTTCTGCATATATAAAACATACTGTGCTAAGCATTCACATCTCTCCAATAAGCTGGACTTCACTGGGATGTAAGTTCCTGGCACAGCTAAACGCCTTCCAAAGAGAGTTTGTGACTTTTTTTATGATGCTGCATAAACTCCTGGAGCCACCCACACCTTTTGTATTTGGTTATCTATTGCCTCTGTCCCTCCATGGGCTTTATCACGAAACCACCTAGCTACAGTTATTAAATATTTCTTGGGCAGAATAATTTTCACCCAATGGTCCCTATTCCATCATCATTTTGGGCTGCTTCCAACTTTTCCCACTGTCTCTTTTCTTCTGTTGAACAGTCCTTCTCATACACAGTCCTGCAGTCTGTCAGATTTGTCCATTCCCTCTGGTCACTGCCAGAGCCACAACAGCACATGGTCCCAGAGGCTGCCTGGTTGCAGCCTTTGCAGCTGCACCAGAGAGGGCAACTTCTCCTGACTCCTGTAGTGCCTCTGGTGTGGGCTGGACAATGCATTACAGCAATTTCTGCAGGTAACTGCAATTTTAGCAAATTGCATATTTCCTCTCCATTACATACTCTCTTCCCTGCTGATATAAAAAATCCCCACTCTTTCCATAAGACTCTTGCTTTTGGTAGTCCAAAGGCATACCAGGAGTCCATATAGATGTTAACTTACTTTCCTTTGAAAACTCTTGGTGCAGCGATGCCACAGCAGCTCAAGCTGGTGCCTCTGAGGAAGGACCTCCAACAAAGGAATCCATGGAATATTGTACTGTCATAGTCTATGTACATGTTTCAATGGTGATATTTAGTCTCTCACTGTTCACTGGCTCCTGCAGAGTCAGTCTCTGGGTGACCAGCCACCCCCTAGCCAGCACAGCAAGTCCCCGTGCCCTTTGTCAGGCAAACGGTCCGTGCCAATCCACGGCCCCTTGCCAGGGGCTCCCGTCATTTCCCCTCACCCCACGTACAACCTGCAGCTCACACTGCAGCTACATAACAAAAAGCCTGCACTAGGTGTGTTCCTCAACACTGATGACTTGCCCAAAGGTGACACCATCACAGCTGGTTTGCTTTTTCTTCTCCCTTGGGAAATCTCAGTGCATTCTCAACCATACGCAATGGTTCCCTGAGTGTTTTTTCTCAAAGACATAAGTCCCCAGAGGCATAAAACCTGGTTTTAGATGGAAAATTCAAATTTCATTGTTATTTGACAATCTGCTATTTTAGAGGAATTTGTTTCCTTTATAGTTAATATTAAAAGACAATATTAAGAAAATGAACAGTATTATCAAGACAGATAATGGCCTGCACCTGCTTCTCTCTATGCCAGAACATCCTAGAAAAACTCTTGTATATGCAAGCATGGTCTGTTTAATTTTTTTCTGTACCACTGTGTGATTCGGTTTCCAAGGAGAAGGGGTGTTACTAAGATTATGGGAGATTTTACAAGCTGGTCTGGACTGCCTCTATAAAAGCCATTTTCATATGTGTCAGTGATGCCATCTAGTTCACAACAGTCAGTATCTGCTTACACACTCCCAGAGCATGCAAATAATCACTTCCCCTCCATAAGTTTTCTTATTTGTTGAGTTAAGCAGTTCTATGACTTAGGTACGTGTCCTCACATTCCACAATTAGATTGTACACCTTGTTGTGTAAAATCTACACCAGTTTGTTGTGCCATGGGAAAAAAAATCCTAAAAAGCAACAAAACCCCCCAAAGCAAATAAGCAAACAAAAACTGCAAACAAAACCAAACCCAAAACAAAACCAAAACAAACAAGAACACGAAAAACCAAAAACCAAAACACCAACAACAAAAACAAACAAATAAACAAACAAACAAAACCCCACAACTTTAAAATGTGTTCTTCAGGACAGATCCATTGTAATAAACCATATTTGTACTTTGATACTTCATTTGACGGTGTTACGTCATGTTTTTACATAAGCACATGCGATCAAAATTTGTTTCTTTGAAAAAACATAATAAACCTGATGCCATATTTCCATGTGAAAATAATTTTCTACTCATAGCTGTAATGAAGTAATGGAAATGTAAATTTTGTACATGAGTTGGCCAATGGTCATAGTAATTTTTCAAACCTATTTCAATCTGCAGTGAGTAATTGTGCATTCTGTCCTCAGCTTGCCAGAGTAAGCTGGCTACTGCTGGATGCTTCTAATAATAAATACTCCACAGACAGAACAATTACTGGTTCAAGTCCAGCCTGGGATGTTTGGAGGGGAGAAAAATTTATATAATTTCATCCCAATCAGAAACACAGGCAGCAAGGTTAAAGAAAATCTGTTTTGCAAAAGAAGAGACAAGCACACTAGAAATATCAGCTTCTGAGCTGCCACCAGATTTGAAAATATGCTGCAGGACCTACACATGTCAGATAGCCCCAAGCCCTAGAAACCAAATGCCTCCTGTCATTTCCCTCAGATCAACTGTCACAAGAGTAAGAAACTACTTGACTACCTGGCCTTTGCATTTGCACCTTTTCCATTTTCTTTTTTGTCCTGTTACCTTAATAGACAAAGCCCCAGAAACCTCATCTCTGCTTGAGAAGCAACCACTCCTGATTCTTTATGGACATGGAGAAGAGCAGAAAGAAAAAGTGCATCTTCAACAAAAAGCTTCTTAATACAACCAAACTCATTTTCAGACATCTATGAATAAGTCATACAGGTCATGCATACAGAGCAGAGCATTGCTGCAGAGAGAAGCAGAAAAAAAGGGAGGCAATTTTGTCCTTGCCAACTAGTGAGAGACAGTAGAGTCTGATGAAAGGCCAGCATCCATGCCTCATGGTCACTAAAAATCCTGAAGCACAGAAAAAGGCTGAAAGGTGCCTTCCAGCCACCTGAAATATAAACTCTTTAAAATGAATGTATCTTAGCCAAAAGAAACACTGAAAAGCCAGGGAATGTAGTGTAGAAGTATCTCCCTATAATGAAAATTTAAGACACAGAAGGGCTCTGCCATTCTAGCTTATCTTCTGCCAGAAGCTGCAGCTTGACAACTGCAAATTAGTTTTTCACTAGAGTTTTCCTTAAGGACAGGACCTAGAACAAGGGAGATAGTGAATTCTAGATCTCTTGCTCTTCTCAGACCAAGGTGAGGCACCTTTAAGAAAGCATGCTTTGTTTTACCAGAAGCAAAAAACAACAACAACAAAAAAAAACGGAAGTCACATTTTAGATGCTAATGAATGAAAGTTGAGAATCAATGATAGCACTGTTACACCACATCACCTACATTCCTTCCCCCATAAATCTTACAAACAGACACTGATCCTGGATCCACAACTTCAGGTTCCTGGTTAGTCAATCTAAAAACCTGCCTGCAATGGACAGACAAGAAAGACTGATTAGAGGAAAGATAAGAAAGAAGATGCCAAGGATTTTTGCTTGCTGTTTATTTTAAAGAGCTCTGCAGAGGGTCTGGAAAATCAGAGTCTTCCACAACAGATACGTTTAGAAAACTGAAAATTTAAAAGTAAACTGAGTGGCTGGCAGAGAGGAGAAGTCCTGATTTACAGATCTATTAGAAAAAGCTAGGTGCTTCTAGGAAGACTCAACAAGCACATAGGTACATCCATCTGACTAATAACAATGTTTTTCAACATGTGTGGTATGAGACCAAAGGCCTTGAAAATTAAGATGTCCCATGATTAAAATAACGCTTCTCTAGAACTAATAACTAGCTCAAAGAGAAGAAAACACATAGAAATGCAGAGCTAGGTTTCCCAAGAGAGTACTGTTACCAGTGAAATGACACAGCTTGTGTATATAGAAAATTATTCAGGCCAACAAATAAAAAGGCTGAAAAACTGCAGACTGCAACACCAAGAAGGGCGTAAGTAGGGCAAACATACTGTACGTGTCTTCTTAGCCTTTCCTTAAGCATCATCTCTTGGTCACTCGTAGGGAAAGGACTGGAGCAATCCTGAGTTTTGACCAGAGCAGTTGAATTTGTGATCCTATAATCAAAACCTTTTCACTAGACATCAATGTCTCCTTATCCTTCTGCAGTCTTTTCAGACCCAACTGGTAGGCCAACAAAACTTTCAACACAGACAGCCTCTGGGCTGACTGTGAGCCTCAGAACATCCACTGTTGCATGGACAGTGAGGCGTCCACTTCCATCTGTCATGGCTGATACTAAGATCTCTTTCATAAGGCTGGGATGCCCCAGTTCTTCAAAGAGGAAAGCTGTGCCCACAGGCGTTCTCTCCGCTACCTATCCGGCTTGAGTCAGCCCATGATCCACAGTTTGTTCCTTTCATATTGTTCACCAAATTAAAGATGACACCGCCTGACACCAAAAGGAAAGGGTTTCCAAACGCATCTTATTTGATTAGATCCACAGTCCATCACGCTGTCAACATCTTCCTTCTTCGATACAGAAAAGATCCTTTCCCATGTATGCGGCTCTTGAGTAGTGGAGAAGGCCTAATAGAAAACAGTGCAGAACTGGGTAAGACCAAAAGGGATTAAGGGATTGTGAATGTGATGAAAAAAGCTACTGTAACAGTTTTATTTTTCCCCGTCAACT
>JAWWES010000115.1:9552951-9596413 GCA_035583135.1 Lophotriccus pileatus
CAGAAAATTTTATGTGAAAAAAACTACTGACACACTGAGTTCCAAGTCACACTGTTACATTATTTTCCATATTTTCTGTGATAACTGTCATGGGTCTCAACAGTGTGATACACAGGCTATATGTGGGCACTGCTGTGGAGAAGACCAAGAGCTGGCCTGAACAACAAGAAGGTCTGCCACTGTCCACTCTGTGGTTGGGAAGACTCTACGGGCAATTTGGGTTCAGACACACGATGTAAAAATCACGTCATTTCCCTCACCTCCCACCTCTCCTCCTTAATGCTTCAATAAATACCAAACAGATTCTCCCATTCTTTTTCTGCCCTAGGGAGGGAGGCCTCATAGCTGGCCTTCCTTATTTCTCCCTTGCAAAGCAATCTTAACATTTATTCCAATTGGACAGTGTCCCACAATGACATGTAAGGGGACTTCATAAAGTTTCAGAGGAATACCCACTTTTTGGTTATTTTTGACAGGAGGGAAGCACTAGTCATGTCCATTCTGGATCTTGTTCAGTAAACTAGCAGAGCTAAAACAGCCTTTTAGCAAATACTTCCACAATCCCTCCAGCAAATATTGGGCTGTACCTTCCAATGTTCAAAGTAGAAGATACCAAGAAAGCCAACACACCCTTAAAAATGAGGGAACAGTTTACAAAGCCCTTGAGGACTTTATAAGCCATTATTCCCCTATATGGCCCTATTTCTGTCCCCTGCTCTGTTTTCAGAGTGAATCAATGTTACTAAAAGGTCGCTGTGCAGCTCTAGCAAACAAATCTCATCTAGGAGCTCCCCAGGACAAAGAGCCATTCCCAAAGTGTTTTTCTGGACCCTGCACATGTAACAATTGCTTCCATTGGAGAAAAGCTCTGCGTTGCCTTTTACCGTGTAGAGATACACTCGCCTTCGCTAATTAACATCAGGGTAGGGGTGGAGAGGGAAGAGGAAGGAAACCCACACATGGGCCATGAGCACCACTTCATTAGCATCAACCCTGGAGGCTGATGAAATAGATTTCTTAACACCACAGACACTCCTTTCTGGAGGACCGAGAGCATTGATGTGGATCTGACTTTCCTCCTGATGACTATGCCAAGAAGAAAAGGCTAGGCAGGTGTCCCCAAGACTGATCCCTGATAAAAGTGTCCTAAAAGGGAATTTCAGTGTTTTTCTTTGCCAGTCAGAGAGGAGGAATTTTGCCCATTCCTTAAGGAATGAGATTATCATAAAGCATGCAAAAGCACACAGAACAGAAAAGTAACAGCAGTGGACACCACGTATACCATTCATGAACATTTCATCTCCAAAGTTTCTGATCCCACATACGTCAGCATGAGGATGCTCCTTATGAATTGGATGATCACTGGCAGACAAAGGAAAAAAAGCCAAAACATTTTAACACATTGTTCCTATTCTACCTCTCTTATACCGAGAGTGGGTCTCAAAGGAAGGCAACACACTGAAGTGTGGTGAGTAACTACTAGTGAGACAGTCCTGATGCTCTGTAGTCAGAGCACCTCTACAGGCACTGCACCTACGAGCATTAATGCTGTGGGAGCATTAGCACACCCTGTTGCACATACAACGTGAGGTTAAATTTCACTCATAAAAAGTCCTTGGGCTCAAAATCTCTGTTGTGACTCACTGAGAAGTTTGCTGCTAAAAGGCAGCATTTTCAGTGACAGTAAAAGGACTATAAAGAAATCCACATGAAATGATAAAATTAGAAAGCTTTTCCTTCTATCAATCAAATTGTCTGTACTCCCTCCTTGCAAGCCTAAGGAAATTCAAAAATATAGAAAAAAGATATTAACATAAAGCTGGTTTGGACTCTTCAGAAACATGATACCAACAGGTTTTGAAGTCGCTACCCCCCAGATACCACAATTGGCCTTGAACTCAGCATGTAAATAGCTCAGCAACACTGTCGGAGCGGCAATGTCACTCCATCGCTTCCTACAGCATTCTGGTTCCCTGTTAAATACAAGATGCACTTCAAGGTCATGGTGTTCATCTTGAGAGTTCTCAGTGGGTCCGACCCAGGTTACCGGATACCTCCTCTCCCAGAATGCAGGGAAAGCAGAATGCCTACAGACACATTTAGCAATGCCAACTTGGGCGCCACGAGCAGTAAGGACACAATGGTAGGAGCCTTCGAGCCCCAAAGCTGCAGCAGACACGGAGACCACATACAAGACCATCACGTCCCACCCTGCGAGAGAGGAGAAACTCATCCTCCTGCCTCAACCCCCGAGCACCAGGGAGTTATCCCAGCGTAACGCGATGGAAACGCTCCCTCCCCAGAGACCTCTACGGAACGGTCTGGCTTTCCACATGCAGCTGAACAGGCACCCGGCGTCGCCGGGAAGGATGCCGTGCCAAGCCTCGGGCTGCACCTGGCCCCCCCGAGCTGGCCGACACCCTCCGTGGGTTTCCCTGGAGTCCCGCCCGGCACAAGGCCGCGGGTGCCCTCGCAACTCGGCCCCCGCCCGGCACCACCCGGCGGGGCCGCTCCCTCCGGCAAAGCCTCTCAGAGCGCGGGGCGCCCCCGCTCCGGCCCCGCACGGCGCAGCGAGGGCACGGCCCGCCCCCACCGTGGGACCCCCGGGCACAGCGGGACCCCTGGCCCGGGCAGGGGGCGGCGGTGAGTGACAGAGGTGAGGGGCGGCGGTGAAGGACAGCGGCGAGCGGCGGCGGTGAGTGACAGCGCTGAGGGGCGGCCACCGCCCCGGACCCCGCCCTGCCCTCACCTCGGGCCATCCTGCCTCCCCCCGCCGAGGAGGTGGCCGCGTCCGCCCCTGCACTGCAGCTGCCGGCACACCGCGCCTCTCGACAGATGGTTCGCCCCGCCCTGCCCGCCTTCTCATTGGCAGCACCAGCCCGTCACTCCGCTTCTGGCCCGCCCCGCCCCGCGGGCACGCTGGGAACGCGAGTCCCGCATGCGGGACCCTCTCCCTTCGCCAGACACGCCGGGTGGGGCGGTGAACTACATCTCCCACAGTGCCCCGCGCTCAGCCGCGGCGCTGCCCGGCCCGGTGCGGTCTCGGCCCCGCAGCTCCGGCCGCCGGCGGGACGGGCCTTGTCTCCCTCCTCCCCACGCCCGTCCCCGCTGCGGCCCGGCTCGACTCGGCTCACCTGGCCCCGCCGCCGCCGGCGCCTTCCGCTGCGGCCGGCGCAGGCAGCCCATGCCCCGCGCCCCTCAGTGCGGCTCGTCGGGCGCGGTGCCGCCGGCCCGGTGCGCTGCGGCTGCGGCTGTGGGACGGGCCGGCCCCGGGCGCATCCTCCCCCTCGGAGCCGCGGCGGGCGGCGGGATTCGCCCACAATGCACCGCGCGCCGCGCCGACAGCATCAGCCTGACATCACCCGCGGGCCGCCCCCGCCCGGCCGGGCCCGCCCCGGGCCCGCCCCGCCGCCTTCGGCAGCTGGCATCGGGCACCGCTCTGGCGGAACAAGGGACTGGGCACTGCAGCGCGCCGGGACACCGGGTGCTGGGCAGCGCACCGCTGTGATACGGGGCCGTGCCCAGCCCTGGGACCGGGAACGGGACCGGCACGGCGCTGCCCCGCCCTAGCATCAGGAACTGCATCGGCACCGCCGGCGAGATCACGGGCCCTGTCAGGACAAAGACTGGTGCTCGCCTCTGCACTGCTGGGATCAGTACTGGCATCACCAGCGTGCCCCTGGACACTGCACTGCCTGGGGACTGGGACCAGCACTGGCACTATCTGCACAGAGCCGGGTGACTGCACTTTTGGGACCAAGGCCAGAGTCAGCATATCTCCCTGGAGCTGGGCTGCATTGCACTGAGACTGGTGGAGTCAGCCCTGGCAGTGCTGGTCTGCAAATTTTTACCCCAATGCTCTGGGGCCAGGGCCAGCAAGGGACTGGTGCACTACAGTGTACCACAAATAGCAGCACCACCACGGTCTGGGCTGGACACAGTACTGGGAGCAGGACCAGCACTGCCAGCATTGGCCCAGACACTGCACCATCAGCAGTGGGCCAGACCTTGTCCTACCAGGGCTGGGAACAGGCCCAACAGCTCACAGCTGGGTGCAGCAGCAGTGCTACCAAAAAACTTCACCACACAGAGAAATGGCTCACATCATTGAGCCTCTCCCTGCATGCAGCCAAGCCTTGTGCCTGTCCCTGTTCCCCCACTTTGAGATGCACAACTCCAGAGATGCACCCTGCCCAAGAGATGTGCCTCCCCCAAAAGGCCATCTTAACATGCCTCTTGGTGCCCTTCAGACCTCTATGCTGGTGGAGCACCAAGAACAGACCCAGCAACAGAGTTGGATTGAAAGAGATTATCATGGTCCCCAGTGCACTAATAACCCTTAATGGCCCTTACCAGCCTCACCAAGAGCTCTGCCCACACCCTACCCATGAGCTCCATTTCACTTTAGTCTTCAGTCCCTGTCTGAGAAATGCCATACTGATCTCCAGCTCAGCCATAGCTGTACCTGTGGATAGATGTCCTAGATCTGGACCTGTGGATAGATGTCCTGGATTGACCTTGAAACTGTCTTATGGCCTGTCTAGAATCACTGAGCCAGGCTACCATCACTGGACCTGGTCCACTAATTGACTACTTGGCTTGACCTCACACCTCTCTCATCACCACAAACTTGCCTGTGACTTGAGCTTTTGGTTGAACCTTTCTGCCACCATTGCATCCACCTGGGCCCTGGCTGGGGAAAGCCTTGCCTTGATGGCAGAGCTAACTTCAGAATTAGGACAGGGACTTGTTTTGGAAGAGGGGTGAAGAGACTTCAGTCTAAACTACCTGTGTCCATCCACCCCTCTCTTTGGAAAGTGGTGTTTTTTTTTCAATCACATTTATGTTGCAACTTGTGTCTCTGATCTTAATTGAAGGAGAAGGCAATGCCAGTTTATGAGCTGGAGGTCAAGTGATAACTGGAGGTTTGCTAACCTCTTTAGTCATTTCTGCCAGGCAACAGCCCATGAGAGGGTCTCTGACATATGTGAACACTGAGCCCAGAACATCAGTACCAAGGTGGAGGGGATGGGAGGGTTTGATGCTGGAGCCTTCAGTTCACCCTCAGGTTGGGCAGCCCCAAGTAGTGCCTAAGAGGAAGCCAGTGTAATGTGGAGATTCATCAACAAGGACTTTTTGGATCAAAGCACTTAGCAAAACCAGTGCAGATTTCTGGTGCAGGAGCCAATGGGGAGGGAAGATCAGGACTGAGGAAGTTCAGTATAAGCAACAGCACTGAATCCCCTTGGTTTGAAATCCAAACTTGAGCAGAAAACTCTTGCACATGGGACAGCTGATGGCCTGACCAGACAAATGACAGGTACAATGGAGACTATGAGCATTAGCAGGGAAGCATACCCAGAAAAAGCAGTGATCTCTTGCTACTGACCACCATATCGTCCCAGTGGTGGCAAGGAGTCTCCAGAGGAGAAGGAAGCCAACACTGCTCTAGGTATTGGGCTCTAAGTAGTGCTACTGAGGCATCAGTTCTCTGTTGTCAAGCATGAAATGATGTCTGTGGACTCTGGACAGACAGCCTGGAGTAGCACCAGACACCTCTGTGACCAACACAGCAGGGTGCTCCTGCACCAATGCAGCACCACTGTGTGTGGCAGCCATGCCCTGTGCCATGCACTGCAGCCAGACCTTGCACAGCAGGTACTTGCACTCTCCTGCTTCTTGGTGCAGGGCTGGTTCTGCACCTTGGTCCTGGGAGGCACCACGTGCTGCATGTGCCTCTGCGCTCAGCTGGGCACTGGGTCTCCACCAGTCCTATCATGAATTTATATCGTGCATCTTGAAACATTCTTGGGGAAGAGAGGCATTTTTGTTCATTACTTTTTTTAACATTTTTAAATGTTTTTTATATTGTGTACAGCAAATGCAAACCTTGAAGTCAAGTTTAAGGGCAACAATGCTCAATCTCGTGAGTTAGATGTTTTCTAGATGATGCAATAATGTTAGAGATGGCCAGATGTGAGCAGATCTGGCAAAGATCCCAGCCTAGCTCAAGTACTCTGCTCCTTCAAACCTACTGTAGTTCCTGTTGCTTTGGACCCAAGGTCCATGCTGATGTGTGCCACTGAGTTAAAGTGATACCCGGACAACTGCATTGTAGCTTTATTTCATCCCTGGTTTTCCTCCCTCTGAATCTGCTCTTATGCAGGTGGAGCTGAATGGGTTCAGAAACCTGCTGGAACAGCCACCTGGGAGCATGTCCAATTTCATCTGCAGGCACAAATGTAGCTAAAAATGATCAAAAGATTTTATTGAAATCTTGGTTAATTGTGACTTGGGAGAATTTCTAACACAGACTTCTGTGTACATAGCTCCATAGTGGTGTTTTTGCCTGACCCTGACTTTCTTTGTGGAGTCAGATATCGACCGTGTGCACACCATGTGGGAAGACCATCGGAAAGAAGTTAGGACCACAACAGTGATTACCAAGTGGCAGTCATGGATTTCATCACTTTTTTATTCTTCTTTTTAAGTCATTAAGGGAAAAATAGGGGGACAAGCAATTGAGAAACATAAAGCTTGTAAAATACAGAGAAATTTATTAAAAATATAGAAAGGCAAAACAAAATGGTCAGGGAGCATCAGTGTGCATGCCCATAGGATACCTGTGCCTGGGAGAGGGGCACAAGCAGAAACCCCTGAAATTCTCTCTCTGTGGTACAGGGCTGATGCTCTCCAGACTGTCACACCAGAGAGTGCAAGAGGTGTTGTGTGGGATAAATACAACATGAGCCCGTGAAGAGTTGGTAGCCAAACTCACCCCCTACTCAAACTGCTACTGACTTTGTTCATCAGTGCCTGCCATGATACCAGCACAGAAAACCCTTAATACAATAGCTGCAGCTGTTCAGCAGGTGACCCTGTTACCTGCTAAAATGTTTTGCAGGGCAGTGGGATTGCCTGGCTGGTCTGGGAGATTGTGCCAGGGGACTTGGCTGCAGCAGGGAATGATTTCTGCTCTGGCAGCCACAAGCCTTTGGGAGCTACTACAGAGAGGTGGCATTTTCAGATAACAGTAACTAGACTTCTCCAGAGCTGGTACCACCACCGTTGCTCTTTGGACTCCATAATGCCAGGAGGGCCCTAAGAATGTAGGCACAATAAGTGCAGGAAGCAATTCTATAACCTATGTTTTATCCAGCACCAGCCTTTCCTGTCATACTCAAGTTACAAACTTAAGAATGAGAACTGCTGTAACACTCCTTGGTTTTCAACAAGTCAACAGCCCAATGCCAGCCTTTCACTGCCAGAAAGCCATAGCTAGGATAAGCAGGCATTGCAAAATCTCAAGGACTCTTTTCTTCTCTCCTCAGCTCTTTTGGAGGCAAGAAAGGAGATTTGGGGTTGTGCTTCTTCTGCTCAGCAACCCAGCTGAACGGGATGATCAGGTGGCCTCCAGGCTGGATTTGTGTTGCTGCTGGCCCTGGCTTTCTTTGAGGAAAAAGTCAAAATTTTAGGGTGTTATGGTGAATCATGAGCAAAATAAAACTTGGTAGTGGAAAAGGAAAATCAGCCTTATGTGGAAGAAAACCAGAGAAGGGCACCATTCCCAGAGAATTTCAAGGTTTGCAAATGAAGTAGCTAGGGTTTAAGGCCAAAGAATTTAAATTCATGCTTTATTTTTTTCGACAACTCATTTGCTTGTTTTGTGAAAAGCTTTCCTCTGAAATCCTGAAAGGAGTGGAATTTATCAGTAAGTCGTTTTTGATAGAAAACTTTTGAGTAATCCTTAGGTAAACCAAGTGCAAGCTGAAGTGCTCTCCACGGTCCAGTCTGGCACCAGGTGGCACACGTGCTGCTGCTTGGAACTTAAGACTTGCGCAAAGCCAAACTGGTATTCAAAACACAAGGAAGGAATATCGAACTACAGCAGCAATGTGCTAATGCCAGCTTTACGAGGAAGAGTGTATTTATTCTTGTTTGTTACGTATAAAACACCGATGAAAAGTGTAGAAGTGCCAGAAATCTGAATCCTGGTAAAATCTGTGTTATTTACCTGATAAAATATCTGGTGATATTTTTAGAACAGAGGGTGGAAAAAAGTCATAGAAAACACTATTTGTTGCTACCACTGCCAGAAAAAGGTTCATGGCATACAGAGTAATTTCAAGTTTTTAATCTTGAAGATGGCATGTTTTGTCTACCCAAACTCTCGGAATGAGTAGAGTTGGTGCTCAGGAGGTTTGACATTCTAAAGGATGCCCAGACCTTGCCCCTCTAATAGTTTTTAAACTGTGCTGGGAGGCTGGACCAAATTGCCTGAAAGAATTAGGTTCTTCAAGCCAGCAAAGGGCATGTCCCTGCTACGCAGAGAGAATAAACTCTGTGTTACCTGCTCTAAGACCTCGCTACTCATTGTTGAGGGTTTACATCACGAAGTACGGGTTAAACCTGGTTAAACGGGCTAATATGGAGGAAGGAGTGATAACCAAAACTAGGAGCTCCACGTTGTGGTAACGACGGTGCTCGCAGGGCTGCCGAGCAAAAAGTGAACGTATACCCCACTTAGAGTCACCTCACTGTGAGCACAGAGGGGGCAGCGGTGTGACACCCGTGTGTTTGGTGGCGTGTGAGGGCCCATGTGCCTACCGGGTGTCCCCGGTGCGGGGTGCCCGAGGTGCTCCCGGCGGTGCGGGGTTTCCCTCAGCGCGGCGCTCCCGCAGCCGGCGGCCGGGGCGGCCCCTCCCCTCAGGCGGTCTCGCGCCCCTCCCGGCGGGCCGGGGCTGTTCCGGGGCCGGGCGCGGCGCGGCCCCGACGGCGGGGCAGGGCTGGGCTGAGCCCATGGCGCTGGCGGGCGCCCGAGCGCGGGCGCTGTGCGCCCTCAGCCCCCCGCACCCTCTGGGACGGGTCCCGGTCGCGGTCCGGCGCCGCTGCAGCGAGGCGGGAGCCCCCGGTGCGCTGCCACCCGGAGGGTACCGGGCCTGGCAGGAGCAGGCGACCCGCGATCCCGCCGGGTTCTGGGCGGACGTGGCTCGGGGATGGCTGCGCTGGGACAGCCCTTTCCATACGGCCTGCCAGCCCGGCCCGCCTGCCGGCACAGCCCGCTGGTTCCTCGGGGGCCGCCTCAACGTCTCGGGTAAGGCGTCCCCCCTTCCCGCGCCCCGAGGGCGGCACCGCCCGCTGCCGCCGTCGGGCTGCCCAGGAGCCGTCCCAAGGGCCGGGTTTCGCTAGCGCCGTTCTTTTGGGGGGGAAAACGAGGAGTTCGCTTGGCCGGCGCTGGGAGGAAACCAGCAGGGAGTTGCGAAATGCTGGAAAGCGGGGAGAAAATCCGAAGCTGGGATTAAACCCGGCTAAACCTCTTGCCCTCCGATCTGGGGAGATCCGGCCGTTCCCCCGTTGCCGTGCCGGCAGAGATGCCCTAGCTTCGGCTGTGCCGGCTTCGGCTTCCCGTGGTGGCTTAAGATGATCCACAGGTGGGGGACGGTGCAAATCTCAGTCTTTTGAGGCTGAAGCGACAACATTTTTCTCTTTTGAACGAGGATCGTGTTCTTTGCCTCCAAGTTCACCACTTAACGTGAAGCACGAGTAAAATTCTCCATGACTGTCCTCAGTGCCCTTGCATTTCATCCTGGCCCTGTCTGCCTTGAAGTCTCTTCTGTGCCGTGGCCATGCCCAGTGGGAATGAGCCCCAGTGCCATCTAGGGTACAACTCAGTGGTGAAATCTTTCAACAGGGATCTTCGTTTCTGACCTTCATTTCCCGTTCCTGTGAGAGTGCTTGAATCAGCACTACCGGTTCAGTAGTGCAGTAACTGTGAGACGTATCTGGTCACCTTTTTTTTCACAGTAAAAGAGGAAACCCTCTTCAGGTCTTCAAGAAAACATTGGGGAGCATCTCCTCCCAGGAGATGATTCCCAGCAGTGGATCCCAAGTTTATGCAGATGTGTGTCCAGCCCTGCTTCTGGCACCCAGCAGTCAGAGGATTTTAGGCAGGCTTTTGTTTTCATTAATTCATCTTGAAAGAAAGATCTTGTCTGAGCACAGGCTTTCAGGGATCTGTTTTTCTCCTCTCTCGAGTGGGATTAACATCCTCTTCTGGATCCCATGTCAGATCTCTGAAATGCAGATTTTAAATCATGGATGGGGTCTGGTTCTTCAGCAGAGATGAAGAACTAAATGCCATTTAGTTTTCTTTGCATATGTAAAATCGTAGACCTTTAAAACAGATGCACAGAATTAAACAGATTTGCTTTTCAAGCATGATGAAGATGGTACTCGGGCACGGCCAAGTGACTTTTTTTCTGTTAAGAGGCTCCCTTCATCTCAGTTTGAACACTGGCTACTGAAACATGGCAATAGTCCAAGTCCCTGATCCGGAACAGCTTGTGTGCCCACCTCCCAGCACAGCTGAACCAGGTGCAACTGAGTCATCTGATACTTTTCTGGAGGGACCTTGCGATAGGATTTGGGGGACCTGTGAGCTTCAGTGCTTCTGGATTTATTTCACTGTAACTCCTGGGCAGGAAAATAATCTGGCAAACTACATTTCCAGCCAGAGCACATTCTTGGGAGCATGGCTTACTGAAATGAATTGTTTCTGAGTGTTGTCAAGGAAGCAACATATGGAGAAACCACTAGGATATAGTAGAAAGGGGAAGGCCACTAAATTCTATTTTGTAAAATAGAAGGCTCTTGTAAGCCTAAGATCAGGAAGGAAATAATAGCATTTGGCTCTGGTTCACCTGCTGGTTCTTACTGAGCACAGAGCTAAAGCTCTCAGCTTGGCTCAGCTGGGGATTTCTGCAGCAGAAATTCCCTCTGAAGGCCAGTGTGGCTGCTCACGAGTAAGAAATGCTGCTTGGGCAATGAATACCCCTTAATGTGATTTACTGTAGCATGGTGCAATATGTTGAGGACGTTGCTGCAAGGAGCTTGGAGGTAGGAGTTGCAGTGTGTTGTGGACCAAGCCGCAGCAGATCCAATTAACTATGGATGGGCAGTAGAGGAAACCAGTGTGCAACTGCTTAAAGCATTCCCATCAGAGCTTTTGTTCCTTTTGCATTAGGGTGGCTTAAGAAATGGCTTTATCTCCTTTTTATAGTATTGCTGTGGCATTTTACATTAAAAATAAAAGACTTTAAATGGCAGAAGAATGCTTTTTCAAATTTTTGAGATTGCCACTTGGACTTGTAATGAGATGTGTTGAATTCCGAGAGATTTCTTTCTCTGTGCACCTTTACAGGCTCATTCCTTCCCTCCATGTGGTAGTGTAATCGCAGAAGAGCCGAAGCTGACTCCCTGGCTGCAGTACAGAGCTTTAGTGGCACTTAATTTATCTGGAAAAATGAAGTCCTTTCCAACCATTATTAATATTTCCAAGAAATGTGGTCTGAAACTGAGCAATTTTTAAAAGGGTTTTCTCAGAGTTATATGGCAGTGTCCTTGACTACTTTTTAGTAGTTGTCTATTGAAATAAAGTAACTGCCTTTGAATGATTACAATGCAATAAGCAAGTGTTGTGTAGGCTTGGAATTAATACTTTACAAGGATGCTCTCTAACCATCAGGCAACTTGTTACTGGACATGCAGGCAGATTTCTTGTGTGGATTCTCTAAATTTCTTCAGGTTGAGCGCTCTCCCTAAGTCCTCTACCTCAAGTTGTTGAGGAGGAGAGATGTGCCTTTAAAAGGTAGTTTTATCTTCAAGTTTTAATAGGTGTAGTACATAGCTTGAGACATGTTAATCTTTCCCAGGTGTCTGGTAATTTGTAGATGCTTGTACTCTGAGTTCGCCCTAGTTTTAGAAACATTTAGCTGCGATTCAGCTCTTCTCTTATACCCTGGAAAAAATGTCTCACGTGAGTTTTATTGGAAAATCCAAATGGTTCAGTACTAAACATGCAAGCTGGGGAAGACAGTCTGTCATATTTATGTAGTGAAATGCTGCTCTGGGGAGCACAAACATCAAAAGAGAGTCTTGTCTTCGTGCGGTTGGGAGCAAGGGAAAGATTTGGGCTGGCTTAAGCTTAGCCAGTGGAGCTAAGCTGAGCTGAATCAGCGATGGCCTCTCATGGGGATGCCATCTCTGAGGCAGCTGTGCCAATTCAGTGTAGTATTTGTTGTACAGCTTTACCAGAGCTGCAAATGCTGTCTGTTTTACATGAGTGTGTGCCTACTGAGTTAACAACGATGTTTCTTCTTGCTGTTACTCTTGACCAAGTTAAGTTTACAGACCACCTTGCATGTGATCAGGCTTTGTTTAAACCTTTGGGTTCTTTTACAGTAAATTGCTTGGATCAACACGTTGAAAAGTCTCCGAACAGAGTGGCTTTGATTTGGGAGAGAGATGAGCCTGGCACTGCAGTGCACGTCACTTACAGGTATGACACGTTCTCAAGATGCTTTATGACACCTGGCAGTTGGGGGGAGCGGGAAATGGGACCTCTGTGCAACTCTGCTTTCTTCCAAGGTATTCGCAGCACGTAGGACGTGGGACCGCAATGTTGTATCATGATGAAATAGCTCTTTGAAACGAAGCTGTGTTGCCACTGAGGAATTATATTCTTCCTTTGAGTTCTTCGTGGGTAGGGTTCTCTGATTTTAGACACCTATGTAGTATAGGTCCAGAGGTATGGTGGATGTAAGTTAGTGGCAGCTACTGAAAATTTCAGATTGAGATCTGGCATCATCTGGTTATGATGCTGATCAGGCTATCCCGTAGATTCCCTCTTTCTCTATGTGGGGGCTTTAAGAAGAGAAAGGCTTGGTTTTTTTTTTAATTCTTGCTTAAAAAAAACTGCCAGTTTTCTTTCTGCTTGTTAGAGGTGTTCATGGGAAAATTTCTGTGAGCAGCCTTTGGTTTCAGCACAGAAGCAAATGTCTTGGTGCAAACATCTTGTGTTGATGGTCAAGAGCATGATATTGAGCCCTGGTTGGAGTGGAGTTTCAGCTCCCCATGTTCCTCTTCCCTATCCTTAGTGCAGTTTAGAGCAACCTTGAGGCTACTCTGTGTGACACTGACTTGCAATTGCTGCTATAGATTGTAGGGTTTGTTAGAGTATGGCAGTTTTCAAGCATATTTCTCTTCTTCTTGCTATGTGCCCTCATTTAGGAGACAGTCCTGCCTACAAAGATGCCTTTTACATCATCTGTCTCCTTACTGAGAATTAAAGATTTCCCAGAATGTATGTGTCTCAGTGCGTGCTTTAAGGAGCCAAATGTTTGATCTGCTGAATCTCAGGGAGCCAGATGTTTGATGTCCTGGTTCAGAAAGCAAAGGAGATGTAGAAAAGTCCTAGCATCAGACTTTTAAAGAATGTTTTCTGGAGCTTGTTGGGACTCCTAGAGGTCCTTAAGTCTGCATAGGTTCTGGTGGTCTGGTTCACCTCCTGAAAGCATAATTCATTGGAGTGAAGAAGCTAGTCAGTAGGAAGGAGTGGCTGTACAAATAATTATGAGAGGTTAGCGCTCCATGCAACAGAAATAAACACTACCTGATAAAAAGCTGCATTGAAAGACTGCATTGATTTTAATCGTAGTATTGTTTGAGAGAGTGTTTAGACATGTTATGATGTGTGTTGTAATGAACTGGGTTATCTTGGCTAAATGCTTTGAGTCTTGCTTTTGCCATTCTGATAGTAAAAAAAGGACCAAAGGTTTTTCCCTTTAATTGTTTTTGTATGATATGTTTTTCTCCTAGGTGTGTGTACTTTTACCTCTCTCCTTATGCTTCAGGCATGAAAACTGGGGGTAGTTCAGAGGTGAAAACTGTGCTCAGATAAGGAGAGCAGCCTCCTTCAATGCAATTCCAGCCTCTCCCTTGGGCTGTGCTACTTGAAATGGGCTGAGCTGCTCCAGACACTCAAAACAGCTTCTTGGGATCTCTGGAGATGTAGAAAGGCCTTTCTTAACAGCAACAGAACTGGATTTTTTCACGGCCATGATAAAATGCATTTGGAAGAAAGTGTATTTTCAGCCTGAAAACATGAAGACAAGTAACCCATGTCTAAACCCCTCTTTGTGCAGCCTTACAGAGATACAGTAACTAGTACCAGAGAGGAGAACATCCAAGACAAGTTGACAACCTCTGTTTTCAAATTTCTTCCTGTATTTGAGAGCCATGTTCCTGTTTTTGCCTGATACTCTGGGTGAGATGTGTCTGCATTCGGGTTTCTCAAGAGACTTTGGTCCTATCATGTGATAAAACAGGTCACTTGGTTCTCTGCTTATCTCATTAAGCCAGGAATAGCATTGTTGAGAACACTGATACTGTATGGGTATCAGTGCACAAGAAAAGAATAAAAAATTTTGCATTTTCTGTGGTCATTGAGCTGCACTGTTGCAGGTTTTAAATGGTGCAGTAAGGTTTCTCCAAGGTGTGTTGGCATTTACCTCCCTTTGGTGCTAAGCTTAGTTGAAAACTTTTTGCAGTTGTGCTTTATTTGAGCATTTTGTGAGGGAAAGCATATGAGAGAAAGGGATGGCCCAGAAGCTGAGATGCTGGTGGAGTAGTCCCTCTGTGAGGCTTCTGTAGCAGGGTGGTCTCTGCACACCAGGCTCAGTGTAAAGAGGGAATGAGAGGGATGCTGGACATCTGGCTGTGGCAGAGGAGATAGGCTCCTTTCCTTAGGATCTGAATGTGCTCTTAATGGGATAGCAGTGTTTCAGTATCACTCTAGGAAGCTAAAGCCTTTAATTGGGGCACTGCTTATGGACCAGCTTTGAGTAAGGTCATGGAACCTCAGCTGGGAGAGTGCTGTCCAGGGCTTATGTGCCGAGGAGTGCAAGGCACCATTTTTTTACGTTATCTACTTTGCAAAGCCTCCTGCTTTGAGCTGCTTCTCCTTATAGATAAGCCCTGTATAACACAAGGAAAGATGCAGCTGCTGCAGTAGGTGCTCTCCCTTTTCTGGGGAGTTGTCAGGGGTATGAAAACAGCTGAGTGCTGGCCCTGTTCCCATCACAACCTGAAAAGGAAGAAGGGAAAGGGCTGAAACAGGCTCTCTCCTCCCTGAGGAAGGGGAAAGCCTCCATCAGTGGGACCTCCTCTGTGCATTGACAGGAAACACAGTTGCACTGTAAAGTGCTGTCCCAGCTTGCTCATCTTTGGAAGAAATAAGAGCCTCTATTTGCCTCTGCTGCCCCACTAATTGCCTCATTTGCAGTGGGCAAAGAGCAACTGGGCTATGCCATGAATCAGCCTACATCCCTGTGCACACTTGTCAGCAAGGTGGGTTGTACCTGTGCAGCAGAGTTCAAGTACTTTGTGCTAGGAGAAGAATCCAAACATCTCCTGATTGGCAAAAGTACACAAAGCCATAGGTGAAACATTTCAGTTTAGCCTGAATAGATGAGTGCTGCCCTTACAAGCTCAGTTGTGATGATCTTTTTCGCTGCTGAGTTTTGTCCTGTCTCTCTAGCTTATGCAATTTGGCCTTTCAGGAAATAAAAAATCCCTGTCCCCTCTTGCTTTTTCCTCCTTCTGGGTTTCATTTCTATAAAGTGGAAAGTTAGCTAACTTTCAAATCATCTCGAGTTTTGAATGGGAAGGCAGAAGACTTGCTTTTTTACTGCTTTGTGACAACAGGCAATACAACCCTCCTGGGATTTGGTGGCTGCAGTCAGCAAAGTGAGAACAAAGCATGGCAATCAGTTATCAAGATGTCTGGCTCTCCAGAGGCTAAACCACCAAAACCCCATTGGTAGGGCAGTGGCTAAGTGGCAGGACTGTGCTGCTGTGAACTGACAGCTGAATTTATTGGCAGAAGGGAGTGCCAGACTGGGAGTGTTTTGTCCTGCTCTGTGGATATTGTCAGGGCCCAGGGGCTTTGAAACCTTGCAGAGGAATTCCCCAGCGTGTTGCTGAGTCTGGGTTTTAAAGGACGCTGTGCCTTATATAAGCAGGCAGAGTTGGTGGCTGAAGCTGTTGCGTTGCAGCCTCCTAAAGTTCAACACGTGGGAATGTTAAAGACAGAAGCTAAAGTTATGCCAGACCTCCCTGTCTGATATGAGGTTGTTTATTCTCTCTGGTGTTCCCTGGTTTACCTGTGTCTCTGCAGTTACGCACCTGTTAGCCAGTGTATGCTAGCGTTGCAAAATCCTACGGTTGTTGTCAATGGGAGCTGTGTGAAGTGGACAGCAGTGTGCATTAGCTGACATATTTTTCCAAAGAGTTGCAAGCTGGGTCACAACAGAAGGGTTTTAATTTGCAAAGGAGTTCACTCTGGTGCAGCAAATGTTGTGGCCAGAGGGAATGTTCAAAATGCAAAATAGAAAGTAGGGAGAGGAAAACTGAAGGGCCGGAAATTAGGGTCTTAGGTAGGCAGGACAGAAGCAGTTGGACATCTTCCTGAGCCACATGACAGCTATGCCTTAAAAACGCCAATGGATTCCTCAGCCTGAGCTGAAACAGTTGCACTTGTATTAGAGATCACGGTGAACACTGCAGTTGGAAGCTGTATTGGTATGTAACCATTGACAGCAAACTCTTTTCCATCTTTCCAGTATTGGTTTCATAAGTTGAAGTTGCAAGTAAATCTTGCCCAGGTTTTCGGCTTTCGCTGTTCAAGGCAGTTCATGGATTTTTCACTTCCTTGCCTGAAAAACGTTGCAAAGGAGTTTCCCTTGCCTTGGGTTCAGGATGTCTGCAGGAAGGGTGGGCAGTTGTCTCAAATGCTACGCGGTTCTGTGGGGCAGCAACTCTGCAGGGTGCTCATTCCTTCCCAAGATGTGTCTGGGTTAAGAACTGGCAATATGTAACATGCTGACATGTACTAATTGCCTGCCTTTAGATAGCAAAGTGTGTTTGCAGGAATGAAGGAGTCAAGGGAAGGATTCCTGACACAGCATTTCTGCTAACTCCCTTTCCTGAACTGGAGAGGAATCCTGAGTTGCTGCTGCAGGAGCCAGAAGACACACCTGATGCTCAGGGACTAGTGGATTTCTTTGTTGGAGTTCTTGGCTTTACCCCTTTGCCTTTGTGCCTATTCCCCCATGTGCTGCACTGCCAAGGGACCTTCAAGGCCTTCCTATCTTGGCATTTCAGAGTACAAAGAAGGCAAAGCAAATAGATCCATGGGTAAAGACTGCTCTGTATTGTCTAATAACTTGCTTATGCACTCTCATTAAGCCGATGTTAAATTGGAGTTAATCTTAAAAACCGATGAGAGCTTTTGCTATCACGGTCACTGAGTCCTGAATAAGCCAGTGAGACATGGAGTTGCTTAGAAAATACATCATAGCCAGAGATACTCTGGCATTTCTGCTCAGGAGAAAGAGGCTGCAGCTCTGAAAGCACTGGAGTGTTTTCCATTGCAGATAAGTAGTTTTTATTTTACTTTCTCACAACTGCCTGTCTGGAGCTTATTTCACTTCCTGCTCTCTGCAGTTGAACAGCTTAGTTTTGTTTTGGCTCTTTATTATTTATCCACATTGAGATTTTTCTCTAATGCAGCATAAGATAAATTCCAGACCAGAAAATGTGACCTTTCAGGACAAGCCACCAAACCAAACATGGGGTGGGAAATCATTATTGCACAGAGTTGCTCAGTTCATGAACTCAGTAAAAGTAAGCAAAATAATAAATCTAACAGACTGTGCACTTACATAGACAGTAGGAACATGCATGGTGATGAGGGGCTTGGGAAGGGGTAATTGAATGTTGCGCTTTAGAGTTTAGGCTGATCTCTAACCGTAAGGGATCGGGGGGAAATTCAGTCTGGGGTGCAGCCACTCCACACCTACTTTCTGCAGGATTGTGGTCTCTCTGCAGTGGCAGCTGTTGCCAGCTACTGCCAGAGAACAGGCACTTGAGCATGTCTGGCCACTTCTATGAGTGCCTGTCCAGAAATTGACTGTTTACTTGATCCTACAGGAATAGTATTAAAATAAATAATATGAGGTGCCGTGCCTTTGATTTGAGGTTCATTTTCCTTGTCTTCTAAAAGATGGGACGGAAGATGGGAGGGAAGTGGTGTCCCTCCAGCCATCACTGGATCTGTCTTCATACTTTCTCAATGGCTGTGTTTCTTCATGCCCTCACAGTGCAGATGGAGTTTTATCCTAGGGAAGTAAGATGCCAAGTTTTGATATGACATTTCCAAAGCGGAACACTTGGGCTTTCCCTATTTCCAACTTGTAGTGGTTTAAAAAAAGAAACAAAACAATTTTTGATGAACAAGAAACAATTTTTCATTTTATTTGTATCTTAGCCACCAGCTGAAAATTGGTTTTGTTTCTCTGTTTTTTCACAGCTATGGTCAGTTCTGTGAGAAGAGGATACATAAGATAAAGATTCATGCTTTACAGCTTTTTATGGAATGCAAACCACCAAAATGGTTTCTTTGTTAACAGTTAATGCGGGTCCCTGGTGGCACAGCTTACAACCCCTAAGGGTTCACAGGTGACAGGCTGAAGATGAGTTTGCTAGGGAGTAGAAGATATCTCTCTCATCTGGGCCTCGGTACTCAGAGTACAAACTCAGAGAGTTTGTGAACCCAGAGGACAATTTTCATTCCGGGCAGACTGCCAGTCTCCTCCTCTGTGCTGATGATTGGTACAGAAGGAGTGTCCTGCTGCCCCTCCTAGGGTCACCTCCTTTGGCATGAGACCACTCCTCACCTGGTACAGTAGCTCTTGTTCCTGAAGCCTTTCCATTAGAGGCATGCAGAGCTGTTCAGGTCATGACAGCATCTTGGACCCAGATGTACCTGCAGTCGTCTTATCCCCTGTGCAAAATAAGTGTATGTGCAAGCCTTTGCCCACAAACTGCTTTTTCATTCCTTAGAGGAATGTTTTTGCTATTAAGAATGCTTGTTGCGATGGCGAGCCGCATGAAAAGAGCCTTTGTTCCTGCTCTCGGTGTTCCCAACTTTCTCTGTGCAAGAGTGGCTGCAGTTTTATTCGCAGCAGTACTTCTGTTCTGCAAGGCTGTTGTGCTCTGCGGGGTGGCAGGGTGAAGTGACAACAGAGGAAGCTGGGCTGCAGGGTATCCAGCTTTGATGAAAGTCATGTAAAATCTGCTCCTCACACTGGTGTCTCGGGATTTCTCCTTTTCTTCCTTACACATGAAAATGCATTGTTTTCCCTTGCAATTTAAGAGAACCTACTAGTTTCAGAGCACTTCCAGCAGCTGCCCAACTTAGAAAGTTCTGGGAGTCTTTAGACAACACTTCCATTTCACCTTGTGTTTATCCCACATTTGTTCCCAGTAGCTTCTGACCGAGCCTCATGGGTAAAAAAGGTATCAAGGATGGCCAGAATGGACACTGACTTCTGGAAGCAGTAGGACAGCCCCTGGCTTGCTGGCTCCTCTTCCCACATCACAGCCTGGCATGACAGTGTTGCTTCTGTGCCTGCAGGGAACTTCTGGATCTGACTTGCCGTCTTGCCAACACCCTGAAGAAATACGGGATACAGAAAGGGGACAGGGTGGCCATCTATATGCCCGCGTCTACCTTGTCAGTGGCATCCATGCTGGCTTGTGCCAGAATTGGTGCTGTTCACAGTGTGGTCTTCGCTGGATTCAGCGCAGAGTCCTTAGCTGGGAGAATTGTGGACTGTAAGTAGTTGCAGACTGGGGAACAAACTCCTCTGGGACAGTTCTGTGTTGTTTACTCTCCTCTGTGGAGTGCATTGAAGAGCCTTTTCCTTAGGGAGAGATGCAGTATCCTCTGGCCTTAAAATACTTTATAAATTGCTTAACATTCAGTGTGCGCTGGGTTACCACCAGCCAGCAGTGAAGCTGGAAAAGAAAGCCAAAGCTTAGGGATGAGGCGTGATTTGTTCTTTTGCAGCGTAATTGCAGAGATTTCTTTGATACTCTTGCACAGTACTAATTCTACATTCTCAATGGTAATCCCCTGATTTATGTATGGTACTGGAAGTGTTGGCAGCCTGTGTCTGCTCTGTGAGCCCTTGTGCCAGCAGACAGAGCTGTTCTCAGCCCACAGCACTTGTGTGATTAGGTAAAAAGTAATGCTAAAAGTACTGACAAAAGGTCTAAATAGCAAGTGGTTCATGTCCCGTGGCAGTCACATCAGTTTCTTTATGGGTAGTGTGAGGGGAAAAGCCTTACAGAAATGTTCATGGTGTTTTCCTCCTTTTAGTGGAGTTAATCTATAGAGAGCAAATACATGTTTTAGTTATCCCTCATTTTTGGCCGCTTGTGTGGAGGTGATGGACTAAGAGCCATTTCTCTGCAGCTACAGCTCTGTGATAACGTTGAGTGGTGCAATTTGAAGTGTTCTGTCAGATTGCTGTTGTGTGCTGTGGCTTCCAGGTAGAACAGACGAGTTTTGGAAGGCTGCAGGTATCTCAGAGCAGGGTGACACCTTCAAGAGGCTGCTGAGCTTTGTGCTGTCCATGTCAGTTTGTAATGGATGCCTACATGGAGCCCCAGAGAGAGGGGCAGTGGTGCTTGTCCGTCCACACAGATCACAGGAAGTCTTGCCCTGGTTTCAGTGTGTGAGCTGTCAGCCTAAAGCAGTATCAGTCACTGTAACGCAGGTAACTGGGAGGAAGCTGTTCCACCTGTCAGCTTTGCTAGGCAGGAACTGAGGATTTAAATTACAGTGAGTGATACTTAGAGTAGATGTTGGGAAAGACCTTCTCATATTCATGATAGGCACTGGAGTAGATTGGTGGGGAGAGGGTAGAATAGATGCCACTGGAGCATTTTAGGAAGACTGAATAGATAGTTGTCAGAAGTGGTTTAGCTGGAGTCGACTTTGCCTTAGGGTGGGGGAGATGGACTAGATAATTTGTGGAGGTTCCAGCTCTGCCTAATCTCTGTATGTCTTGGGTTTTAAAGTTTTTTCATCAGTGACACTGACTGGTTTTGATTGATAGTGGTTCTAAGTATTTGACACACACATTGTTCTACACATCATCCCTAAAAGTAATGAAAGTAGGGTGTGCACACTAGCCTGGAAGGCAGGCTGGTATGTCTGCTAATTCTTTTTCTTTTTAGCTGGATGCAAAGCAGTTATCACCTACAACCAGGGAGTCAGGGGAGGCCGAATCATACAGCTGAAGACGACTGTGGATGAAGCTGTGAAGAACTGTCCAAGCGTCAAACATGTCTTTGTGGCTCAGAGGACAGATAACAAAGTCCAGATGGGTGACTGTGATATTCCCCTTGAAGAGGTATGTTGTTGTTGGTAAACCTTGCCTGTATTCCTGATGTTTCTTGAAGTATATGATGTTTACTATGCCTGGGAAGAGAAATATGGTGAGCTGAGAAATGTAGGGACCAGCTATTCCAGACATCTCTAAGAAACCTGATGCAGGGCTGTTCAGAATGCGTGTAACAGTCTTCCTGAATGTGTAGATCATGCACACTGTGGTATTTGGCTTTGGTCTTTGGTCTGCTGGAGGCTACACTAGGAATTGGCAGCCAGGAAGGACAAGACAGTCTCCATGGCAGTTTCCTTGCGTTGTGTGTGCTGAGCTTAAAAGCCTATGAATCAGCTTGGCACTCTAGTGTAGCTGTACCAGGCCTGACAGTGATGTCTGGCCTTGTGCTACCTCTGGAGCAGGTTTTCAGTGTGTGCTGCTCTTCCTGTGCTGCCACAGACGCCCACTGGCACTCCAGATAACTTCTTTCAGGTCTGAGTGTTGGCTAGGATAATCTTTCTCTCCATCTATGCCTTTTTGACTTGAGTTCTGCTTCTTGTATCATCTGGATCTTCATCCTCAAATGGATTGTCTGTATTTATAGTCTGTTAGGATTGTGAGTCGAAGCAGCTCAATCCACATCTGGTTTATCTCAGCAAGGGCAGGGGTTATGCTGCTCCATTGTAGAAGTCTTGCAGACAGCGCTGAGATTTAAGGAATGAATGTTTCCTGAGACCCAGAGGGCACTGAGACCATTGTTGCTGTTGTTATTATACTGTGTTCAGACACACTCTTATGGTTTGCATGTGCACTGTTGAAAGGCAGTGCAGAAATAAGCAAGTTCCCAGAGAGGCTTAATACAGCCTGTGAACAGTGTTGCTCCACAATGGGAGGACAGTGATGGCTTGGAAGTACTTAGAACCTGTGCTTCCTAGCAAAGAAAGCAGCTGTTATTTTTATGGTTTTAGCAGAAGTAGTTTTATCACTTTTCCAGCAGCAGTTAACAGAAACTGTTCATTTTAATAATGCCTGGAAATCATCCATCTGCAGGCAAGATAATTGCTCGAGGGTCTGGGCTGGTCACATGAGATAGGAGCAACTACTGTTGTAAGTTAAACAGAGAAGGCAGGTTTTATTCAGAAATTGTCTTACTCCCTACTCCACAAAGGACATTTTGATTATTTTCCTTAGTCTACCAACAGCCTGAGGTGCTTTAGTGACCCAAGAGCTTTGTCAGTTGTAGGGTCTGAAACAAAACAAGAATGAAACAGTTAATGCTGTTAACTCTGTCATTACTGATTTTTACAGTAGTTGTGCTTTCCAGCTCTTGTGCAATGCCTTACGGCAAAATTTAAGCTCATGTTATAATGGAGCATATGAGGACTCCATCTTTGTTTCAACAACTGGCAAGTCAGCCCAAATTGGAGTCCTGAAACATCACAAAAAATACCTGAGATGAGCAGCAATGCTGTAACTCAGAGGCTAAGAATTACCCCAGACTATGAGCTACATTTTATTAAACTTTGTTTGTCAGACTGGATAACTCAAAGGCTAGGAGTAACCCCAGACTATCAACTGTATTTTATTAAGCTTTGTTTGTCAGACTTGACCTGCTGATAGTAGTATTCACTTGTAAATACAGTATGTTTACAGTGTATACTCATAAAAAGGCAGTACCTAGAAATTCCTACAAGGAGCCACCGAGTAACTCTTGCAGGAATTATTAATCTAGTACAGTACAGGGCTCAAGAGGCGCAAGCCAGCTGTGTTTTTTTTACAGCCATATGTTGAGCATTTGGAACACACACTGATTATTGCAAGTTTGTACAGGGATAAGAAAAATGTTCCATCTCATCCTGAAAAATCTACAGCCTGGGTAGACAAGCCCTCTGCTGCTAAAACATCCAGTGACCACAATCACCTCTTTCAGAGCACATTATTTCCCCTTCCTCTGCTGGACTGGACACACAAGCTAGACCAAAAGTTTGCTCTGACCTCGTAGGAGATTGCATCCTTCCCTCCTGTGGTTCTGACTGTAGGGGTAAGGAGAGAATCTCACCCAGCTGGCCAGATGGGGGGTACGAAGAGAGTGACAGAGTAAAACACTCTCTCTTGGGTAGAAGAAATTAGAATTTGAGGATCAAATGGACAGGACAGTCATCCACTGCTGGGGTCAGGGAAGGGAAATGCATGCACAGTTTAACCGTAGCACTGCAGTTTTAAAAGGAAAAGAAAGGTACTAAATGGTACCCAGTCAGCCTTGCTGCTGCTGCTGTCAAGTGTGATTCATGTTTCCGGTCACACTTTGGTTTTCTACCAGCAGTTTGCAAAGGTTTGAAATGTAAGCAACTATGACACACTATTTTTTTCCTGAAGTGTTATTTTATCTGGCCAAGTTCTTCTTGACTTCTGTGCCTAGCAGAGGTACTGGTGGAAAGGTTACACACTATGCATCACAGGAACCTTTTCACTAAGTGAGCCCATATAACCCATGATATATCCATGGACATTTGTGAGGGGGCAACAGCAATGGTGGTTCTTGTCTCTGGACACTGCTGACATGCTTACAGAGGGAGTAATAGTTGGCTCCATACAGCTAAATCTTTCTGTCATTACTACCTCAGGAGATGACCAAGGCAGCTTCTGTATGCACACCAGAGAGCATGGACAGTGAAGACATGCTTTTCATGCTGTATACCTCAGGCAGCACCGGGAAACCCAAAGGAATCGTTCACACCCAGGCTGGATACCTGCTGTACGCTGCTCTCACGCACAAGGTAACTCAGATGCATCCTCTGGGAAAACTTCACTTACCTTCCAACTGTGCTAATGAGAGAGACTTGGATTGGCAAGGAGTGCTGTATTCTCTGTTTGGTGCCCAGTTGGCTTACTGGATGTAAACAAGCTGAAAAATACCTGAAACGGTGTAATTAATCTTCAGAATTTGTTTCTGGGGATTAGGATATTATGCAAATCTGAACCTTAGAGTTGTTATGAAAGGAAGGAAATGGCAGTGCTGCTTTTGCATTTAAAATGTGCCAGCATTGGCTGCCCAGAAATTGCAGCTGAGGAGATCCTGGTAAGTGTCTAACTGGCATTGGTAATGAGGATATTATAATGCAGATATAATAGTGAAGTATTTTGCAGTGAGGTGCTAGCCTTTTTTATTTCCCAAAACAACCTCTTTGCATAGCACTTGTCTGAAGAACAAAAATTGCATGTCTACTCTAGTGGTTGCACCTCTGCGCTGCTTTGCTGGGTGATCTAGGCAATATGTTTTAACCTCCTTTCTCTTGAAAAAGAAAAGAGTCAAGGCACTTCTTCTTGAAGCTTCTGGTGTGAGCAGTGCATATGAAAAGGTAACAGTGAAATGCAGAGAAGACTCTAGTGAAAAATCATAATCTGGCTTTAGTGGTATCACTCTGTTTGTAATCACAGCAGGTCAGGTGGAGGTTTTTCTTTCTTTAAGCTGACACAGTTGAATTTTTACAAGATTTAAATGTTCAAGTGTCAGATTTCCCTGCATATGAAGGGCATTTGTTACATCAGCTTTTCTAAGTGACAGCGTAATCTCCAAGGCATCTCTTTTTTAGTCCAAAAGACAGATCCTGCACCCTGGTGAATTTTCTCCACCCACAGAGTGCATTGAGAGGAAAAGGCACTTTGAAAAGTAAATTGAGAATTGGCTATCCTAGGTAGAAGGATCAGCTGACCTGTGTGATCTCTGTGGCCTTTGCACAGTCACATGTGACACTCTTGTCACACATTCATGGGTTTTTCTTTTAGTTCTAACCCACAAAGCTGACTTTGCCATATCAGTCAGCATCTCTTCACTATACGGTAGAGGTGTTAGTTAGACTTACAGTGGGAAGCATTTTCCATGACCAAGACGAGATAATGAGATCTTCAAGATATTTATCTTGAATTTGATGAGCTGGGAGAGGGTAGATCTGGAAAGCAATGCACTGATATAGAGAAGCTGAGAAGCTAAGAATATTTCTCAGAAGATGTTTTATGGGCACCTGTCAGTTCCTCCAGCTGTCATGGAAATCCGTTGATATTGGTGAGGTGTCTGAGACCTTGAGGTCTCCAGTTTCCCTGAGACTCAGAGTCAGTTCTCCAATGTGTACTGCCTGGATTAGGCAAGCTTAGGTATCCAGGGCTCCGGGCTTTGGCTATAGCTTTGTTGTTCCAGCTGGTACAGCCATGCTCCATGCATTTTTGCAAAAGTAGAAAGGAGCCAGTAAGTCCTGGTACTGGTCCCTCTGATTTGCTTCCTTGCTGTGGATTGCTCTTTGTGCTTCTGCTGTGTCCTGCATGCTTGGCTCCACTTGCCCTGTGCACTCTCTTTCTCCCATTTGGATGTCCAGTCCAGCACCTTATCTTTAAGCTCTTTGCACCTACCAACAGAAAGTCAGCTGGCCTTACAATTGTCTTTGCAGTATGTATTTGACTACCAGCAAGGCGATGTTTTTGGCTGTGTGGCTGACATTGGCTGGATCACAGGACACAGCTATGTTGTGTATGGACCACTCTGCAATGGAGCCACCTCTGTCCTCTTCGAAAGCACTCCATTGTACCCTGACCCAGGTGAGGAAGTGGTGGGAAAAAAGGTTTGTCTAGACATGGCAATGTGATAAAAGAGGTTTAGAAACCTATCCAGCGTGACCTGCCCACTCAGGAGAGGTAAGCTCCATTTCTTTGGAACGTGTGTCTACAACACTCAGGAACATCTGTGCATCCGGTGGGATGGGGGGGGTGGGTAGGGGTGTTGTTATTGCTTTTGCTCTGTACTCACACTAGTCACAGCTTCATCTTTGCCTGTTACCCTTTCAGCTGAGCATTTGTAGCAGTATGTCAGTGCTAGATGGATAAAAAGCCTGTTTGTGATTTTGCAGGTCGTTACTGGGAAGTGGTACAAAGGTTGAAAATTAATCAGTTTTATGCAGCACCTACAGCTATACGCTTACTGCTGAATTATGGAGAAGAGTGGGTGAAGAAATATGACAGATCTTCCTTGAAGACTTTGGGTTCAGGTAGGGAACATAGAATCTTCATCTGAAAAAGACAAGAGGTTCTAGCTGGTGAAATAGAGGGGCCAGAGAAGTTCAGCTGACCACATGGGATATGATTGAAAAAAAGATGCTAAAGCAGGCTTTGTGTCTGGCTTTTCAAATATTTTCTCAGCAGAAGAAGCAGCAAACTAAATTTGGGGCCATTGTGTGATTGCCTGTTTCCTAGCTTATTTTGCAGGATAACATTCTTTGCTAAAAAGATGTATCCAATGGTAAATCACATCACTTTGAATTTTACTGACATAGCTGGCCCCAGCAGCATTTTCCTGCATTACTTCCTTTACGATTCAGGAGGATCTTAAATGTGACCTACATTGATTAGTTACTTTAAGTGATATTCATTGCTTGCCTCTTGGTCCCCCTGGAAAAAGTTCTCAGTTACATGAGTGCATTGCAGTCCTTTATGCATCCCAGCAAAAATGCTGTAATCATTCTGCTTGGAGATCATTCATTCAGCTTGTTGTGCACCAAGAGAGAGAATTAACTGCCTACAACTTCCTGAGTCTCAAGCCACTTTCTTGTTTTGGTCTAGTGGGAGAGCCCATCAACAAGGAAGCTTGGCAGTGGTTCTACCAGGTGGTGGGAGAAGGGCGCTGCACCCTCGTGGACACATGGTGGCAGACAGGTAAAAGGCATCCTTGGGGAGTGGTTGGTTGCTGGTGGTTAGAGAAGGATTAATACATTTCAGTTTGATCCAACAAGTCTGTCAAAAAAACCCTTCCGGCATTTTGATCAGCTTTTGATGGTCATTGGGGAGTTTCAGCACATAATAGCAATGTAACAACATATAAAAGCAATAGCAATGTTGAGGTTGTGATTTTCCTTTCCCCTCTAAATGTTCCTTGATATTTTGAATGCTGAAAATATCAGTTGGTGCTAGAAACATGAGGCAGAGATTGAATTTCTGGCCAAAGCTGGCAGTAGTCAGCTTGAATTGCAAAACTCATTTTCAATTATTTATCCAACTGTACTGACCTTGTTATAGTCTTGTCATGCAAAGGCATTTAAAACACTATATCTGTATTTAGGTCTGCTTTGTTTTCCTTTCTGGGAATGGTCAGACAAGGATAGAAAACTGAGCTGTGCAGTCAAAGGGACTTTGTGCAACTACTCAGACAGATTGGAAAGGAGTGAGTGGAGGTTTGCTGGCTGCCTATCAGGTGGCTAGAGCATGGTGGCTGTCACCCAGCAGGGCTGCTGGGGAGCACCTTCTCCAAGGAGTCAGTTGGTGTGCTGTAGTTGCTTTGGCCCTGAACCTTTGATGCCACAAAAAGGATGCACTTCTGTTTTGGTAACATGCTTGACCCAGCTGTGTGCATCAGTCAAGGCTTGTTTTCTGTTTACAACCTGCTGGACAGAGTGACTGGCTGTTATAAATCCCAGCCCACTTGGAGCAGAGCTGGTCTCTGCCTCCTGGTCTCTCTGGCCAGCAGAGGAGAGAGGCCATGTGCTGTACTCCAGATTGGTTTGTGTTGCCTGGTGGGGCTGTCCACTTGCCAGAGTCTTGCAGCTCCTTCCCAGATCCTTCCTCAGCACCCAGTCTTTTCTGGTCACCAACGTTCAGGAGTTGCTAAAGGATTCTTGCAATATGTCATTCTCAAATTGTGAAATCAAGTTTGCCATGGAGACAGCAGCACAGCTGCTGGCATTCTGCCTCTGCTGAAAAATAGTCATCCCTACTCTGAATCTGCCATTGAGCAGAATATTCATTCCCTTTCCAGGCAAGCTGCTCCTGATTTCATCTTTATTCCTGCTAGCAGGCCCTCTATATCAATGTGATGAATTTTCTTCTGGCACGCAACCAAGTTCCATTTAATCCAGACAGACTTGCAGCCTCTCTTTTATTTTCAGTTTTGAAATAAAACCACCTCAGAATTCAGAGCAGCAATGTTAACTACTATATACTTCGATTGATGATCTCTTAAATAATCTGGGTCCCTAGATGCTCAGCAGAAGGAAAGATGATTGGCTAGGTCTTTCCTCATCATGTGCTTTCTTCATCACTGCTTTGAAAGAAAACACCGTAGAGAAGCAGTTGATTACTGTACATTGATGTAGTTGAGAAGAATCCATTTTTGCCCTAACATTTTTTGGTTGGTTTGTTAACTGGAGCGTGCAGTGTGCACACTGTGTCTTCTATCTCCTTCAAAGTACAGGGTTAGATCTTGGAATAAACTTTGTTTCTCCTGGGGTTTTGGAGCAACAATTAGCAGGTGAGAGGTTAAAAAAAATATTTACTGGACAATCTGTTAGTGGCGAGTGCTTGTTCTTACCTTGAACCAGTCATAGTTTTTCAGGTAAACATTTACCACCTCCTGGAAGCATAATATAATGATGAATATTCATTAAATTGATTTTGTTTGAAAGTAAAATCAATCGTTCTCCACAGTTGATGCTTTTAATAAAAAGGAAGCCAAATTAATCTTGGAAAGATCATATATGCCATTTGAAGTTAAAAGGAGTGTGGAAAGAGATGATAAGAACAATTTGATGGATGCTGGTTGTGGTCCTGCAGCGTCACCTGTCAGATACAACGTCGATGTATCGTGTTAATTGTGCTGCTCTATGCAGTGTCTTCTACACTATGCTGTTCTCTGAATCAGCAACTTGTTGCCAGCCAATAAAGCCTGGTAGGATTACAGATCAGCAAATGGTGATTTAAGAATCCACTTGAAAGTCTTTGAATGAGCAAATGAGTGAGATAGCAGTTATGAGAAGCAATTTAAATAGTATGCTGTGTGCAGATGAGACAGATGAATAATTCCTATGGCTCTTACTGTTAAGATGTTAGTGCTATGTTGTGATTGACAGTAATAAAACAGAATTAGAGCTTTGTTTTAGTTTTAGGTGTAGTTCTTTACAGTGCAGAAGAGAGAGCTGGTATTTTCACTTTTGTCACTGGTTTTATTACAAAGTACAGCCATGAACAAAAGCTGGTTCTGAAAGACATCTCTGAACAGGCCCTCAAAGCTTTTGTTGTTGGCATGATCTTACAGCAATTTAGACTGGGCTGGTGCTTCTGAAACCCCAAAGTAGTCAGTCCAGTCTATCTGCAGATAGCACATGCTCCAGATGAGGCTCCATCTGCTGCCAGATGGGATTTGTCAGTGGTCTGTTTGAATGCACCCTATTCCCCTGCTCAGACTCTGCTAGCCTTGCCTAAAGTCCATGTGGATTGGCACTATGTTCACAGCGTGGGCACAGGTAATGTGGACAAGTGGCGTTTCTCTACCAGCTCTGCCTCTGAAGGGACAGGCTTCATAAGAGCAGGGTAGAGCCTAGAAGTCTTGATGGCTGTCATATGTCAGTGGCTAAAACTGGTATTTTAGAACAATTTAAAACAGGTCTTCACCTTGCAATAATTTTTAAAGCACCCTTGCTACCTTACAGCTCCCTTTGGAATGTGACTTTACTGCCTTATGTGAAGGCGGCTGCAGGATGTGTAGGATATGGCAAACCCCATGCTGAAGCATTGCGGTGTAGTAGTCGGGATCAGTACTGGCTTAGGAAGAGCAACCTTCAGTTTAATCAGGGTGCCTGTTCTGATGCAGATTTTATCTGTGCAAACAGAGAACAGCAGATGTCTGCCATGCTTTTTCCTGAAAAAAAAAATTCAAGTGCCCCTTTTCAAAATAAACAGAAACATGAAGTGGATGCATGCCTGTCAATGAAATGGGGAATAATTCTATGTGTAAGCCATATGTGAAACTATTTGCTGCATGTCTAAAGTTTAGAGACCCTCAGAGAACCTTCCTCATAGCTACAGCAGGGCAGCTAGATCCTAGTTTGGGGTCAAATTCAGCCTTTCCAAGCCCTAGTTTCAATTTTCACAACCTCAGCAAAGCTGGTAGAGGAATGCACTCTTCATGTGGCAGAACATACCTTTATTTATTGAGTTGTATTTTTAAAAGCCTTCTGTGGTTTTGTTTCTGTCTGAATTAGTTTTAGAATAGAAAAGATCTCATTAAGGTTGGAACCTGATTTAATGTTCATCCCAGCAGGAATGAAAAAGGTTCAATTTTGACTGGAAGATAAGCTCAACTTACGTGTAAGGGATGGGTTAATCTCCTACTCTGTAATAATAGTAATTCAGATTCCTGAAATGCATTTCATGCTAACCTTAGCTGCAGAAACACCAATGGGAGATAAATCCCCTGACATGCTTATGCTTTCCTTGTAAAATCACTTCTGGTGTAGGAAATGGGGCTGAGTGAGTTACAGCCCACTCCAGGCTTGTGCTGCTTTCAGATTATTGCTGTGCTTCTTGGTGTTGCATAATTCCTTCCAAGTGGGTTTTTCTTTCAAAGTGGCTTCCTTCTTGATCTAAGAAGAGCTGGACTTTGCTTTCATCCAGCATTGGATGGACTATATATATTTGGTTCATTTGTGTATCAATTGGTCTTCCAGAAACTGGTGGCATCTGCATTGCCCCACGGCCTTCAGAGGAGAAAGCTGAGATCGTTCCAGCTATGGCTATGAGACCTTTCTTTGGGATTGTGCCTGTGCTGATGGATGAGAATGTGAGTTGAAGCTGTGCTGGGTGCCCAAAAAAGAAGCTGGTATGTGTTTCTGCCTTAATCACCTTTCAGATGGCAAAGGAACAGGATCCAGAAGGATGCTTGTTTCTCCATTAAAATGGTAGAATAGATGAGCAATTTATATATATATATATTGAGCATACAGATTTGCCCATACAGATTTGGCAGGTGGGCATTGCAAGATCTCAGCAAATGTCTAGAAGAGATGTTTACATTTTCAGCACCACTTTTATGGTCTTGCACTACTTCAGTTAAGAGCTGCTGCCTCCATTTATGAGAGAAGTCATAATGCTCACAGCTCCTGGGAACCACCGAGCTGAACAGTTGGAGTAGTGCATGTAACATCCAGTGATGTGGCAAGACTGGAACAGCCAACAGGACCAGTGGAGTTTTCCAAAGGAAATGCAAGGCCCTGCAACTAGGCATGTCTGTGAGAAAACTGGTGCTAGTCTGTGAAGCTGTGTGGATGATCCCCATCTGCACTCCAGCGCTCTGTTAAATACTAAAGCATTTAATTTCTTCCACATACAGTTTGGTGAGGGAACGTGGCAATTACCGAAAGTGAAAGTGGAAGGCACAGGTCCAGGTATTTCTCTGCTAGCCTCATCCCAGGCACCCTCTGGCTGCTTGGCACGTCTTTGCTGGAATTTCCCTGTGGAGAATCACAAGACTAACTTTTCTTTCAGTCTTATCTGTTGTGCTGTTGGCCTCAAGGGGTGAGGAAGGGATGATACAGACAGTGCAATGCATAATAGCTCCATGAGTGGATTGATTTTCTCCATCTGTGGCCTTCCACTGGCAGTCTGCAGTGAGCAACAGGGTGACTCTTGCCAGATCAGAGACACAGAAGCCCCTACTGTTCCTATTTTGTTCAACTGATCATCCTTCCTGTGCTTGAACCTGCAGGGAAAGGTTATAGAGGGTAATGATGTGTCCGGTGCGCTCTGCATTGCCCAGCCATGGCCTGGCATGGCAAGGACAATCTATGGAGATCACCAGCGATTTGTTGACGTCTATTTCAGAGCCTATCCAGGTAAGGAAAGTGCCAAGGGAGAAGGCAGTTTGCACTGCAGTGTAAGCACACTGAATATTTTCAGCAGTACTTTCTCACATTTCTGTACTATCCAGATCATGATAGCTTGGGGTATGAGTCACATGTTGCAAGCATGCAATGGTGGTTTTAGGTACTGTTGACCTTTCTAGCTGTCAAGAGAGCATGTATTTTTCAGAAAACTTTAATGCCCAAGCTTTAAAGCCCAAGTACTTTTCCTTGGAGCTTTATGTCCCACGTGGAAATAGGCATATTTAATGGGAAAATACCTCCTGCATCACAATCTCACACCTGCTGTCACAGGCCGCATTTTTGAAATGTGGTCTAGTTGAATCTGGAAGCAATTAAAAGTGTCAGGGAAACATTTTTTTTAGGAGATTGAACAAGAAATACCAC
This sequence comes from Lophotriccus pileatus, assembly GCA_035583135.1. Taxonomy (NCBI): domain Eukaryota; kingdom Metazoa; phylum Chordata; class Aves; order Passeriformes; family Tyrannidae; genus Lophotriccus; species Lophotriccus pileatus. The sequence goes on from JAWWES010000115.1 coordinate 9,585,083, forward strand.
TGTCTTCACTCAGGAGAACAACTGAAAGGGATTTGAAAGCTACAGGGTAGACAATTAACTAGAGAGGTAATCCTGAAAATTGTACAAAATGGGTTGGATAATAAGGATGGAAAATTGGTACAAGAAATTGAATGATCCCATAGTCCCTTATTGCTCAATACCTATTTGCATCTCATATTTGCATCTGATGTCTTGTTGATATTTAGTAGACAGTTGTTTAGTTGATCTGGAAGGGCAAGTGACATGACTGAAAATCCATAAATTGGCCAATAACACATCCTGGCAAGAATCACCTTCAGATTTCACAGCACTGGCTACTTGCTGCTGCTCAGATGTGTCACTGGAACGATTCAGATGCAGACATAGCTTTGATAAAAAGCCAGCACAATCCAGATGTGTCCTCAGTGACACTGGCCTTTCTGGGAAATGCTGGGTCTTTTTCAGTTGCCATCAAATGTTTTAGACCCTCTGAACACCATGTTTATCATGGTGTGGGTTTGGTGTTTATTTTTAGCTAATCTAATAACAGTGTTTATTCAATGCTTATATGCTGGAGAGGGACTGTTATCTGGAATCTGAATCTTTGTTAGCCAGAAGGGGAAATGGCTTTTCATCCATCCCAGTGTAAATGATTAAAAAAAATGGCAGCGTTCCCATGTACAAAACGCAATAGAACTGCTCCCTTTCAGCTGAGCAGTTGTAGTTTTATATGAGTCCTGAAGTGTAGCTAGCAGCAGACCTGAGTGTGACAAATAACTTGTGGCATGATGGCAAATGGCATTAGAAGTGGTTTTCACTTAGTGCTGTAAGGCACCAGGCCTGAGCATGCAGTTGCTGGGCAGCCATGGGCATATAAAGCCTAGGGAGATCAGAGAGCCTCCCTTGGTTCTGTAAATCCAACTGTGCATCACTGTGCTGTGTTGCTAGACTTGGTTTTACTATCAGCTGCTTGTTGCTGCTGATTGCCTACAGTGATTTTGTCCATTGTTGCAGGATGCTCGGGCGGTGAGGGGAGAAAGACTTCAAATCCATAAGATTTATATGCAAACTCCGTTTATTCTAGCATAATACTCTGCTTATATTTCATACACTCATACATATGTATATATATCAAACACCTGTCCACCACCGATTGGCCTTATGTAAAAGACTACACTTCTCTAGGTCCACCCCACAACTTCATGGGAAAAAGAAACTGTGAAAACCAAGAAAGGAATAAACAATATTTGTGACCTTGTTTCTAGCATGCTAGGAGATATTCTCCCACACGCACAGCAGCTGCGTCTAATCTATGTTTCTCTGGACAGCAGCTCTTCAGGTATTAACCATTTCCCAACAATTCCCGGTTTCTTATTTTATATTAATAGAATTGATTAGTCATTTTTAAGATTACAGTCTTATTATAATGTAACACATAGTCAAAAATTATATAAACAACAGTAAGCACAACCATCAGCAAAATATTACCTCTAATGATCTTGCTTAATTATTTTGCAACACCTAAGGAGAAGACTCTGCTGCAATAAGTTCAAAGTGGTCACACAATTCTTGCAATTGTCTATGAATGTTATTAGAGTGATTCATATAATATATATTTTGTTTAAGAAGAAATGAAATCTTAAATCTATTGAGAGATGTATATATATATATATATTCTCACACAATACTTCACACATGTACACAGCTCTCTCTCAATCATACAAGGTGGCCACCTCATTCATATTCACATCCACACAACCTTGAAATCTTTTATTACGCTTTCAAATAAACTTACTTTGTATAAGGAACTCTAAACTTACTTCCAAATATTACATCTATATTTATATTAGAACACAGAGGGGAGGTACCTGCAGGCCTAATCTCAAAAAAAATTTTTCAATTTCAGTAATTATTTCCGGCAACAACTGCCCTTGTCAAACAAGACACTTTGGAATCAAGCACCCTACTAATGTAGTCTACATAAAAACTTTTTCATAGTTCCCATTCACCTATAATTGTTCACAGTAAATAAACACATCCCTACAAAGTACGGATTTAAAAGCAGGGCTGAAGCTGCGAAGCAGCCATGAATACACACGCTTATACATTTGTCTTTTCCCTTCCCAAAGTACATGTATTTGTTTTGTTACTGGCTTGTGATGTGAGAGTTTGAGAGTGTTTTATAAGGTAACTTATTAGAAGAGACATGATCTCGCTGGAAATGCAGAATTTTACAAAGTCGCTCTGTGTACTGAATGTTTCTTTTAGTTCACCATTCAGGTATTCAATACCTCCCCCAGCTCTGTGTAGAGGCTATCTGGGATGCTTTAAGGAATAGATTTGTATTTTTAAACCGTCCCCATGCCTTCCCCCCCTGGAAAGGATGTACATCGTGTCCATGAGAGTTCTCTCAGTTCGGGGGGGGAGGGGGGGGGTGCTGTTCCGGGAATGGCCCCCGATGGCCCCCCCGCCAGGGGAGACCAGCAGAGCACATTCTGGCCCTGCGGCCGCCCAGCTGAGTACGGCCGGGGCTGCCCCCGCCCCCGCGTGCGTAGAGTCCCTGGGACCCGCGGCGTACCCGGCCGGGGTGCTGCGCCTTCTGGATCTCCCCACCCCCGCGCTGCGCCCTGCCGCCGCCAGGCCGCCCCTACATCCGGGGCAACCTCTCCTTTTTGGCCGCCCGCTCCGCGCCCCGCGCTCCTGGTGCTCCGTGGCTGCGGGGGCCGGGGGTTAAGTACCCCGCCGTGCCCTTGAATCTCGCAGCTGTGTGTGGAGCGCAGCTCCTGCGGGCAGCAGCTCATCCGGCATGGTGCTGTGGGGGCGGGGGGGGGGGGGCTGTGCTGGGGCAGCCCCTCCGCGTCTGGAGCAGCAGCCACTGTTCTTTCCTGGGGCTGTCGCTCCGCCGCTGCTCCCGGGCCAAGCTCTCCCCGCTCCGTGTGCCCTGGCTCTCGTTGCCGCCGTTGTCCCTGCGGCCCAAAGTGCCCGCTTCGTGCGGACGCCGCGGACGCCTCGCACTGCGGGACATCGCGGCCGCCTTGTCAGGGAGTTGGTCCTGGGTTACTGCCTCACTTACTTGGAGGCCGGCGAGGAGCCGCCCCCGCCGGGCTCCGCAGCTCTCGTCGCTTTCGCCGCTCTGCGCCCACTCTCTGTCACCAGTGTTTCTGTGGGCTGCGTCTCGGGCTCGGGCTGTGCCGGCAGCTCCGGCTGAGCCCCGGAGCGAGGTTCCGGTTCGCTCTTTGCGGACGCTGGCTGCGGGCTGCGCCGGTTGGGGCCGGGTGCGTTGCCGCTGGCCCGCCGCGCTTCGCTCGGGCCTCACGCTGTCACAGCGTGTTGTAAATGTCTGGGTCTCAGTTGGGTTTGCTCCTGCGACTCACTCAGGACCCAGTCAAGCACTCACAGCCTGTGCTATTTTAATTATACAGTCTCCTTGAGTCTTCAGTACTCCAAACTTGATCTATTGTTCTCAGTCACTTCACATGTCCTTTCCTAGCAGCAAACAGGCTGCAGCATCCTCACTGACCAGTTATTATCACTAAACTCATACACTTGGCAGTCCTCCATCTTTCTTGGATACTATAGTCTCATTATTTTCAAGGTTACAGCTGTACACAGCTGCATTTTTTCTCAACATTCCTATGCTATAATCTCACTGTAATTTTGCGGTTAGTGCTCTTTTTAAGGTAATACTTCGCTTTTCTAAAAAGCAATTAAATCGTATGCTGTCCGTCTGTCTCATCATTATATCAACCGTGGCCACATGCAGCTCACCAATTAGACAGCCAAATCCCAGTGTAGGAACCCAAATATTTGGTCGTCCTCACCATGTTGCACGGAGACATTGCTCTCAGCTCGCTCCAGGCACGAAAGCACTAAACGCCACACCTTTTGCCTCCAGAACCAAGGCACGGGATACCAGCGTTGCTGCTTTTTCTGCCTCCCGGCCGCTGCTCACCGGGGTGCCGTCTCACCGCTCCAAGGTGCAGTCCGTCATCTTATCACGTCGGGGTCACCATTTGTTGCAGGATGCTCGGGCGGTGAGGGGAGAAAGACTTCAAATCCATAGGATTTATATGCAAACTCCGTTTATTCTAGCATAATACTCTGCTTATATTTCATATACTCATACATTTGTATATATCAAACACCTGTCCACCACCGATTGGCCTTATGTAAAAGACTACACTTCTCTAGGTCCACCCCACAACTTCATGGGAAAAAGAAACTGTGAAAACCAAGAAAGGAATAAACAATATTTGTGACCTTGTTTCTAGCATGCTAGGAGATATTCTCCCACACGCACAGCAGCTGCGTCTAATCTATGTTTCTCTGGACAGCAGCTCTTCAGGTATTAACCATTTCCCAACAGTCCATCTCAGCAGAGATCTGAGCTCCACTGTCTTGGTGCTATTCAGGTGCTTGTAGGAGCCAGCACAGCCCTGGTGGAGCAGACAAAGGTTAGGGATGGCAGAGGGAAGTGGGAAATGGTGTGAGGCAGGTCACGCAGCCGTACGCTTAGGAGGTCCTGCGAGCTGCCTGATCCAACCTGCCCTACTTGCTGTCCTAGAGCATAGTCTGTTCTGCACCAGAGTCCGAAACAATAGGCTGGCACACTTCCTGCTGCTGACCACCGATGTGTCTTTGCTGTAGGTTACTACTTCACAGGGGATGGCGCTTACAGGACCAAGAAAGGCTATTACCAGATAACAGGGCGCATGGACGATGTCATTAACATCAGTGGGCACAGGCTGGGGACAGCAGAGATAGAAGATGCAATGGTAAGTTCCGAGTAGGTAGAGGTCCCTTGACAGGGCATATCTGTGTGGTACAGAGACCCTTTCAAAGCAGCTTTGTGAAGGGTCTTCTGCCTTCAAACCCCTGCCCTTGCATACACACAGCTTGATGCACAATGTATAGCAAATGTGCAAGAGGAAACAGCTCCCTTTTATTTAGGGGACCACAAATGAGCAAGTGAGAGAGGAGTCACACTGTGAGCAGTCCCTGCAGTCGAACTGTCAGGGCTGTGTTTCCTCTCAGTGATCTTGTGCTGTTATAGTTGTTTTTTTGGATGCTGGTGGACCCTCCATAAATTTCTCTCCCATTTGTTCCTTCTCCTCTGCTAACAGCTGACCTCTCCTTCCCAAACCTGTGGTTCTTGCTCATCCAAATTAGCTGGATATGCCTGAGAATTCAGAAGTGTTAAACATAAAGCAACCTTGATTTATGTCAGCTGAAAAACTTACCTGTCATTTTGAGAGAAAATAATATTAGCTTAGAGAATTGAAAACAAAAAGTCCTCAGAACATTTATCTTTAAGGCTTGACCTGAATATTTATTTCTATATTATGTGTGTTGCCTGCAAATGTCACTTAAATGTAACACCTGATAAACCTGAGCTGTGTTTGCTTGGAACACAGGATTCTACTTTCTCCTACTCCAAAAGTAATTCTTTTGTCTGTGTGGGTTTCTAATCACAACTATAGGATCCAGTTCCTCTCACAATCTATGGATGTGTATTCATGTGTATATGCACATATATTTATATGCTTAGATTGCTGTATGATGTTTCCTTTCATATTTTAATCTAATTTAAGATAACATAATCCCTTCTTTGATGTGAGATTCAGATATGTGATTTCTTCTGGTGTGTGCACCCAAATTGTCATCTTACTGTAGAAGAATGTTAACTTAACTCTGAAGTGCAACAGAAGAAATCATTGTAGTGTAGCATAATAATAAAAATGCAGTTGCAAAGCAACTGTCTCTCTTCTGGAAGATGAAGAAGTCTGATTTCTGCCTTCTAATGGACTTTGAGCACTTAGAAACACCAGTAAAATGTGGACTGTGATGTTGGCAGCTTCAATTTTTCTCTGCTGGTCAATTTCCTGTAGCACTGAGCATTGCAGGAACTGTTTTTGCTTGGTGATTTGGCTGTGGCCAGTCACCACCTGGGACCATAGTCACAAAGAAGGAGAAAGCAGGTTTCCAGCTGTTGCAAATGCAGTTTGATGTGCAGTGGCCTTAGCAGTGGATGTAAGAGTACTTAATTGTGTGTATAAAAGCTGGGCTAAGTACAGGGCTACTCCCTGATACGTGGCCGTGGCCATGGCCATGGCCACTAGCTGACTATGCAGTAGAAAGTCAGCATCCAGTTTTCCTGTTGTGCTTTCAGCAGGATCTGTCAAGCAGAGAGCAAGATATGGCAAGTTGTTTTGTTCCTACAGCTGCTGGAGCAAACTCTGTAGGACTTTATGATCTGTGGTTTTTTTTTTTTCATTTTTTGTGAAGGCTGACCACCCTGAGGTCCCTGAGACAGCTGTGATTGGGTATCCACATAAGATCAAAGGAGAAGGTATGTGAAAAGCAGTGTCCTGACATGACATCTACATAGACTTCCCTTAAATTCTAACTTAAGTGTATGTTAGGAGAAGCTTAGGGAGTGGGAGCACAGTTATCCTTAGCCTGACTCATATTTCAGCCCCAAGAGGCAAAGACAGCCATGAAAATAGCTACATTTCCTGAACTGGGTGCAGATTTTATTCCCTAAACTGTTTGGGTACATAGTGTTTATGTATATGGTAGAGCTTCCTTTTAAACGATTGTGCTTAGAGATGTCCTTTGAACAGAATGGGAAACAGCTGATTTGTGTTGGCCAGCTCTTGTTCACAATGATACTTTTGTTGACTTGTTGTTGTCACTGAGATCAGTCTGATCCATAGATGCCAGGAAAAGGCTGGGCCATCATTTGAGGGCTGGGATCTGACTTGCTTTTGTAAACAGGGTCTGTGGTTTTCTTGTCAGTCCCTACATTGTGCATAGGAATGATTTGAAACCTGCCTTAGCATTCAGATGAGCATCTCTGGTCTTGCCCGCCAGTATCTAATGTGAGGTTTGTGACTTTTGCTCATTTGTCTTCCAGGTGCCTTTGCATTCGTAGTGCTAAAGGAGGAGGCAGCTCACACAGACCGTGTCAAAGAAGAGCTCAAAACCATAGTGGCTTCCAAGATAGCAAAATATGCTGTGCCTGACCACATTCTGGTGAGTGGGAGACCGAAACTGGTACCAGGAACAGGAATGGTCACGCTGAGCAAGCCTCACCTTCCTGCCTGCAGCGCCACTGTTGTCATTCTCTGGCAGGGCAAAGGAGCAGGAAAACAGAAATATCTGGAGGGGTCCTAGGAAGGGGAGGGCAGGTGCAGTGGTCTGCCTGTGCTCCTTTCTCCATGCCCAAGTTTTGGCAGTGACTCAGAGGTGGCTGGGATTTTAGAGCTCCTCTAGCCTGAGAGCAGCTTCTCAGTGGGGCTGAGTGTGCATTAGAGCTTCCCTGAGACTGCTCCTTGAGTGCTGAACAACCCCTTAAATGGTATGCAGAGAGAGTGTTGAGAGCACTGTGCTTGGCAGGAGCTCTGGCAGAGGGAAACTCCAGGGCTGCTGTGTGTCTTGGTATGCGCCTGATGTCCCTGTTCACTGTGCAGCAGTGTTGCTGCTCTGTACAGCTCTTTCCCTCAGCTGAAGCAGTGCAGCACTGCTCTCTGTGGCCCTGTGCAGTGGATCAGATCAAACTGAACCAAACGCCACAACCATCAGTGTCACTGAGAGGCAGTCACACTTCCCACTGCCCAGCTAGTCTGCACTGATAATTAGCATCAACCTCAGATCTCAAAGCACTGGCTGTTTTCTCTTGGATAACAGGAAGCTGTTCAGCCTGGCACTGGAAGCACTGATAAGCTCCAGGCTCTTTTTCAAACCTGCTCATCTTTCAGCAGCTCCCTTTGTGTGGTAGGACAGAGTTCAGAAAGCTGCCCCTTAGTTGTCCCCCAAGGCCCGCCTGCATCCTTTTCATTCTGCTTAGAGGCGGTGACACCTCTTCTTTGAGGGGTTCTGCTTTAGCCACACGCTTGTAAGGTGGACACCAAGGCACAGGGAAGAATACAACTGGAGCAGGCAAGGGTGGCTTATTGGGTACAGCCCAAGGTACCCTCAGTGGATTGGAGAAGCTTCCAGAACTTGCAGGTTTACAAGGAAATGCCTGTGTTTCCCTGTATTTAGGAGTAGTCCTGCAGAGAAGTCCTGTAACTCTATTTGCTTGTTAGTTAATGCTGTAGAGTTTTGTGGCCTACTGGCCTGATCATGTAGTAAAATATGAGACCTGCTAGTGTCTCTCTTCAGTGCCTGAAAACTCTTCACCAGAAGAGTTTATGCTGTTTTTAAGATTTATGCTAAAGCCTTTGAATCTGCTACTAAGTCCTTTGCACGAGACACAGCCAAGGCGTTTAACGTTGTTCTGATTATGAAGGAAGGTTGTAGGCTGACAAATATAACCAGGCAGAGAAAAACACCATCAGACAGGAGTTATCCCCTGAGTAGGAAACCCTGTAGCTGGTATGCAGAATTGTGTGCTTTATATTCCTGCCCTGTAGCAGGGAATACATATATATGTATGCTCTGGTAAGGCATTGAGATCTGTGTCACCATTAGTGCCTGAGTTGTCACGTGTAATTAGATTTCAATAGTTAACAGCTTATTCACGACCTGATTCCTGAAAAAGCTGTGTGTCCTGCAGCATCCAGCCTGGACATATATGACAATGGGGAACAAAGTCCACTTAAAATAAGAATTAAAATTTATAGCATGAGGAATTGATGCTAGTTACACTCCTTTCCTTGGATGTAAACTAGTGTGATCAGTGGTCTTTTTCCCAGGAGCCTCAAAGGAGCTGTGGCCATGAAATAGTGTGCCATGCTTAGGACAGTTCAGCCAAATTTCCTTTGGTTTCCAGCAGGACTTAGGTTCTATTACAGGTGTGTCTTTTCCTTCTTTGCAGGTGGTGAAACGTCTTCCTAAAACCCGATCAGGGAAGATCATGAGAAGGCTGCTAAGGAAAGTAGTCACTGAACAATCAAACAACATGGGAGATATCACCACACTTGATGATCCAAGTGTTGTTAAGGAGATACTGGATGCTTACCAGAAATACAAGGAGAAGAGTTCCTCATAACAGGCATCCCTGGGATCTGTCTCCTTCAGAAATGTGGAAGGTCTCAAACAACCAGGCAACTTACATAGTTCTCTTTTCGTGGTTTTTTAAAACCTGTTTCTTTCTAGGGGAACAAGATTTTCCACTCCACAACATACACTGAGATGCACAGGGCTATCTGCACTTTGACACAGTCAGTGAGCTCCTTTTCACTGCTTTTAGGGCTGTTGTAGAGCAGCCATTGGTGGTTTCCATTAGCTATGATGAAATTTAATACTAGCTGAAGAAAGTTGTAGATGTTATTGTTTCTCATTTTAATGTTCCTGTACAGGGAAATGTGGTTTTTCACAATTCTTCTTGCTGTTTTAAAGGAAGACCTGGAGTTTTTCCTTCAGCTTGGATATCTGAGTTCAGGCAGCTGTATTTCACTGCAACTGTAGTAGCTTTTCAGCAGTGCTGCATATTTTAGATGTTTCATGTGCATTATTAGGGAAATGAGAAGGACATGGCTAGTCTGATAATTCTTCCTTGACTTTACCCAGTTATTCTAATACCTCCTTTGCCTTTCCTCATACGGATTTGTTCCTACCACCACGTAACCTGGGATTTGCCAGAGATGGTGAGCCTGTGTCCCTTCATGTTGCACCTCGGTAAACCCAGCACTAGCACTAGCCCTTGCGAAGCTGAGCCACAAAGCCTACCACTGGACTTCCACATGTCCTCAATGCCAGTTATGTAGGAGAGACTTGGTCCCATGTGTTTTTATTCTGCCTTGAGAAATCGAGGTCACCAGCTGAGCTTATAAAATAATTGTCCTCTTCCTCATCAGTAATGATATCTGTTTCAGTGTTGTCCATTGTGGTTCACTTCTGCATATTAGGAGTGGTGGTCTGCAAATGGTAGATCTTTGTTTCTAGTCTGTGATTTGTGCAAGTGTCTTTGTTTCTCGAAGTTGCTGTGAAAAGGGGTGCTGTTTGCTTTCTGTCTGTGAGAGAAGCATTGGGAAATGAAATCCTGAAGCGCTCAGGAGGGGTTTGAAGCTGAAGGAGTTGTGCTGGAGAGTTCACTGTGGCTTGCCAGGCTTTGTGATTTCTGACCAAGAAATAGTTATTTTAGCCCACTCCAAAACACCTTGTAATCTTGTTTTCTCCAAATAAGACAGGCTGAGGTAGGTTCATTCTCCTGTTGGAAGCTATGACAATTCTTATTGTTTCAAGTGGGCCCTACCATGTCTGCCTCTTCTGCATACTGCCATGCTGATTTTCCAAAGAGTTAAGTGCCACGTGGGTACCCACAAACTGCACAGTCCACCAAAAAAAAAAAAAAAAAAAGTGCCTCCTAGATGCCTTTTGGAAAGCAATATTAGCATTCCAGACCAGCAACGTCAGAATAGCATGGAAGAAAAGCCTTTGTCTTTAATATGCTTTCAGAATTGCAGCTAATAAAGTCAGTGTTTTATTTCTGGACTTGTTTTATCATGAACACATTTCAATTGAAGCACTCCATATTTGGGCTGTTCAGAAGAACTTGCTAGTAGATCTTCTGTCCTCTACTACGCCACTGAAGGTCATGGAAAAACCTGTAAAAACCGAAATAATTTGGTATTTCTGCCACTCCTAAATTAGGTTTAAACAGGCTGATGGGTTCATAGTGATTGGAGAGACCACAGAGCATATCAGAGAGGCATGGTAGAGGCTCCCTTCCCTCTCCCTGATGCAAAAGCTCAAGGTGTACACTAGCATGGCACACACAGTGCTGATCCTGGGAGTGGGTGCCATGAGGGCTGCGGCAGAACTTCTCCATCTTAATCTCCCTAAATCAAGAGGCTGCTAACCACCATTTCAGTGCTCCATCAAGCCTTGCAGTTCTGCCTCTGTCTTTCTCAGATGACAGTCTTAGTTTCATGGAGCTCTTTGTTTTAGCCTGCCAACCCCCCTGAGCAGTAGTTTTTGCCCTAGTTTTACAGGGGTGTCTTATTCCTGAATTTAATATGAGCAACACGGCTGCTTCCAGTGGGACTCTGTACTGGAAAGACAATTTGTGCACCTAACTGGAGGCAGGAAAGGCAGGTAGGACTTGGAAAGGAATGGTCAGGTTTTTTGGCCAGCAGACATTCTGCTACCACATGGGGAAGCAGGCTGCTCAAAGGATGATGTGCTGTTGAAGATGGGTGTGTTGCCTTTGATCCCAGAGTTCCTTCAAGGACACTAGCTGAATTTGTTTTTTTAAAAAAATTATTTTAAATATCTCTAGGGACTGGGTAAAATGGCCCGTCTTCGTGAACGAAGAGCCGGGGAAAGACTTTACCCGCATATGCAGATAAGGCCTTCGAGCCTGCGCAGTGGATTTTTTAGGTGACACACAGTGTGCGCGGAACT
>JAWWES010000115.1:9596513-9666709 GCA_035583135.1 Lophotriccus pileatus
GGAGGTCCCTGACCAGGAATCGAACCTGGGTCTCAGCGGTAACAGCGCTGCGTCTTAACCACTAGACCACCGGGGGCCTGGGTAATACAGTAGGGAATACCATGCTTTGTTAAATATCCCATCGTTCTGACTGCAATCCATTTTTATGTAAGGTAAGTAGACACCCTGTGGACTTTCTGGGAAGTTGAAGATCAGAAGGTTTGATGGAGTTGACAGGATAGGAGACAGACACTACTTTATTGCCATTGCAAAAGAAAAAAAAAACAAACAACCCACTTCATTAAGTTGTATTTTCAAGTATGAAGCAGACAAAAGTTAATGTTTTTGACAGAAAAGGTAGACTCCCTTGTTTAAACAAGTTGTCTCCACGCAGTCTGAAATACAGTGTGGAGGAAGAAAAATTACTTTTGAAAAAGATTACACACTTTTAGTCAAGAAAGCATTTCCTGTATTATGGACATTGAATTTTTTTTGCCTTGTTGACCTGAAATTTCCATGCTAAGGTGTGACCCAGTGGTCAGAGACACATTTTAATTCATCTGAACTGTTTTACAAACACTAGCTGTGTGAGGAGCAGTGTGCTTTGGTGCACTGAGACATTTGTCATCCAATTCCTCTGCTGAGGGAAAACAGGAGATAGACACACTCCCTCACCTGCATCCACACCTTGCAAGGACTTAGGGACCATTCTGCCAGGGAGGTTACAGTCTGACCTGGTAGCTGCAGAACCCCAGTGAATACATAGCTGTGCCAGCTCTGGTGCTGACGGGGAGTTGTAGATGCCCCATCCTTTAAAGTGTTGAAGGGCAGGCTGGATGGGTCTTGAAGCAGTCTGGCCTAGTGAAAGGTGTTTTGGTCAATGGCGGGGGATTGTATAACTAGATGATCTTTGAGTTCCTTTCCATCCAAGCCTTATTTCCACAGCTAAGCTGTGGTCCTTGGGATGTCCATCTGCTCAGAGGCCCCCTCAGGGTATTCAAAGAGAGCACGTGGTGCTGTGGTCCTACTCAGTATGGTGTTCTGCAGTGGACACAGTTTGTGCTGGGCAGCCTCAGTCTGGTAAAACTGCACTTCTGCAAGTGAACCAGCATTGGTTCTTGGAGCTAACAGCCCGTGCTCAGCTCAGATAAAAGCACCCTGAGTCTGGCAGAAACAGAACTAGGCAGGGCTTGGAACTAGCACTTATGAAAAGAAGGATACTGGGGTTCACTGAGTAGGCTACTCATAGAAAGCTTAAATTAAAATTTAAATTTTACATTTTCTTTCCAGAGATTAAATTTTCCATCCAGAGGAGTCTCCATTTCTTCTTTTTACTCATGATCTCTGCTAAATGTGGCAGTTTCCTTTTCACTGCATGCCTGAGTTGAGCTTTGCATTTTCACAAACAACAGCACACTGTGCTGACAGTGCTTTCTACTTGGCATGCCACAGTCTCACGCCCCCTTCTCAGGCTTGTGGTTCAGGGAGGGATTCAGCCCACAGAACTAGCACTGGTTTCCTCAGTGCTCAAAATGCTAGGAAGGAGATAGCTAGTGAAGGACCCCAGGCCTACAGTCTAAAGAGCTGATCTTCACTAATCAGTGGAGACAGATATCTGTGGGATTGTGGGACAAACTCGGGGGCAATTGCTTCATTTAGGGAAGCAGAGTTGTTGAATTCTTGCTGAAACCTTTATGTGGCCATGAGTGATGTATGGGTTATTTGTCAGATTGCCTTTGTAGCTTCATCAGAAGTGATCTGGAGTCAACTTTACCTGTTGCAGTTGGTTGCAAAGGGCAAATGTGCTTGCTTTCGTTTCCCCAGTCTAATGTTAAGTCTTTAATTGAGTTTTGTTTACTTGTAATCATGTTTGAAATACATTTGTTGTCCTTGACCAAAACTAGTTTCTTTAATGATGTCTGTATTCATATTTTCATTGAAGGAAATACATGTGATGGGTTGGCTTTGCATCATAGGTGTTGGGCCCTCCATCGCCTAAGGAGTTTCTGACTCTCAGTTCTTTGAACTTTCAGAGAAAGGCAAAGGAGTTTGAGGTCAGGGTGAGTCATCTTGTGATCCAAATTGCTCATTTGCTTTGCTCCTTTTCTCTAAACCGTTGCTCACAGGAAATGAGTTAATGCCAGAAAACAAGTCAAAGTTGAAGAACTAGCATTTCGTTGTCAGTAAGCTGCATGTTTCATATAAATCCTGAGGTCCTACTGCTCTACACTTTTTCCTGTGTGATCCAAACAGAGAACAATTATTGGAAACAGTAAGTTACCATTAGCTGATATGGATAGTTCAACTACTAATCTCCATGCTTTATGCACACCTTGCACAAGTGAAAAGGAATGAAAACAGGATGCGTGTGGGGAACATGAGAAACAGCATTGCGTAGAAAGTGGAACAGCTGTTCCTGAGTACAGCACATGAGAAAAAATTTCTTTCCAGGTGGCATGGATCATTTGTAAGTGCCAGGAACACATCCTCTGCAGGGTGTCTGGTCCATTAAGAAGTGAGGAAGACTGTGTTTCACTCTGTGCCTACCACATAGATAACACTTTAGCTGTAATGCAGGGACAGACACTGCATTGCCCATTTCTCCTGCTACCACCAACAGCCGCTTCTGGAAAGGTTCCAATGCCACTCTTAGCTCTTGCAACCCTCTAGCAAGTCACAGAAAGGTCTAGACAGAAAAGCAGGTATCCATCTCCTCACTTTGTGTCTCAATACTGCAGCTACCCTGATTTATTTATTGAGAATTTACTGGTAAAACCAAGACTTTTCCAGCCTAACAAAATTATGTACAAGGGCTGTCTCTGTAGCCAGTTAAAGTCACAGAAATTTATTTCAACAAGAAGTTTCTGTTTCTAAGCAGGAATAGATCATCCTTTTTCGCATTGAAAACAGGGAATTGTCTTCTGGCTGAGTCTAGAGGTGAAGCATATTTTTCATGGCAGTGAGCCTGGCCCTGTTTTGTACTGGATAGAAGGATTTGGGGACATAACCACCTTTTGGGGTGGAAATGGTCACAGCTGTGAAAAAATTAGCAGCCTACAAACACTGGTAATAAAATCTGCTGTGGCAGATCATTCTTACTCTTACTTCTATTCCTCTACAGCTGTTGGGACTCCCTGTGTTTCCAGTGACAAAGCTTACTTTGGCTTTTTGCTATCTTGAGGCTGGGAAAGTAGAGACTCTGTGCTTTTTTACTGCTGATCCTGCACCTGGCATGCAGAAGACTCAATTAAATGTCTTTTTCTACCTATAGGACTTTAGGCATGTCATTTTACTTTTCTATGCCTCAGACTTCTGCAGTCCCAGGAATGACAGTGGCTCCATAGCAGAGTTAGAAGAGGTTGTGGAATAGTAATAAGGTTCTCGGTTAAGCTGGTTGTTCAGGAAATCAGATGTCTTAAGGGAACTCTGCTGCTAAGCTCTCTTGCAGCTGCTGGGCCTTTTGCCTGAATTCAACCCAACCAGAGAGAAAAGGCCATGCCTCCCTTTGCTGGCCGCAGACCCTCTCCTTGGAATGCCCACATATTTTGTTACTAGGCCAGACGCCAAACAGCCTTTCCCATTCCTTGGCAGTGCACAGCAGGGGCAGTCCCCTCTTCCAGCCAGCCCTTGTTTGTTGAGCTGCTCTTGCTAAACAGTGTTTTTTGCAGACTTAACAAAGCCGTGGGTCTGATCTCGGCACTGACACCCAGGGTCCTTTCTGTAATGCTGCTGCTCTGGGGCAAGGCAAAGAAGACAAAAAAAAATCTCAGCACGTTGTTACCCAGAAGGCCAAGAGAGGAGCAAAGGTGATGTTCTGGGAGCCTGAGGGCTGACAGAGGTAGGGGCATGGGTGTCACTCTTGCCTCTGGGTTAATTCGTGCAATGGGCTTACAAGAGGTTGAGAGGACGAGCTCCCACAGCAGACCCCAGCACCTCTGCCAGCTCACTGCCCTGAAACCAGCTCCAGGAGCCAGCAAAGGATTTGCCACACGTGGCCCAGAGACCCCCCGTGGCTCTCTGCCCTCACATCCCCCCAAGACCATTTTGCCCGCAGCTCCAGGGAAATCCACCCTTTCCCTCCCATCACTCCCTTTCCCGCCCTGGCGGTTTCCTGGCACCACCTTGAGGGCACCAGGGTTTGACCTCGCTGTGCTCACCCGAAGGCTGTGATAAGCAAATACAAACACATACTGAAATTGCTGTATTATTCTAGTGCCCATCTTTTGCCCACGGCATCAGTTTGCTTTCAGAGTCTTGACAAGATTATAAAATCACAAGGAGAAAAGAACATGAAAAAGTTCTGCTTTTGTAGTACCTAAAGGGTTTGAGGAAGAGGGTTTGTGACGGTTACACACCCAAAGGGACCCACAGAAAGTGATGAAATAGTAAAAAGTAGTTTTGAAGGAAAACTTGAGGAATTGGCAGCAACCCTCCCTCTCTGCTACCCTCCACAGGTGTTTGTTTTTGTCAGGCTGCCTCCCCCAGCACCAGTCCCAGCCAGATCCTGTTCCACAAAATCCATCCCCACCACTAAAGTTGTGGACCCAGTGTTGGCATGTACCTTTCAGAGGTAAGGGGCTCCCGAGGAGAGAAAGGGGAGGGGAGAAGAGACTCTCCTATCTCCCGAGATTCCCTTCTCTCCTTCAGCAGCCCTATTCCGATCAGGAAGCACAGGGAGCCAGGCAGCACAAAGTACTTGAACCTTGCAGGAGCCCAGCTCTGCCTGCCCATTCTGGGGGTGGGGAAGGTGAAACGCTTTGGGCAGGGCTTGAGCTGAAATGGCATTTGGCTGCTTCTGATTTCCTCACAGCTTTTGTAGTGTGGCAGGAACTCCATCCCTCCAAGCCACTCACCCCTTGAACGCACAAGCGCCTGGGTGGCAGTTCCAGGTCACTCAAGTGGCTGCTGCAGTTTTAAACAGAAGCTGTTGTTTCATTTTTTGGGTTGCTTAACCCCCTCCCAATGGCAAGAAAGCAGGTGAATAAGGATGCAAAAAGATTACCCAGGGGACCAAAAGCTTGGAAAAGCTTGAAACCAAAAAAGCTTGAAACACTCTGATTACAAAAAAAGATATTTATTTTTGACAGCAAATAAACACCCCCCTGCCCCCCAAAATCGCAGGCCAGTGATGCTGTTTCAATGTGATGAGGTGCTGGGCCCCTGGGGAGAGAAATCAGAACCCCATGGACAGTGGGAGAATGCTCCTGTCCACTCTGTCCCACCATCTGCAGTGCCCAGGCCACGCCACTGGGTGTGCTCAGAGCCCAAACCTCCCAGGCCATTCTCTGTTTTGGAGGAGAGCAGGATGGCAGGACGTGTGCCACCCACTTCCTCCAGCTAACCGTGGGAGATCAACCTCCTAGGTTGATTCTGCAAGAGCAGAATGCTTGTGTGCCTGCTGCCATCTTCCAAAATCTGTTCTGCCACCCATGCCGTAAAGCTGGGTACCCACCTCAAGAAACCCACTGTTGGAAGAGAGACTAATCCCAGATGATGTCCTTGCCCATCTTGAAGGGTCGTGGCCAGGGTAGCATTGGCAGTGGATCCACTCCCCCAGCACTTCCCAGTCTGGTCCAGGCACATGGTAGAATTTTCCTTTAAAAAACAAATAACAATTGTATGAAAGTAAATTAAAACCAAAACCTGGAAACAAGAACAACATAAAATATTATCAATGTATCACAGGCCTGGGGAAGGTCTGACTACTCCAAACAAGGAATAAACCTCCCCATAGGTGGGGAGAAACCCCAACTTTCCCAGCCCCAGCCCTTCCTCAAGGGCCTGCAAACAAAAACGGCCAGCACATGGGTGCAGAACTCCATCCTCTGCCACCCCTCCCCATGTTTTTGTCAGGCTGGCTCTCCCAGCCTGGGCCACGGTGGCTGGCACAGGCTGTCAGCAAAACCAGGAGCTGAATTGGTTCCCATTCCATAGCATCCACCCTCTCCCCCACCAAAAAGCTACTTGGCAGCCAGCTGAAAAATTAATCCTACCCTCTTCAACCCCACCAAAGCAGGGAATCTCTGGTGCCCAGCCAGGCTGAGCACTCAATGCCTGGGACTGGGAGCATCCCCCCAGTCCCCATCGGGTGTGGACTTATCTTTTTCCATTTCGGTGCAGTGTGCCTTCAAGGAAGGTGCTGCAACCAAAGGCAATCAGCTTTGCCCCACTGGTGCCCATATCCCAGGATGATGTTTTCCAGCTTGAGGTCATGTTCCAGGACACCACAGTTGTGCCCCAGTTTGCAGGAGAGCCACAATGCCATTAAGCTGCAGGGGGGATGTTTCCCCTTTTCCAGTCTGTGGGAACTTCACCAGACTGCCAAGACCTCGAATACAATGGAGAGCAGTCAGCCACTCCCTCCACAATTTCTCCCAGCACCAGCAGAAGCATCTCACCAGCTGCGATCCCTACTCTCCTACGGTTACAGGGAAACAGTCTGCTTTTCTTGGTTTCTTAATGCCATGAGACACGTGGATGGCAAGAAAAGCTGGACAATGTCCTCATCATTGTAGAAAGGATGGTCCCTGCAGACCACCTCATAGAGCAGGATGCCCAGGGACCAGATTGTTGCTGAATGGCCATGGTAGCAGTGGAAGAGGATCCCTCTGGTGGGCTGTACTTGGGTGTTCCTACAGGACACAAGCGGAGCTCATCAGGTGGATGCTGCCCACTCCCAGACCCTCAGCCAGGCATCCCTGGGAATGCAGGGTTTGCACCAATGGCTGCCCACGGTGTGACCTGCTGCCTTCTTGCCGGCACACAACTTTTTTCCAAATTTTGGGTTCTAAGAGAAGGCCCCTGGTGCTGGCAGAGGGCAGTGGGGGCCCCAGGAAGGCCTGACCACAGCATACATGCATGGAAAACACCCACGTACGAGTAGGGAAAACTCCGCCTTTATCTGCTGCCCCTGCATTGGCCAAGGGAAAAAATCATAAAGCAGAAAAGGGGAGGAGAACATCCCAAGCCTTTTGACACCTGCAAACAAAAACAGCTGGTGCGCAGGTTTTGCATCCCTGCCTCTGCTGCTACCCTCCACGGGTGTTTGTTTTGGTCGGGATGGCTCCCCCAGCCCCAGCTCAGGCCAGGTTGGGGGGCAGAGGCTATCGGCAGGGCCAGGAGCCAGCTCCCATTGCACAGCATGCCTCCCCTCCTAACCAAAACGCACTTTGGCAGCTGGCTGCAGAATTATTCTCACCCCCACCTTGACACACACCCCCCGCTAAAAAAGGGGGGAAACCTCCGGTGCCTTCTGGGCCCTGGGTGTGGCCTCACCTGCCCAGCTGGTCATGTCCTTTCGGAACGTGGGGCAACCGAAGTCGATCAGCTTCACCTCGCCGGTGGCCACGTCTAGGATGATGTTCTTGCCCTTGATGTCCCGGTGCAGGACGCCGCGGCTGATACAGTGCCGTACAACCTCCAGCCCCTGGCGGAACAGCCCCCGCGCCATCTCCTCCGTCAGGAACTCCCGCTCGTCCCCGAAGTCCCAGAGATCCCGAGAGCGCTCCGAACACTTCATCACCAGCGCGAAGCTGTCGGGGAGCTCAAACCAGTCCGGGAGCTGCACGATGCCGCGGAAGCCACCGGAGGACATCCTGAGGAGCAGCACCAGCTCCAGGGGCACACAGGAGCCCTCGGGCTGCGGACCACGATGCAGTCAGCGGGGCTGATACCTCGCCGCTGTCCCCCGCCCAGGCGATGGCCCGCTGCTCTCCTGCCCGGCTCCACCGCTGCTGGACATTCCCCGGCTCGGGATGCTCCGCGGCTCCCGCTGATCCCCCGCCCGCTCCCCCCGCAGCGTCCCGGCTTCCACCCTCCCGGGCCTCGCTGCATCCCCGTGCGGCACGCCGCGGCTTCTTTCTCTGGCCCCGCTCACACACCAGCCTGACCCGCTCCCAGATGCGATCCCGAGACACGCGTTTGATGGCCACCTGCGAGCCAAGGAGCGCCGGGCTGAGCTCGCCGCCCGCTGCCCTCCTCCGACCTGTCCTCGCCTCTTACCGGGGCGCCGTCCGCGAGGCGTGTCCCCCAGTAAACGCTGCCGCAGCCGCCGCTGCTCAGCAGCGGGCCCTCCCGCTAAAGCTGCTCCAGGGGATGCTTCTTTCTCCGGCCGTGCAGGCGACACTGGGCTCTCCGCGTTCCGCCCGGGGCTCCCAGCCTCGCCGGGCTCTGCTTCCCGATCTGCTGCACCGGGCACGGGCGGCTCGGGGCCAGCAGCTGAGCTGCCGAGCGCCAGAGCTCGGGCCGGGGAGTCCGCAAAGGAGTCGGCGGCAGCTGGGCGGCAGCGGGGCTGGCCAGGAGCAGCGACGGAGCGACACCGGGCGGGACCGCGGGAGGATTCCGGGAGGAGCCGCAGCCGGGGCCGGGCCAGGATCCGAGCCAGGCGGAGCCAAAAGACGGTGCTGCTGCACCAGCCCTGGCCGGAGGTCGCCCAGCAGCGCCACAGCCGGTAGGGCGAGAACGCGGCGGAGGCGAGACCGCGGCGGGACGGGCACGGGCGGCGAGGGGGCGGCCCTGGCGAGGGGCGGGCGGCGGGATGAGCCGGGGCGGGAAAGGGCGGGAAAGGCGGAGAGAGCGAGTGAAGGGGAGAGAAGAGAAGGAGAGGATGGGATGGAAGAGAGGGAGTGCGAGAACGAGAGGGAGAGCGAGTGGAAAATAGAGCAGGAGCGGAAAACCGATCGGGAGAGTCGCTGCCGCTGCTGCTGCGCAGCCGCCGGAGCGCGCGGCCTCTCGCGCGGTTCGGCCCGCGAGCCCGACGGCTGAGCCGCCGCGCGTCCCGCGAGGCTGGTTTGGAAGTAAGCAACAAATCAATAGTCCACAGAATATCTGTGAAATAAAAAATAATACATAAATAAATAAATAAATAAAAGTGTTGCTTTGTGGGTTTCTTTCTTCATGGAGTGAGATGAAGCGTTTCATTGGGAAGAATTCCCCTGAGAGCTGCGGGAGAGTTTACACGAATGGAGTGTTCGACTTTGAAGTAGAAAATGTAAATCGTGTCACGAGTATCATCTCTTTTCATCCTCTCTTTAGACAGTTGTCATAGGTTTCCTTTTTTAAAAGAAAAAAAAAACTTCTTGGAATTTTTTCCCTTTACCACTGTGAAAGAAAGGTGTTGAGCGAGGGAGGGGGGAGGAGATGGCCAGATGAGATACACACACAGAAGGACTGGCCGATAGCCCCACATTCCAAGCTAATGGCTTCAGAAGACTGTAGTGGGAGGTGAGGGTTTTGGTTTTTTGTTTGTTTTGGTTGTTGTGTTTTTTTTTCCTTCGGGAGACGGCACTTTACTTTTGCTCATTTACTTTTGTTCATTATGTTTTCGGCCAAGTCATCGAGCTGCCTTTGGCCGCGGTTCGCCTCCGTTTCCCTCACGCCCTGTTCTGCCCACGGCCCGAACTTGCCTCGGATGTCATCGGAGGTACCACTCTGCAGGTACCACCTGCAGAGGAACTTCTGAGGGGAAAGGCTGTTCTTCCCCTCGTTTCCTCCTTCTCCGTGCATTGACGAGGGAAGGGAGTTCTAGCCGGAGCCTCTAACAGGGTGAGTCCCCAGGAGGAGTCCCCCCCGCTCCTCCTTCCCCCGCCTCAGCGGCGCTGCCCGCCCGCCGCCTCCCGCGTGCCGGGTCCCGCGGCCCAACGGCGCCCCCTGCCGGCCGCGGAGAGCAACTGCCGCTGCGGAACCGTGGGATCGTGGAATGGTTTGGGTGGGAAGCGACCTTCAAGATTATCTAGTTCCAATCGCCCTGCCGTAGGCAGGGACGCCTTTCGCTAAACCAGGTTGCTCAGAGCTCCATTCACCTTGGCCTTGAACACTTCCAGGGATGAGGCATCCACAAGTTCTCTGGGCAGCCTTTTCCAGTGCCTCACCACTGGCACAGTAAAGATCTTTTTTCCTAATACCTACTCTCTTTCAGTACCTTTTTAAAGCTCCATGGGTAGCTTTCCTTTCTTCAGCTGAGGGCAAGGAAGGAACTGAAGAGAACATGGGCTCCCTGAACCACTGCCCTCTTTCAATCGTTTATGCAGAGGGCAAGCAAGGCAAGAAATGGTTGCCGTGGAAAACTGTGCTTTTCCAACAGCAAGGTGAGCTGTTTCTTGTGAACACGTAGAGCCGACAGTATGCAGTAACCATCAGCCTGTAAATAACCTGCTCCAGCAAGCATCTGCAATTTGATATGCAAAAGTGGAAAAGACACTCTGCCTGCGACCACAAACGGACTGTGTTTTTCCCTATCCCTATTCAGATGCAGAAGAACAAACTCCCTCGAGATACAAAAGGAAAATTACCTGAAACATTTGACTACATCACTGGATGGTGTTCTGATGAGAAAGATGGATGGTATGCCAGCCAACTTGCATCTGTACTTAATAAGATAAATCAATGTAATTTTTTATCAGACACCACCACAAATTGGAAAAAATAAAAAGCACTACTTAATTTTAAGCAAAACCTGTATTTTAGTTCATAGGCTTGTTTGCATTAAAACCAGTTACTTCAAAATCAAATTCACATATAACTCAGCATGTAAATAAGCTGAAATTATCGTTATTCATTCAGCTGAAGTTATCCATTGCTGAAAGACGAGGGCTCTGAATCATATTTTAACAACCATGTGAGGCAACAGATTAAACTGGGACCGCAGTAGCATCTCCTAGTATACAGGCTGAGGAATTAAACTGTCCCATCCCCCTTCAGTACACTTTATAACACCAGCTGAAAACCAGTGCAGGTAGGAATCCTGTGTCTAACACCAACCAGGGCAGGACGAGGGGGAAAAAACAGCTCTTCCCACACTGGTGTTTGTCTTCTTAAAGATGTGCATGCCCTTCAACATTTGTTTTCAAAAACTTCCTAAGCACATTCTATCTCCAGGCTGCTGTCCTGACAGGGAGTTACACTGTGTGTAACTTGAGTTACATGGGAGCTAGATTGAATGTCTGTAAAGGAAAATTAAGGGAGAACTTAGACTTATTTCACAGGTGACCAACCATCTATCACCCAGACTGATCTGCTTTTCACCTGCTCATTCCATTCTTTTGCAATAGAGATGAGTTCACTCCGTGATAATTGCTTGTAAATAGCTCTTTTGGGTTTTGAGATAGCAAGATTAAAGCCATTTTACTTTGTTGTTGTTGTTAATCATGATGCAAGAGGTACAAGTGTTTTATCTTTGCTCTTTATTGCTTGGGGTTTTCATTACTGTTTCACCTTTCCCTAATGATACAAATCTCTTCCGTGGCAAGGGTTGTTTCTATTGTCTGTACTAAGTGGAGGCTCTTATTTTCACCAATATGTTCTAATGAGCTGGTGATGGTAGTGTAGAGTCTGTCTTAGTGAGGGATGGTTGGGTGGATTAGGGGTTAGGAATTTGAGAATAGGCTCCTCTATGGTAGTTTGGGGCACACAAACTTACAGTTTTAAGAGTTTGGGCTTGTAGTTCTCAGTTACTTTGGTAAAGTGGTTAGATTTAGGGCTAGGCATAGTGGGGTATGTAATCCCAGTTTGTGTCTTATCTTTCATGGGGTTTAATTAATCTAAGACTGTCTTGAGGGAGGCTTTCAGTTCATCTTAGGCCTTCATGGCAAACTTGTGAATATCACAAAGAGTACGTGCCACGTGAGAGGGTTTTTTTCTGTCTAATGAGAACACAGCCAAGGGATATCCAGATAAAATGTTGCTTGTAACTCAAATGTGCCAAATGAGCTCATAAAGCTCAGTGTTGAACTGTTTCTGTGTTGGAGTAGGAGTATTTTAAATGACAATGCATTTTTCCTGGGAGAGGGAATCTGTTTGCTCCTAGTTCGTCAGCTAATCTGGGGAGAAGTTAGTAATTTTATGACTTTATTCTGGAATTTAAAGTCTGAGTCTAAATTAGTCCTATGTTGGGATGATTCTAATAATGGACGTATTTTGCAAAAATATGAACATGAACAACCCATCTCTTCAGCTGAGAGAGACGCCTCGGATTCCCACTGGGAAGAAGACTTGTTTTGTAACACACCTGTGGACTTCAGATAGTTTCTCATGGGAATGAGATTGGTTTGTAGTCAACAGGACATGTTTTTTCTAAGAACAGAACAAGCTTCTGCTTCATGTTTTGAGAAGCTGCTGTGGGAGTCGAACTCCAGGTGGAAGATCTTCACTAGGACATCCTAGCCAATGAGCACGGATTAGCAGCTCATGGACAGCCTGGACTCTCCAATCACTGGACCCTAGTCCTGGACCCACGAGGGTCAAGGAGATATAAAAATACACTGCAGGTTTTAATAAAGGTCACATTGTTCAATCAGATTGATTGGTTCCAGTGTGTCTATAACCCCTGTCGCCTTGTGCAGCAACAGTCCTACATAAAATTCATGACAGATAAAATCTGGGTGTTTTTCCCTGTATATGTGTGATGAAGTATACATCATTTTTTGTTATATTGCAATATTTATTTTTTATAGGATGGGTAAAGAAATATTATTTTTTATTAATAACAATATAGTAGCTTTATTTCTTACTTAAAAGGTGTGATTTGCCTTGGCTTCTAGGATAATGGAAGTTGCTTTGATGTCAAGCTTTTCTAATATGAGACAAATAGTTGGTGTCTCTGTTAGTGGTCGGAAGTCTGAGTCCTTTACTTGTCCCTTAGAAGTTGTTGTGGCTTGTCTTGTAAGCTGTGGAAGTGCTGATGGCAGCAAAAGCTGTCAAAGAACGAGCTTGTTGTGTTGGCCACAGTCAAAATGTTCTTTACAAGGCATGATAGTGACAGGAAAGAGAAAGAGGACAGGAAGACCTAGACAAGCTTAAAGCATGGCCAGGCAAATAAAGCAATAAACTTTCTCAGTTGAGGTCTAGTTGTCTAAAATCATAGACCTTCCTTTCAGATTCGCCACTGAGCTTTCACCAGCTTGCCTTGGCGGGAAGGATCTCAGACCAGGAAATGGTGGTATGCGTTTTCCTTTCTGCTACTGTATATTGTGCTGCTTTTAGATGTTTCCTTTCAGCTCTCATCCTGCCATTTTGTGGCAGAGCCGTGCCAAGCTAGTACCAAGCTGCTTCAAATGGGCAGTTCAAACCACCTGCTCTTTTATTAAATTTCTTGGCTGAAAACAAGCCCTTTCTGTGGGATTGGTCTTCAGTGAGCGTTGATCTCACTTGCCCAGTGCAGGAAGGTGGTGGGAATATGATGATGGCGAGGTAGCTCCACAGAACAGCAGGAGAACCTTACATCAGTTTACACTGACCATCCCTCCCTTTGGCTGTCCTTGCCTTCTGGTCCTATTTGCTCTGTTGGGCAGGTAGAGCTGTGGAAGGGAACATTACCGTGAGAGCACCACCAGTAAGACTGTTCAATCCACTTGCTGCGAACAGAGCCACGGTAGTGTTTTTTTCCCCTCTTTCAAAGCCAAAGCCAAGTGTAATGCTTCCTCATATACCAAGAAAAATGGATTGCAAACAATGGTTAATTTTCCTCTCTGTCCTGGAAAAATGGATTACAAACAATGGTTAATTTTCCTCTCTTTCCTGAGTTTGAAAGCCGTTAAAGATCAGTGAAATGGGGAAAGGACAGGCCTTTTAAAGTTTCTGAAGGGAAAAGCTAGCTTCAAAATTGCCTTTTCAACCTGGGAAGTTCTTTCTGCCCTGAGAATCTGTTCCTTTGCACACTAGTGGGAGGTTCATGCAAACCCAAAATGAAGTTTGAAGGTGATATTGCCTTGGATACTTGGAAGAACACCAAGAAGGGAAAAACCTGGATCCATATTCTTTGCTAACCCAATGAAAAGAACTCCTGAAGGTTAGAGGTGTTTGGGAAATAGGTTAGGACCCAGTTATCCCATTTAGGAAGTTATGAAGTTAGGGCATGTAAATTCCATTTGGAGATACAGGTTACTGAGTTGAGCCATGATGCTTGACGTGTTTAGGTGCTTTATTAATTGCAACTGGCATCTGAAGTGTCAGCGGTGTTGAGTTCTGCACAGAAAAATTAATGTCAAGCAGGATGAACACCTTACCTTTATTTTTTGTGCAGTTGCCAGACTATTCATGTTGGAGGGACTATTGTCCTGTATTGTTGCTGAGCCAAGATCTCCCTAAGTGTACAGATGGCATTACCAAGTGTGCTGAAAATCACTCTCCTAATGCCATTTCTGATGGCACAGGTGAAACTGCCATGGCAAAAGCCCTGACTGTTGGGGGGAATTCTTCCTCCTTGGAGAATGGCCTTGAAGAATCCTTTCTCAGAGGCAGACAGACATATTTTGAGTCTCTGGTGCCAGATGGCATCTTTGAAAAGATGGATGCTTTCATATATACAAATGTAGGAAGATCTCTACTGCTGGGAATCGGTGGCTTCCTTGCACTGTGCTGAAGCGAAATTAAATCCTGATACACTTGAAAAGCAGGATGGCAGTGATCCAGTGGAACCCTGCTGATCAGAACAAATCCTGTACCATTTTTAACTCACCTCCCTTTCTTTGGATGTCGTAAGGTACTGCTTTTCTCTCCCTATATTTTAGGAGAGGTGGAAGATGCCTATTAGTGTTTCAGATCTTTTTATTGTAAAATATTGTAATGACAAAATACTAGTTGAGACAAAAGTTCTCATATCCTTGTTTAGTCAAAGTCTGTTGGTATTGAGAGGAGTTTCTTTGGGAGAGAAAGACTTCATCAAAAGGCTTGTCAAACACTGAAACAGGCAGCCCAGGGAAGTCATTGAGTCACCATCCAAGAGCGGAGCTTGGTCTTCCTCCTAACTCATTCGCCTTAGCGAACATTTCTGAGACAGAAGCAGGCACCATTCAGCCTGGTGGATCATCATCTTCATCAGGTTGAAGGGATGGTTGTGCAAGTGTACTGCCTGGGAAAAGTGGTACTTTACATCACTGCCTCTTTGAGCAACACCAGATGGGGAGGAAGAGGCGCTCCCACACCACATAACCAAACCCTGCACCAGTCTTCCCTCCCAGTGCTAGGAATTCCCCCCTGCAGCTAGTCCCTGTCACCTGCCCTCCTAGTCCCCATCCTTCTACCATCTGCTCAGGACATGAGTACTGGAAGAATCCACCAATGGTCAGCAGCACTTATAAAACATTATCTATTACATGGGAGCCTGATTTCTTCCCCCTTTGCCTTTCCAAAAGGATACTGCTTCTCTCTGAAAGACACATATGAGTATTGCCACAGAGATGTAAAAACGGGGAAATGGTTACTACTGGGCTGCTGGGCAAAGACTATCTGTGTGTTTTCTCTCATGCTATACTCATGCTTCTCCTGGAAGAAAATCCTTCCTAGAAAAGGCCTGTGCTGCAGGAGAAACAACACTTTGACTAATGCAAAATCATGGGCAGGAATTCTACCTGCTGGGAACTGGCTATTGCAACTTCCCTCATGCAGCCTGTACTGGCCAGTGGCAGTGCTGGCTGAAACATGGAACTTCCAGCAGAGAGGGAAGGAGGCAGGAGTCAGGCTGGACCTCACACAGGCTTTATTTTTGCTAGAGGGGAATGAGGTTAATAAAGAAAGGAAAAAGTGGTGCAGGGATCTGGCTGGATTCCAGTTGCCACGTGCTGCACCACCAACTGGTATCCCCAAAGGGCCACCATCTGGCAAATGCCATGGAGATATGCCCTCCCTCACTCCTGCAGCCATTGCTGCCCTGGGGCACCAGTTAGCTAAAAAAAAACCATTTTTGCCTTCTGTGTTCTTTGCAGAGCGAATGCCAGCATGAGCTGGCACTGCTGGCACCTTGCTCTTCCGTGTGACACCATAGAGGTGGCTCCTCTAAAAGGCTTTTAAAAGGCTGTGCAGCTGCTTACAAATAAACCAGGCATACAGTGCAAAGTGTGGTTGTCCCTCCTTGAGCAAGGGTGCTGGGCGCTTTAGAAGGTGGAGCTGAGCTTGCTCAGCTGAATGGGAAGCAAACAACAAATAGCTATCCAGAACAGACAGGAGCAGACATTAGATGCTGCAAGGAAGTGGTACCGTGGAGATGCTGTCTGAGGTCAGGAGGGGCTGGGGAACAGACAGCTGCTGTGGGAAAGAAGAAGAGAGCATAGAAGAAGCCAAATCTTCAGACTGTTGACATCACACTGGAAAGTTTTATTTTCCTTTTTTTTCTGTGAAGTACAAGCTAAAAGCCTCGTGTTTGAGGGGAGAGGAAAAATGTCCAGGCTGTACTGTTGCTTTATTACAGTCTTAGAGTCACCCCTGAAAGTGTGAGGCTTAGCTCTTCCCTCTGGATATCAGGAGTGACTGCCACAGGGGTATACCAGTATGGGGCTTGTGTACGTGGAACTCCCATATCTGGAGCCAACTGGGCCCTCTAAATTTATACTTTCCTTCATACACATCTTTTGGGGCACAACCAGCCTGCCCTGGGACTGACAAAAACTGCAGCCCTTACCCTGACCAAGGCAGCCTTCAGCATTCCAGAAAGAGCTTGCCTGCCTCCATGTCTGATCCCACCTGGCTCAAATAGGCCCTTGTAAGGACACCTTCCCTCCCATGGGAGCTCCAGTCCCATAAGTGAAAGGGACAGGCCACCTTCTCTCCACAGTGCTGGCATACGCAGCACCTCACCCTGGTGAAGTGCTGGCATGAAAAGATGCCATAGAGGTGGGAAGAGGTCTCCAACTTTGCAATGACAAATTGCATTGATGTCACCTGGAGCCAGGTGCAGTCTGCCAACACAACGTGACTGAAGAGCCAGAGCTCCCACTTCAAGCAACGCCCAGGATTTAGGGCTGTAGAGCACAAAGTGGCATTTTGGATCTGATTAGCAGCAGCAGCAGCCCCAGCAACAGGATGTCGTAAGCACAGCTGGAAGCAAGAAGGCATCCAGCCTCAGCAGGATATTTTTTTGTGCCCGTGGGGTGCCACTGACTGCAGGTGGGGCTCGTGATCCCCAAAGGAACTAGAACTCTTAAGGTAATTGGCATTGACTGAACCCTCACAATAATGTTTAACATCCAGTGCAGTTTTATTGAATTAATTTGACCTTCCTGAGCAGTGTTGAAGAGAAGCCCAGTCTGCCCCTCTGCAGCATATGGCTTGACTGTCCTACCATAGCCACGGATAAGGAATAGGAGGAAAAAAAGAAAGCAAGAGAAGTCTTCTCAAGGCTTTGGGAAAGCAAATTATGCCTGACATTAATTTGATCTGACCTGTTTCTGAAGGTAGTGGAAGGCACATCTCTCAGCTCCATCTGTTTCTCCTTACCAAAGAGAAGGGACACAGACGTTCCCAGGGTGTTTTTAGAAGAGCAGAGGAAGAGTGGGCAGCTGCCATGGATAGAAAGCAAGATTTAAGGGGGAAAATAATCCTGCTTGCTTCATTCATAACCATTTCTATCAAAGGAGAACTTGGCAAGAATGTAATATGGGAACAACTATAACCCAGCTCCCTTTAATGAGATAGAAATGAAGAGGCAAGAGCAGGAGGGTGACAAGGTTATCGGCTCTCCCCAGCAGGATGTCTGTTAGCCTTTCCGGACAGCTCTAATTCTCTGGCATTTCCTTCTGTAACTCACTCAGAGCTGCTGCTACTCCTAAACTTGTCACAGAGCCCAGTCCCCCTGGATTGGCTCTTGGAGCATCTGTAGCAGCTCTGTCCAGCTAATTTATGCCTGTTGCCTGTCCTGGTGCTTCCGCAGGAGAAAGCAGCAAAGTGTGCCCCAAAAACCTCATTCATGTGCCAGGAAAAATTACTGACACCTGAATCTCAATCTGAATCTGGCAGGTTTGAGGCCATTTTGCTTGTGAGAGCAAAGTCATAAAAACAAAGCCAAGGACGGGAATGCACGGCCCAGGGTGGCTGGAGGGACAAACATACTGACCGACAACATGCATCCCCTGCCAGAGCTCAAGCTCCTCAACTCCTTTTCTGCTCTGGTAATCACACACTGAAATGGGGCCATGCCCAGCCCCCTGTCCCAATGCGCCAAATGCAGCAGAGAGGAAAGACCCCACAGCAACACCTTTGGCAAGGCAGGAAGGGGCAGCAAGCAGATGGTGCATTTGTGTGTCCAAAGCCCTCACCCAACCCTTTATTTCACCCATAAGTCACTGGCAGCAGAAGCGTGGTGGGAAAAGCTGTGCCTGGTTCACTGGCACAGAGCCCAAGAAGTGCTCCAGGACCCACTCACCACATGTCAGGGGCTGCATATCTGGGGAGAGGAATTCCCACATCTTTCTGGTGCTTGTTCCCTGCACAGAGCGGGGGGGGAGCACAGACAGGGATGGAGCAGGAACCCACACGCCTCCTCCATACTGGAAACCTATATGCAAACCTGTATAATGTTAGTGTAAGAGAAGGGAAGGCACACGCTGTACCTCAACCC
Source organism: Lophotriccus pileatus (assembly GCA_035583135.1). Taxonomy (NCBI): domain Eukaryota; kingdom Metazoa; phylum Chordata; class Aves; order Passeriformes; family Tyrannidae; genus Lophotriccus; species Lophotriccus pileatus. The sequence goes on from JAWWES010000115.1 coordinate 9,614,818, forward strand.
CCGGTGTGCACAATGCTCCAAAAAGTCACAAAATAAGAGGAAGCTGTCCCATGGATGAGAAGAAGATGCTGCCCAACCAGAGTGCATTGGATGGGTGTGCAGAGGCTGTGCCAGTGGTGTACAGCACGTGCTTCCCACGTCCCGCTGTGGAAAGGCAGACACCTCCCAGGAGCCAGCAAAGGCCCCGGGATCTCCCGCAGGATCCACCACAGGAGGCTGCAGGCAACTGGACAATGCTAGGATTACTGTGGTGTAAGGGTAGAGGATCCTTTCCGAGAGATTTTACTTCAAGGACTTTTCACTTAAGAAAGTTTTCCTGCCTAGAAGACGTGTCTTTCCCCAGAGAGAGTTTTAGATGTTTTCTCCTCCTGCATTAAAAAAAAAAGCTCCTTGACATGAGAAAAAGGTAAGTCTGCAGACAGGTCAAAGCCCCACATAAGGGACGGCCAGAAGTTATGCAAGCTCTGAGAAGAGCAGGGGTCACATCTTTCCTCAGGCCCAGAGTTTGAATAGGATAAATGTTCTTTTAAGTCCAGTGTTCTCGACTTTGGAAATAAATTTTCCTGCAATCCTTACACTGCCTGGCATTTCGGGGGTACATCTGCGTGTTGTCTCTTACTTCACAAGTGGCTTCCCAGTTTGGTGCACGGGGACGGGGAGCGCTGGGCTCCCAGGCGCGGGGAAACGCCCCGTCCCAAGCTGGAGAGCCGGGGGATGGACACCAGGGCCAGGGGAGGCGGTCGGTCCCTGGTGCACGGGGACAGCACCACGGTGTCCCCGGGCTCCGGCTGCGGGTACAGGGTCTGGGGAATTGGCGGGCTCCGCACACGGACCGCGGCTTGCGGGGACAGCCGACGCTGCGCTGGGAGAGGACGTGCTGGTTTCTTGGTACGGGGTCAGCGCCGACCGGTCTCCAACCCGCGGCCCTAATCCCCCCCCCCCACCTTCCCAACGCGGGCCCCGCGCACGCGCAGAACACCCCGCCCGGCCCTGCTCCTGGCGCGCAGGCGCGGGGGTGTCTCCGGGGAAAGGATGGGGGCGGGCGGGCGCTGTCCCGCGCGTGCGCGTTGCGGCGGCGGGCGCCATGTTGTCGGGGCGGGCGGCGGGGGGGCGGTGAGCGTTCGGTGTCGTCGCGTTCGCTCCGCGCCTCCTCCCCCGGCCCGGGGCCCCGGGGGTCGCGGCCGAGGGGGGCGCCCGCCGGCATCATGAGCAGCAGCGGCGGCGGGGGCGGCGGGAGGGTGTGCGACCTCTCCCGGCGCAACCCTCAGGAGGACTTCGAGCTCATCCAGCGCATCGGCAGCGGCACCTACGGCGACGTCTACAAGGTGGGCGCAGCGCCGCGGCCCGGCGTGGGGGTTCGTCTCTGTCCCACTCTGTTCCCACTGCAGCGAGTTCCGCTGTCACGCAGCCTGGCCGGCCTCCTCCTCCAAAATCGGGGGAAGGGGGGGAGGAGGGAGGGCTTCCGTCGCCCAGCGGCGTGCCCTGGCCCTCCCCAAGGCAGCGAGGCCGCCCCCACCTCCGGCGGGGTCTGCCCCCCGCCCCAGCCCGACCGCAGCTGCCCTTGCCCGGCCGCGTCCCAGCCGGGCAGATGCGGGTGTGTGCGGGACTGGCGCTGTTCCGCCGGCCCTGGAGGCGCCCCGCAGCCACTCTGGCTACTGCTCCTGTGTGCCGGCCCCGGCCGCTGCTGCTGATGCCTGCTCGGGCGGAGCTTGGGGGTCTGGTCCCTTCCAGGGGGCTGTAGGGGTGTGGGAAGCTTGCTCTCTCGGTTCCAGCCCCAAATGCCATCTGAAGTCGTGTGCCTGAAGGCGGAGGGGGGCTTCCCGTCCCGGCTGCTGCTCCCGCCGCTGTCTTGGGTAGGATACCGGTGTGTTGTGCTTATGTCGGTGTGAAACGTGAGGCTGGGCGGTCGGAGGGCAAACTGGTGTGGTGAGGGTCAGTCTTTCAGGGTTCTGTCCTAACTTAAGCAAATGTAGGAAAATCAAAGCTAAGGCAAAAGCAGCTGAACCTAAGTTTGGGTTTTGAGGGACTTTATAATATGCTTTGACGTTTTTCCCTGCTTTGCAGTGTTGTGTATCCAGTTGAACCCTTGCCTGTTGGGATGTGGCAGTGTCTCCCTGGGGTAGGATGACCCTGGTTGTTACCTGCTCCTGATTGGTCTTGGAGCAGAGGGAAGAACTGAAGTTTGTCATGTGTAGCCTGGTGGAAGCATTGCTTGAACCATGTGCTTTCCAAGGGTCTTCTGGCCTGTTTTTGTCATCACTGAGTGTGCACATGTGTCTAAGGGAACTTGTGGTGGTAGGCGGGACCGTAGGAAAACACATAGAGCCATTCCACAATTTGAGGTGCACAGAACTGGTGCTGGTGCTGCCTTTCACTCCAGGTGAGTGTGCCTAGAATGAAGTCTTGTTTGGGTTGGGGTGACTTTCGTTTAATCTCATCTCGCTTAAATATTATGGAAGTTTCAGACCTAAATCCTCTTGTTACTGCGCTCTTAGTCTGCTAACACCCTGCTTCATTAATTGTTTAATTGAAAGGGGGTTTTGTGTTGCTTGCCCCACATTGCCAGCTTTCTTGGTGTGTTTGTGTGCTGTGCTGATGTTTTTACTTGTCCAAGCCTACTTGCCTTGTGCTCTGGGTTTTTGCTTTTCTGCAAACTGTTCTTCGACGTGCCTCTATGTGTGTGTCTCTTTCTGTGCAGTTTTTAACTGGGACGTTGACTCTGTGATACCTTATCAATCAGAGTTTTTCAGTGCTCTGTATGTGATTTTGATGGATATAAATTAACCAAGTATTTATGGTTTTATTTTAAGGATGTTACCTCTTATCATAGAGTCTGGAATACATTTACATGTGCAATATGTATCTGAATGTGTATCTGAAAGCGGTTAAGTTCAATTGGATTTATGACGTTTTCTTGATGATTACCATACTTTGCAGTAGCCTTCAGTTTGGTGCTCTGTGAGTGGCCAATGTTTGGCACTGCTTGTGACTCCTTTTCCTTTGAGGCACATCTCCTCCCCTGAGAGTGGATTTGTTAATGTTTGCAATCTGCTTGTGACAGCCGAGATAGGTGGTGATAATAACAGGACTAGGATACACTAGGCTGGTATTATAATTATTTCTTCTAGATGGGAGGTAAGTGCTTTCTGATTAGGTTGTGGACAGTGTAGGGAAAATGAGAAGTACTTTTTTGCTGTGTGGATTATTGCGTGTTTCATTTTGAGGCAGTCTTGCCCAGGGTGTCTTCAAGGTGGAACATGAAAGTCGCTCAAAAATAACAATGAAAACTGGTTGCTTTTAATGTGGCAAAGCAGTAGTTACATAGTCTGAACTGTCATCCACGTGTGAACTTACTTCGGCTTTATCTTATATTTGGGGTTTCGTAAAGCCTCTTTCATTTGCCCTCATCCTGTCACCTGTAGGTGAACTTTGTGGTTGATGAAATAATTGCATGAAGTTGAAATCAACCACGAGATGATGGAGCTCATCAGTGGTGGGATTTCAGCAGGGTGATTCCAAGCACTTGACATGCTCGGGTATCTTCAGGCTGTCATCTGTGGTTTTCCCCCCTTAGCAGGGAGAGCCGTGTAGGGAAGTGTTTCTGCTGTTAGCAGGTGGGGATTATTGCCTTAATAAGCTGACAGTCTTGCTAGATGCTGACTCTTCTGTAACCTGCTTTCCTGGCAAAGCATTGAGGAGCTGAATGCAGACCAGACTGGCATCTACTTCCCTTACTCCGTTTTAGTTGAACTGAGCTGTAACACAATGTGGTTTTAATATTTGTTTTGTTTTTTAAAAAATAAATTATTAAAAAGAAGGGAAGCAGAGTCTCTATTCTGAAGCTTATTGAATTTGACATAAGAGCTGGTGGTGTGGATTGAGCTACAGAGGTTGGAAGGGAAGGAGGATATGGGTCAGATGGATACAGTCTTGCTGCCATGAGCCCTGCTCTTTACACTCACATGCTGGTGTGGGATTTTTGGTTCAAGCCAATGTTTTTACAATTATCTGCACTGCCACAAAAGTTCAGCTTTCAGAGAGCCTTGGAGCAAATGATAACGTGTTCATCACAATAAAGGTAATGGATAATTTGTTCATGCCGTTAGCTCTCTATCAAATATTCACAGTCAACAGTGTGTACATATTCTAACTAGCACCGGTGCAAATTTGTCGTGGGAGATGAAGTATTATCTGAATTGCTTAGTTCTTCATGTATCCCTTTAATTATGTTGTTGTGCAGGTAATTTCTGTCTCTTGTGCTTCTGTATTTCACTGTTGCAAAGAATTTAATTGTGAAAGGTGGTCACCAAAGTGTGAAAGAAGAGTTATGATTTATTGGTGGTGAAACAGGGATACTGTCCAGTCCTGCTCAGTTGCAGGAAATATTCCTAGACTTTAATGAGGTAGCTGCTTAATTTTGTTTCTTCTGCATTTATCCTTCTCTCATTTAAGAAGACTTTTCTGTCTCTTAAAAATTGCCATTCTAACCATCCTTAGTTTCAGGCTCTCTGAAAGTTGTGACATTCTTTAAAGTTTGGGTTACAAGTGCTGCACAGGGTTTTCTGACAGACACCGTATTATGACGTTTCCTGTTTGTCCCCATTTCAATACCTTTGACTTTGGTAACAATTGCACATAGTGTGGAAGTATATTTTGAGGTGATTGTAGGTCCATTGCTTTTGTTCATGTAGTAAATTTATATCACAGCATATCTTGAAAAAAAAGACATTGCTTTGGTTTAATAAAGGTTGAACTTTATTTGCCATCTCAGAGGTCATTCATCTTGTGTGGATGGACCCTTCCAAAGATTTTCAGCACCTTACTAAAAGAAAGACCCTTCTTTTACTTTCTACTTTATTGAAATTCAGTCAGCTGTGATAATTAGTGAGATTGTTGTTCCTGCAAAGGTTATGCCATATTTGCCTTATTTCAGTTCTTTTTTGGCATTAATTTTAATGTGAAGATTAATGTTACCTGACTTCAGCCAGATAACAAATGAAGACACAGAACTCAGTAGGTTGCACTTTGCTTGAGGTCTTATTTTTAAAAAAAGAAAAGCCTGATTTTTCTGTTTCCCAGCCCTTTGGCAGGGAAGTTTGTTTTGGTGAGGGAAGTCATGTATCCACCAGCTCAACTGCTTCATGATGAAAATTTAGGATTCTGTGGGTATGTCTGGGGAATACCTCGTGACTGTTACTGCTTTCTGCTGCCGTCCGTGTTTTGGAGTGTCTGGTTGCTGACAGAGTTTCTGCGTGTTGCTGGAAGAGAACGTGTCCAGGTCAGTTGAACCTGAATCTTGATGAACTTCCATTTTGCAGTGTCCTACACACAAATCTCTTCTCTGCATGTGTATGCCTGTGGTCCTCTTTGCTGGAATGATCCAGGGGTGATTCTTCTGCAGTTTGCTGTTTCTGAAATATCGAAGCTGTGCCTTTCAATTGTGTGCTTTTTGATAGGCATTTTAGTCTTCCTTTCTTCCTGATTGACATTATACCTTCTGAAGCTTTTAATGATTTTGTTAGGAGTAAATATCTGTTTTGAAGGCTCTGTCTTTTGAGCATTAATTGGCTTTTGAAACTTCTCAGACAGAGAGGGAGGTGGGTGTTTTGCCATCCCATTTTTACTACACTGATTAAACACTACAAGGCCTAGTTTCTGGGACTGTGGTTTCCTTAAGCAGTAGTCTGTGCCTTGCACAGAGATTTTTGTTTTTCTTAGTTTCAGATCCTTTTGTTTAACATCAACTTTATCAAAGCATTGCTTTCTAAAATTATCACTCTGTTGGGTTGTGGTATCACACTTTCTACCAGAATGTTGGAAGCTAACTGTTTTTGGGTAGGGGAGTTCTGAGAGTTTGAGAGAGGCTGAAGAGAAGGACTGTAGGGCTGGAAGCAAGCAGGTTGGGGAGTTGCCTGGCTGTGTTTTCCTGAAGAGCAGAGCTAATCAGGCTCAGGAAGCCTGTCTGTACTCTGGAACCAGTTATCCCATGAAGTAGTAACTTGTTTAGAAATCATTTTGTTCAACAGTTCACACAGGAAGTGGTCAAAACCAGAAGCTCTTGTTGTTGCTGTCTTTACTTTGCTTTTTGGCTTAGTTTTTGTTGCAGCATTATATGCTTTATGTAATCAGTTTCCATTTGAAGGACAAATATGAACTTGTCAAGAGATTTATCTCCTCGGATTTTACATCTCTACTGGTTCAGCTGCACAGATTTCTCCTTCTTATGAAGTGGAATATATTAGGGGCAGTGCTAAATACTATCCTTCTTCCTCCTTTTTTTCTTTCCTGTCCTTCTCAGGCACACACCATTTGCATTGCATCTTTTGCTTGACTGGTGTTTCCCAATTAGAGCACATCAGTACTGCCTAACTCCATTGTTCTTTGGTTCTCTATTTCAGAGTAGTAAGGTCTTTACAATTCTGAAGCATTTTTGTTAATTAATTTTTGCAAACAGAGTAACAATAAAACCTGGCGCCTTTTTTAGCTTTTATTTCTAGTTGTTGGCAGTTTTTTTATATAACATTTTTATCTGTCATCCTGCTGTTGTTACAGAGACACTAGTAATTATTTCCTGTTTAATTATGCAGTGCCTCTTCAGTTGACTTAGCAGTTGGTGGGATTTTTGAAACTTCTCCCCAGATGGCAATCTAGATCTCTGGAAGAGTATCATTCTTTTTGCTGCTGATAGAATTAGGGTTCCTCTATCATTTTCTAGAGCACACATTGTATGTAAATGCTCTACACATTTAATAAAGTACCTGCATATAGATGCAGGCATTATGGGCTAATCTTTACCTCTAGAAAACCGAATGCATTGCCATTGAGATAGTGAAATCTTCATTTGAAGGAAGTGGTTGAAGGATCCTGCTCCTGGAAACAGGGATGGGGTGGATGCTGTAAACCTCAATAACACAAAGGCTGGGAGTCAGAGGACTTACAATGCAAGTGGAAACAAAAAATGAATGTAGGTTTTCTTACGTGAGCCTCTTCAAAATTTTGGTTGCATTTTGTAGGCTCAAAAGTACTTGTTTGAAATTGTTCCTGACCTACCTGCTACTTACTGATTCTCCAGTCTCAAACCCCATAAACAATTGTTGTGATTTTTCTTAAATAAAAACCCAAGGCAGCGTCTTCCATATCCTGAGGTGCAGTGTGATATGTATGCAAGCACCAACAGCTCCAACAGGTGTTGAAAACCATATGTACTTCAGTCATTCTCAGTCACTCATTCATGTGAGCTCAGATGAGTAATTGTTTCACAACTGATGATTTCAAAGGTATTTGAGATCTAGTAAAACCTGTCAGGGGCACCTCATTCTCATTCTTAGTCTTTGCAAGGAACCCTTTTGTAACTACAATTAGCATAATATTTTTATATACTCAGATTAACAAAGGCAATTAATATTCCAACTCTTGACAACATCTCCAGTGCTGGTAACCCAAATGGAACAGGATGGAAAGTTATAACTTAATCAGATTCTTGACTTGGAGTCCTGTTGTCTTAATCTACACCCTTAAGCAGTGGGTAGCCTGGTGTTGGTAGCCTGGTGTTGGTGACTTGCATTAGATCAGTTTTCGTTCCTCCTTTTTGGCTTTCATAGGCAGATACTGGTCCAGAGAATTGCCAGCTGGGCAAAGAGTCCCACTGCTGCTGGTGCTAAGAAAGGAAGAAATGCCTAATCTGAAGGTGAAAAGACACAACAGTTGTTCTTCCCTGACAGTTTGAACAGTTTTTGAAAACGTGACATTGAAGATGAACTCCGTTTGCGATGGGAGGGGGCTGAATCAACCCTGAGGTGTTGGGGGGAGTGCAGGTTTGACTAGGCTGCTTGGACTGTTTCTTTGGTTGGCATTCTACATGTTCTGCTTCCGATGTATCTATAGATTTGCTTGTCTAGTAGTGATAGATTCTTTTGGGCACCACCACTGTGTAAAACTTGTGATAAGTGTTTTATATGCTTTAATCAGATTTAGATTGAAATTGTCAGTAGCTCATACTCACCTTCTATCTTGCTTTTGTTGCCACAGAACATAGTGACCTATGGAGCCGTAGTCACAGAAACAAATTCCTGGCAGTTGGACACAGTGTTGTTAAAAATAAATAAAACAAAAAAATTACTAGCAATGTCTCTGAGGCCTGTGAAATTTTTCCATCCTGACTTGCATGTTGCAGTTGTGCTTAGGATGTGTAACTTCAGGATCTCTCCACTTGTATCCACTATAGTTACCTCTCATTGATTATCTTACTAGTACAAGTTGTCCCTGAAGTGAGTGTCTAAGTATTAATAAGACACCCTGATGATCATAGGTCTTTGTTAAAGTAATTTTTCAGTAATTTTTCTTGTTTATCTTGGAGATTAAAAAATGCTTCTGTTTGTTTGATTCATGAACACTTTGCCTGTGTGTTTGTTTTGTGCTATGTGTTTGGAAAAGAAGTGAGGAGTAAAATCCTAACTCATGCTTCAATGGTGCCACTTCCTCCTGTGTTGCCTTGATTCTCTGGTACAGATAAAAGGAACTCCTTTTCTTAATGTCTTTTTTCCACCAGTGATGAATGGAGACATTGCTGCCATCAGTGGGGTGGGCAAATAATGACTTACAGGGAAGGCTGCCAGACAAAATTTATTTTTTAACTGTTTTTTCCACAGTCAATCAGGTTGGGACTACTCTTTGACTTTTACAGTATTCTCACTAGTCTCAGAATCTATTGCTAACCCTCAGCCTGCAAATTATTTGCAAATGCTGGTACTTTTCAGTATTGCAGCAAAGCATTGACACACCGAAGAATAGTGAGAGGTTTGAGATCACCTGTGCTAGGAATGAGCTGGGTAGATCTCTAAATACAGGAATACTCACTGCATTTTATTTGGTTACTTTTTTTAGTTTAGTGGTATTTTCCCCTCTACTTGTGGTTCCACAACAATGTCTCAAGATGCCATGTAAAGAATCAGTACCTTACAGGTATTTGGTGAGTCTCATGGCCAGTCAATAAAAGGGTGTGAGTTCTTGAGTTCCTAAAATGACTTAAATGAGACCATTAGCAGCTTAAAAGCTACACCTCTAAGTTCTGTAATTCTGGCCTTTGGAAAAGCAGGCCTGGTGTCCCCCTCTGTGCGCTGTGTAAGGGGTAGAGAGGCCGTGGCATTCCGTGCAGTGGTGGTCCAGCGCAGTGCAGCTTCGGGTAACAAGCCTCCCTTGGGGAGAGAAGGGGCTTTAGCTGGGCATCTTTCAGGAGCTGCTGCTTGAGCGCTGGGAAGCAGCTTTGCTGCCTGCTCCTCATGGCTGGATGCAGGAGCACAGAAACATCTGAAAGCATGGGGCAAATGCCTTCTCAGTTTTCAATTAGAAGTCAAATGCAACAGTTGTAGAAGAGAAATCATAATTATAACAATTTGTTTTGCTTCTTAATGGCTTTTTTAAAATGTAACTTCCTTGGTTGCTCAGTAGAAAGGAGGCCTTAGCAGGACAGAGCCCCGTACAAAATGCAGTGAAGCTCCTGAGTCATTGCTGCTGCAGTTGGCCTCAGAGCTGCTTTGTATCCGAGTGCGTTGAGGGGAATGCTTCCTAACTCCTTACTTGCTGGCTTGCCTTTTCTTACCCTTGCAGCAAGGGGAAGACGCTGTTGCTGGCAGAGAGTAAGGACCAAGGGGTATGTAGTGAAATCCTCAGGAAATGTTTCAGTGCTCTCATGGGAGTCTTGAAAGAGGTCACACACCGCAAGGCACAGCCCTTGATGTCCCCTGGGCCTCAATTGTCTGCTGTGAGACCCGTGAGTTAGACCTGCTTTCCAGTCAGTCTCTCAGTGGTTGGTTTGTTTATGGATTTTAATACGGAAGCACAGCATGGTCGAGGACTTGCATAATTTAGAAGTTGTGTGGCATTGTAGTTTCCTGAGCAGACTAAAGCTTCAGCTTTCAGTACAAATTCGTTGTACTGTTGTCCCCAGCAAGTGGTTTCTCTGTGTTCAACCCTTGTGTTTCTCAGGTGTGCTTTGACTACCTGTTGTCAGAGAACATCAAGTTGAGAATGCAGAGCTGGTTGCTGTGTTCTGCTCTCTAAATGTCCCCTTTTTTTTTTCGTTTTTATAGGCTCGAAATGTCAACACGGGTGAGCTAGCAGCAATTAAAGTAATAAAACTAGAACCAGGTAAGTGTTTCTTAATTGAAATGCACCATAAAAACTAAATATTTTTTGTGCTGAAGATAACAATCGTACAAAATCACTCTAGTCCACTTATTGAAAGAAGGGGTAATTGTTGGCTTTCGCTGTAGGAATACACTGTTCTAAAAAATAGCAGTCATGACGAGCAAGATGTGAGAGGAAAAATGCAATTGAAGAACAATGAAATGAAAGCTGATTGAAATTTCAGTGAGAGTTGTGGGTTTTTTTGTCTTAAGTAATAAGTTTTTAATCCATGTGATACAAAAACCTCTAGAACAAAAAAAATGAGGAAGAGAGCAAGGCAGAAAACTTGCTGGGAAAAAAGAGTAGAGGAAGAAAAATAAAAAGAAGGGTGAAATAATAGCTGAACATGAGTATCTGGGAGTTGAGTACATTTCCTGAAATTTGGAGACAGACTATGATAAGACTTCACTGTCTGCTAGATTTATGCTTGAACTCTGCTTCTGTTTTGATCTCACAAAGTACATGTGCCCTACCGATCAGTTCTCAGCCTGGAAGTGCTGTTTTGTTAATAACAGGCTTGCTGAACAGGAGGACAGTAATCTGGGGAGTAAAACATCCAGACTTTTTGTTCAACTTCTAACTTCTAGTGTTCCATTTCCAGATTTAATATTGTGTCTGTGATATTTTAATTACCTGTTTTGATCCTTAAGGTGTATGTAGGCAAGAAGGGAAAGAAGGTACAGGTTTTTTCCTTTCTCTTAAAATTCTGGAATTGATTAGAAATGTTGTTTTCGCAGTGCTTGCACATTTTAAAATTCAGTACGGACAGTATGTTTGTTACTAGGTGATTCAAAAAGTGTGCATTCATCACACTTCTTTTACTCAAACTGAAAGTGTGGTCTCAGATGCTCTTGTCTAGTTCTTTTTCTTTGCTTTTTTTTTTATGTCAGTTCCCATTTGCTGGAGTCATTGGCTTTGATGACATGGGTTATCAGTCCAGCTAAAATGGGCATGAGAATCATGCAGTGTGTGTTCCCTGAGCTGTGGGCAGAGCCCAGGGATGTGCTGCAGGGGTGGTAGTTCGCCCTCATGCTGTGGTGAGGGGGTGGACAAATGGCACCTTGCAGTTAAATATTTTTGGCAGCCTTTAGACACCTGGTAGTGTGCAGAGAATGTGCTTTAGCTGCCCTCTGTTTGCTCACTAAGCTTGGTTTCTCTGTGTAGTTGTCACTTTCAGTTGTGATGGAGGCTTGAGTGAGAACTTCAGACAGGCAGTGACCACATTCCAGAACCGTGGCACTGGCTTTCTTTGGAAGTTTTGCAGACTGGGAGAGAGTGTGAAGGCTTTATGCTACTTTCATTTTGAATGCAATGAAAACATTGGTCAAATACTGGGGGAATCATGTCCTTTCACAGGGATACCTGTCTGTATGTGATAATAATTTCTCTGTTCTTTAGTGTCTGTGTTTTTACAAGTCTAGCCAGGATATGGCAAGCCATTGGCAATACACACAGGTAGATACTAACTTTCAGCTTGTGATTTGAAATTTGCTGTCAGTTAAATAAAATACACAGGAACATCACCTTTCTGGTTATAAATAACCCAGTTGATAGGTCATCCGTATGTTAATATACTGGGAGAAACCTAAAACATATTTTTCTTAGGTAATAGCTTGGCCAGTTCTGTTGGAATTTACTGTTTTACTTTTGAAATTTATTAACAGTCATATTTGAGAATTGATTTTTGGACTGTGACAATACATAGGAGCTTAGTGTCTGTATTCATGTTTTTAGACAATCACTTTGGTTTCCAGTTATGCTCAGGGGCACTACAGCAGAGTGCTAAAAGGAGGGTAGTGACAGACTTTGAACGTTCCTGTTTTTTCAACTTAAGTGTCTCAAGTTATTCATGGAGTTAAATGGTTATTTTAGGCCTTCAGGCTTGTTTCACCAATAAAGGCCTTGAGGCTGGTAAAAATGAATTGGATTTTGTGTACTATATATGTCCAACTAAGGAAACTTCAGAAGAACTTATTTCAGAACAACATACCAGACTAGCTCTAATTTGCCCTTATGGCTAAAGAAATTTCAGAGGAGTCCCATTGTAAGGGACTGAACTACAAAGAACACATGACATGCATTTATTTAAAAAGATAAAAAATTAAGAAGGCCATTAAATATCTGTTACCATCATTCTCTTACTTTTGATGTTTTTCTTGCCTTCTTTAGCTTACATGCAAAATAACACTACCAAAATAAAAATGTCTTGGTTGTGTTTTCAGTTTCATATGTGATTTTTCTCAGTGTACAGATCCAGTAAGAACCTTTTGTAGAAAGGCCAGGACAGCCATGGTACCGAATAGTGAGACTCAGGTAAATGCCACACCTGTATCAGTGTTTTATCTGGATATAAGTTACGCACAGGCCATAAATGTACATTCCTGCTGAGTTTGCTGAAAAGTTGCAGCAGCAGCAGCCTACTAGTGACTGGGTTTTTTTTTTTTTGCTCAGGAAGATGAGCTAATGGGTATCGGGCACATGAACAAAAATAGCAAAGTCTTGTGTTTTTACGAACCTGGGCTATTGGCAGGGCATATGCAGATGCACACAGAGGGGTCTCAGGGAAAATAAGGACTTTAGAAAAGAGCTAGGGCCAATATTATAGCAGGTGTCAGCAGACATGAGGTCCATCTGTCCCAGGAGAATATAGTTACTTATTGCTAAGCCCTTACTAGTAAATACTGATTTACAGCTAATTTATAGATCTGTGAAACTTGCAGATAATTGGTCTTAATTACTCAGAATGTTTGCTGTATAAACGTGCTGAAAATTGAGTTAAGATGTGAGTATAAACGAGGCTAATGAAAATACTCATCCTTCTGCTTTTCAGGAGAAGATTTTGCTGTTGTGCAGCAGGAAATCATTATGATGAAAGACTGTAAACATCCGAACATTGTTGCTTATTTTGGCAGCTATCTCAGGTACGGTTTGTTTCTTTTGCTCACTTAAAAATGTGTGCCTCTCTCCTTCTGAAGGACAGGTCTAAAAGGTGACTTAGGCAAAACACAATTTACCAAATAAGTATTATCCAATTTTATATTTTTTTTCATTTACCTTAAAATCTGTTTATTACAGTGTCTCTCTATAAATAATTTTTCTCTTAGCAAAATCATTCAGTGATCACGTAGTCATGTTTCTTTGCAAAGGAGTTGACACATATAATGTGTAAGTGGAAAATTAAGAAGTATGCCAAGTATGAAGAGTCTGTGTGTATATAGTATCTTTTAAATCTTTCTCAGTAGACTGTCTTGTTTGTCTAACACATGAACTTCTGACCAGAATGTGATGGTTCTGTTTATGTTTGTTTCTGGAGATGAAATTATTTACATTGTAGAAACATTGACAAATGTATCCAGTTGTAAGACAACCGCTTTTAACTAGTAGGAATGGATTGATTAGTATAGCTAATGAAAAGCTGTTTCTGATGATTTTCTAAAATGTCATGTGAAAATAGATTGTGAAAAAATGTTATTATTGCGTTCAACTTTCTTTACCATTTTTATATTGAAACGGTGCCACTTCTGCTGGTGCTGTATTCAGGGTGAGGGTGTTTCTTCCTTAAAAAAAAAGTTTTCCTCTTGTCTCAGAGTACCAAAATACACCTTTGTAGACCCAGAATTAAATTTTGGTGAATACACTGTGTGTGTTGTCACTGTCTTGTTCTCCTGCTTGGTTCTCTCCTCTTTTATTGGTAGAGTGCTTCTCTTTTGTCTGGGCAATTGCGTCACTGTCTTAGAGACCTTTTTGTGTCTGACCTTTTGTTTTCCAAGCATATTTCAATGCTAAGAACAATAGAAAAGTACCACCATCCTTTACTTGCCACTCACCAGCATATTGTTCCCCACGGATTTCTTCTGTTTACATCAGGATTTTTCAGGCAGTCGGACTTCTGTATTCCTGTTAGCCTAGGTGTTAAGTTGCAGACGCTAAGCACTATTGTTGGTCCTGTCTGTTTTGTTTGCTGCTCTTGCCATATGCTCTGCAGAAACAGACAACTGTGTACAGTGTTAATGTTGGATGTTACATGGATCTTCACCCGTCCTGGAGTGCTTAGGCACAGTAATAAAAGGCTTAGGTAGTGAATTAGAGATGAAGTCGTCTCTTCTGATCCTCTTACATTCTGTTTTTTTTTCTTTTCTGTAGGGCTTTTGCACACTGGGAAGTTAATGGCCAGTAAGCAAAAGTGTGAATTTACTGCACTTATCTGCTTCATGTCTCTTACTTTGTGGGTGCTCTGCTGCTGTCCCAAGGCAGCTGAGATTGTTCTGGCTTCTTCCCACTTCCACACTACTGCTGCTGTTGTTATCAAACAGGATGCAGCCACATGGGAAAGAGTGGCTTTCATGAAATCAGTGCCCCGAAAAGTACCCCTGTTTGAGTCCTGAATCATTATGGGAAACAAGTGAGGGACTTGGAGGTGTCTGTCTCTTCAGTGCTTCTTTCTCACTCACGTTCCCCGCTAATTCTGTTTTCTTTCACAGGTAGTCACATTGCTTCTGTGTCTGACTTTGATCAGTTATTTCAGTGGAAAGCCTTAATATTATTTCAAGCAATGCTTTAATTAACCCCTAGAAATGTATGGAGTTAACAGCCAGGGAATTCTGTTGCTTGAAACTTCTGTAATGTTTGAACGGTACCTTTATCACTCCTAGAGGAAGCAGATGGGGTGTAGCTTTGAGGGCCATGTACACTGTGGACATGAATGGGGAGGACATCCAAGAAAGACAGTTCTTCCTTGGAACAGCAGCTGTTCTAGGTGTTACCTGCTGGTGAGAATTTCTTGCAATTTGCAGCTCAGGAGATAAGCTCGGCACTTTACATCGTTCTTTGCAAAACACTTCCACGAATGTCTCAGCTGTTCTAACAGAGCCTTATGAATGCAAGAAACCGAAGACCAGGGTTCATAAGGAAGCTGCAAAACAACCATCAGCCATTCCTTTGGTTGTCCTGTGTTACAAACTGCTCTAAGGTGGTTTTATATGATTTCCCTCCCACCCCCCACCCCTGAGTATTTTGATGGCCAGGAATGACTAGCCACGTCCCAGATTTTCGGCTTTCCAGATTGCCATTTTATGACCACACATCTTACCAGTTAAAATAGAATTACTGACCATAATAGGAGAGACCTTCGAATCCTTCAGCCTGTTGTCTGTCCTTGGAAGGCATCTTTTGTGGAGGTATAGTGACTCAGACTGAATTGATTCCCTTAGTAAGGGAAGAACAATTAAATAGCTTCCCTTTGACCCATAGGTATTTTTGAAGGAAAAGACTTCATCTGAGCAGGCGTTTACCCACAGCATGGATCCACTCTCTTTAGCATTGACTAAAGCACTGTTTTCACTTAATTTGTTGTGGAAGAAGCTGAGAGATACCCCTGGGGTGTTTTGTTTTGCATTTGTTTCATGTTTGTTTGTGGTAACTCCTATGCTCTGAAAAAAGTGGAGAAGTGAAAATGAGGAAGAAATAAGAACCCACATCTGTTTTCTTTCTACTCTCAGAAAAAAATATTTCAACAAAAAATTAGTGAGAATTCTTTCACTAATACTGGTTTTTTTACTTGATTGAAGTAGAGTATTTTTGGATATTTTATTAGTTACTGTTTGGACAGCAAAGTATCACATAAAGATTAAATCATATTCATTATTTGACTTGTACTTTTCATAATACAGAGCTTGTTATGTCGTGCTTTACAACGTTATAGTCCTCTGACTTTTCCTTTACAGGTGCTGTTCTCAGATCTGACAGCTAATGAATGGTTTTATTCACTTTTTAGACGAGACAAGCTATGGATTTGCATGGAATTTTGTGGAGGTGGCTCTCTACAGGATATTTATCATGGTATGTCAAGACTAATTCCTTAAGTAAATCTTATTTTCAAAAATTGAAATGATTACAGTGTTTTGGAATTAAAGAGGAGGAATCCTACAATTAGTATCCATAATAATTAATTGAAGGTCACTTTTAGCTTATGTTTTTGCTTAATTGGTTAGGGTTGGTTTTCTTAAACAAAATTACAGCTATGGTGAGGGTTTTTTTTAGCAGCATAAGCTATTTCCATTCTTCAGTAGCTCATATACCCATCACTACTTTTTAAAGACTGTAAAATTAGACAATACTATGTTGTAAAAATAAAAAAATTGATGTCTTGATATCTTGATGTCTTACTTCATAGCCATTTTGTTTCTGAGCTTTTGAACTTTGCTTTAGTATAATCTGTACCAGTGCCTACAGAAACCTAGGTAAGTGGATTGATTACCATGGATGCTCATGTCCTTTGTAAACAGTGATCATCTGTGTGTTTGTACAGCAGTAGTTCCACTAGGGTCTTTTTTATTACCTTTTTTTTTATGCTGGCTTTGTGACATGTGAAAAGCAAAGGTGGCATATATAGTTGATTTAGGCTTGGCTGCAGTGAGTGGTCGAAGAAACAAGGGCTGTGTGTGAATCTGTTTGATAATGGGGGCATTAGTAAATTGATTGCTAGTTTTCAAGAGACAATCAGTTTTGAGGGATTTTATTGCCTTGGAATTAAGACTTGCATAGGAAGGGAGTCTGCTGTGAGTAGTGGCTTTGTGGTTCCCAGGTGATGTTTTTCAGAAAGGAATTGTGAAAATCCTGTGCTTAAAGAGCTTTTTATATATAATTTGTATGCAACTAAAACAAGTACCAGTTTACAGGTTCACACCATACTTGTGGCATAGTCATTTGAATGTGGTCTTGTTGAACCTTTACATCTTTGCTAATTTTGGGAAAAGTGTCATGTTTAACAGGCTTTGTTATGTGGAACACCTGTAGATTAGGAAATGAGCTCATGCCACATAAATGCCTGAACAGATGTCATACAGGAGTGGTTTCCCTTGCAGCTGGTTTCTGGCTTCTCTGCTGGTAATTAGAATGGAAGGTTCTTTTCTGATCTTTATTGTGTTCTAAAGACTTATTCCAAATGAACTATAGGCCTCTGTAATCTTATGTCTTTTAAGGTAATCAGAATTTAATTTCTCAAAATAAACCTAGATGCTTAGATATACGTACTCTGGGTGCCAATATATATAGTTCTGTGTGGATTTTGAGCTTTTCATTCAGAAAAGGGAAGTTGGATTTAAACTTGTTTTGAAGATATATTTTGCATGATACTAATGTTATGGTTTTATAGAAGCTTAGCAATTAAATTCTTTAATCTAGATTCATTCTTAAATCCTTAGTCCTTCAGCGGCCTTTGAGAGACTCCATCCAACTTCTGTATTTGTTTTCTCTTCAAAATGTGAGAAGCTTACAGTGGGGACTCTGTTTCCTGGTCTTAAACCCCTTTACTTTCAGGATCAAAGTCCAGTGACGAGGGGCAAACAGACCGTTACTTGCTTGCTGTTCGCTGGTTTGTGTATTTCTTGAGAATTTGTTTTCCTTTAAGAGACTTCAGTGAGGTTGGACCCCGGAGGGAGAGGAAGATTCCTCCTTCCCTTGGGAAACTGCTGAACCTGCTCACAGGGAGAGTTTGAGAAGGTGCTTGGTGTGGCAGGCCCAGGAGCAACAGTGCTGATAGCTCATTTCAGAAAAGGGTTGAGAAGCTGGAGGGAGCAGGTCACAAACAATATAAAGAACTACTCAGGGCTCAAAGGGAACTGAACAAAGTTTGCTGCAGATCTGAGTCACTGAGTTGGAAGTCCAGCTTTTCTCAGAAGGACACAATGGGTTTCTGAGGGGAAAGAGTTGTGCTTAAGTCATTGCTTCTGTTTCTTTTTCCTCTTAATTATGATGAGATTTATATATGGAAGGAATTAGTACTTTCTATTCCAGTGGGAGTGGACGTTTTTGAGTTTAAAAAGTGTTTGGTGGTCTTTGGGATGGTTGGTCTGGGGTAAAAACTAAACACATTTACTTTAGAGACTTGCAGTGCTAGATCCTATCCCTGTGAATGGAAGTAATTGAGGTATGAATTTGGAATGGTCAGTATCTTACCTAATTTTGAATTTTTTTTTTTTTCCTTTTCCCTTTCATTTCAGTGACTGGACCACTGTCAGAACAGCAAATTGCCTATGTTAGCAGAGAAACACTACAGGTAGTGTGTTCTTGTTTTTGACTTTTAATGTAAAAGTATTAAGGGCTAAAAGTGAAAGCTACAGATAACATGTGATGCCATGGAAATAGAGTAATTGGATGACATAGCATTTTTCTCAGACTTTTGAGGAGGTCCCATATTATAGCCTAGAAACTTGTATAATTGCATAACCTCAGATTGCCTGGATTGTTTGAAGAAAAGTCTTGTCATCCTTCTGCTATTAATTTTACGTTTGTTTTAAAAAGGGGGGAAGCAGCATATTTTCTTAATCCACATTTGCAGTATAAATTATTGTAGGTTTGAAAGAAAATTTAAGCGCTCAGTTTGCGTATCTAATAGTTAATCTGTGCTAATAAGAAAAAAATTGCCTGCGTACTTGAAATGTCCAAGTTAAGGTCAGTAGCCTCTCCCTGTCGGTATACTAGCTTTCATTCTTCTTTCCTAAATTACAGGTTCAGTACACCTGTAAAACTCAATCAGGAAGTGTTTTTTTGATGGATGTCTCGCTTCCATGTGAGAGAGCAGTCCTTGACTTCGAGTGAATGCAAACCTGTTGAATGCCATCAGTTGAGAGCTGCTGCCTGTCTCAAACACTTTCAAGATGGCTGTTCCTGGGCCATCTCCCTTGGTTGCCATTTACCATCTTCCTATCCTATGCTAGAGATTCTGACTTCTGACTTACAGAACATGTCTTTTTTCTCCTTACAGTGGCATCTGGGAATGTGAATGTTTTTGAACCCTTTTGTTCTTACTGAGTTGTAGAATGGTTTGGGTTGGAAGGGACCTTTAAATACCCCTCTGCAATGAGCAGGGACACCTTCAACTAGATCAAGTTGCTCAGAGTCCCATCCAGCCTTACCTTGAATGTTTCCCAGGATGGGGCATCTACCCCCTCTCTGTTCCAGTGGTTCACCAGCCTCATTATAAAAGAATTCTTCCTTATATTTAGTCCGAATCGACTGTCTTTTAGTTCAAAACCATTACTGTCTTATTCCAGGAGACCCTACTAAAAAGTTGGTCCCCATCTATGTTATAAGACCCCATTAGGAAATGAAGGACAAAAATATAAGGTCTCCCTGGAGCCTTCTCTTCTCCAGACTGGTCAACCCCAAGGCTTTCAGCCTTTCCTCACAGGACAGGTGCTCCAGCCCTCTGATTATTCTCCTGGCCCTCCTCTGGACTCTTTCTCACAGGTCCATGTCTTTCCCATGGTGAGGACTCCACAGCTGGATGCAGCATTCCAGGTGGGGTCTTACCCAGAGCAGAGTAGAGGGGGAGACTATTAAACAGTCTAGTAAGGACTCCCAAGGAACACCGCTTGCCACTCATCTGCATCTGGACATTATGCTGTTGACCATTACTCTCTGGATACAATGATTTAGTCAATTCCTTATTCACCAGATAGTCCATCAATCAAACCTGTAATCTTCTCAGCATATGGAGGAGTGTTTCAGTAGTCTGGAGTGGAATTTATGAAATCATTTATTGTGTGGGAAGATATCTTGATTAATATGTATAAATTGTGTGTGAGAAAGAAACTTGCTATTTTGTATGTATTTTTTTAAAGTGTTATTTCTGGACCCATTTTTGTATGTTTTAATTTGCCTGTAAATACATGCTTCTAGTACTCTGACCAAATATAATGTATACAGTTTCTGATATCCTGTTGTAGGTTATAATGAAACATCACTTTTCCTATAAAATAAGAGTAATTTGTCCAACATTAATTTTGCCACCAGTTTCTATGAATCCAGAGTTTTACTTGGATGCCTAAAGTTACCATGCAGTCTTTAGAAGCCCATTGAATTGTCCATTTTCTAAAAACACCTGCTATCAATTTTGGTTGGAATCAGTGAGATTGGTTTTGAAAATACAGCGCTTTTAAATATGACCTTTAAAAGTACCTGTCTCCAGGCATTCAGTTTTGAAAACAGTGACCTCAAATTCTTTCAAGGCAATAGTAGAAGTGTGTGAGTTGATGGACTTCCAGTGGCCTCCAGAGGTTTAAGGAGTGTACATGGGACTCTTCTAGCTAATGCCAGTTGTTGGAACGGTCTGGTAGATGATTTGATTAATTACACTTTGGACACGACGCAAATGAAGTGCAATTTTTGGATCTGCATGCATGCTGTAGTGAGGACTCTAAAAAACCATTGGACCAACTGCGTATTGCCAGTCATGTCCCCCAGAGAAACAGGTTAAAGCATCTGTGAGTGGAGCTTTTTGCTTCTTTAATTTAAAGAATTGAATTTCATAAACTGATTAGCACATCAGCTACATTGCATTAAGCTTTTCATGAACTGCCAGAAATTTCCCCCAAAACTGTATCTTCAGGGAAACTGTTGTCTATCGGTACAGTGCCGTTCACTTGAAATCTCCAGTAACAAGTTGTGTTTCCTCATACTGTCTGTGACAAAGCTAATAATTGCAAACAATTCTAATTTATTCTTGCAATCAACTCATAGTGTCTTGCATGAACTGGCAAAAAAATTTCTGTCTTGACATAGAGATCTCTTGTGAACATAGAGGCTTATGGAGGTTCATGGTCACAGAGCAAGGAAGATGTTTATGTGTCGGTTTACCCCTGGAAGAGAATTTTAGAGATAAGCCTGGAGTATCAAAAGTGACATGGCCTATGATTTGTCATGCAGGGATTCGATTTTATAGACTTTTTCCAGAATTTAAACTTAGTTTCTAGCTTGTGTTGAGTCTTAAAATGTTTCAGTACTGTCACTGAGACCCAGAAAGACAACCTAATGCTTCTGCAGAAATCCATGAAGTAGAGTTGAACTCCAGTATTAGAGCCAAAGCACTGCCTGCTGGCATGTTCCTAGGCTTAACTGAAGTGTGCAACGGTATAGGAGAGAACTTCACCAGTTATCCTGTGATTTGACTGCTGAGTAGAAGACTGTTAGGCAATTTAACAGTAATTGGCTTGGTCTGAAAAGGGGACAGTTACCATGTCCAGAGGAAAACTTCCTTGGGGAATACTCTTCTTCCCACAGTTGTGGTGACTGGTATTATTTCCAACTGTCCTGTATTTTAGATACTAGGTAAATATCTAATGCCTAAATATCTTTAAAGATATCTTTAAAGATATTTAGATATGCTACTGCATATTTTGAATTTGCAAATTTGCAGCAGGGTACATGGAAATGTAAAAATGCTCTTTAGTCAGTGAGTCATTTAGATGATTGAATTGAATCCTAAATATATCTGGTAATTAAGTGAGAAATGTATATAAAATGAAAAATGTTGGACTAAATTATTATCTAAATATTTTATGCAGGGACTGTATTACCTTCACAGTAAAGGAAAAATGCACAGAGATATAAAGGTAAGTAAAAACTGAAAGGAATTTTTATGCTTTTAAAATAGGCTATGTCACCTCCAGTGGTCTTTACTGTTATGTGTCAATTTTGTGTATACTTTTGAATATGTAGGGTTTTTTTCCCAAGGGGTGGGGGGTGGAGGAGAGGAACTTTCTTTAAAATACATGCATGGAAACAGTTTATTCTTTTCATTGGAGCCACACTTACTGTTTGTTTAGACCAGTGCTGTAAACTTTAGGCATTAGCTGGTATCCAGAGCACGTTCAGGTAGCTGTAAGGCTGTGCTCTGTGCGAAAGAAAGGTTTGCTCTTTCCCATGGCTTTTCCAGGAAGCTCAACATACCCTTCTTTTTGAACCAGCTAGTGAGCAGAGCTGTTGCTTTGGCTTCTTGCTGCTTTTCTCGGTGAGCAGATTGCAGGGCAGTGGCTGCTGTTACGCGTGGTTCTTGGAGGCTCATTCTGTCCCCTCCCTCGCATGCTAAAAATAGAGAAGGTGCTGCAAATCAGGCTATTAGCACTGACTTATTTAAATCTTCACCTCAGCAAAGCTATATCAAAAGCAGCTTGTTCAGACTTTTACACTCTTTTATAGTTTCCTTCTGGTGCTGCCTGTTGACTTTTTGTTCCAGGAGTTTTATTGCCTGGTCTTTCCAAACTCATCATTGCTCAGACTGCAGCTTAAACCGGGCAAGCTTCCTCCTGGAAATCTGACATTAAATTATCATATTCCTTTGTGTTGTTGCCTGCTGTTGGTTTTGTTGGGTTTGATTTGTTTTTTTCCAGACTAGGAATGAAATGTAAATAGCAGCTTCAACTGAGATTGCCATCATGCAGCCTGATTCCAATTTGTTCTCGTTGGCTGCAGAAAAGTATTTGGGGTTTGAGCAATCATAAAAAATAATTTCTGAATGAAAGGTTACTTTGAACACCAAAATTAAATATTTTCCATTATATTTAATAGAATGAAAAATTATGCTTGTAAGTATACAGTGCACAGATACTTTCCCAGGCAGAACTGTGCTGATAACAAATGCTTAGAGAGCTTTTCTTTGGAAAAAAAGCTGTTCTCATGAGCATGGAAAAGTACTATCTTCATCTGCAGATTCCCTGACTGTTGAATTGTTTGCTTCCCTCAGTAGCTAAGTTACATATTTAGAGTACCTGTTTTGTTGGTCTTGAAAGGTTAGCAAGGTCAAGAGCATGTAAACGGGGCTGTCACACTGTTTACCAAGTTCCATCTATAAGGCTCATTAACTGTACTTGTGCAACATGTGCCAAGTTAGTTGCGTTTCACTGCAGGCCTGACTTTTCCTTCTCTGTGAAAAGCCATAATCTGTAAAAACATGTTTTTGGAGGCTTGTCTCTGCTACTTTTCTGTCTAGTTGATGGGCAATGCTGACATTTTGGAGCTGTGTTTAGTCAGCTCTAGCCTTCACTCAACTCAACCTGTGCCTGGTTTCAGTCTTCAGATCGAGTCTGTTCTTGTAATTTTATGATACAAACCTCCACTTTGGGATAATTTTGGTTATTGAACTGAAGTGAGTGATACATACAGCCCCACAAAAATGAACTCTCCAAATCTATCACTAAACAGAATCTCTGTTGCGTAAGGATGGAAAGCACTTAAGGATTGCCAAGCACTTGAATATCGAGGCAAGTCCTTAAGGCTGTAATTATAATAAGCATGGCTCTCAAACAAGACAAAACCAGCTCCTACTTAGGAAAAGAAAATAAAATTGTTTCCGCTTTGACCTTTAGAGTTCCCGTTTCCTTTCAGTCGCTGTAAATAGAAGAAGTAAGAATTAATCAGGATAGGCAAATCATCATACTCTGTCTTTTGAGAGAGGTTTTGTGCCCAATACAAAGCTCTCTAGTACCATGGACTAAATGAAAAAGTAGTGAAAAGCCTTGTATATCCAAGGTTTTTTTTTTTTCTAGAACAGAATGGTAACTTGCTAATTTCACAAATATTTCCTTGGTAAGACTGCAGACTTATTGAACACAGTCCTTGCTTTGTCTTTGGCCCTAGTTTGCCATAAGATCTCACATAATTTTTTGTAATTTGTGATATGATATTGGAGGAATGTTTTAATTCAAGTATACTTACTTCTTTTTAAAGGGAGCAAACATTCTTTTAACGGATAACGGACATGTAAAATTAGGTGAGTAAATACAACTTAGTGCTATTAATATTTTTATGGGCTTTAGGAAGCAATATACGCTCTTTTGTTTAATGAAGTGATGGTTCATGTAAGGAATTAGTGAATATCCAAACTTTTTTATCTTGCTGGTGATATCTAACTATACCATCCAATCAGCATCTGAGGATTAGTGTGAGTTGTTTTGGAACAATGAGGTAAAAGAAATTCTGACACTGTAAGGGAGAGATAAAATTCAAATCACAGGGATTTATAAGGTTTTAATAAAATGTCCCATTTAAGAGTGCTTAAATGTGAAGCGTACCTTGAAATGTTATCTGAAAGAATCTCTTGAATAACACAAAATATGTATTTTATCATATTAAAACACTTCATGTAACTGTTAGGTCTTTTGTGTTAGCCTGTTCTTCCTTGTGTGGATGAGGGACATGTTTGTGTGCATGTTTGGCAAGTGACTTAGGGGAGCTGACTGGTGGTATCTGAGATACACCAAGTTTCCATTATTTGCTTTTGTTATTTATTTTTTGTTAAATATTTCCAGTATACTAAATAACCTCTTACCGTGGGGAAGCCAAACTTATGTTCATTATCAATTAATTATATCAGATCAGTTGCTAATTGTCACTTTGTTTTTGCCTTTTTTTAATAGCTGATTTCGGAGTATCTGCACAGATAACAGCTACAATTGCCAAAAGGAAATCATTCATTGGCACCCCGTATTGGTAACTGTGTTTTACTTGGCCATTAATATAACAGTAACATATATAATAGTGTTGGAAAGCATGCTCTGACACTTCCTGGGTAGGCTGATCACTAAAGGCTGTGTCAGACTTTCTGTGTTACTTATGCCAAATCCTGAATCAGCTGAGTATCAGAGGAAATGCTTTAATGCTCTGAAAAATTGAAAGGCTGTGTACTGCCCTCATCACTGACTAATTTATCTTAATTTAGTAAAACTTAAACACTATCCGCAGTTTCTTTTTTTAAACTTTGATCTTAAATATTTTTTTTCTCTGATTTTTCCATTTTGATGGTTTGTTTCTTTCCCTCCATCCTAGATACAGCTTTTCTGTTGATAATGAGTTTCATTTGTTTGTCTGCAGAGATCCACAAATTCTTTTGCCACTTTTAAACTGTTCCGCTAAGCCATTTTTCCCCTTATTTGCTTAAACTGATTGAATTCTTTGATACATTTCTGTTTATCTGTACTGCATCTTTATTCTTCCCACATTAAACTAGTTTGTATAATTTATCTTACCTGAAGTTCAGCCTTTCATTTTAGCCTCTTCACGCTGGAAGTGGTTGTTCCCTTTCACATTGATGTAAATGAAACACATTCTTCACTGTAAAACAGCACTTTTATTGTATGTTTCCCAGACAGACATTAAAAATTCTGTAGTCTGACAGCATAGTAGGTACAAGACAAAAAATGTACATAATTAAAAAAACCCTGCATTCAAGTATTGACTTGAAATAGTCAAGCATAGTATTTTTGGCATTTTCTGCAATGTAAGTCACACCAAGGCTTCACTTCCCTTTCAGAATAACACGAACACCCATCAGTCATGATTGTGTGTTTTGGTTTATGTCTCTTTCCCAAGATCTCTGGGTGAGAGACTAACTTGCATCCTGTCAGGCTTCTCAAACAATCTTAAATAATAACTTTGAAAGCATTACATAGGTTAAAAAAAGCATCAGTTGCTCTTTGCCAAGCTTTTCAGAGATTTGAGAGCACAAGTGAAGCAAAATTTTTGGGATTGTGGAGAAAAAAATTTATCTCCAAACAGTGTGAAAGTTTTAGTGATCATTAGAGGTGTCAGGACAGGTAAACTGCTGTGCAGTGTCTTTAGTGCTACTAACCCTCCTATTTGCCATGTTTAACCCATGTCCCTCTACCTTGGTAACTCCCTCCTTTTTGATTTAGAGTGATTGGTATCTTTAATCAACTCTGGAAGAAATTTATCTAAACACAGTTTAGCTGTGCAAACTTGAAATGAGTTCTACCACCAAACCTGCTGATGTTTTCAGATCTACAGATAAGGATCACAGAAATGCAGAATATGCTGAGTTGGAAGGGACCCACAAGGATCATCGAGTCCAACCCTTATGTCTGCACGGGGCATCTCTAAGAGTCACACCATGTGCCTGAGAGCATTGACCAAACACTTCTTGAACTCTCAGGCTTGGTGCTGTGACCACAGGATGCCTGTGCTTGAATAATGCGTCATTTGAGATTGAGATGCATCATATTGAGATGCTTGCTGATTTACTGGAGCACTTGCTAAGTTGACATTCATCTGTCATACATGTATTGAGTTATGTCTCCAGATTAACTGCTACTTTTCAGGTGACCTGGACTGATAAAGTTCAAAGGTAAAGAAATGCTAACATGTTAGTCACCTGATAGAACGACGTAGGAGAATCAGATTCGTAATTCACGTTGGCCGTTCAAAATATGCGACAATGCCTAGTGAATCATTTCCTTTAGGTATTCCTGTTTATGTGCTGGTTATGTTTGTTGATTTTTGCCACCTCAGAATGTGAAACCACTTTAACTTAAATGAGGTCACCTGACATGAGTGAGACAGACTTTACAAACTAGGAGTGCTCTGTACAGAGGTGACAGTGAGTCTTCAGGTCTCATGCATTCAGGATACAAGAAAGCTGACATTTTATTCCTTTTTCTGTTGATCACTTTCTGGGGCCGTGTGTGAATTTGCATATTATTTTGATTTTATTGTAGTTGAATAATTATGCTTTAGACTCTTTGATTGTTGTGTGCCTGCCTGTGTTTTGTTGTGTGCCTGCAAAAAAGTCTGAGACAGATTCATTTCATCCACTTACTCCTAAATGACCATTTTAGAAACTGCCCATTAGTTACTTGAAGATGATTGAGGAAAACTTCAGGCATACATTACGTTTTTACACACACACTTAAGTGTATCTGTATATATGCACTCATGTATAAGCTATGAACTTATAGATTGAGAGCTTGATTTGTGGTGAGAAGTTTACCTAAAAACCCTCTATCGTTTAGGATGGCACCAGAAGTTGCTGCAGTAGAAAGAAAAGGTGGCTATAACCAACTCTGTGACCTGTGGGCAGTTGGAATAACTGCTATAGAGCTTGCTGAACTTCAGCCTCCAATGTTTGACCTACATCCAATGAGGTTAGTAAGGGGCTGTATCTTGGTGAGTAAATACAGCTTGTTAAATAATCCATCTGATGAGGGGGTTTGTGGTGTTAGGGTGTGCTGCAAGGGTTCTGGGCTGTAAGTGTTCTGAATGAACAAGTAGAAATTCTAACAACTGTCTTTGGTGCGTAAAAGTGTAATGTTGTCCTGATTGCATCTCTTAAACTGATGGGATTTCTTACTGCCCACTAAATAACGTATTTAATAATTCATCTCATATATGTATTGCAATGTAACCACAGAAATACTGTTTTCTTTTTCAGAGCACTTTTTCTAATGACAAAAAGCAACTTCCAGCCTCCTAAATTAAAGGACAAAATGAAATGGTTAGTACTTTTCTGTTTCAGTAGATAATTAATGTACTTTACTGGGCAATTGATTTTAATATTTAGCACTTCATTTTATAGGTCCAATAGTTTCCATCATTTTGTGAAAATGGCACTTACGAAAAATCCTAAAAAAAGACCCACAGCTGAAAAGTTGCTACAGGTATAAATTTTATGTATGGGATTTTTTTTAAGTTATAAAATTAAAATATGCTGCATATGAGTGGCTGGAATTTTAAACTGTATGCTTCCTTCTGTCTTTCAGCATCCCTTTGTTACCCAGCCATTAAATCGAAGTCTTGCCATTGAACTTTTGGATAAAATGAATAATCCAGATCATTCCACTTACCATGATTTTGACGATGATGATCCTGAGGTAGGAATATGTTATAATCATAGATTTTAATCATAGATTATGTTTTTGCTTGCCAGCAAAACTAAATTATTATGATTTATTGAGCCCCAGAATGTATTGTTATCTGGGAATAGTCTCAGAGGTTGCTTTTGGTTGTGCTGCTGTGTCACATGTACAGGCACTTACCAAGAGTCATTATACTTGGGGAAGAGAAACTTAAAGAGGTGTAACTATTTTAAAATTTTGTTTATTGTTGTTCTTCGACAATTCTGCAACAGTAAATGTGGTCTGCTTCTCCAGTCCTGAGTTTTGTCATGTGTTCTACTGTTTCTTTGTGGAGTTATGTTTCCATTCATCTGCAAAGAAAGCATTTTCATAAAAATAATTTTATACCTGTGTAGGGGAGAATATGATCCTGTAGTTGTTTTTGTCAGATGGTTTGATGTGTGTTTTTTGCAGATGGTATTTTTTGATCTTGGAATACTCTGAAATTTGATTTCACTTGTGGTTTTGTCAAAGGCAGAGTTTCTGATTTTCTGCTTTAACAGCTGGGAAAAAGTAGCCTGCTTGTGTAAGATGATAAACGGTGCAGGCCTGAAGTGTTTAATAAATAAGAGAAAACAGATACTCTGTTACTTCATCTTGTCTTGTACTTCACTTCATGTTAGTGAATACTTTCCAAATATTTACTGTTCCCTAACTGATGGCCTTTTTTTGGAAGAAAAAATGTAATCCTTTCAACACAAATGTCATTGATTCAATAATTACTTACTTTTGGTTTTTTAATTGGTAAACTAGTCGAAAAATACATCCAAAGGAAAAGAAGCTTAAAAGAAACAACTACTTTAATGGATTAATTTTCAGATTTTACGACTTAAATGAACTCTTACTTTCTGGAACAGCAGAGATAAGTTGACATGCATCAAGTCTGTCTTAGAAGCTGAAATAAAAAAATGTGGAAAGAAGCCAAAGTGAAACATAATTTTTTGTGTTGTTGAGTGCAATGCATATTTTCTAAATGAGAGGGGAGAAGAGGAAAGCATGATGACTAAATAGTGGTTAATACTGGTAAAAGCAAATGCACATAGTAGCATTACTCTTTTTGGAATGAGACCCTTCAAGCACGTTTTATTGATAGTTACTTGTAGCTTACAAAACAGTGTTCACACTTTTATGTCCCTTGTGACTTACCTTTAAGAAGGCTCTTCTGTTGTCTAGTATGTTACTTATCAGTTATCTCATAATGGAGTGTGGTATCAGGAGAAAAAGCTATGCCTTGTCTGGGGAGAAAACAAATAGAAAACAACCTCCCAGCAGTGATCAGAGAAAATACCTAATTTCATCACTTAAAAGGAGCTGGACTGGCTGGCAGTATGGAGGGCGAGCACGCCGCTGGTGTGTCTTTAGCAATGCATTTTTCAGATATTAGTTCATTTGTTGTTTACCTTACACTACTGATGGTTTCCTGCTGCATTTGTGGGCTTTTGTGCTGTGCATACTGATACTTCTGCATCGTTTTTCTTCATGTGGCCTTGAGCCCTCCTGTGAGCTTCAGACATTGTTATCTGTGCTGCTGGACCATTTTCATTGAATGGACTACTTAGATGTAAGAGATATTTCTCCCCTACCTTGTTGCTGGATAATTTTCCTTGAAGGCATTTAAGGCACCTGCAAAGTAAGATTGATATGACACTTGGAAAAACATTTTATTTTGTATTAATTAAGTCTGGGACCCACCTCTGTGAATAAAGCAGGTGGTAATGAATTATCTAATGCATCTTGAGCAAGTTATGTATTTCAGATAAAGAACCTTTCCACAGGCAAAGCAGTTGTTGGCACTGTGGTCTTTCCTGTAATAAAATGAACGGAATAAGAAGTGTATATGCTCCTTTTATACAAAATTGAACTTGCTCCAAAACTTGCCTGCTCACAGAGGCAGCTGGAGATGTTCATATCAATTTAGTGATTGACCAGTCCTGTACTTGTGTCAATCCCCTGAATACATCCATCAAAAATCAAAAGAAGTGACAAAACAAGGTGCAACGTAACATAGTACAAAAACACTGGTGAGAATCTTGAGCCTCAGACCTACTCCCCAGTTTTAGAGTTTTGCATTTTTTGGGGTGGTGGTCTTAGCGTCTTGGGGACGTCTTTTGGTGGATTGTTTTTCACTTTTGGAGACTCGAGAGCTTTTCTGTCTGTTGGTGGTTTTTGAAGTCAAGTCTGCTCTCCACTGTACTGAGAGCTCTTCACTTGGCTTGTGCCACTTTGATGGGGATACAGTCTGGTGCTGCTTGGATAGTCTGCAGAGTTGGGTTGGTGAAGCAGAGATTAAGATGTGAATTTGCCACCTTTGAGGAGTACCATACTACATCTTTAAATCATTCTAAACTCAGAGGTGAAGTGTTGAATGTGTAAAAACAAAATAAAAAACATACCATCATTTGGTATAATCAGAAAGGTTCCTCAGATGTCAGGTGTTTGTATCAGCTTGTTGTCAGTGTATGTATTTCAAGGTGACTTGAGGACTTAGTCCTCGTGACTGAGAGATGAAGATTTGACTCCTTCACGTAATTCTCTGGTCTGGAGAAGGTGGTATGAGGGCAGGCTCTGTCTGTTGTGCAACACAGACACCTGTGTCAGGATACAAGGACTCAGAGTATCACTGCAAAGGCAAAAATACCTCCCAGCCCCCCTACAGCTTCTGGTGGCATTACAGATGCACACACATCACACACAACTGGGTAGTGCCTCTTAGTAAAAGACTATAAATAAGTAACCTTTCACCACTTAGATGAAACATTGAAATGCATTCTGAGCTATAACAAACCGCTTTTTAAGCCCTAAGCAATTCACAGTGAACAAAACGGAACTGTAGAAAGAGATTGACATAAGTTGTGAGAAACCAAAAACTGCCAATGAGATATAATAAAAATACATACCCACAATCTGCAAGTCTTTCCGGTTTCGAAGAAGAGCAAAGTGAACATAAATGGGAGGTGAAACACCATGTACGTATGTGTTGGATCCTAAGGGGAAGGAAGGTAGTAGTGTGTGATGAAAATGGATTTTTTCAGATAGTATTTGAGGGGTAAACAGAGTTGCTGAGCTATTCATGACTCTCTGTGATAGTACAGCAGTCGAAGTTTTGTAACTGTCAGCACTTAGCAGGCAAAAGTTGCCCTGTGAAGAATATAGTTATTGTATCTAAAAACAAAGCTAACATACCAGCACATCATAACCTAAGACTCTTTTAATTAAAAAAGCGTTTTGCTGCCACATATTCAACACAGAAACAGAACAAACATGCGCTTTTCAGAGATTACTTGGGCTAACACCACAAAAAAAAAAATTTTTTTCTGAAAAGTAAGATTTCATTACAAAGGACATATGAAAGCATAAGATTAGGAGTTGTGTTGCTAATTTTGAACCTGATTTGTATACATGTTGTGGTTTAGGAATGGTACTCCCCAATTCACTTCCTCCCACTGACACTCTCCCAAACCACACGCCACTTGCTTGCTCCCCCTTCCTGCTCCGATGGGATGGAGTTGAGAATTAGAGGCACAAAAGTTGAAGATTACGAATTGAGATAAGAAAAATTTACTGGAAACAGCAACGAGATAAGAAAACGAGCAGTAACAGCAACAGTATTAATAACAGAAGTGTACAAAGAGAGGGTGATTCACATACAAGAATGTCCTCTGCGGACCCCCAAGCAATGAGCAATAGCGGACAGTGCTGCCATGTTTTTTGACTGGAAGCCACGCCCTTCTTCTCAGAAGCCAGAGAACTCTTTCCCTCTACCCCTGGAAATGACATGAGGTGGTGTAGAAAAACCTCTGGGTCCTGGCCAGAAACTAGGACAATACAGTTGTCAGCTGATCTTGTACTCTTGTTAAGAAACCTTAAATTATAGTTTCTAAGAGAACCTGCAGTAGTGCTTGTAGAAAGCAGAGAGAAAATCTAATGGGGGGAAAAAAAAAAAAGCCAAGTCTTAAAAGTTCAGAATACTTTATCCTGTAGAGAAGTAAATGGAAATTCAGGGAAAAAATAGAAGTGGAATATAAATATGAAGGTGAATACACAGAAATTATGCTATCTCTCTTGCCATGCAGCACGAGAGTACCAGGAATACACCTTTCTACTCAGATTTGAAAATCTCAGGCAAATTTTTCGTTACTTAACCTAATTGATAACTTTTTAGGAATCAGTTTAGTTTAGGATAGTGATTGGAGTATCGAATGGAATGAAATGCTGCCAGTGAGTCAGATTTAGTCTTGCTGCTTCTTTTAAAAACAACCACTACCTAAAGCTGAATGTGAAAAAAGGAAGTACTATATGAACAAAGACAAATGCTGGCCAGCATTATATTTGCTCAAATCTGATGTTCTAAAAACCCTTATCATGAAGACAAGTCAGCAGTTGAAATGTCTCTGAATAATTCTAACCATAAGTATAAAAAAATGCATGCAATCTTTATATTTGGCTTTCACGTGATTTCTTTCTTTTCTTTTTGATATTATGCTAGAGAAGCCTGCTAAGAACTGTCACACAATACTGGGTTTCAAGTGAGCATATTTTGGTACTGAAATATTTCGTTTTTCACTTCCAGCCTCTTGTAGTGCCTCACAGAATTCACTCAACAAGTAGAAATGGAAGAGAAGAAAAGACACGCTCTGAAATAAACTGTAAGCATGTGTAAGATGACAATATGAAGTACTCTTAAAATAATCACTGATACTATTTCAACTGGTATTTTGGGTATCTGATATACACAGAAGCATTTTTAGTGATGTTTAGGAAAATAAAAACATGCTGTTTCACTTAAGTGTATAGATTCTAGATGACTATGCAGAAGAAATAGTGTAAAATATTTGGCTACACCCTTTGTCAGCACTTCTACAACTCTCACTATTGCTTCATCTTAATATAACAGAACACAACCTGAGCTCTTCTGAGAGCTGGTTGATATAGCTGCGTATGCCACTCTAGCAAGGATATTCAGGGCAATGCGAGATTCAGCTGGATAACAGAATGGCAAAGGAATATTTTTTTCTTTCCTGAATTATCTTTGTTTCATTTTTGAATTAAAACAGTCACATAGAGATCAGGAAGGGAGGAGGTTGATCGCTGGCTTTTAAAAAAAACCAGACTTCATCCCCCAAATTGCAGTAATTCTTTTGTTTGAATTAAATCAGAGCAATACTTAGAGCTGTAGCTGTCTTTTCTTAAGCTGAAATTAAGGCAAGAAGTGTTAAAGAGGTTCTGCCAAACTGGTGTCTTAGTAAATGTGATTAGTTTGCTCCAAACTTCATTCAACACTCTTTAGTGCTAGTGAGTCTCCCAACAGAACAGATTCAGTAGTGAATTCACACCATGGGTATGCTTTTTCTATAAATTACAGCTATATTGTGCCTCTGGGGAAGATCCTTTTCTGCCCTCTTTGCTGAATGGTTTTTCTGTTCCTTATAATGAGTAGGTTATGCAAATGATGATTGTGCTGCCTTTGTGATAAAAGAGTACTTTCTGTGCCCACTAGTTTCTAGCAGGCACAAGCTGGATATGTCTGTGCGTCAGAAGTTTCCATCAGTGGGGATATGATACACTCATTAAACTGAATTTGTCTTTTTTTTGTTAGCCTTGGGAGCTAAATTTTGTGTAACCACAGTTGAACTTAAATTCTTGTTTTCGTTTTTTCCTCTTTAGTTGGTCAAGTAAAGTTTGATCCACCTTTGAGGAAAGAGACAGAGCCACATCATGAATTTGTGAGTAACAAGCAGCATGTGCTACGCTCTGCACATTATCCCCTGCAAATATCTGCGCAGGAGATGCGTAGCATGCTTCCTTAGCACTACTAAACTTGTTAGTGATTTTACTGACAAATTGTAATGTAATGTTTCCTTGGTGCCGTTACACTATATGCAGCAAAACTCCTTGTTTTGTGGGCTCTGCTGAATGTGATGTATGTGTTAAGCAGCAGCACGTTGTCTTGTAGGTTTCCTCTATCGTTTATACCTCATTGCCCAGGGTATAATTCCATTTATTTATGGAGTTATTTTTTTAATTGTAGAATTACTGTGCATACTCAACTTTTGCTCTCCGTTTTTCTTGTATTGACAGTGGAAATAGTAGAATGGAATAGAGTTAGGGGAGAGATATGGTGCATTTTAAAAGAATTTCCTGTGTGAACAGTCCTTCTGTGGCCCTGCATCACACCTGAGCCATGCTGAGTCTGGCAGTGGAGGTATTCTGTAAAGGTGTATTGCCAGTGTCTTCTTCCTATGGACCCATCGATACAAGGGATGTGAGAACTCAGGCTGTGAGGGAAAAGTTGTCTGTGCTGTCTCACACACACAATTGCAGCAGATTCCTCTCATCTGTGGAGACTTGCTTTCCACATTTGTGCACTTTGGGCAGCTTCTTCACATTCCTGAATAAAAAGATATAAAAAGTCTGCTTCTTCACTGCAGACTTCTGTGTTCTCTTTGTTTTTCTAAGGCAGGTGTTAAGCTGAAAAAGTTGGCTTAGTACGTAGGTGGGAGGGACACTGGTTTTCCCTGACTTGGTTTTGGGAATGGTGTGTGCCTAGGAATATAATTCTGTAGTCTACAAACCATATGAGTCAGATTTCTGACACAGATTTCCTTGTGGTGCTCTGTAGTTGTATTAAAATCTCCTTCCCAGTGCTTTGCCCTGTGGTAATGGGTCACTGGCTCTGGGTGTCTGAGGTTGTATATAATCTTGCTCGTCCTCAGAACTGGCTCAGAACAGGGACCCTGCAGTTTCTGGTGCCTGTTTGATGATGGAGGAGAGTAGCTTGCCAAATCACATGTAGGATTTAAACAGGTATTTCAGATGTGTTAACTTATATCTTGACATAACTGCATAACAGCATCATTTAGGAACCCTGGTTATGGAAGGCTTTTTATTATTTTTTATAGATTTTCATTATATTTTATTAAATATGATAATGCACAGTGCTTCCATAAACTTACCAGTTAACTCAAAATTATTTTTAAACTGATTCCAAGTTACCCTGTCTTTGCTTCTCTGTTGCATGGTCTGGATTGTAAAGAAAATACAATTGGTAGCAATGAATAGTTCAAATTATGATGCCTTTGCTCTTTAAGAGCACACATATACATAGATAGAATCATAATTGCAAAAGGATGTTAGTGGAGCAGCTGAAGTTTTGAAAATACTTTTCCCATTTCTTTCTTTTTATCAGTCACTGACTATACAAACCAGGTGGTGGACAACTCCAAGGGGCAGTGGTGTTTTTATTGCACCTTAGGAACCTGAGTTGCTAAACTGTGGAGAGAGATTTTCTGCAGGGATTAAAGCAGTTCTTTAGAGCACTTTTTGGCTGTTGTTAAAAGGGAGGAATTGAGGCTTTTCCTACATTGTGTGTTAGCAATCAGAACCTTTGCACTTTGGAATCTCAGAAGCTCTTGCTTCTCGGAGGAGGGACATGAACAGTCCAAATTAATGCTGTTGATAAGAGAATATCTTAATATTGTCTGTTCTGGTCGGACATTGCATATTTGAAACCTGTCCAAAGAACTTGTCTCATCTCCCTGTCTATAACTGTTTAGATCTTTCTGAAGAGGAAAATTAACTCTTCCATGGCTTATATCAGAACATGAAGCATGCAGACCTGATATGCTCTTTCCAGATAAGACAGAACTGTCATTGAAAAAATAATGACTTTGGGTCCAGAGACCAAAGAAAAAACATGCAAGTATGGATTAGCTATAGAACCAATAGACAATTTAAATTGGCATATCAGTTGCCAGTGAGAGGCCTGTTCGAAAAATGGATGCCTTAGCAAAGAGCCTCAGCACAAACCAGTCTGGGAGAGGTTTGTACCAATCTACACACTCTGGGAGCAAAAGTCTTCGAAATGGAAGTGGGAGCAAGAGATGCCTATCTCTTCCTCCAGCAATAACAGTGTGGATCCATTTTCATTAAAGCAGTTCTGATGCTTTTGCTTCTGTCTCACTAAAGCTTCTGTCTCACTTAAACACTCAGTTACTTGTGGGTATAAGTGCACAAAGGCCTGGACAGCATGAGGAGTTATTGTCAGTGGTGCACTGAGATGCTGAACTGGCCATACTTGCCTCTTACTGGGACAGTTTGTCACGCATTACCACAGCTCAGGTGCTGAACAATAAATAATTCATCATTTTGATGTGATTCAGTAGTGTTTGGTAACGTGACCATATCCTCTTGCTATGTTTTACCCCCATCCTGAGAACTGTCTTAACATGGTTTGAATTTCAACTAACAATATCTCTTTTTTTTTTTTAGCAAGAAAATTTAAATTTATGTATACCTGGCTTTCAGTCACAATATAAATAATTTGAGTTTCTTGCTCTCTATCTAATGAACAGCCTGACAGTAGCGATTTTTTGGACAATTCAGAAGAAGTATACTACACTGCAAGATCTAACCTGGTATTTTTCATCTTATGCCTTTCTTTGTCAGTGTTAGTTTTGTCCTTATTTTCCTTTTTCAAAACTCATGTTTTGTCCTGTTGTTGTACTGGTGTTTTCATCTGTTTAAAAGCCATTCAATGTAAGAATTAGTCTATATGTGTATAACGTAGAAAGAAATTCTTAACTTAGTATGTGCAGCATTGACAGTATTTGTTTTTCTATGTATTAGTGTTTAGTTGAATCACTTTTATAGAAGGGACTTAGTATTTTGCATTCATTCTAGTTTCTTTAACTACCATACTATGCATAACTTGGTAATTTTTTGGAAGGTGATTGAAAATAGAAGAAACATATTCTTTGTATTTTTGTCTGGTAGTTCCTTTAAATGGTCTCATAAAAGACTAAAGTTAAATAAGTGTAAGTCTATGAATTCTCCAGATGGTAATTACGTTACAAGAATGAACGTACACTTAATAGAAATAACAGAAATTGGGATCATAGCTGTTTTCAATGGCATTTGGCATTGATTATAGCCTGATACATTTTTTAAATTTTCTCCTACTGCACTGCTAAAAAATCTGGTTGTTGGCATTGCAGTGTAGCAATTACTCTAGGAAGTGAGTTTTCTTACTTCTCTGCTCTTTGTGTAGTTAGACGAGTAATGCATTTAAGTCTTGGATGTCTTCATGTTCTGTTAAAAAAAGAAACATTCTATGCTAAATAAAGAGCATTACTCTGCTAACTTTCTGAGATTTGTGAATGTTTAATACAAGTGCACTGAGAGGAAGATGGAAAACTGGGGTGTTTGGGAATGTCTTTTTTATGTGGTGTTTTTGTCCTTGTATTTTTTTTGTTTTGTTTCTTTGTTTTGACATCAGTTGGCTTGGTGTAACTTGAATCTGCCAAAAACATAGTTACTGATAGCTTAGACTGTCTTCCCCCTTCTTAAAAGGAAATGTCTGTGTTGCTTCATTATAAGAATGTTTCATGCACTGTTTTGAGATCAGTAGCTTAGATTTCTCTACCTGGTGGGAACACCTCCATCCTGTGCAGTTCCTCTGGTATTGGAAGTGTGGTTTTGTTTTTTCAGTTTGGTTTGATTCTGGTTTCCTCTTTCCGGTTTAACACTTTTTAAAATCTGTCTGTTTAAGGTTACTTTTTGTTGTTGCATATCTTGCTATCCTAGTATCTGGGGGTCTGAGAGCAGAATGAGAACATCTCCTATCTGGACTGTTGTTTCCCACTCTCCTTTTACCCCATGCTGTTCAGAATACTCTTAAAAATTACAGCCATGATGAATCTTACGAAGTACTGTTATTGTCACAATTGTGAGAGAGTGTTTCAAGTAATTTGACAGTAATTTGAAACCTTGCGTTTCACTGCTTTTGTCACACCTCCTGTGTTCATTGTGAATCAAAGAGGAGAATTCTGAGTTGGTGGTAAATGCATCCCCTATTTGTGAGATTCTTCCAGTAAGACCTAATCCTTAGAGGAAATAAGTACCAGTTGGTTCATTCTTCTGTTGTGGACCAGGACACACTAATCAGACATTCTCTTTCTATCTCTCTCCTTGCCCAACTCCCCACTCCTGCTCTGACAGTATTGCTTTCAGATACGTTTGTTGCAAAATATGTAGATTTTTCAAGTGTCATCGAGAGGAAAAGATCATACTTTTCCATAAGCATAATATATCACCTATTACTGTTGGGGCTCTTTCCCATGCGGTTTTATAAAATACCTTATGAACAATAACTCCTTTGCAGGGCTGTCTCTTAAGATCCTAAAAAAATAATAATTATCATAAATTAAGGCATACTTTGGACTACACACAGTTGAGGTTGAAAACAAATTGCAGGAGTGAGTGACAGTATTTTTACCTATCACCTAGAGTTTTGCACAGCTGGACTGATCACATGGCAGTTTATGCAGTCACTTATGCACGTTAGCTTTCAAACATTTGATGCCTATGATGTGGTCACCCTTAAAAATCATTCCGCTCTTTTTCTTCTCCCCCTTCTTCCCCTCATGCAGTTCTGAAATAGTAACGTGGATCTTGCCAGAAGAATGGAGGAATTCAGTAAAGGTCTCGTTTGCAGGGAAAATTCCATGTCCAAACCCCAGGATCCCTTAATGCAAATTGCAGACAGAAAGGACAAGATAGTACTTCTCTTTGACCTTCTACACTTATACCCTTTTGATTCATAGCTAACTATATAACAGACTGTTTTGCTCTAGGTACAAAGCTGTTCTGTCTTTCAGGATAGAATTTTTTTTTTTTTTTTTTTTTCATTTTTCTGCAACTAGATAGTAAGTTTCTGAGGAAGTTACTTGGGTACCTTCCATCATTTGAGATTTTCTTGCACATGCTGCTTCCTGTCAGTCAGAGTTCTTCATGTTCCTGTTTTGTCTTATGTGCACGTTAGACTTTTTACATAAGGTAGACCTTTTCATTGTTTTCTGTGTATTTGAAAAGCAGTTGTTTGGATACAGGCTTAAATAAGTAGGAGAGATGAGCGTTGCATTTGCAGTGAGCTCAGGAAATGGTTTAATTCAGTCATCTCTAAAAATATGTAGTCCTTTATTCTAGGACATTTTTTAAGTTTTTAATGCTATTGATCCTGGGAAAAGTACCAGAAAATCCAGTGGCTACCTAAATGTATGGCTGTTCATCTTGTACTGCAGCAGCCACCACGGTGGCAATCTCAGGAATCTGCATGAGTTGGAATAGTAGGACTGAATTTCTGTGATTTGAAATGTTTTTGCTATAATTAAGCAGATTTTCAGAAGCTGCCTTAAGTGTATGCCATTCTGAGGAAAAATGTGCAACTTTTTTCAGGTTGTTTTTTGTTGTTTTTGTTTTTTTTTTTTTTTCACGTGAATTGCCCATTGGATTCCCTGTGTGGCATTGCAAATGGCTGTGTCAGTGTGCTGGAGGGAGGTGCATGGGGTAGAGAGAAGCTGGGAGTAAGGGCTGTTAAACCCAGCTTCTGCAGATCTGTTGCTGTGTGTGTAATTGCCTCCCCTTCTTGGAGGTGATGTGTTGTCTTTACCATTGCTGGAGTCTGTCAAGGGGAATCTATATGAGAATTTGGCCTCTGGTCCCAAAAAACCCATTGCTGAGAAACAAATGAGAAGGTCACATTGACCAAATGAAAATATTTTCATTTAGGTTGTCCTGGTCTGCAGTGAAATACTGTGGCAAAACCTTTTTCTTCCCACTCGTAGTGAGCTGAAAAATAATTCCGGTTCATATGCAGTAGACTGAGCTGCATTCTTGTTAATTTAGAAGAACCATCAGAACCCCCTAAAAAAGATGAGGTGTGAACAAACTCCTGGTGATCTCTAGCTTACTCCTGCTTAAAATAGGGGCAGCTTCCAAGCTAGATTCAGTGATTACTTTGGGCCCTCTGGCTGTGCTGTGGTTGGCCACATATACCACAAGTGTGTGCTGCTGATGAGTAGTTCCCTCCTTGGCTGCTGGGACTACCAAATGCTTTTCAGTCCAGAGTTGCCCTTCCTGCCCCTAGCCAGCTTATCCTCAGCCTCTTCTTGTATCTGTAGTGGATCTGTCCTAGTTCCTGGACTTTTCAGTTGTCTGTGTTAAACCCCAGGATGTTTTGTTGCTTACTCCTCCAGCTTATTGAAATTCTTTGAATGAGCAGCCCACTCATTTTAGAGAGTGGTTTCATAATAACATTGGGCAACTACCTCAGCACCCAGCCCCAGTCTGCATCATCATACTAACTGATTTGTAACACTATAGACAGTGACTGATTCTCTATTATAGGAAAAAATAAATATTTAATTTAGCCTGGAGTATGCAACACAGAGTGAAAATTCTGCTACCAAAACACACAACTGAATTCTACTGTTTTAGAAAGTGACAGAGGAATTGAACAAAACTTGGATTTGATGTCTTAGGTTCCAACCTACATTGTTTTCAGTTCATTCTGGACTCCTTTAGCAATGAATTCAGTAAGAGGTTTGCAGCTCCCATGCAGTCTGCATTGCTGTACTTGCTGGATGCCTTAATACATTTGGTCCTATTTAAATAACTAGGTTGTGGTTGGTTTTTATTTTCTTTGAGCTTTTAACTATACTCTAGGTTTAATAATTTCGGATAGCTTTTGGTAACACTTTTAGGAATGCAATGTTTCAGCATAGCTATTCTCTGTTTTTTAATTATTTGTAGCAGAATAACTAAAATATGGGTAGGACAAAATTGAATTAAAGAGATTGACATAGGTAATAGAGAACTTTGCCCAGGAGCATTTTTCTTCAGTTTAAGTAATTTTTCTCCTTACACATGCATACATTTGCTTTTTCTTTACTACAAGCCATGAAAACTCCTATCCTAGTTAGCTAATGTAGCTGAAAAAACATATTGCACCTATCAGTGTGGAATTTCGGAGAGTCTCTTCATACTTTGTTTGGCTTTAGGTAATGAAATGGCATGTGGTCCTTAGGATCAGAAGAAAATAAGTGGAAACAGGGAGAAAAGTACCGGTGGTTTTTGCTCTTTCTTTTCCTTCCCTGTATGTTTTGGGTGTTTTCTGCCTTGGCAAAAGTAATTGAGAAAATGAGATGCTGAATTTTATTGCTAGGAGGCAGCTTAAAAATGCTGTGTGCAAGTGCCTGTTGCATGAAGGAGTTACTGTAAAGCCTGTTGCATGAAGGAGTTACTGTAAAGAGTTAAGATATTGGTGGTTCATTCCATGGGTATGAAATAGTGTTGTTTATGCTAAGGGGACATTCATAGACACAGTGCATAAAGAACTGAAATATGAGGGAAGAGGGAAACAGTGGTTGTGTAGTAGTAATGCACAGTAAAACCTCAGTCAGTAACTAGGAAAGAATTATATTTAGTATGTTTAAAAAAATATACGTACAACTTGCTGTTTCTGAGGTGTTAAGATAACCAAAGAAATTCAAGAATGCACTTTTTATTGAAATAAAGGCATTAAAAATATAGCATATGCATTAGGTAATACTAGGCTCTTTTAAAAATTAACTTCCTCTTTGATGAAGCAATGTGATAGGAATTGCTTAATCATTTTACTGAGAAAGGGATGTGTATGTGCCTTCTCATTTGACATGTTAGTAGTCTGAAGGTGATTTGTATCTTTGAAATTCAGAGGTACTTCCCCAGCATTTTGTAGATTTAAAGTCTTAATTTTGTCACTTCAAATGTTCTTGTTTCTTACTAGGTTTCAAGAATAGCAAATGTAGGAAGTAAGTGTGAATTGCTGGATGGCTGTATACATTCAGTTTTGTTTGTGAAGGCTTGAACACCTAAAAATAGATTGCCAGTACAGCTCAGCTCTACAGAACAAAGTAGGAACATAACTGATAAAGGTGCAGTAACAATTAATTTACCATGAAATTCAGCAGAAAATATAGCAGTTTTTTTAAAATTTAAGCTGCAGAAGGTTTTGCAGATTTGAGCACTCCTGGGGAACTTGTTTCATAGAATGCCCTTTGCTTTATCTTTGCTTTGAGGAAATCTGTATACTGTTTTTAGTCATTGATTACTTTGCACATGTAATTTATCTCATTTGTCTTTCTACATGACAGCTTCCTTTAGTGTTACTTAAGCTGTTGAGAAGAACTGGTAATTATTCCCTGTGTTACCTTTTTTCCCGAAGCAATTACTGCCAGCAAAGAGCACAGTTTGGTACACAGATGAGACTCTGAGATTAGCTCAGCTGGTTAGAGCATGGTGCTAATAACACAAAGGCTTTGGGTTTGATCCCCATAGGGGCCATTCACTTCAGAGTTGGACTCAGTGATCCATGTGGGTCCCTTCCAACTCGGAATATTCTGTGATCTGAGTTGTTTTGGGAATGAGTTGTTGGTAACCTGAGGCTGAGCGCAGAATAATCTAGAGTTGCATCTTTGGTTTAGTAACCAGATTATTGACGACTTCTCATTCCTGCTGGCTGTATATCTCAAGATTCTATTGGAATATATCTGTCTAGTCACCCAGATTTATTCTGTGTCAATGTTGTCTGATCTAAAAAGAATTTTAATTAACTAATCAGCGTTGTATGCATGTTAAATGAAAATATTAATGTAGATTGATAAAGTTGTTGGGTGACTTTGCATCATTTAGGAATTTATGCTAATCTGTTCTTCCCAGTGGGAATCCATAACTGATGAGATTTCATATCTTTATTTATGTGTGGCTTTAAAAAACTCCAGTTATATTGGGTGATTAAGTGTAACAGCTCACTGGAGGCTTTGAAGGATATATGCAGCATTTATCAATGTCTTCATATCAAATATGTAGCTAGAAAGTTTATAAAATTGTGACTTGTGGATGTATTTGAAATTGAAGGTAGAAGAAAAATGTATTTAATTTTTTAAAAGCTTTCTAGCTCTCAGTATTTATCTGTCAAGAGTGCAAAAGAAGGAATTTTCCTAGCAATGGTGAACTTCACCCCACAGTTGGAGTGAAAGTGAGCAATATTTAAAGGGCTTTGGAAAACTGTACATATCGAATTAAAATCATAGTCAAATAAATCTTACACAGCAGTGAACTGAATCAAAACAAAGCTTTTGTCCTTTAAAAGCATTTAATCATAAGTAATTCTGGCAGATGTAATTTTTGATAAAGAAAATTCTGGTTATGCTTAAGTCTGGTGACAGAGGAAGGCTCCTTATGTTTTAGGTGGGTTTATTTATTTTCTTTTATTAATTTTCCTGTCATTGCTGTACAGTGTATTCATAGCCATACATTGCACAGTGTGTAAATTAAAGTGGACAGTCATTTTGGCTCTGTCCAGCATAACATCTTTTTGTTTCTGATTTTTGAATAATGTGATTTTGCAACATTGAAGGCTTGTCTCTTCAAAGTGAAAAATCTCAGATTTCATTATACTGATCTGGGGTTATTTTTCTCAACAGCTTCCCAGTCTTTTTTCTGGCATCCTCTCACATAGGCTCACACAACCTGTTTAACCTCCTTGTTGTGAGTCTGGTGACATCTTGCGTTTCCAGTCTTGTTATTTTCTGCTCTATAGCCCGAATCCTCAAAATACCTGTGCTTACAGAGGGAAGGTTTTGAGATTGCAAAGAAATAGCATAAGTACTCAAAGTAAAGGTAGTTAAATCTGTTTCTTTGTGGTGGATTGTAGTCCATCAGCTGGTGGTAAAGAGCAGCAAAAGAAAATTACCTTGGTATAAGGAGACAGATTGGGCGTGATAAAGAGACTGACACTGTGGAGGGCCTAGGATGGCCTTTGCTGAGGGAAGGAGACTTGCTGAACTTGTTTGGAGCAAGGAGCAGGAGGAATCAAAATCGAGGCATAGGAGGATAATCAAACTGTGGAGAAGGAAGGTAGGGATAGCAGAAGGGATCAAAGATACCTGTGACTGAGGCCTGACACCTTCCTCCCCGTTGGCATGGCCACTTGTGAGGCCTGTCTTCCTAGATCCCCTGACAGATGTCTACAGAGAAAGTTGGGTGACTCTTCTGAGTCAGATCCATAGAAGTGGATAGAGTTTGGTGGATTTGGGAGATCATTTAATTCTAGAACAGAGAAGTGTAATAAAATTGATAGAGATTGAAAAGTCAGTCTCACCATGGTTCAGGAAATGCCAGCAATCAGGCTTGCCTTTGCAATTTTTATTCAACCTTCTTATCTTTTACATCAAGTAATCATCATTTACATAGTGTTTTTCCCACAATATCTCACTTGTTTGGGGAAAATATGTAAAGTTACTGCAGCAGTCAAATGCTACTGACAGCTGTGGTAGACACATCCCTGTGGAAACTACTACTTAGCTTTGCAGAGCAGTATGAGAGCACAGTAAACAACCTGAAACTCCTTGCCAAGCAGAAAACAATGTCCACAGCTTTGTATTAAAGTGGTTGCCTTTCAGCCTGGAACTGAGGGCTGCGGTGGTTTCTGCTACATCAGCTTGGAACACTGGAAAATCTAGTGTGAGACTTTTCCTCTGATTTTTAAAAATGCCCTTTTGAGAGATCAGCCCCATCTAATCTGAGTTTATTGCTCTCAAAGCTTGAATATCTGGGCATCATGATGAGGGATGGCATATTTTGGTATGATGAGTTGCAGTTCAACGGAAGATGTTGGGAGATCTTTAAAATGTTTGCTGGGAAGGAACAGTGTAGCTCTATTTATCCCTAATTTAGGTGATTGGTAATTTGTTTCTCCTGGTGAATACACTCAGTATCTTGGGAGCAAATTTATGCTCACGTTTTTCCTGTTGTGATCCACCTGAGGAGAAAAATACCCTGTAATTATAGCAGTGTCCTCCTGGCAGGTGCAGGTTTGATCGTGTTTCAGCAGGGTCCCGTATTCCATTAATGCATTAAATTTGTATGCCATTATAG
Organism: Lophotriccus pileatus; assembly: GCA_035583135.1. Lineage (NCBI taxonomy): Eukaryota > Metazoa > Chordata > Aves > Passeriformes > Tyrannidae > Lophotriccus > Lophotriccus pileatus. The sequence continues at coordinate 9,659,223 of JAWWES010000115.1, forward strand.
TGTTTACTTAATGACAGTGTTGGAAGCCTATTGCCACATGTTTTTCTTTGTAGCTTATACTCCATGATTGCTGGAGTGTTTGCCTTCATTAATACTGTATTTTCCTCTTCAATACAAAAGGTGTTCTTAAAGCATACACATACTGTTATAAACAGAGTTGTAAGAACATTTATTGTCCTCTCTGCTTGTTTTTTTACTGTCCCTGTGTGCAAAAGGGATTTTAGGCTCCCTGCCAGAACTACACCCCATCTGAAATGACAACTACAATGTGCCAGTGAGGGGTAGCAGAGTTCTTTACAGGGTCTGGTAGATCACAGAGTCCTTAGTACTTCTTTTTTGTGTTTCTTTTCCATTTTTGTATTATTTTTGTTGTTATTTTATTTCCTTTTCTGCAGCTGACTTTATTTGAGCAAAGGATCTCTGTGTGTGTAAGGAAGAGGCTAAGTTCAGAGTTTTAAAAGCAGTGGGAGATGCAGCAAACTGGCAGAGAGGAGATTTTTGAGTGCAGTGAGCCTGAGAGTCGTGTTAGGGGTCAGGAAAGCCAGAGAAATAAGCTCCTTCGGCACCTCAGGTGTGGCAGAGGGGATAACAGCAGCATCACTTAGGGTGTGTGTTTGATGCTCACCTGTTCATCTTAAAGATTCATTCTCTTATATTTTTAGGATCTACAGCTAGAATATGGTCATGGTCCTCAGTGTGGCTACTTCTTGGGTGCAAATAAGTGAGTAAGCAACAGCATTTTCTGTCTTTAATTAATTCAAGACTATTTTAATATAAAAATTACAAGTGTGTGTTTAACACATTAGCTGAAACATCGTAAAGTCAAGCTTGTTTCTATCAATTACAATTCAAAAATCACTGTTTATTTCTACAATAGTAGTAACTTTAATGATACAGAATTGCAGCATTTTTCGGTATTTGAGGCTGTGTTGTCTCTGTGGTGGTGTAAGATTCCTTTTAAGAGCTGTTATCTTGGTCTGCTTGTTTACAAAATGTTCTTCACGATAGGTCCCACAAATCACAATTTTACCCCACCTGGGAACGACCAGTGCTCTTCTTTGACATTGCTTTATGCCATTCTTCATTTTGTAGGGCACTGGGAACATGCAGTTATAAATGCTTTAAAAAATAAAATCTTTCTTAGCAAGCCTTTCAGCTTTATGTTTGTACATTTAATAATCGTGATATATTAATCATATGAAATAATTTTCAATGTAATTTTTCCTTTCCACCCAATTTCTTAATTACATTTATGCGTGTCAGAATTAGGATACCTAGCTTTGATTTTCAAATTAAATCATGTTAAAAATGCAGAAAATCTAAGCATAGAACATGATAATTTTGCGCAGTCTTTCACTGGGAAAAATATGAATACTGATATCTTCCAAAATCCTGTTGTTTCTTATTCCTGTGTTTTGCCTCTGATTCTTCCCTGTCTGTCTTTTCAAAGACACAAAAATGAAGTTCTGAATGTTACAAAAATTAACTGGGGAAGAATGAGTTTATTCCAATAATAGTTTCAGCCTTGGGAGTCTGTTTTATTTATTTATTTTTAAGATTACAATTTTCTTGGAGAGTGTGGATTTGTTTTCAATTGGATCAAGCTGAGTTTTACAGTACAAGGAAAAAAGACGACTGCACATAATAGTAATACATTAATAGACACATGTTCTGTAAAATAAATGAAAGAAAAATTGCAGCTATGTTCTTTTGTATATGGATGCTCGATGTATGTTCTGAAAACCAGCTGAAATAACATTACTTATTGATGGAATCATAAGAGCTTTTTTTCTGGCTTCTGATAATTGCGTTTGTGTACCACAATTAAACTGTGTTCTTATTCTTATTTAATGCTGAAGGAGTCTCTTAAAATCAGTTGAAGAAGAACTGCATCAGCGGTAATTCTTTTTTTTGTTTTCCTCTTGTGTGTTTCAGAAGTAATTTGTGCATTGATTTTCTTCTTTGTCTGTCGCAACTAGTTCTTGTTTGTCCCTGTACTTGCTGAGAGGTTATGAGAGAGGCTTCGTTGTCTCGATTGCAGCTGTGCTCTAAAGAATAATAATAATTAAAAAAAGTAAAGTTCTGTGAGAGAGGTGGTAGCCTTTGAGCTCAAAAATTTTCACAGAGTCAAGGTAATTTTAATACAACTCACACAACTGTAATACTTTATTCGTTTTTCTTAGGGGGCATGTGGCACATTTAGAAGATGATGATGATGCAGATGATGATTCTAAACAGTAAGTCCTTCTTGTAAAAATAAATAGATAAATAGAATTAGATCCTCAAATAGATGAGCATTTGAAAAAAAAAATAAGTTGAATCATGTTCTATAATAATGCTATAGAATATTCTTTATTCTATAGCATTTTTAAAGGTAGGCATTTAATGTTGTTCCTAGATTACATCACCAGAAGTTTTCTTATTCTGCTGATAAACTTACTATAAGTTGGGGGAGTGGGGAGTCTTGTTTCTTACTTGATACAGTTGTCCCTTTACCCTCTATTATTGAACAAAATCTTGGCATCATTACATTGAGCCAGTAATTCAACCCAAGTCCTGGTGCCTTCTTTAGAACCAATAAGACTTATGAAAAGTATCTAAAATGTATCCATAAGTCTTCTCTAGTTTGAGTTTGTTCTGTCTGTGTCCTCAGCTAGGAGGATGCTTGTATAGGTGCTTGATTTTTGGAACAGAACTGACTCGCTCAGCACAGAGAGAGTGAGGTTATGGGACTGCAAAGGCTTGTGTTAAATTAATTATGCTCATGCTAAATTCCACTGGTATAACTATTCTCAGGCTCTATTTGATTTATAGATAAGAGCTGAAACAATTTAAAAAGCACAACCAGTGTGTGTAGATTTACATTCCTAGATAAATCTGATCTAAAGACCAAAAAGGAAGGTGGCATTGAGATGGAATTTTTGTTTGTTTTCTGTTAATGGATAATTTTGAAAGCTGTTGCTTCATACCAGAAACCTTTAAAACATGTGTTATCTATTGCTGGCATCTATCTCTTACAGAGAACCAAATTACACAGTCTCTTTTTTTTGCCTTGAGTTATTTTACTGCTATTCTTTTATAACTAAAGCAGTGGTTTTTATCACATACTGAGCATGTGGGACAGCCCCCTTCAAGATGGGTAAAGGTACTGATAGTGTCTGATGTCCTGTGATGAGTACATTAAATTTGCATTGTTTAATAATCAGTTTTTCAAAACACAAGTGTATTTACTGTTTGACACAAGTATTATTTATAGAAAAAAAAATTAGCTGGTTTTTAGTAGGCTTTATTCCTGTGCTCGTTCCTGAAGAAATTCTTCATATTTCATCATTAAGCAGTTGTTTAAAGACCTGGTTGATTACACAGTTCATCAATAATAGGAAGCTCTTGTGTCTTGTCTTTGAGAGGAAGAAGTTGGTGATGCTACTCATGATTTGCTCCCCAGCATTTGGGTGAGGACCTGCTTTGCTCATAGCTGGATAGACATTGCCAATGGCAACTCAGGCTTCCTCCAGTGCAGGCTGTAACAGTCCCCTGTAGCTCCATCCTGCCAGCTTCACTCTGATGGCTTACAGTGAAGGTGCTCTGGATAGCTGTGCTGCTGTGAGCCAGCTCAGCTTGGTTATTCCATCCATACTAATCTCTGGGTGGGTGGTTGTGCACAGCTTTGTGTCTGTTCATTTTTGTTTAGCATTTCTTTTTTCCCCATGACTTCTTGATTGGTTTGCAATCAGTATTATCAACCTCAGTAATGTTCCAGGGCTTGGAACTTTTTGATCCCTGTTGTCTTGAAGTGCTAGCACTGATTTGCTTGTCAAGTCCTTCAAAACCCTTGTTTCTTGCATGAACTCCATCAGAATTTTCAAACAGCACTGACTTTAGGTGCTTTCTCTGTCATGTTTCTGTGGATTTACTCTTTTTTTTATGTTAAGCAAGGAGAACCTGATAACTTCTGGAGAGGTTCCAATTCATCTGACCCTAAGGGTTGTCACCAGTAGTCTTCCAAAATAGTTCTGTGTTTTTTGTTTCTTCACATATTTCTTGCCAGGTACTCTTGCCCTACAGAGAGGGCCTGACAATGTGGAAGCACAAGAGTAAAAGCTTGAATGCCTCAACCTTGGATCAGACAGATTCTGCATCTGTGCCTTTATCTTGGTATCTGCTTGAGCCCAGAGCTCTGCTTCAATTGGTGGTTCATCAGCTTGATCACAGATACCTTTCTCTGGAATCCACTGAAGATTCAAGGCTTTTGTTTGATTTGTATTCTGTGAGATGGAGTTGCACTTGAAGAGCACATGTGACATCAGTCAATTCTCCATTCAGATCCAGAACAAAAACGATGAGGCCACTGTACACCTTCCAGTCCAAACAGATTTCACTGAATGAAACTGGGTGATTTGCAGCAACAGAGAATCCACATGCCTCACAGAACAATATAAAGTTATCTCTTTTCATTTAATAATTTTATTCCTTTTGATATTTCTTTTTCTCTCATGCACAGCAAGGCTGCTGATGCTTGAATTTCCTGGTTATGGAAACTGGGAAAGCAGAAATTATTGGGGCACTACCCTGCATGATCAGCAGTGACAAACTGCACCTAAACCCTGTTGTTGAAACAAGGACACGTGGTCCTTTGTGCAAACATCTGTCACATTTATGCCAAATTGTTGGCTTTTCTGTTTGCTTGGCTGCCCAGTAACATTGTAGTGGCTGTCTGAAATGCAGGAAGAATATGAAAGAAAATATAAATGGCGCTTGGACACACATGACTGAGGACTTAAACTTGGTCCCATGGTGGAGGTAATTTCTACCACCACAGCAGCTGAAGTCAGAAGTCCCCTTCCAGCTTCTCTGAAATATAAGCAACAGATGCCAGGACAAAAACTCCTGAAAAGAATGAAGCAAAGCAGACAAGTTGTTGACCTGTAAACATACAACTGGATATTTTACTACTTGGGTATTTTTCCAAAACTTTGAAACATTATTTAAAAATAAGGAAAATATTGTGCAACAATGTCAAGTTTTCACAGCTGTATTCCTAATTTATTTAATGGAAATAATTTTCAGTTCCAAAAATATTAGGAAACAGGACAGCATAAGAGCTTCTAAAAACATACAAAGTTTAGGGATGTAGTTATTTTTTTAATGCAACATATTTTTGAAGCTACAGAACCAGGAGAGGAAGAATGCTCCTCATGCTCCAGCTTTCTTGTTTTCTGCTGATATCTTGTACTGTTGAGCGAACCTGTTGAATTGTTCTTGCGTTAAAAAGTTGTCTTTCCCAAGACTTCTGTGAAAAAAAGAAACTCATGGAAAAAAACCCCAAAAACAAAGAACCCAGACATTAGGGTAGCTGTCCACTGCAGATGAATTTTACTTTCAGGCTGTTCAAATCATCAGTCTAAATTTTTCAAGGGGTGGTATTCATCAGTTTTCTTGTAAGTCCCCTTTGCTGTGCATACCTACAGGTGGCCCTTTAGAAAAGCTCACTGATACCCTAAATCTTTTTCCTCTCAACAGAGTAAATGTCAGGCCTGCTATATACCTCCCTACTTTGTTCTGCACAAGTGTGTGCATCTTCAGCAAATCAGTTGATGACACTCTGTGCTCTCTAGGGGGGAGCTGTGACACTTGTTTTCATATAGTATCTGTGGTATAACAAAATGCTTGGAGGTATTTGTGATGCAGCTATTGGAATATAAAGTTGCTGTTGACAAGTTAATGGGGCTTATTTGTATGGCATTTATAAAACCCTGTATTGTCTTGCAGACTGCAAGACAAGGTTCAAGGAGGGTAGCAATCTGTTTTGTTTCTTCTCTTTATAGTGCTACTATGAAACCTAAAGTGCCACCTCCTTTACCACCAAAGGTAAGTGAGGGGGATTTTATTGCCCAAAAGAAAGGGACACTTTAAATAAACAAATAAATGCAGAATATTTAGATTACTATATTGATAGCTCTTGTGAAAGTTTCAGGATCCAAATGTTGCATAGAGGGTTTTTTACTCATTGAGAAGTAGCATGGGTGCTTTTGAATCTTTCTTCATTGTGTTTTTATTAGTAGTAATAATAAATGTCTCTTTCAGCCTAAATCCATCTTTATCCCCCAAGAAACTTATTCTTCTGAAAATGAAAATCAAGGGACAATCAAGAGGTGCCCAACATCGGAGAGTCCGGCAAAATCTGCATCTCACGTTCCACCCAGACCACCACCTCCTCGACTACCTCCACAGAAATCTAATCCTTTAGGTAATAAGAGTGACACCAATAAGTATACAAGTATTTCTTAAATAATCTAACATGATTTTATTTCTGCATTCTCACCCTGTGCACACATTAAAACATACTGAGGTAATTTTTTCTGTGGTGGGCAAGTAACAGAAAGTGCATGAAAGCCAAAATGCATGAAGAAAGCATGCTTTGCCTCTTAAGAGAGTCAAACATACCTTCTACCAGAGTCACTGACATGATTCCTGCTGATGCCACTGGTGACACGACTGCTTTCCTAAGGAACAGGCTTATAATGTAGAGTATCAGGATTGTTAAATAAAGTATGTACGTAGGTTTCAGGTTCAGTGTGTCAACTGTTGTCATTTGACATGTCAAGAACAGAATTCTGCCTTCAAAGTTTGCTTTTGTATGTAATGAACTGGGTTGGGTAGTATAAGAGGTAATTGTGTTTGTTTACTGTCTGCTCAGGCTGTTCATTTTATGCTTTTGTTAGTCCAATGCTTTGAGAATTGTCTTGGACTGGCTTAATGTCTGACTCTTAATTGATACCTTGCCAGCTTTTCCTTGCTTCATACTCAGTACTGCAGTTGATGTGTTAAAGTTTTGACTCTAGTGCTTAAATATCTAGTGCTAAGAAATGCTTCAGGGCTGTTTGTAAGGAATCAGTAACTGAAGTGTTAGCTATTGGCAAGTTGTTCTTTGGGTATGTTCAATACATTTTTCCTCATAACTTGTGACTGCATCCCTTTCTCTGCCCCCATTGGAGTTGTTGTATTAATTACCAAAAGTCATGGACTGAGGTTGAATGTGGCTTGATAGATGGTTGTATGTGCACATGGAAAAACGCGCATGCTTCAGAAATAAATTAGAATGTTGTGTACTGTATTGTATATAGCACATGTTCAGACTTAAATGGAAATGTTGGCCTTCTAAAATTGTTTTTAGGCTAGATTCCTTGAGGTAGAAGAACACATTTTTAAAAATTAATCTTTCTAGGTAATGGAGTCACTTCTGTACAATTAAATGGTGAAAGAGAGGAATCGCCACAGAATGAAGCTAGAGACACTAATTTTTTAAGGAAAGAAAAGAAGGAAATACTGGTAGGTATTTAAGGTGTTCTTTTAAAGTTGTCTTGACTGGCTGTTTTACATGTACAAGAAAAAAGAGCAGCCATGCTCTTTTGTCGGGGTTTGGAAGTTTGTAAACTCGTCTATCATTGGTTCCTGTATTGCCATGGTTATTATATTGTCTCATTGCA
>JAWWES010000115.1:9666809-9698171 GCA_035583135.1 Lophotriccus pileatus
CTGCACCTGTTGAACCAAGGCTATCTCCGGCGCCAGGAGGGGAGGCCTCATGTCTTGGAATACATCTCTGCTGAACCCACAACACCTCCTGGGGGACAGGCACAGATGGCTTTCCAATGCAGGCCACCACAAGCATCTCCAGATGAGGACAGCACAGACAGCCTGCACTGGTAGGGATGCGTGTCACCAGGTGTGGAGGGGTGTGTATCTCCACCCTGTATGAACATGACACATTTTTCCATGTCAGGTTGAATCCTGGCATAGACAGGGCGGAAGAGTATCTTATGGCAATGCTGCAGGTGCCAATGGGGCACACGCTTAGTCCAGAGGAGGCAAAGCTGCTCATGAACCAGACAGTGCAGCAGGTCCAGGATACTCTGAGCATATCGGATGATGTTGCTCGGCACCTCCTCATGCACTGTAGGTGGAATGTGGATTTCCTGATCCAGTGCTATGTGGAGAACCGTGATGCTCTGCTTATCTCCTCGGGGCTGCAAGTGCAGGATGTCCAGCCTCCTCCTAGCCCTGGAACCCACTGCCCAGTCTGTGTGAACCAGCTGTGTCCCACTGAGAAGCCACCGACCCTCTGCTGCATGCACTACTGCTGCAAGGTGAAGGTCCTGGGGTCTTTGATTCCTGTAATTTGCTGGGGAATTGCTGCTGTCTGCTTGGAGCAGCTGTTCTTTGTCTGAAGATGTTATCAGAGGATTTTTCAGAGCTCATACATTCTCCATTTTTTCATGTGATCCTTTAGCTCCTAATTTGTCCATTCCCACTTTTGTGCTTTTGAGTACTTACCCATGGGTTTATGGGGGTTTTTTCACCCTTTGCTGGGTGGGGAAGGCTTCCAAGGTCACACGACCCTGTTTAGGTCTCATCTCTCCTTTTCTGCCTTCACAGCCCTGTTGGAGTGAGTATCTCACAACTCGCATTGAACAGAACATGGTTGTCAACTGCACCTGTCCCATATCGGAGTGCTGTGCACAGCCAACCACAGCCTTCATTTACTCCATCGTGTCATCTGAGGAGATCATAGCAAAGGTGAAGTAGGAGAGGTGGTTGCTTTGTATTTAAGCTCTGTTTCATTTTGGTCAGCACTATCAGATAATCTTGCTGCTGCTTTTCCCCTTCCTGTTACTAACTCTGGCACTGTGACAATTGAGGCCAACCAGATTTCTGCCCAGTGGTGTCTCTTGTCTCTGATTATGATCAATACCAGCTATTCAAGAAAGCATAATGTGAACAAAAGAGCAGAGTGGTATTTCTTCTAAATATGTCTCCAAAAAATAACGTTTCAGGTGCATCATTAGTTCAGTACCATATGAGAGCTGTGGTAGCAGCTCATGATAAGTATCCTCTACTGGTGTGCTGGAAGCAATTGTAAAATCTAGGACAAAGGAAAATGTGAGCAATTTCATTTTATTGCTGCATCAGTGACCCCTATGTCCTTTCTCTTCCATCAGTCTCTGGCTTTGAGCACCTCATGTTTTTGTGAAGATGACAGAAATTACCACATAAAACTTAATCTTCACTAAGTCTGTGTGGGTCTACACACATCTCTAAACCAGGCTTCCTGAGCTCTGTGTACCTTAGTCCTCGGTCAGCAGTGGGCAGCAGCAGCTGCTGCTAAGGCAGAAGCTGCTTTTTCTTTCTGTTCTTTCAGTTTTTAGTTATTAGAGCTGAATGCGCTCCCCACCTAATGGCAGAGCTGTAGCTGTCACATGACATACTATTTCTGTTAATTGCTGGACAGAAGAGTCTTCCACTTGCAAGAGTTTTCCACTGATCTGTTGTTTGGCAGGTCTCCACTTCCTTTGCTTCTCCAGAAATATTCTCTTCTTCCAACTTCTTACTGTCATTATGATCCTGTATGAACAGTCAAAAGGAGAAATGAACAGTAGTCATGAGGGCTTCTCTGTCTTATAATTTTGCTTTCAGCTTGCAAGCTGGCAACCAAAATGGGCAAGGCTACAGAAAAGCATTGGTTTAGATGTATCTTTTTTTTTTGTTTTTTATAAGAAGTGCTCAGAGAATTAGTGCATATATCTGGACAGTTAGTCCTTACTGCCTTTGCAAATCCCTTGCACACCTGTCTGAGAGCAGGATTTAATAGCCTGTTGCTGTGGCTTTTTTATGGAAAGAAATAATTATTGAACATAAATTGCAGTTAATTTTAACAAGTTGCTCTGATGCTCTCACTGAAGTGTTACGTTTTCCTTTGTTCAGTAAGTGGTATGGCTGGAATGTTAATGTCTTGTGCAGAGACAGTCATAGAATAATTTAGATTGCAATAATCTTTGGAAATCTCTGGTCCAACCCCGTTTTCAAAATAACTAGATTATTATGTGAAGATCTAATGCTGAAGTAAAACATACTGCTCCAAATTCAACAAAAGGAAGTGCCAAGTCCTGCTCCTGGTGTAGTATAACCCAATGCAACAGTATGTGCTGGGGGTCAACCGTCTGGAAAACATCTCTGCAGGAATACGAAAAAGGATTACGGTGGACAACAAGATGAACATAAGCCAGCATTGTTCCCTCATGGCTATGAAGGTCCACTAGTGTTTTAGGTAGATGTCAGAAGAGCAGTGACAGCAGGTGGAGGAAGGTGATCCTGTACCCAGTGCTGGTGAGACAACATCTGGAGTACTGTGGCCTTTTTTGGGCTCACCAGGACACGAAAGACGTGGACATACTGGGGAGAATCCAGCAAAAGGCCACAAAGATGAATTAGGTTTTGGAACATCTCTTGAAGAAGCTGAGAGAGGTGGGTTGGTTTAGCCTGGAGAGGAAGAGGCTCAGGAGTGGATCTTATCAACATGTGTAAATTCACAAATGAGATTAAGGAGCTGGATTCTTCTTCATGATGTCCAGTGAAAGGATAAGAGGCATTGGGCACTAAGTTATATAAAAGGATATCCATTTAAACGTAAGAATACTGTTTGTTGGGTTGTTGAGGGATTTTTTAATAGTAAGGGTAATGAAATGTTGGACCAGGTTGGGCAGAGAGGTTTGTAGTCTCTATGCTTGGGTATATTCAAAACCCAACTGGACATGGTCTCGAGCAATCCTACTTTGAGCTGGAGGGGTTGGACTAGTTTTTATTTCCAGAAAAACCTTCCAACCTCAGCAATTCTGTGAAATGAAACAGCCTCCAGATATGACATGTGGGGATGGGGAAATTTATGTACACAAAGGGAATGAAAGAATAAACCGAGTGCTGTTTTGTTGTGAGCAGTTATTTAGTGAGATGTATAGCCCAGAGGCTCCAGACCCTGGTTGTAAGGCCTAACCATGCAGCTTCTCTGCCTTAAATCTCTTTCCTGGCTTCTTATTACAGTATGAAAAAGCCCTTCTCAGACGCTATGTTGAGTGTTGCTCCAACCTGACATGGTGCACCAACCCTCAGGGCTGTGATCAGATCCTCCTAAAGGATGGACTCGGTTATGGAGCAGCTTGTTCCAAGTGCTCCTGGATATCCTGCTTCAACTGCAGCTTCCCAGAGGTGAGGCTGAGCTGAATCTTGAGTAATACTATCTTAGGTTTGGCATGCACCATTCTGCTTTTGTGCGTTTGACTGTTTCCCTTTCAGGCGCATTATCCTGCCAGCTGCAGCCACATGTCTCAGTGGGTGGATGATGATGGATACTATGAAGGAATGACAAGTGAAGCCCAAAGCAAACATCTGGCTAAGCTCATTTCAAAGCACTGCCCGAACTGCCAGGCTCAGATAGAGAAAAATGAGGGTTGCCTGCAGTGAGTATACATTTTTGTTTGCTACCTGAGACAGAAGAGGGCAAAAACATACAGTTAGGTCCACTGTGCTTTGCTTTTTTTTTTTTTTTTTTGACATTTGCTCAATTGTTATAATAGGTCTGTTTTACAGTTTTAGGAGGATGAGTGATGGCTTTTAATTCCTAGAAAAGCAAAATGTTCCCCAGCATTCAGAGTTAAATCCGTTGATAGCTCTGATAGAATCAGAACTGATTTTGCAGTACCTTTTCGTAGTGCTCTTGTCTGCTCTCAGAAGCAATTATAGCCATACAGAAGTAAAGGTTAGGGGAGTGGATAGCTCAGCACCATTTTTTCTTTCATGCTCACCTCTTCCTGTAACTTAGAGTAATTTTCTTCTGACTGTTGGCTTTGAATCAGCTTGGATCTCTGGCAGCTTTCTAGATCTATTCGTGATAGGGGAATTACTTCCATCTTTGACGCTAGGGCTTAGGAGTTGCCATTTGTTTCTCTCTTGCACTGGCACGGTCCTTAATGTCCGGCTGTGATTTGTCCCCACATGTGGTGTGTGGCCCTAGGGCTGTGCAGTGCCTTTCTGCACTGTGTGGGGTGCTACATTAGTGAGGGAAGAGTGAGGTGCTCATGTGGATCTTGTTTCAAACTGTGGAATGCTTAGTCACTCTTTGAGTACTTGATAAGCTACTGTGAGATCGTGCTGCCAGTTTACCCATCTCATTTTTGGAGACATTGACTGGTTTTAAGCATCATCTGCTTCTAGCAAAGCTTTAAAAAAATATATGCAGGGAAATACATAGTACTGGGTGAATGGGAGTGAGTGTGTGGCACACTCCAGTGCTGTGATGTAGGAGAGCTCTGGAAGGAACTGTCTCCAAGTGGCTGTTAGGTCTGAATGATTTCTGTTATTCTTCTCCTACCATTTAGTATGACATGTGCAAAGTGTAGTCATGGCTTCTGTTGGCGTTGCCTCAAGCCCTGGAGACCAAATCATAAGGACTATTACAACTGCTCTGCTATGGTGAGTGGTTTGCTGTATCCCCATCGTTCATGCCTGTGTTCAGAAGCACCTAGCTTCTCAGAGAGAGGGTGAAGATTTCCACTTGGGGCCTTTACTCTGGACTTTTGCACTTGCCAGTAACACTAACAGCATTGTCAAAGTCTCTGTGTGTGGTAGCCATTTCCAGGCAGCCCTGGTACTTCAGAGAAATTGCTACAGGTTTCTTTTACCTTTCCTTTCAGGTGAGTAAAGCAGCTTGGCAGGAGAAGCGTTTTCAGGATTACAATGAGAGATGCACCTTTCATCATCACGCAAGGGTAAGGCCTCCTTCCTTTGCAGATGCTGACGTTGCCTTAGCCCTGGGGATCAGGACAGCTTCTGTTGTGTCTCAGCGTCTTCTCTACTGAGAAGCAGGCTTCAGGTCCAGGTCGGGATGCCTGACCATTTTACCCTTGCTCTGACATAAGGGGTAGTCCTTGGCCTGCTTTCTTCTACCAAGTCTGTTGTGGAAACTGAGCACCTGACTTATGGCATTCACGGGCTCAAAGTGATGCAGTGGTTGGAAGCAACGGTGACTGAAGGCAGAAATCTGCCTAGAGCTGAGGTACTGTAAAAGGTTGAAGTGATGGCACAGTGACAGAGATGTCATAGTCGGATGCTCTGCTGCTGTCTGCATCTTCTGGGATGGCACTTCAGGATGCTTAGCAAATACCCGTGTGGAAGATGCCGTTTTTTCAATCTTATAGAGCTTGACACTGACATTGTTTTTTTTTTTTCCTCATTTGGTTATTGCAGGAATTTGCCATGAGTCTGAGGAGCAGTATTTTTTCCATCAGAGAGATGCCAAAAATTAGGAACTTGACCTTTGTTCTTGATGCCTGCAAAGTGCTAGAACAGGCACGGAAGGTAAGGCTGGATAACAGTCTTGCTGAGGTTTACACCTAATTCTATTAGTGTGTTTTATGCCTGTCTTAAAGCGAGGAGACATGAGGAGACACCAACCTTGTCCTACTCCAAATGAGGGGAGACAGGAAAAGCAGAAGGGGAGGGATAGCATCAGGAATAGGGTCAGAGCTCACGTCTGCCTTTCTCTGCTCTCACTTGTTGTTGGGCTCTGTTTGCAGTGTTCCGTACAGTCAAGTCATAGGACAACTTAGCTCAAGTTGGCACCATGGAATCAACACAAGGGTCTATAGGGTTTTCATATACTGGGTTTGGTCCATTCCAATTTGAAATGCCCCAGTGAAGATACTTACCTTTTGAAAGCTCTCCTGATGCTGTGTTTCAATTAAGAACTTCCTCTTGATGTTCACGTTATGATTTTTCTTTCTTAACTCCATTTCATGATATTTTGGAAGATATTTTGGGAGCCTGAGTTACTGCATGCCCTGATAGCCACATTAAAAAGGATTTGCAGTACAGCCACTGGAAGTGTGCAGTAAGCTTGTGACAGCATAGACCTGTAATGCCTGCTATCCCCTGAAACATAGTCAGGAGGTGGGAATTGTCTAGTGATAATGACTTTGCATATACACCTTAGTTTTGCATTCAGGCTTGATTTTGAGAGAGGCATGTGGAAGAAGGGTGCCTGACCCTATATTTTCTTTTCAGTATGGTTTTCTTTTTCAGTATGTGTTTTCTGGGATACATATCACTGTTGCTTGTTGCTGCTGCTGAATTTTCTGGCCGATTTCTTTAATTGGCAACAGTGATCTTGCTTCCTGCTGGGTGCCTGGATTGCTCTAGCGGCCATTCATTCATAACAGGAGTTTGACACTTGTTGAAACCCCTCTGTTGTGGGTTCTTGGTGCTCTACAGTACCATGCCTGCTTCTCTTTGTGCTCCATTCCCTCAGTTCATTGCTACTTGAGTTCAGCCTGGGTTGCCCAGCCCAGGTCATGTGTACTGGTGGTTTTGACTCTTTGCCTGCTGGTCAGTGACATTTGTTATGCATTTACAGTCTGTGTTCTTGTGATGGTTTGCAGGTGGGAACAATCAGTTCTTTCAGACTTCAATATAAAATAATTGCACATTCATTTCCAATTCTGTGAGTAGCTCTAGGTAGCCTGGCACTGCTGTGACTTGGCATAATGGGTCACTGGGCTATGGCCACACACCAGAAGTGTTGCCAGGCTTCTTTCAGCCACTGATAATAATGAGGTCTGGAAGGGTTTGATGCTGCTCACTTCTTGCCCACTCTGAAGCTGGAGGAGGGTGCTTAACAGCATAGTCTGTACTGTTCCAGGTGCTGGCTTATTCCTGTGTGTACAGCTACTATAACCAGGACACTGAGAGCATGGATATTGTGGAACAGCAGGCTGAGAGCCTAGAGCTGCTCACTAATACTCTGCAGATCCTTCTGGGTAAGTCCTGCAGCTTCTTTAAAGTAGTGACTAGTGTTTCAAACTATATGGCTCAAAGAGCAGCCGTTCTGTAGTGGGACAATAGTATACACACCAGCACCTAGCTGGTCTCTCACTTCTCCCAGCCCATTTTTGCTTTCTTGATGTAATTTCTGGGAAGTCCACTGGTGCAATTTGGCCGCCAATGGAGATTGATGCAGTAAAGAGCAACATGTTCCATTCTGCAATGTGCCATATGTACACAGGAGACCTATGTAGCTGTGGCTGGCTTCATAATCAGAGCCAAAGACTTGGTCTCTGCTTAAGAGTGTGTGATACAACACGACTTTGTTGGTCTTCAATTGCAGAGGAAACCCTGCTGCAGTACCAGGACCTGGCCTCATCTCTTCAGCTTCTGAAAGCAGAGCATTTGAGTATTGGTTTGGAGTTGATACGCCAGATCAAGGAGCGCCTCTTTGCAATTCTCTGGCACTCCACACAGGTGAATTTCACATGCCTGATAGTGGCTTGTCTTGCTCTAGTCTAGTTTGACTGTGGGCAAGCCAAGGGGCTTGATCAGCTGACGGGTTAGACTCTAAGGGTTGTGTGTGTAGGGAAAGGGTTTACAGCACAAAATACACTCCAACTTGCATATTCTCTGTCTCTCCCCAACCCCTCTCTCTCTCTCTCTCTCTCTCTCTCTCTCTCTCTCTCTTCTGGTTGTTCTTTCATGCTAGCAGGATTTCCGTGTTGGGCTCCAGACTTCAGGAGATCCTGGTCAGAGAAAGTTGAAACTCGCAAATATGCCTGCTTCAGCTCTTGCCTTTATAGGGTGAGTTTTCTTAGCTGGATAAAAAGGAAAGGTGGATAAGTGCAGACAAAAAGCAGGTGAGCAGAGTTTTCTCCTGTGCTCACTGACATACAAAAAAGCGAATGACAGATACTAATTACTTGCATCCTGTTTTGTGGTCTGAGGTAATAATTTAAGTGACAGTGGGGTAGGGAAACCAGCAAAACCTCTGTAGTAGGGTGTTGTGGGGTTGGGTTGTGGTTGGTGCTCACAGCTGGGGCTCTGCTCTGATGCTCTTCTTCTCAACAGGCAAAAACGTACCATCTTGTGTGAGTCCCCCAACACAGATGAAGGTGGCAAAGAGGTTGAAGATGAGGAGTATGATCCACAGTGGCAGGAAGACTATGATGATGAGGATGACCTTGATGAAGACAACTTTATGATTGATAATGAATCAGATTGTGATTCCTACTTTGATGATGATGATAGTTATGACTAGAAGTGGTCTATCACCCAGCCAGCCAGCTTGGACCTCTGCCTCTACTCTGTCTCGACCAGTTTGTGTTAGTGTTTTTCTTCAAAGGCAGGGAGGAGCTCTCAGGTGGAACAAAGCATTTCCTCTGGGAGGCTAATTGCTCGGTGACTCTTCTTTAATGTGCAGAAACATTGCTCTGGGGAGCTGGTCTGTGTTACTGTGGCCACCTCTCTCAGAATGGTATCTCCTTGCCTTTTTTCCTTGTCGCCAGTTCTGTCTGTAGGTATTTGAGTGGGAAAGTCACAGTCCACCTGCAAAGTGATTGCCACCTGCTCATTGTCCTTGGATGTGCTCTCCCCAAGGACTGGGCACAGATGAGTGTGGCATGTATCCTAGCATGGCACTATTTAGAAATGGCCAGTGTCTAGAAATGCTGTAGTGTGATGCATTTACACTCAAATCAAAGCCTCCCATCTGGAGCTGGTGGGATTCCCTCCAGAGCTACAGATGGATGTGGTTCAGTTCCTCTGGTTGAGAGGAGCAGTATTTTTGCTGTTGGAGTTTTCTTTTCTGCTATGAAGCAGGGAGGGCTACTATAAGTGACACAAGTTTGCAGGACTGTTTAAGTGTATAAACATATATTATATATATTTATATTTGCAGAGATTGTTCAGATAATACTTTATCTTTGCAAAAAAAGAGAAAACCCTGAGGAACAAGAGTTGAAAAAAGTTCTGTTTAAAAAAAGAAACACTTTTCCTCTAGCACAAGCTTCCTTGTTGTGTGTGGGGAACATGGGTAGGGAAGGAGAGTAGGATATGCTCAAGTGAGGAGGATGTGACCTTGATGTGCTTATCCCAGGAGTTATTTGTGAAATTGGTGTGGGTTTGGGATCCTCACCCAGGCCACACAGTCTGCCCTATAAAGTGGATTTTCCTTCATGGGCAGTTCAGGGAACAAAAGGAGGTATGGGGAGGGATGGCAAAGAGGATGGCAGACCAGACCACACAGGTTGGTAGGGCTGCTGTTTCTGGGAGCAAGTGCAAGATTGCCTGCATGTTGATGAATGTGGTAACATCTGGTGCCCAGCAGAAGGCCGATGTGGAACTGCTATGGGGGCTTGAGGGGTGATTCGAAGGTTTGTAGGATTGTTTTGGAGACAGAGCTCTTAAGCCTTGGGTATCATCTGGAAGGGCTGTGGGGTTCTTATGGGATGCTAAGCAGGGACCAACTGATTTTTCTACTCCCCTTCACCCCGCTTGCTCCTAAGTCCTGCAGAGTCTGTCACGGTGGAAGTCCAAGCCTGCTGCCCATATGTGGCAAGTGGGCTCTCTGCGACCTCTTTGGGCCCTCTTCCCAGAGGTGCTAAGGGGGAGAGATGTGATGCGGATGCCCAGACAGCCTCATGTTCCCCAGTGTGAGCACTTGTTCCTTGCAGGAACAACCTGAATTTCCCAGGTTTTTGGGGGCACAGAGCAGAACATTCTAGATGCTCAAGGTTCATCCATCATCCTCACCCACATACTAATCCTAGCTATAGTTAGGTCCAAAATGAACATATCAGCTAGGCCTCAGACTGAAAGAGGCCAGGACCAATAGCTTTAGTAAGCCCTTACTTCCTTTGGTTGTCTCTTTGTGTGTGGTATCGTTTAAAACTCATTAGGTTTAGGTATAGCAAATATTGTTAAAAAGAGGGTTAGGGTTATAGTCACGATTAAGGTTTTAGCTTTAGGGTTTGCTTTATCCGTCACCCAGACATTAACCATAGACAGAGCTAGGTCGAAATGACTCTCACAAACTAGGTTTAGGGCTATGATCATGAAGATCATTTGTTACAGTTAGGCTTGAGTTTGGGGTTAGGGTTATGGTCATTAGGGATAAATTTAGTGTTAGCTTTGACTTTATGGTTTAGGGTTAGGGCTAGCATTACTGTTCATAGGGTTAGCATTAGATGGTAGGGTTGGTATTAGGTTTAGAGTCGTTTGATTAAATTTAGGGCCATAGGTAGGGTTAAGTTTAAGGCGAGTCTAAGTTTTAGTTTTAAATATTAGTTTTAGGGATAGAGATACAGTCGTTAAGGTTAGAGTTATGTTTAGGCTTAGGGATTGGGATGGAGTTTCAATGGCTAGGGTTAATTTGTTGTTAGTTTTTAGGGGTTATGCTCGTTAAGGTAAGGGTTATGGTTTTTGTTAGTGGTAGGCTTAAATTTATCGTTAGTGTGGGGATTTTTGGAGAGTGGTGGAAGTGTGTTTGTTGCATAGTACATGAGGAGAAGGTGCAAGAACAATCCTAGTAGTGAGAGTATGGAAATGATGGTATCTGTTGTGGCTGTTTGGTGTTTAGTCAGTTCTTCGATAATAAGTTATTTAGCCAGGAATCCTGTTAGTGGGAGAAATCCTGCTACCAAGCCTAAGACTAACATTGAGGTTATCTTGAGTATGTTTTTTGTTCTTTAGGCCATTATCATTGGTAGCTTTTGAACTTTGTCTGGATTTAGAGCGCGGAATATTGTGGCAGTTATTGCAAAGTGTAAGTAGAAAGTTAGTTAGGGGGCATTTAACAATTATGGCTCTTCAACCTAAGTGAGAATGCTTACAATTTTTCAAGTTTGTGTTTGAATTAGTCCAGTTCAGTCTCCTAGGGCTGCTGAGGCAAGAGTTATGCTGATTAATAGTTTTGAGTTGAGTGAGTGAGGAAGAGAATGGTGATGGGAGATGGGGAATTTAATTATTGTTGCTGGAATAATAGCTGTGATTAGGGATTAAGTACTTCTGGGAATCAGAAATGGAATGGGACTGGGACTAGTTTAATTGCAATTGCTGTTGTCAACCGGGGCAGGACATTGGGTTGTTTAGTTGGCTAATGTTTCATTGGTTATGCTTCAATAGACTAATGACAAGGCAGCTGCTTGTACAAGGAATTATTTGATTATGGCTTCAATGGCTTGTGGGTCATAGATGGTGATATTTTTGGAGAATTTCTTTTACTCCAAAGTCATCTCAACCCAAAAATGCAGGCCAGCATTTCAGGAGAGAGAATCTGGTGGGCTTGAGGTTGTGTGTGGTGACCACCAATTTCTAGATTCCACAGGTTCTTCTCATTGTCTCCATCTATTTCTGCATTTGCGTGGAAAGGTCAAGTTCACTGGAAGGGACAGAGTTAGGTTTAGGGCAGGCATAACCTTCAGGACTTGGTCAGCAGACCACCTCATGGAGCAGGATGCCCAGGGACCAGATTGTTGCTGACTGGCCATGGTAGCAGTGGAAGAGGATCCACTCCAGTGGGCTATACTCTGGTGTTCCTACAGGACACAGGCAGAGCTCATCAGTCAGACGCTGCCCACTCCCAGACCCTAGCCTGGGCATCCAAGGGGGTGCTGGGGCTGCACCAATGGCTGCACACACACCTGCTGCCTTGTTGCCAGTGCCTGACTCTTGCTTCCATACTTCAAGTTGTAACAGGAAGCCCCAGTTCTGGAAGAGGGCAGTGGGAGCCCTTGGAAAGCCCAGCCAGTACATGCAAGAAAAACACCCACAGCCCCTACTCTTGCAGCCCTTTCTCCCCACAGCCCCTATCCCTGCACTGGCCAAGAGAAAAATCCTAAGGCAGAAAAGGGGAGTAGAGCAGCCCAAGCCCTCTCGCATCTGCAAATGAAAATAGCTGCTGCACGGGTTTTGCAACCCCCTCTCTGCTAGCCTCCACAGGTGTTTGTTTTTGTCAGGCTGGTTCCCCCAGCATCAGTCCCAGCCAGATCCTGTTCCACAAAATCCATCCCCACCACTGAAGTCGTGGGTGGGAAGGGGTCAGATGTAAACCCAGTGTTGGCATGTACCTTTCAGGGGTAAGGGGCTCCGAGGGAGAGAAAGGGGAGGGGAGAAGAGACTCCTATCTCCCAATATTCCCTTCCCTCCACCACTAGCTATATTCCAGTCAGGAAGCACAGGGAGCCAGGGAGCACAAAGCACTCAAATTGGAACCTTACAGGAGTCCAGCTCTGCCTGCCCATTCTGGAGGTGGGGGAAGGGGAAGAATTTGGACAGGGCTTGAGCTGAAATGGCATTTGGTTGCTTCTGCTTTCCTCACAGCTTTCGCAGTGGGGCAAGAACTCCATCCCTACAAGCCACTTGCCTTTTGAAAGCTCATGCATTCAAACTGCATGGCTGGCACTTCAGGGTCACTGAAGTGGCTGCTGCAGTTTGAAACAGGAGCTCTAGTTTCATTTTTCAGGGTGCTTAACCCCCTCCCAATGGCAATAAAGCAGGTAAGTAAGGATGCAAAAAGATTACCCTGGAGAAAGAATCTTGGATAAAAGGATGAAAGAACACTCAATTACAAAAAAAATGATTTCTTTTTTGACAGCAAATAAACACCCCTCCACCCCCGCCCCCCCAGATGTGCAGTTTTCTGGAATGGGAAACTTGGTCAGGTTTCTTTTTCTGCCAGAGACAGAGGAGCGGTTATATCACAGAATCCTGGAATTGTTGAATGTATTGGTGGGAAAGGACCTTAAAGATCACATTCTTTCAACTCCCTGCTGTGGGCAGGACCAACTTTCACTATACCAGCTTGTTCAGAGCTCCATCCAGACTGGCCTTGAATACTTTCAGGGATGGGGCACCCACAACTTCTCTGTGCAATCTTTTCCAGTGCTGCACCGCCCTGTGTAAATGGTGGTGAGGCAGTAAAGTATTTCTTTCTAATACCTAAACTAAATCTATTCTCTCTCAGTTTGAATCCATTCCCCCTTGTCCTTTTGCTGCATGTTCCTATAAAAAGTCCCTCTCCAGCTTTCTTGTAGGCTCCCTCAGGTACTGTTAGGGCACCCCTAAGCTGTCTCTTTTTCAGGCTGAGCAACCCGTTTCATGTTTTCCTCCTGAGAGAGGTGCTGCAGCCCTCTTAATAATTTTTTTATTCCTGCTCCGAACCTACTACAATGGGTCAATGCCCTTCCAGTGCTGAGGACTCAAGAGCTCGATGGAGCACTCCAGGTAGAGTCTCACTAGAGCAGAGTAGATGGGCAGAGTCACCTCACTTGACCTGGCTGGCCACACTGCTTTTGTTGCAGGCCGGGACACCAGCCCAGGCAAATATCAGACATCTGCTGGGAAATCTTGTGGTGTTGTGCTCCTCTCTCCCAGCACAGTATTAGGCAGGTGGCTGTGACAGCAGAGCATGCAGGAGCCCCGAAAAGGCCATATTTGCAATGCAAGGTTAAAACACACCAAGTTTAACTTAACATTCCAGTGTTGTGGGAAAGTGGAAACCGGTGGAAAAGACGTTCAGTTTTCATGACAATTTTTTATCCTGTGGGCTGATATATTTTTGTAGTTATGCTGAGATTACATTGCCACAGCCACACTGATTTCCATGGAGTCATTTCTTATTTGTGTTCCTGTAATCAGGCCAAGAAGAATCAAATTTTCTGTTTAAACTATCTCTTCATTCAACGTTAGATTTTCATGCTCATCTAGATGAGTTTTAAACTAACTGTACAGCTGTACAGATCAGGATTGCTGAAGGTGTAACGTCCTTCTTGATCATTTTCAGTTTTGCCTTTCCACAGATTCAGTCTTACTCACTGCTAAGACTTGCAGCTCCCATTTATTTTGGTGAGAATTAGGAATTTCTGGCCTGGCAAAGTTCCCGAAGGCTGTGATAAACAGGTATAAACACATGCAGAAATTGCTGTATGATTCCAATGCCCATCTTTTGTCTACAGTATCAGTTAGCTTTCAGTTTCTTGACTAGATTATAAAATCACAAGTAGAAAAGAGCATGAAATAGTTGTGGAAACAGATAAAACTGGGAAAGTAGTAGCACCTCCTAGTTTACAGGATGAGGAGTTTAACTAACCCAGTCTCCTTCAGTACATTTTAAAACACCAGCTGCAAATCAGTGCAGATAGGAATCCTGTGTCTAACGCTAATCAGGGCAGGGAGAATGGGAAAGAGCAGTTCTTTCCACGCTCGTGTCTGCTTTTTCGTCTTAAAGACACAGTTCAACATTTGTTTTCAAAAACTTACTGAGCACATTCCTATCTCCCGGCTGCTGGCCTGACACGGTTATACCCGTGTGTCCTTGCAGAAGGCATGCTGTCAGTCATGACACTCAAAGGTGCTTTCTTAGTCCGAAGCCGAATCGCGACAAAGAGGCTGGCACCGGCCGACGGACGGACGGACGGACGGACGGGGAGCGGGGCTGAGCGGGGCCGAGCGGGGCCGCGCGGGGCCAGGGGCGGGGCTTGGGGCAAAGGGCGTGGCCTAGGACTTGTAGGGCGTGGCCTAGCTCAACGGGGGCGCGGCGAGGCGCATTGGAGGCGTGGTCTGAACCTTGGGGGCGGGACCCGAGGCCGCGGGGGCGTGGCTGCGGTTCCGGTGCGCGGTGGCGCCGGCGGCAGCGGTGGCGGGATGAATGAGGTGGAGGGGCTGCGGCAGCGGCGGCTGCCCCGCCCGCAGGTCATCACCGACGACAGCCCGGCGCAGGAGACCAAGGAGGGCAGGTGTGTCCGTGCGCGGTGCCGCCCGGCGGGGCGGGTAGAGGGCCTGCCGTGACGCTGCGGCCGTGGGGCCGCGCGTGGGCCCGGCCCGAGGAGTGTCTGCCTGGGTGGTGTGCTGGGAGCGGACGGGCTGCGGCCCGGCGAGGCAGCGGCAGGTCTGGGTCAGAGCGCGCAGGGAGGAGCTGGAAGGGACTGGCTGGCTGCCCCGCGGCTGGGGGGATTGAGGCCGCGTTTCCTCGCGGCCGGAGGCACAGGTTGGCGCTGGGTACCAGCGGGTGTCAGCTTGTGGGTACCTGCGGCACCTCGGCTCTCCCCAGTGCTCCTGCTTCTGCTTGAGGTGGTTGACGGTGAGGAGAGGTTGGCACAGCGCCTTGCCTACCTGCTTTACCGAGCTGCAGGAAGAGTTTTTAACTAAAGAATAAAAAAAACCCCAAAAAACCCAAACCAAAACCAAAAGAAGTTTTCATTTGTGGCTCTTTTCTTGGTCTTTTTTTTCTTTTCTATCTTTTTTTAAATATATATCTGTTTAAGTACTGTTTATGATTTTCTAGTGAAAAGATAAGTTATCCCATTGTGCCTCGCACAGGTTTATTGTGGGTGTGATTAGTCTTGTATAACTGTTTATATCTTAGCAATAGTTTAACGACAATCTACAAGTGTCTGAGACAGAATAGCATTATAAACAATCTCTTTGTTTGTGGCTAAGTTAAAAAAGATTCCGTTTACAGTTTTCTGTTTAGGAATTTTATAAATAAAATAGCTTCACTGTTACTAAAGGTAAAGCTGCCATAAGAAAATGGTAGTGTTTGCTTTGACTTTCATTGAATAAGGTAGTTGGTGGCTTTTAATACTTTTATTCACCATCTTTTATGTCTCTGCTTATTTGAGTAAGACAAATTCTTGGGGATTCTTATATCTGCCCTTCAGAGTCCTCAGAATGAAAGACTGTCTGATGGCTTGCACGTATAGCACCTTTTTTTGAAGAAGAACATAAGCATATTTGAGCTTGGGACTGCTCCTCCTGGCTTCAGCCTCTTTTGGTAACTGCTCAAATCAGTTGAATTTATAGGGCTCCGTCAATGATCTAGAATATTCACATTTCTTATGTTCTCAGGTCCTGCATGAAAACACTGGAGGAAATTGTAGGGCCTGCCCTTTTTCTGGCTGAGAGCCATGGCAGAAACTCTTGAGGACAGTTTCCCTCCAGCCCAGCAGTTCTTCTACCAAGAGGATGAGACAGCCTGAGCTCCTGGCTAGGATGACGCATGGTATCGTCTTGCTAGCCTACTGTATGTCTTCAAGAGCTGGTTTCATGGCTTCTCTTTTTAGTTAGTAGTGACAACTAAATTGCTGTTATTATAGCTGGCGTCCTGGTAAATTGCCATATTTGTAGCTACAGGCCATGTAGGATTAATTATCAGAGACATAATTAACAAAGGATTTCTATGTCGCTTATCACTGTTGGTGAACCTTTACTTCGGTGATTCTTTCCAGTGACTTACAGTTGTCATTATTCTATATAGTGAACTTTGGTAAGGATTCTGAGCAGCTGACTTTTTTTTTCTTTTTTAAAGTTTTTGGGTTTTACTTGAATTCTTGTGGTTTCAGCAGTGTCTAAGCTAGGTGTTGCAATTTGCAGGCTTGAAGTGTGAGTTTGCTTGTCACCTTATTCTTCCTGACTTTTTCCTTTATTGTTAGTTCCTTGCAAATTTGAATGAGGATGAGAAATATGACTTTTACTGAAATCATGCCTTCAGGAGCTTTAATTAAGCTGTGGTAGATGAGTTCCCAATTAAGTTGACTGTGGTAGATGAGTTCCCATTCATCTTTATCTGTTTCCTTTTGTATGAGCTGTTCTCCTGTGTCACAAAGATGCTCAGGTTTCTGCTGACAGTACTTTTACTATTAGGATGTTGAGCCTTTACCTTTTGAAGGACAGTGCAAAGACAAGGTAAAAAACTGAAGTCTTTGTGTAAACTTGACGATTGCCTGGCATCTTTACCCCATGCTCTTGGATTCCAAATCCAAGGGGAGACAGGGAGGTTGTTCTTCCTTGAGACATGTACTGTTAAAGCAGGAAGTGCTGAATCATTCCAATTGATTGTAAGGGCAATCTGGCTCTTGAGAAATACGAAGAGGTCAATGCAGGCAAGAAAGCTTATTTGAAGCAGCTTCCCAGCCTGTTCCATCTCAGATGAAGACAGGCTTAGTGCTGTAACACTGCTAAAGTTCAGGATGGGAATGCTGCACTCTTGAGAGGAAGAACTAAAATTTATTTTTTTAATGTATTCCAGAGTAGGAATACATACGTGCTGATGGAAAGGAAGTAGGCTCAGGTGGTGAGTACCTTAGGGGCGCTGAGAAAAATTTGGTGACCAACAGCATCAGTGCTAACAGCACTTCTCAAAACAGGTTGAACTGTCCGTCATGGCAGGCTGTCAGCATCCTTGTGGCAGTCACCTCGTCACAGCCAGGTGGTTTGTGTGGTGGCTTGTGACAGCACACTGAGTGGTGTGCAGGGCTGGGGAAACTGGGGCAGGACTTCATCTGAACTGCCTACGTTTGCTGCCAGGAGAGAGGGGCTGGCAGCAGTTTCCCATCAGGAAAAAGATGTGATGAATTATGAATGTCGGAATTTCTATACTTTGTGCATGCTAGCACTGACTAAATCCATGCTCAGTTTGGACCTTGCTATTCTAGCTAATAATCCCGAAGGTTACCTTGATGCTGATATCACTACTACAAGAACATGTCCTTAGCTTCCCAGCTGTGATATTTGTGCTCTGGGCAGTAGTTCATGTTTCCTACTGTCTGGATAACTGGCTAATGAAGGACAAAACAATGGAAGTGGTTCAAGGATTAGTGCAGAACCATCAGGTGCTGCTTGTCTTCATTTAACTGATACTGCAAGGAGACTGGCTGGTTGGGCCAGTGACTGTTTCAGAACAGCTAAAATTGTGAGAGCTGCTTTACAGCAGCAAGGCTAGAAGTTGTTGAACTTTTCTCTGTGCTTTCCTCCACTGAATGCCTGATTGATTTCGCCGAACTTTTTGAGAACTGTAGTGGTTTAAAACCAGCTGGGAATTAAACAATGAATAAGCTGCTCCCCTTCCCCCTGCCCTCCTCTGGGGAGAGAGGGACAAAGGCAGAAACTATGGGTTGAGATAACAATTTACTGAAAACAAACAGCAGTGGGATGAGAAATGAACAGCAACAATATTCATAACAAAAGTATACAAAAGAGAGGATGACTTGCTCACGGTTATTCCCAAGACAAGGACGAGGTGGTGGATGTTTCTGCAGCTAGTGCCCCATAGCCTCCTGAGACAGAGACAAGATGCCAGATGCTCTTTGCAGCCAGCCTTCCCAGTCCCCGAGCCTGAGGCAATGAAAAACAGTGACAGACAAAAACCCCCAAAAGGTGGATCGTCTGTGTTGTGCCATGCTGCCTGCTCTCCTCAGCTGTGTTCGCCACTTTGGAGTCACGCCTACGACTCGGCTGTGCTCGGCAGTATTCGGCAGTACTTGGCTGGGTTTGGCTCGACCAGCTTCACCACCGCTCCGTTCCCTGTGGCTGCTTCTGGCACCGGCACCCCAGATGGGCGCACTCCGCTAAGCTCAGCTATGTTTGCCTCCTGAGGGATAGGAAGGGATGGGACCCACAGTGCTGGTCCCAGCAAATTCCCTGAGGAAGAAACGGAACAAAATGGCACACGTCCAGTGTACGTTCACCTCTTTCTTTCCCCTGAAACCAACCCCCCCTGCCTAGTGATGACGGGGGTGGTATAGAATAGAAACCTTGCCAAACCCACACAGCTCTAGGCCCCATCCCGCCGAACGAGGACAAGAACAAAACCTGGTCTTCTCCTGCGGAAGAACAGTTTTTACTTTTTTTTTTGTTGTGTGCTTTGATGGGTAAATAGAAGACACTTAATTTCTTTTGCGTGCTTGGCTTTGAGTTCCAAACCAGTGTTCAGTAAGTTAAGCAGCCATTCATTTAATTTTCTCTATGTTTGTTGTTTTAGTGGAACTTTTCGTTCAGATTTTGTGCTGGGATGGAAACCATTGCCAAAACTGAAGATCAAGTTTAAAAACCCCCAAACAAACAACTTCACTTCCCCTGTTTCCTTTCGTTTGTTTGTTTTTCTTTTTAATCTTTTGTTTGTTTGTTGTTGTTGTTGTTTTGTTTGGTTTTGTTTTATTTTAGTCATCTGTAACTTGTAGAATGCATGAAACCTGGAGGTGAAAGTGCTCTGCCTAATCTGATGCCAGTATGCTGACCTTTCTCTTATCCTAATGTTTTCAAATTGCACCGTGATGGTCAGGATGGGTGGTTGGGCAAAAGTGTTTCTGTTTCCTCTTCTAAAGAAAATAGGCTGCTGCAGAATTTTTGAGGGCTGTTGTACCTGTAAACAGCTTAACATGTTAATCCTGTTTCCTGTCTGATTTGGCAGTACTTACAGCAGCAAGGTGTTCCGTGTTACCTTCTTGACTTTGGCTGCATCTCTGACTGTGCCGCTGCTTGGAGTAACTGTTCTACTGGATTGTCCTATAGACCCTCAGCCTATAAGGTAAACTGTAACTTTGTTTTGAAATAAGTGTTCCTGAAGCATAACTTCTCCAATTGAGGTCGGTGAATCAACTACATGAGAAGATGTGACCTGTACTGGGAGTTGTGTGTTAAGTGCTTTGACAGCTACTCTAGGGTGAAATCAGGCTGTTTAGTGCCCCTGGCATTTTGAAGTAGGTAAAAATGCTCAGTCTGATAAATATTTATGATCAACTTGATAATTCTTTAATGAAAAGGAACAACAACACTGTAAACATCTCCTAAGTTGAAAGAAACTGTAAATGTAGTTGCGTAGTACTTATAAGTCATGCCAATAGGCTATTAGACATAAGCTGCCCCAATGCAAATCATAATGAAATACCTTATACTGTGATTGGGTTTAACAAACACCAATTCCCTGAAATACAGTGCAACTGAACAGTAATTTTAAAAGCCAATTGGAACAGGTTTTCAAGAGAGATTGTGAAAAAACAGGTGGGAATCTCATTGGCTAATAGTGACATTGTAAGCCACTGGAAACTATAAGGAATAATAGGGGGGAAAAAAAAGCAGATACGATCTGTGAAACTCCCTGTGAAATTCCTGCAACTCTGGTTTATTTCAAATTCTTTCTCTATGAGCTTGTCTTGGATAATATTGATCCCAGAGAGTGTTTTCGGCTTGCAGACTCAATTGTCCAAAGTTCCCAGCAAATGAATTCCTTATCTGAAGTCTCTTATCCTCATCTGAAACTCTCTAAGCTTGGAAGAAGGGATGGAAAACAAAAATTGTGTTAGCACTGTGAAGATAACTCCCCTGTAAATCTCTTCTGGACAGAAATTAATAATTCAGTTGTTTTTGTCACTGCAGTAATATATACTTAAAGGAAAGTTTGCTGTCTGTAACCAGACAGATAGGAGTATATATTTTTCTCTTGTTTCTGAATTATTTGTCTTGTGAACCTGTTTTCCTCAATTGTCATGGCTTTCATAGCTTGCAGTTTCAGTTGACTTTTTTCTTTCAGTCATTGAAGCTTTAGAAATTGTAATTATTTTCACCATATGAATAGTAGATTTGCAATGTGGTTGGTGACAAATAGGTCCTGGATTTGTGAACATGGGTAAATTTTGAAGTCAGACCTCATCTTTTTAAGATTCTCTGAGTGGAAGATATTTGCTTATGGTCATATAAAGAGTTATTAAAAGAAAAAAAAAAGAAAAATTATTTCAAAACTTGGCCTGGGTATCTTGTGAATGAACAACTTGAAATCCTTAACTCATGGAGACTGAGGGGCTTATGTGAGAGCTTTTAAGAACCTAAGGGACTGAAACATATTCAAGTTCAGTTAAGGCTGGTTTTGGAGTCTGGTATTTTAGTTAGAGCTGTGTAGACATCTTACTGCTTCCCTTCTCTGTATCTCTGTAGTTGGAACCCTAGTTGGCTTGAACCTGACTGTTTACATAAAGGGCTTGCAAGATTGGACCTTATTTTGTCATTTTGAGATTTGAGTTCAATACCCAAGTTGGTCTTTCTCTAAGGGTCTTCATTCAAGTCATGAACAAGAACATATATTTCAATATAGTATGAAAGCGTGTGTGTCCTAGTGCTCAAACTACTGGAACACTTTTCCCCCTAGTTGTATGCTAATTAGTAATTAAGTTATTTTTTCTCTGTGATGAAAAGTGGTGTTGTACATTGTCAGATCTCAGTGTATTATGACATACCAGGCTTTTAATTTGTAAAACTTTTTTGCTTATGCATTTGTACATATCCACTTAGGAAGAATATTCTGGTACAAACAACTCATTCAGGTGAGAAAACTGCTATTCTTTTGTGTTGTGGCAATGCAGAAATCCCTTGCTTTTGTATTTGCTCGTATTTCAGCTTGTTAGCTGTGGCTATTTTTGAAATATGCTTTGTGTAAAGCATAGGTCAGGGTTGCAGGAGTTGGCAAGCTAGGAAAAAAAACGATCCAGTATGTTGCTCAAGAATGTTTGCCTTTTGTGCAAAGGATCACGGGGTCTGTATTCTGTTTTGTAGTTTGAAGGAACCTCCCCTCCTGACGGGTGCACTGGAACCCAATACCAAGTTACGAAAAGCTGAGCGATTATGGGAAAACCAGCTGTATGGGCCAGAGTCCATTGTCAATATCGGGGGTAAGCACTGCCAAAATAAGCTTTTAAAGAAGGGTCTTTAAATGTTGTTCCATTGGTAAGAGTTTGTTCAGCAGTATACCTTGTAGATAACAAACTCTGTAAGTTATTTTGGATGTGCATGGTTTTGTGAAAGTAATTGTGTTAGGCAGCAAAACCTGGCTGCTGTGTACTGCTTTTCTCCTCTTTCATGAGGATAAAATAAATATTGTTGTTGCCAGATTAAAAATCCCTGTCCTCGACTGAAAGCATCAGTAATGTATTCAGGGGCTACTTATGTTTGGAGGAAATGGTCCCATTTTTCATTTGACCAGCTCTTAACTGGGAATTAGTATTTGCCTGCTCTTCTAATGGTCATTGCCACTGAGGGAACTGAGTTTTGTGGTGTTCATATTTGCTTTTATGACAGAAAACTCCTCGAATTGGTAAATAGCATATTTACATGTTAGTGATGTTGCACAATATTATATCCCATATTCGTAACTCTTTCATATTCTGTATTCATAACTCTTAAAGCTTGAATCCTTCCTCTTCTTTTGAATTGCAAGAAATCTAACCCACACAGGTGCCATCCCATGTACTTGTCTCTCACAGAATGTGTGCTCTCTCCAAATCACAAACCCATGCCACCTCTGAGCACTTTCTTAATGAGTTATCTAGACGTCTAATGGTGTGACTCTCTTAGCAGGAACCTAGCATTTTTGTTTCCTGTGCCTCCTGTGGGAGGGGTAAGGCTAGAAACTCTTCTTTACACGAGCCCTTGACTGCTTTTTCTCTGAAAGGGAGTGGGAGTTGCAAGCAAGGGCCTTACTGAAAGATCCTTCAGTACAAGAGATGCTCAGTAATAATATAATCTTTTTTCCTTCTGCTTTATCTTCTAATAATTAGTCAAATATTTTTAAGATATTATTTTACCCAGTAAGAAACTACTGTGAATTCCTTCCTCAGATTACACTTTTTTGCCTATCTCTGTTTACAATCTGCTAAAGTGATTATCTGAAGCTATTGATGCTTTTACGTTTCCTGGTTTTGTCAATCTCATTGGAAAGTCTTTAAGGAAATCTTCCTGCAAGGAGCTATGACCTATGGATGAAATAGTGAACCTGACTGAGAATAAGTTTTCTGTGAATAAATGTTGGAGTCTTCTTATTCCCTTTTAAAAGTGTAATTAGCAAACCTAAAACATCAGTTAAATTAGAGATGGAAAAGTTCCAACAATGTGCTCTACTAATCTAACGGTGTTTCATTTAGTTTGGCCGTATGGAAAAGTTTGTGTTGTTTGTATTCAGTTAATGTCTTATGCTGTCACACAGCTTGGCATGAATACAGTAATTTGGCAATGCTTTTGATTTGTGTGGTTGTTCAATTCCCATAGTTTTTGTAATTCCTCTTCAGAACTCATGCAATATGAGCATTGACAGGTGTCCAGCAGCCAATGTGGACTGTATCCAAAAGTGAAGTTTTATCTAATCAATCTCTCATTGAAGAGTGATAAGATAAATGCAGTGTCTGACCACATTTTGTGATGATGTAGAAATTTACCCAGAGGGATCAATCCAAAGACTGGCCATTAAGTTATGTCCACCTTTAATCAAGAACTTAGACCGCTTGTGGGTGAAAAGCTTCATATCCTATACACATAACTCCTAAGGTTGATCTTTCCCCTTCTTGAGTTGGAAGAAATCTAACCAAATGCTCTTATTTGCCTTCATTTTTTCCCCTTCCCTTTTTTTTTCTTTTGCTGTGACTCAAGAAGTCTGTCATTTCACTGTTATCTTAGACATGAATTCTACTTTATGCTAGTAGAAGGATCATGTAGAAGGATGTTTGTCACTGTGGTTTTGTGATCAAGCTAATCACACCAGTTGTTTTTGCAGATGTGCTATTTACTGGGACAGCTGATGGGAAGATTATCAAAATTGAAGATGGGGAAATACAAACAATATCCAGAATTGGCCATGGTCCTTGTGGTGAGTGACAGCTCCTGAACATAGTGTATCTGAAAATACACTATGAAAATCTGGGTCAAGGGTATGTGTTGATTAAACTCTGTTCAGTGTGGATTGCTCATGCAAGTGCTTATCTTCCTGTACAGACATTTGTAATAGAAATATCAATGTATTTGTATTAATGAAGTATGAGTGGAGATATGTACATTGGAAGGAAGACAGAACAGAGGAACAAAAGAATCAGAATGGGTACTCTTAGACAACAAAGCACAGAGTTTCCAGCAGTAAAATTTAGTAATGCAGGGGGTTTTGTGTCATGACTACAAGGCCTGCACTCTTTTAAGGCTGCGACATGGATGACTTGTTGGTAGAAGATCCTGCATCTTAAAATCAGGAGGAAGACGAGGTTGAAGTGCATCACAAACAACATTCCTTTTCCTGTTAGTCCATCTAGAAAAAAACATCTGTCTTCAGAAAAAAATGGGAAGCAACCTGACTTAATATTTGTGGAAGGTGAAGTTAGTATGGTTCTGAGGTGAAGGGCCACCCCATAAAAACTGAGGACTCCTAAACAAGTGTGAGTGAATGAACTCTGAGATAATGTGGGAATGGGAAAGACCAACTTATTTATAGAATTTTGCCTTGCTTTTTGTTGTACCTATTTCCCTTCCTCTGTTTGTAAGTACAGTGGGGAAGAGTGGCTGCACTTGCTTTAGCAGAGATCTTGCCTGGATCACGATGTTTTTGTTTTCTCACTGCTAAATTGGAGTTATTTCTTGTTGAATTCTACACTTCTTTCTGAATTACTTATTTGCTTCCTTTAATGAGATTTCTGGAACTGGGTGAGGAAAAACTGGTAGTGACTTGTTTATTAACAGAACCATTTCTATGAGAAAGTTAATGTTGGCCATCTCAGTAGTGCCTGAGCAGTCTGAGAAGCCTGGCTGGTGTTTGCTGGGACTGTGGGTAGTTTTGTTTGCAGTAGTGTTGTAGAAGCTTACCTGAGGTTCTGCAGCTCTGTGCTGGTTGACAGTTAGAAGTTAGGAACTGTTGCTGTCCTTATTAGCTCTCATTGACACATTCATCATATTATCTATATAATTTTATGTGGATGTTCACATGAGTAGACTCTGGAGTGATTTGGAAGTGCTCTCTTGGCTTCCTGACAGGTAGGACAGCCTTGGTGCTGGCAGCCAACAATAAGAAACTGGCTTTGCAGCTGCTGCTTAGATGAGAATGTAGATTGGGATGGGTGTGAAGAATTGCCTTTTCCCCTACTCGTTTCCATTGGATTTATACAGCTTGAGAGAGGTGTGAAAGTTATGCTGCTCTATTTCTTCAGGGCCAAAGTGGTAATGGAGAGCCTAGACTTTTGTGCTCCTTAAATTGGGGAGGGAAGCGGAAATGCTGCAGCTGACTGCCTTCTGCAGAAATTTCTCAAGCTAATTTTTAAAACTGTAGATGCTCTGAACTTCTTAGCTCTTCAGGACTCAACTATCTCCTTGAATTTATCTAAATTCTTCGGATCTACAGTATTCCCCTTCCTCTTCCTATAGAAGTATTCAGTGACTGTGTCTTGGAAAACAGCTATTTCATGACAATATTGAACCTTTCCAGAAAAAGAAAGGGTTTTTTAATTAAAAATTAATTTAATTAAAAAACAGAGGTATCTGTTAGCTAGTTACTAGCCTGGCAGATTATATGATTCTCTCTAGACTGGTGAAAACATGGCATGGGGATATCTGTTTCACTCACACCTGGAAAAGTAGGAATTTTTTCTTTAATGAATGTATGTGCCATATGTATGCCATAGAGATTTTTAAGCTACAGGGTGACCCAGGTGCCCACCGAGCTGCTCTATCATTCTATCATCCTCAGCAGGATGGGGGAAGAAAGTAAGATAGGAAAAAAAAAAACCCTAGGTTGAGATATAGACAGTTCACTGAAACAAAAGCAAAGGTCACATGTGGAAGCAAGGGGAAAAAAACCCAAACGCCTCAAATGTTTTATTCTCTACTTCTCATCAGCAAATGATGCTTGACTGCTTCCTGGGAAGCAGGGCTTCGGCACGTGTGGATTGCTTTGGAAGACAAGTGTTATAAAGAGTTAATGCCTCCCCTTCCTACTCCTTTGTCTTAGCTTTTATATTTGACCTAATACCATACAGTGTGGAATATCCCTTTGGGCAGTTTGGGTCAGCTGTCCTGGTTATGTTCCCTCCCAAGATCTTGCCCAGTCCCAGCCTACTGGAGAGGGGAATGTTGGAGAGAGCATTAATGCTGTGCCAGCACTGCTCAGCAGTAGCCAAAACACTGGTCTGCTATGGCCACCTTTCTAGCTGCCAAAGCAAAGCATAGTACTGTGAGGGCTGCTGTGGGGAAAATGAACTCCATCTTACCCAAATCCAATACACTTATATAGGTAGTCTGAATGCCTTCTATTTATTTCTATTTGGAAAACCATTTTAAAACTGTTTCCTAAGGAACTCGTGAAGATGAGCCAACATGTGGAAGACCGCTTGGCATCAGAGTTGGTCCAAATAACACTCTTTTTGTGGCAGATGCTTATTATGGACTCTATGAAGTCGATCCTGATACAGGTATGACTTTTCTGCTCAGAAGTTCCCTTCCATTGACAAATCTGGGCTTCATTTGCAGTTTTGCCAGACACTGCAGGCCAGGAAACAATGCCTGTCTTCTTTGTAAAGTGATTTGGGGCTGTCTGGATGAAATGCGTCCTGCAAGAACTTGATATTTATTTTCCTGTAGCAGTCACTTCCTCTCTGTATCTCTCTGTCTGGGTCAGAGTTACTAGTGATTATCTCCTGGTGTTACATATTTTTGGCTGTCAAAATTGCTACCTCAGAACCCTTGAATAAAGCTCTGTGTAACTGTTTCAGTTTTCATGAAAGTAAAGAAAAAAGATTGTTGTTACATAAACTTTTTGTTCTTTTTGCTGTACTTTTGTTTCTGTCTTGATCTTGCTGTGGTAGTGAAAAGCTTGTAACTTCTCTGTAACCCAAATCTACATGAAGTTAAGAAAGATATATCTTGGTGCAGCTGAAGATCGTGTGGCTTGTTCCTGCTGAGAAAGGCACTGTTGCATTGTGCCTTTCATTTGTCCCTGAGGCAGATCTCAGGGAGCTCTTTAGGAGCTGTGCTGTCAGAGAGTGATAGTTGCTTTTGTGTAGCTTTGATTTTTCTGTCAGTTTATCTCTGCACATTGACAATCAGGTGGGGAGAGGAAGGCTGGCCAAATGCTAGGTGACATGTAATAGAAGGATTCAGACTGTGCTGCCCTGGGACTGTGTGATCAAGGTCTCCCATTTGCATGACAGACAGCTGTCATAATAGCTCAGTCATGACAAAAGCAAGCATACAAACAAACCCAAACCCTGTGCCCAAAGATGACTTCATTGGATTTTGGTTGATTTTTAGAGATTTGACCTTAATAATTGGCCTGGTAATATGTGGCAGAGCAGTTCAGGGAACCTGTTGATGTTTTAATGCCTAGAAAGTATTACTCTTTGTTCCTACAGGTTTATGGGGAAAGAAGGAGTAGTGATTGGCTTGTGTGCATCCTTGCCTGCAAGTTGGGACCTGAGTTTGCACTTTGTTTCATATGAGCTTCAAAATGTGAAAATTTTGGCACTTATCAATAGATAACATCATCTACTGTTTCAGTCTTTCTGGAGAGTATTTTCACGTGGTCATTCATGTTCAGTTGTTCCATTACAGGCCAAAACCTTATTGTTTAACAAAGAAGCAGGAATTGAAAAAAAGTGAACTAAATTTCATGCTAGTATTTACTCATTTCCAGAGCAGGACATACAAAAGCTTGTCTTGTGAGTCTTTTTTTTTTTTGGTTTCGTTTGTATCCAGGTGAAACAAAAATGCTTGTGTCAACCAAAACAGTAATTGAAGGTCAGAAGTTGTCATTTGTAAATGATCTTACAGTGACCCAGGATGGGAGGAAAATCTACTTCACTGACTCCAGTAGCAAATGGCAAAGACGAGACTACTTGTTCTTGATTATGGAAGGCACAGATGATGGGCGGCAAGTATCCCTTCCCTGAGGCATTTAACTTACTGTAAGCTCAGTTGTAGAAATGGACTTCACCTCTTCCTTGGTCTTCACATTTTTTCTCCTTATAAACCACCTGTGCAAACACTGCACAACCCAGGAGAGGGTGAGAGAATGTGTGGATGTTGCTAATGAGACCTGGAGCAAAATAAATGAGATTCTTCTTTTTCCTTCAAGAGGACTTGCAAGGAACATCTGTTTTAAAAGTGAAGGTGTTAGCATTACCTTCAGCTCAAATCCTTCACGAGTGCTGCCACTCTCAAGTGGCTTATTATTTCTTCTGTGTTCATAAACACATGCTTCCTGGCTATTCTGCCTTTTTAACTTAAGTGAAGTGCATGTGAGGAAAAGATGGAATGCCTGGAGAATGAAACAGAGAGGAATAAATACTCATCTTCACTCAAAAATGCTTTCTTTTTAGCCTCCTTGAATATGACACAGTAACAAAAGAAGTGAAAGTCTTAATGGTGGGGCTGAGGTTTCCTAATGGTGTGCAGCTCTCTCCTGCAGAAGACTTTGTCCTGGTGCAGGAGACAACCATGGCTAGAATCAGGAGGTGAGTATGACTTTGCTGAGTTTATTACGATTCTCTGTTTAGAGATTGTTTAAATAAATGAGTGGAATGACAAAGGAAACCCTACACTTTATTTATGCCTAGTTATAAGTGACAGAGAAGGTGACCTTCCTCGATACTTGATTTTTTTGTTTTGCTGTAAACATCTGGCATGCAAAATATTTCCATTGTGGGCTACTTATGCATAGTGGAGTAAGCTGACTTTTTTTCTGGCGAGAAGAATGTGGCTGTGCTGTATTTCCCAGAACCAAAGTAATGCAAAAAAAATACTGTTTTTAGAAATTAATTACGTTGGGACTTTTATTTATTATTTAGACTGCTTGAGTTAAGATGTCCTAATCTACTGTCTATAACTTTCAGGTATTATGTGTCTGGGCTGATGAAAGGTGGAGCAGATATGTTTGTTGAGAACATGCCTGGTCTTCCAGATAATATCAGGTTAAGCAGCTCTGGAGGATATTGGGTAGCTATGTCAGCTGTCCGGCACAATCCTGGATTTTCTTTGTTGGATTTCTTGGCTGAAAAACCATGGATTAAAAAGATGATATTTAAGGTAAAAAAAATAAAATTAAAAAGAGTTTTTTTTTAAAAAAATCACCCTTAGTATAGGAATGGAAATGCTAAATATTTGTTGTATTTCTTCCTCTTCACAGGAAGACTTAAAAAAAATGTTGTGCTTAAAATTGTTGTTGCTGTCCCCAGGTAGAACAGGCCTTTATATTCATAGGTAGTAAAACAAAATATTCTGAGTTGGAAGGGACCCACAAGGATCATCTAGTCCAGCTCTTAAGTGAATGGCCTCTATGGGGATCAAACCCATGCCCTTGGCATTATTAGAACCATGCTCTAACTAGCTGAGCTAATCTGCATTCTTTAAAACTGACATTTGCTTCTCTGAGTAGTGGGTAAACATCTCTTAAGTTGTCTTCCATCTTGATCTCAGGAAAGAAAAGGGACTATCTCTACTCTAGCCATGCAGCAACACAGGATCTACACTTGGATATGTGAAGACTTCACCTTTGTACCTGAAGTGCCTAAAATACTTGTTACCTGAGGAGCGTTTGGGAAGTTTGACCTGTTATAATGACTACCCTAGGCATCCTGGGAGACTGTGTGTATGGGTGGTGTTGGGTGACATTTTGTTCTGATTCAATGTGCCTTTTGTTGTGTCGCACCCTGCTTTAGAATGAGGATGAGCAAGAATAAGGGCTATCTGACACTAAAGAAACGGCATGGTGCTTTTTGAAAGATACGAAGGCATAAAAGTGCTTCTGTCCTTGAAAAAATAAAAATCAACGAACAGTGTTTAGGATGGAAGCACCACTTCAGCTAAACAAGCTCTGTGCTGTCCCTGTCTCTCCTGGTGCAGTGCAGGAGCCTTAGCAAAAAGTGATGGTACGGGCAGCAGAGCATGATGGCTGCTTGGCATCAGCTGCACCAGAACAAGCTGATGTCTCCTGCCTGGGCAACCTTTTAGCCTATGTCTGGAGTAGAGTAAGCTTCTGCTGGTTGTTTTGTTTCTTTTCAAGTTGCTTTTTCACTATTAATGCGTTAACCCCGTGTAATAGTGTTTACTTTAATTGTGTGCTTATGTTCTTAGCTGCTTCTTCCAAGGAGCGTGGAATGGTCTTTGCTTGTATTAAATAGCTGAGGTATAATTGTGGAGAACAAAATCTTTTGTTAATTTTCTTTTTTTTTCTTTTCTTTTTCTTTTAGTTGCTGAGTCAGGAAACCGTGACAAATTTTGTGCCCAAATATAGCCTTGTTGTTGAACTTACTGAGACAGGATCCTACAGAAGAAGCTTTCATGATCCCAATGGAGTGATGGTAGCTTATGTTAGCGAGGCACATGAACACAATGGGTATCTTTACCTGGGTTCCTTCCGGTCTCCGTATATTTGCAGGATTAATCTTCAGCATGTTTAACTGTCCATCCATGATGAAGTCCTACTGTCCTGTAATATTCCAGAGGTACAAAGGAAGCATGTGCTTGAGGCAGTTTGTGACCAAGGACAAAAAGTGAAAGATAGTCTGTTAACATGCAGTACCACTGGAAAATATACAGCTTGCTGTACCTGTTCTCTTCCTTGATTTGACTGTTCATGCTTTGGAGTTGGTGTGTATAACTGTTAATATCTGAGGAGTATGGTGGGACATTTTCATTCAGTTGTTTCTCAAAAAATCTCCACTGCTTTTCCACGCCCAGCCCTGTTTGGAGTCATCTTAAACAGACATCATCGTGTTGCCTTTAATGCAACTGTATGTCTTCTTACACTGGAAGGATTTGTGATGTATGGAATTTAATTATGTATTACTTGAATTCAAGATGATGACTTGCATGTGTTTATTTCTGTTTTAGAACCTGCTGTTTAGGATTACAGTATATATTCTGATGTCATACCATGGTGCTGTGGTAGAGGCAGCAACATCCAGAAATCAACAACATGCCTAGAAATTTAGTTATACAGATGGGTTTCTTCAATTCCAACCTGTGTAAGTAACATTAGACACTACAATTAGCTGTTAATCAGAATCAAATTTCATGGTTACCTGTGGACTCCTGTGTTTCTTTATAGCATTGTGATCACACGATGAATGAAAGTTGCATTTTCTATGTTATTAAGGGCTAGTTCCAGCAAGTTTAAAAAGGGTCATGTGAAGCATTTCATCCATGTTTATCAGATCCTGTAAGTCTGCTGTTGATTATCTATGTGACCATTCCTGAGAGACATGTGAGAGAAGAGGGCCAGCTGCAGGAATCCTCTTCAACATGCTTTTTATGGAGAAATGGTAAAGATTTTGGGGAAGACTGGTGTCTGAAGATGAATGTGGACTCAAAGGGCCCCTGTAAAATCTAGTAATGGTGGATAAGGAAGGCTTTGGTGGAAGATTTTGGGATGCTTTCAGTTATTCTGGAGGGAAGGATACACTTCTGTTAACAGATACTCTGCTTGGTAAATCCAGAGAATGCTTTTCTGTCAACTGTTGCAAAGGAAAACCTGTGCTACGTTCTGTGTCTGGAGAGGCTGGCAGCAAAAGGAATTCCAGCTACCTTAGACAGTAAGTCTTCAGAGGCTCAACTTAAATGCCTCTATGCAAATGCACACAGCATGGGGAATAAGCTGTTGAAGTTAGGGTATCTGTTGAAGGTTAGAGGGGTATCTCTTGGAGAGGGTCCTGCAGGCAGCTCTATGAAGGTTTCCAG
>JAWWES010000115.1:9698271-9725205 GCA_035583135.1 Lophotriccus pileatus
GCAGCTTATAAAGGCAGCTGGGGGAAGGAGCGGGATTGGCTATTCAGCTGGCCAATGCAATGAGACAATATAATAACTGTGGCAACACAGAAACCAGTGATAGACGAGTTAACAAACTCCAAACCCCGACAATAAGCAAGAGTTAAAGATATGCACATGCCCACCTGTGATCTCACTGGCATCATAGAAATGTGGTGGGATGACTCCTATGACTGGAGTGTTGAAAGGATACAGGATCTTGAGGAAGGACAGGCAGGGGACATGAGGGGAGGGTTGCCCTCTGTGTCAGTGACTAGCAAGAGTGCCTGGAGCTCTGCCTGCAGATGAATGAGAAGCTGACCGTGGGGTTAAGGTTCAGGATTAAAGGGACAGGTGACGTTATACTGGGGGTCTGCTACAGGACACCCAACCAGGAGCACTGAGTGGATGAAACTGCCTGTAGACAGGAGGGGCCACACATTCACAGTTCCTGGTCCTCATGGGGGATTTCAACCACCCTGGCATCTGTTGGAGGGACAGCACAGCAGGGAAAAAGCAATCCAGGATGTTTCTGGATTGCATTGACAGTAACTTCCTTCTCCAAGTGATAGAGGAGCCAAGGAGGAGAAGTGCTTGCTGGACCTCTCCAGCAAGGAGAGGCTGGTGAGGAATGTGAAGCTCAAAGGCAGCCTTGGCTGCAGGGACCATGAAGTGTTGGAGTTCAAGATCCTTAAGGCAGTGAGGAGGGCACATAGTACATTGCTGCCCTCACCTTCAGGAGAGCAGACTTTGGCCCCCTCATGGATCTGGTTGGTAGAGTACAATGGGATAAAGCCCTGGATGGAAGAAGGGCCCAAGAAAGCTGGTTGATATTCAAAGATCACCTACTCCAAGCTCAGAAGTGATGCATCCCAACAGAAAGTTGGGCAGAAATGCCAGGAGGCCTGTATGGATGAACAAGGAGCTCCTGGACAACAAACTCAAACACAGAGTGGAAGCCTACAGAGGGTGGAAGCAGGGGCAGGGAGCCTGGGAGGAATACAGAGAGATTGTGTGAGTAGCCAGGATCAGGTTAGGAAAGCCAGAGAGAGCCTGAGAGAATTAAACCTGGACAACAACATCAAGGGCAACAAGAAAAGCTTTTGTATGTATGTTGATGATGATAAAAGGAAGATGAGGAATAATGTGAGCCCTCACCAGAAGGAAAGGGACAACCTGTTTACTGGAATATGGCAAAGGCTGAGATACTCAACAAGATTTTTGCTTCTGTGTTCACCAGCAAGTGCTACAGCTGCACTACCAAAGTTGCAGAAGGCAAAGGCAGGGACTGGGAGAATGAAAGAGTCCACTGGAGAAGATCAGGTTCAAGACCATCTAAGGAACATGAAGGTGCACAGGATCTGTTGAAATGCATCCATGAGTTCTGAGGGAGCTGCTGGATGAAGTGGCTAAGTCGCTATCATAATTGAGAAGTTGTGGCAGTCTGGTTAAGTTCCCACCATCTAGAAAAGGGGGAAAGTAACCCCTGTTGAAAAAAAAAAAAAAAGGAACAAATGAAGACCTAGGGCACTACAGGCCAGTCAGTCTCACCTCTGTGCCTGGTAGGATCATGGAGCACAGAGAGGCTGGAACATGTTGCCCAGAGAAGTTGTCTTCAACCCTGGAAGGGGTTCAAGGCCAGGCTAGATGGGGCTTTGAGCATCCTGTTATAATGGAAGGTGTCCCTGATGATCTCTGAAGTCCCTTCCAACA
This sequence comes from Lophotriccus pileatus, assembly GCA_035583135.1. Taxonomy (NCBI): domain Eukaryota; kingdom Metazoa; phylum Chordata; class Aves; order Passeriformes; family Tyrannidae; genus Lophotriccus; species Lophotriccus pileatus. The sequence continues at coordinate 9,700,003 of JAWWES010000115.1, forward strand.
CCATACATACTATGATTTTAAATAAGAGGGTTTGCACCTTGGAGAGCTAAAGGGATTTCTTCAGCTGTGTGATTTACTGCACTGATTTGTACTTTGGAACTGAAGCTTTTGCTGCTCTCTCCTTTTCTGCCACTGGGTGACAGTCAAACACAAACTTACGTTATTGCTCAATTTCCTCATCTTTGAAAAGGAAATAATCGAGACTTGCTATATATATAATGCAAAGCACCATGGAAGGGGAAGATGATAAAAATGTCATCTGCTTTCACTGGCCTTCTGTACTTCTCTCTATTAATGGAGGGCTAGGCGAAGGAAAATTATTCTTTCTTGTCAGTGCTTCTGTTGCCTTGATCTGTCTTAATTCCAGGCTGCAGCAGTCCTGTGGCAAGTAGCTGATAGTTGCTGGATCAGGCTGACTTGTTTCTGTACAGACCAGGAGCTGCAAACCCTATTGCTTGATGTGGTGGTTACTCAGTTTGGGAGTGTGTTCAGTAAGATGCAAAAGAAGCTTAATGGATGAGTTGCTGCAGGCTCTGACCTTTGGTGCAGCTGAACCCTAGCTTAACAGTTTGTGGACAGAGATGGAGAGGTAACTTTGAAAGGCTGGAGAGGTGTGACTGCTACGGGCGTGGGCAGACTTACTGCTGTGGGAACTCTGAAGAAGGGCTGAGAATGGGACATGCTTGCAATGTCTCTTTTTGGGAAAACCCAGCCCAGGGCAGGCTGTTTCAGCATCAGCTGATTAACACTGCTGTTGGAACTATTTGTCCTATTCTGGAGGATATGAAAATTGAACTTGATGGGATCTTAAATTGGGGTTGAAAAAGCAAGTCTGCTGTGGTGATTCTTTTATGATTATGCTTTGGTACCCAAGGGCAAGCATAGCTTTACCTCTTGAGATGTAATTATCTCTAGTGATTCGTTTGCCAAAGTATCCCATTGAGAAACTTTTCCTGACTTTTGCAGTGAAGTAGACCTCCACTGTTTTGACATGCCAAATGTGATGGCTTTTGTGTGACTAATTCCTTTTTAAGACAGTTTCCCCAAAGTTATGAAGTAGGAAAGCAAGTAAGTTGTAGTGCTGTTGATGCCTAAGAGGGTAAGACATATGAAAACTTGTCTCTTGGGAGTTTTTTAGTTCAGATTCTTTTTCTACTCTTCTAACCTCTCGTTCCTTCCTGGCCACATTGGAGATTAACTTGGTTCACTGTGGTCTTGTCGTTTTAGTGCTCTTTGAGCTTTGGAACAAGTACAGCAGACCCAGAGGTCATCAAATAACTTGCTTTTCTTGGGGAAGGGGAAAAGAGAATGCCAAATATGAGTGGTGTTTAACAAAGTGTGGCTTTATCTGGTGTGACTTTTGAGTGCTCTAGTCCAAGCTGTCAAACTGTGGCCAGTTGTGTCTCAGGGGCAAGTGCAAGAAGACTAGAAGTGTTTATGGTAGAACTGAAGCCCAGAAGCAACTTCCCCTAGCTAATGCCCATATTCACTGGAGCTGTTACCTTCTGAGCTCTTCTTTTAATCTTGTGATAGCAGAGACGGTTGTTCTGCCAGGTGCCACAGTCAGGGAGAAGACTGGGCACCATGAATGAACATGTTGGAGCTGTCTGCACAGGAGTCTTCCAAGGGGGATCAATTTGCCTATAAAATCTGGCAAGTCAGTGGTGAAAGCTAGTGCTGTGGCATGGAAGGAGCTCAGCTAATGCCTAGGGTACCTGGGTTCTTTGTTGTCCGTAATGTCTCATGGGACCTCAGTCACTACTTTTCCATTGTGGCTGGTGGTGCGGGTTTGTTGCTGGTCAGACCTCTCCAGCTGTGCAAAGTGGGCCTCTAACCACAGCTGCATTTGAAATAACTGGAGACAGACACCTCTTTGCACTAAGAGCAGGATGTGAATTCTGGGAGTAGGGGTCAGAGGCAGGCAAGAATTTGTGCCCATGAACATCTTTGTAGTTTCTGATGTCTTGCCCTACCCTGTCGGTCATCCACCTCGGGCAATAGAAATTTTTCATTGTTCTTGTCTGTGCTTCATTGAAAAGCAGCTGAATAACTGTCAGTCTAAATGAGTTTGTTTAAAGGTTAAGCATTTGGACAAAGTGTGATTTTTCAGTTCAATTTCTCAGAATGAATAAAACCTGATTGTCGAGCCTGTACAAATAGAGGGAGTTGACCGGGTACAAGTCCAGTCAGTCAGCAGTACTCTTAAAAAAACATAAAGACTGCTGAAGTCTGTCAAACACCAAATATGAACCGTGTTAGGTGGCACAGTTCTAAGCAACAAACTTTGCACAGTTATCCAGGCCACTGGCATTTCATTTATTGTAAGAACCTTAACACTTATTTTTATCTGAAGCTTTGTCCACATAAATAAACTGTGTTTGGCCCTGCAAGTCAGAGGTGAACCTGAAGCGGAGTAGGATGGTGGTATATGAAGCACTAAGGTCTAGGAGAAAGCCAGCATGCTTGATGCTTTCTGGTGAGAGAGATGCCTGGCCCAAGGTGGTTGATGCTTCCATGGCCACAAAACTGGAAAGGAGGCCAATTACTGTTGTGATGACTACAACATTGGTGGGGGACCAGAGTGGAACTGCAGAACCACGCAGAGGTATCATTGTGTGGTTTAAGGATCTTACGACAAGTATCTGAATGCAGGGTCTGCATACCTCCAGTCCAAGGAGACCTAAAGTCTGCAGAGGCTGAAAGGAGGTGCCTTTCCTGAGAACAGATGGTGTTGGCTCCCATTCCTGCTGCTGTGCTGGATCCTGATAATGCAGAAATGGGGTGATCTGTTGTAAAACCCAAATGAAACAGGTTGACTGACACACAGTTCTCTCATTATTCAGCACAAGGGTTTCTTAAGGACAGTATTTTTCTAGAAACTTGGGGTTTTCTAATACCTGACAGTTCCTCAAATGCAATTCTTCCAGAATAAAAAAGCAATGCTTAAATGCCTGTGGAGTAAATAAATTAGCATAATCTCCTCCTGATGCTTCTGTGGAGACTAGTTTTACAGGCTCGTTTTACTTCCACAGAGGCATGAGTCAGTGGCATGTTGGTTTCAGATGCACGTGTCCATACCTGCCTTGTGCAAGGAGAAAGCCGGAACAAGTCAGGCTTGAAAAAAAAAAAAAGCCAGTCTTCTTGATGATATCAGTGCAGGAACATGACACTTTTGCAGCTCTGAGACTGTTCTCTGGTGTGAACACATGGCCTTACTGGAAGCAGCAAGAGATATCCAAAGATCTTGTCAGAGTGAGATTGGGTTTTGGTGGCAGAAGAAAGGGACTGCAGTTCCCTAAAAAGGGAGGAAACCCTGTCTGCATAACTCCCAGAGGAAAATGAGGCTACTTCCTGTATCTTACCTGAGCTTCTTTTGGGACATACTATGAGATATGAAAGAATATCATGAAGGGCTTGGAGATATTTTTTGTTTAGCGTAAAGCCCTGCAGTAAAACAACCTAAGGCAAGGAACTGAGCTGGAGTACTCCACAGCTGTGCCTTCTAAAGATATGTTTTGTTTTGCCTTGGTGGTGGAACAGATGTTCCAGCAGGGCACAAGTATCAAGAAGATTTTGCTGAAGCTATTTAAAATGTTACTCCACAGCTAACTGCCCTGTCTCTTTTCTGTAGCAAACTTCTCCCTTAGTAGAGCTGCTGGAAGATAACTCATGTATGCCCCCTGACACTTTTACACAAAAGTTGGTTTCTCAGTGTAAACAACTGATGAAAGTGATTGCAAAGCCTTGGCATAAATCTGATTCCTTTAAATCTGTGTCTGCTTTGTGTCAATGACCTTTGCAGGTGAGATAATGACCTCTAGGTCTGTCTGTTCAGTGATCACAACAGAGATCTAATGATGCTGACACTTGGACCTTCTTATCTAGCTGCAAGTAAGCACATAAGGCAGCTAGTTTTTGCTAATTTGTTGGAGGTAGGGACTGAAAAAATTGATTGTAAGTGACTGTAATTAGCTATATACAGGGCTTTTTCCTTGTAGCCAGCAGCAGTCATGTTTCCTCATCTAGCTGCTGCCAGTTAAACCTTGTCTTGGTTCTGTGCACTGCATGTGTGACTCTCCCAGCTGTAAGTGGGTTCTGAAAGTCAGTCAGGTAGTGAAATTGGGTGTACCTGGTATAGGCAGGACTTCCAAGTCCTTGATGTAGAGATACTGATGTGAAGAGAATGCAAAGTGGAAGTCTGTCAGTCAGCAGACTGGTGGCAGGCAGTTTGTTTCCTATGCAATTTCAAAAATGGGAGTATGAGAGGAAATATTTGCATAGCAAAGCTTTTGAGCAAATACAGATCTCCCTTTGAGGGTCAGTGGGCACTGTGAAACTCTGGTGAAACTCAGGTTAGCTTGGTTTGAGTAGCACTGTGTGCATGGAGGACTCCTCAGTGTGCAGCCAGTCCTTCCATGTGGCAGATCGTTTGGGATCTCATCTTCACATGCAGCTGAGTATCCTTATAAGTAGATGAGCCAAGAAACTGTGTCATGCATTGAGGCTGTCTTTCAGCATAATGGGGAGAGATTTGAAGCTGAAGTAAGCCACTCCTTCAGCTTGTTTGTATCAGATGAACCCATACTTCTGAAGCACCAGCTTTGGTTGTTCACAAGCTCTTAATGTCACTGCTGGGATTGTTCTTTTTTTCTCCAACATCCAGGGCTAGCAAGAATGAGTTTTCCTTTTCACCTTATGCTCTAAATATTTACTGGAAATATTTTTATTTAATTGCCATTGTAACCTGGAATAGATGTCAGAGCTTTGGCAAGCTCTGCAAGGATGTGAATGCTTTGGAGTGAATTGGTGAACAGTTAACCTTGGTGTAAATTCCAGCAAAGATGCAGAGGGCAGAGACATTGGCTTTTTGATTGCTGCATGTCATTGTGATTAAATGGTATTTAGCTCTAGTTCTTTAGGTCAGTGCTAGCAGTGTCCTCCTCAAAATTTCCAAAATTCTTCCTCATTGAAATGCTCGGGAGGGGTACAGAGATAGATATTAGTTGGGTACAGAGATAGATATTAGTTGACTTTAGCTGTGCTCCTTTCTTTGGTGCTCATGAAAGTTCTGTTATCTACCTGGGGGGATGATGAATGCTGTTACAGGGAATATTTTGATGCAGCTGTAAACATAAGGCTGACCTGTTTTTCTCAGAAGGTGCTTGTCTGCTTGGATAGAGTGGTCCAAACTGTCCTGCTGCATTTTCCTGGAGAGCACAACAAGGTCATGCTGGGTTTGTCAGCCTGCAGGATGCCAAGTTATTAGAGAACATTCTTAAGCTGTTAGAGAGCATCCAAAGGACGGCAACAAAGATGATGAAGGGCCTTGAGGGGCAGCTGTATGAAGAGGAGCTGAGGTCACTTGGTCTGTTCATCCTGAAGAAGAGGAGACTGAGGGGAGACCTCATCGCAGTCTACAACTTCCTCCTGAGAGAAAGAGGATGGTCAGTGATCTCTTCTCTGTGGTGACCAGTGACAGGACCCAAGGGAATGGCCTGAAGTTGTGTCAGGGGAGGTTTAGTTGGATATTACATAGAGATTCTTCACCCACAGGGTGGTTGGGTGCTGGTACAGGCTCCCTAGGAAAGTGGTCACAGCACCAAGCCTGCCAGAGTTCAAGAAGAATTTGAATAAAACTCTCAGGCACATGGTGTGACTCTTGGGGATGGTCCTGTCCAGGGCCAGGAGTTGGACTCAGTGATCCTTGTGGGTCCCTTCTAACTCAGCATATTCTGTGATTCTGTAAAGTTCACTTGGCTTTAACTTTTGTTGCTCTGACAAATGGAGAATTGGCTTGGTGAGGAGACTGAGATGAAGCCCCTTGTGCCAGGGACTTGAAGAGTCACACATGGGGCACTGTTCTGTGGTGTGCTTACTGACTGCATGTGTCTCTGCACAGACCTGAGCCAACAGTGTGCTGCCTTTTCGACCCCACTGTAGCATGTGAAAGATGTATGACGTGTTATTGTCCTGCTAGCTGAAGGAAGAAACATGGATCTGTTCAGACCGTTCTGGGCTGGACTGTGTAGAGCCAACAGCCTGGATGGAATCCCTTGGCATTGTGTGAAGCAGCCAGCTGAAGTTGAAAAGGGATCGAGACCATTCCTAACTGTTATGGTTCCAAGTGAGGGACGGGAGCTATAGCAGTGAATAGTCATACCATTATGTCACCTGAAGGGGGAATGCCGTGTTCGAGGAAGGGGGGAGGGGACGTTTTGCTTTGGGGAAGGAGTTGGTCCAGGGTCTCAGCCATGGCCAGAAATCGTCCCTGCCTTGCTGGGACAGCAGCAAAGCTCGGAGCCACTGGCAGGGAACAAGGAGACTCTGAGTGGTACCACCATTGCAGTTTTAGTTTAGTAGGCTAAACCAGGTGGAGTGGCCAGTTTGGTGGCGTGGCACCTGTGAGCAGTGCATTTCTCCTGGTTTATTTGCTTTTGCCCCTGTTCTCCCATTGTTTTCTTTTGTTGGGTTGGGTGGACAGGTGTGATTGGCAGGGAGGATCCTCCACCGTTCTCTTTGCCTGTTGTTTCCGGAGGACTGCCTGATGCAGTGAACTCCTTTTTTGTGGATAAGCCATTTGCCTTGTATCTTTGTGGTGCTGCTATCTTTCCTTGTTAGTAAACTGTTATTTTTTTCACTTAAAACCTCCTCGCATTTTTTCTTGTCTCTCTATATTAGGGAGGGGATGTGAGTAAGAAGGGGAGGGAATTAATTTCATTGGAGTTTGTCTCCCAATATTTGTCTTCAAACCAAGACACACCTTCGAGATTCGAAGAGCACTCCTGGCTTCTTGCCTTCCTACAAACTTAGCTGTGACTTGGCTTTCCTGCTTCCTGAACAACTCAAGCCACTATAGTTGGCTTTCTTTCTCCTTGTCTTTGGCACCAGGCTGTCAGCGGTGGCTTGTGTGTTGGGTGACTGGAGCACTAAGCTACATCCTTTCATGACCCTTAAGGAGCTTTATTTTGAGCATTGCTTTTTTTTCCAGACAAGAGAGTGCTGTTCCCAAAGACAAGGTGCAGCACAGCTGCCTTTCCAGCACTGGATGCTGAATTTGACCTGCTGGTGGGCCAGCTGCTCATCACAACTGATGTTTCTGAAGCAGGACTTGAGACTTGTCCAGCTTGCAAAGGTTTGCTTTGGGATTACTTGGAGCAGAGACCTCAGCTATGCTCTTAATAGATCATCTGAAGATCCCCAGACCTTGGCCTAGAGCCCTTCACTGGCCTTTCTTGACTGAATGGTTGTTATAAAGTCTGAAAATGTTACTGCTAATAGGAGTTGTAATATTGCTGCAGAAAGACAACAACTCTCAGAAGAAAAGGAGTGTTTGTGGGGAAAAAACCATGCTCTTTGTGGCTTAGGTCAGGGCCCTTTCCATTTAGAAGTGCTGGCCTGTTTATGACTGAACATGGGCTCATACTTTATTGCTGTATTAAGGGAGCAGCTACCCAAATCCTTGCTAATAAGGACACTAGTCCAGTGTAAGCAATAATTGGCCCATGGATGAAGAGTGAAGGCTGAAGCCCTGCCAGATATTAAATGTCATATATTAACCTACATGAAACTATGTTGTTTAACCTCAGCAGTTATGCTTTGGGAATATGATTAAGTTTATTCATCTTGGCGTTTGCAGTGATGCCCTTTCACAGGGTAGGTTAGCATTTGATTAAAGTAGAAGCACTAGTTAGACTGTGTCATTTCTGGGCTTCTGTGTTTCAAGACGTCCTTATCCATACTTCTGTCTTGAAAAAAGAACTTCTGTTTACCTCTTGCATTCCTGACAGATATGTTGAAGCTTTTCCCTAGCACTGGAGACTCTTAAAACTTGTGCATGTGTGTATACCCGGGCAAACTATCCCACTGTTGTGAAGCTTCCCTCAGTGTTGTAGTCACACGTGCAGTGGTTTAGACTTGCTTTCATCATGGCTTTGTGAAGGTTATTACAGAATAAACCAAGTGTAACAAGTTCCTGGCCATGCTTGAAAATGCAGCCAGAGCGTGAAGGGCTCGTTATTGAATGAATGACAACATGTGTTCACGTGCAGTTTAGTTTTGGAAAAAGAGATACACAATAGGATAGCAATACATTTAGTCAAGGCAGGTCTTTGTCACTTTTGAGCATCTTTCTCAAGGGAAAGAGCAACCATGTAGTTTGAGAGAAAAGCTCTGGGGTGGTTCTGTACACTCTCCACTTCAGTACTGATGTCAACAGTCCAGGTAAGGAAAAACTCATGGTGGTAGATCCCCTGTAATTCAGGCTCTCATAGGGAAAGCTATTGGTGACAGTGAACAACAGGGACATGTACTTTCTGTAACCAAGGTGTTATCCAGACCTCAAAATAGCATCTCAGCATCTGAAATAAAAGGAGAATTGGTGAGAAAGTTCAGGTGTCTGTGGGTTGGTCTCAGCATTGCGGGCCATGATGGAGCAGGAGAGAAGAGCATCTTTTTGCTTGCCCACTTTATCCTAGGAAAAGTACTGTTTGCTAAGTAATCATGTCTAGCAGGAAAGCCTGTGTAAGGATTTCCCCCACCCAGAAAACCTCTATTTAGCACCTACTGTATTTCTGCACACTTTCACCCAGGGATATGGGCTAGGTAGATGTGTCCAGTTCAAATCCTTGCAGACAGGAGCTGGCCCTGTATGCTTGAGAAGTGATAATCCTACCTTACCCTGGCTGGCTCTGCAGAGAAGAGGCTTGTACATCTATGGGAACTTGGCAGAGCTGGTCTGAAGGTGATTATACAGCTAGAGATGGCCAAGAATCACCTCCAGTTACTCCAGCAGTTACTGAATCCCCCAAAGGTATTGGACTCACCTGTTGCAGGTTTCTTTTCCTCTGGAAGTGACAGCTGTCCAAGCTGGAGTGCTCCCTCTTCTCACACACAGTGCGTTTGATTTCCACGTGGAGCATGTATTTCAGCCCTCTGACAATCTAGAGAAAGTAGTTTCCTCCTTTAAATTAAGGGCAAGGGAAAGAGATGCCAAAATTTTGGCTAAGAATCAAGTGCTACGTCTGAGAATTGTATGCCACCTACACAGAGCCCCCCTGTGTGGCCGGGTGATAGAGGGACAGCTTTAGGCACTCATAGCAGTCCTGAGGAGGATCAGGGCTGTCATGTCTTGGGTGTGCCATAGGAGGGTCAATTACAAAATGGGTTGAAGGACCAATTGCTCTTCTTACCTGTACCATGGCTTTGTTTATTTGTGAATCCTTAAACAGAAAGAGGTCATTGGAGCTGTTGTTGTATCTGTAAACCCCAAAGCGAGCTGCCTTGTGAACACCAGGGCTACTGATGTTCACTGCGATAGGGGAGCCAGGTTTCATTGTGGAATGAGGTGGTGGTACATGTGTATCTGAAACAATGCAAAACATGACTGTAAAACACATCAGCTGCCTGAAAGGGTGGGACCTTTAGCCCTCTTAACCTTCTTACTTGTCCAATGCATTTGTGCTTCAGAAGGACTCTGCTCATATCTGTTAAAAGTAATTTTCCTTTATATGTTTGAAATGGTGAAAAAATCTGGTAGAATAAAGTGACATAAAGAGCTGCTGCCAGAAGTGATAGCAGAGCTCAAACTGACTTAGAAGAAGCCAGAGTATCACTAATATTATTTAAAAGTCTCTGGTACAACTCCCAGTTTATAGAAAGACCGACTTTGAATCTACTTATAAAGATAGATCATATTGTTCCGAGTACAATATAGTTTTGATAACATATCAAACACTGGCTAGAGAGCCCTGCTGCTCTTAGTTTGCATATCTTATCTTGCAGATATAAGTTCTTTCTCACCCACACTACCCTTAAGCCTTTGATGGCATCTTGAGGTTTTTATGTTAGAAGCATCTAGATGGTGATCAAGGTGAGGGGAAGATGCCCTCATTGTATGTGCTGACAAAAGAGGGTGTCCATTGGGTGTCATTACCTAAAAAGTTGAATTTGTGTAAGGTGATGGCCCAGGCATAAGGCAGAATGACTCAGAGAGTCAGCAGTGCAGCGCTCTGCTTTGCATTGCATCTGCAGCACTGCTGAAACATTTGTAATCCAGGCCTGGGCAGGAGCAGAGGTACTGCATGACCTGGACAGGCACCTACAATACTTAGAGGCCCAGAGGATGTGATCTCATAACTTGGGTGGAAAACTCTTGTGGCTCTACCAGGAGATGCGTAGGGCCAGAGCATACATATTTCAGACCCCATCCTTCTGGATTTGTAAACTTGAGAAGAGAGAGAGAGAAGCCATCCCTCCTCCTGTTCTTCCTGGTGGATAATAATAGGGTTACATTCTTTTCTTGCTCAAACTTAACAGGCAATCCCTATTATAAAAAAAGCGACGACTGTTCTTGCAGAGATGTTGTATTAAGAGGACCTCTCTTGTGCTTTCTTCCTTAAGTAATACTTCTGAGACATTGTTTCTGCAGTATGAGAGAGCAATCCTGTAGATGCTCCCTCCCAGCCTGCAGTAGTGGAACAAATAGGCAGATTGAAACAGGTTGAATTTTTTTTTCCCATCTGCTGCTTGCAAAACCTCTTCCCCATTATTAGAAGCAAGGCTAGGCCTTATCTTTACACTAAAGATGCAGCAGAGTTCCTGCGTGTCTCTGCAACACCTAAAGGAAACCACAGCAGAAACAAAAGTCCCCGAGTGCATCAGTATTTTCTGTATATGTGAGCCAAAGTGAAACTGAAGTAAACTAAAACCTTCAGAGAAAAACACTCCTGCCTGCAGCTCCCATTCTGAAGATTTAAGGGCAGCTGCAATTAAGAATTTGCTTGCTCAGCAAAGAAAGAAACGATACAGAAAAAGGCTTCATTAAAGTCAGCTAATCGGCACTCAAGTGCCCATCTGTACTTAGCAATCAAGTTGTTACTCAGAGTCTTTGGATTTAGTATTTAAGGTCATGCAGAGTTTAAACACTGACAAATGAGTTAAAATTTTAAGTTGACTTTAAAATCCCTAAATGATATCCATGGACAGTGCATGCATAACTACCAGGAAAGTCTTTTAAGCAATTGGATTTTCAGCTGCAGTCTGAACCCTGCAGTGCTGGGCCAGCATGGACAGCACTTGGAGAAGGGCTGTTATTGACCAATGCATGAGGTAGTAGCGCTCACAGAACTTAAAACACAAAGACGACAGCGATTATTTTTCATTCTTACCACCTGAAGTCCCATTGAAGCTCCAGAGTGTTAAGCAGCAAAGTGCAATACAACTGTAGATGAAGTTCACTGCCATCTCCACCAGTTCATAGGAGCCTGTCAGCCAGGGGAGTGACTGCCCTACTTCCTGCTGGAGAAGATATGCCACTGTGAGCGCTCTTATTGGCTGTGGGGGAAAGAAAAAAAATGACCCTGAACACTCCTGAGCCATCACAGCTCTGATGCAGTCTTTGCCTCCTGCTGATGACTACGTACATTGAAGCCCAGCCACAAAGCTCTGGCTTGGTGATAGCAGCACCAGCCTTGCATTAGACGGGGACTTTTGCTGTGTGATCCTCAGGGGCTGTGCAGAAGATATGTGTGACATAATACTGGGAAATGGCGTGGGGTTGAGGAGTGTAACAGTCATGTGCTCTAAGACTGGGGGGTAAACTTAATCCCTAAGAAATGGGCAGCGAGCCCTGTGGATGTAGGCCTTGGCTTGTATGTGTGCATCTGAACGTGGAGAAGCCTGACAGAGATGAGGAGTCCAGTGTCTTGCTTCTCCTGATGTGGAGATGAGGGTTTTGGGTGAAAGACACAAAAGTTGTAGGGCTACATACTCAAGGGGACTGAGGGGAGCAAAGCCAGTAGAAGATTTTGGGTTTCATGGTAGAGGAGAACATCATGCCCAACATTTACAGAAGGTGTTATGAAAAGAGGAAAGGGCTGTGTTAGGTTCAGAGATGATGAGGTTTTCTCTAGGTGCTCTCCAGAAACTAAGGGGACCATGAGGAGAGGGGTGTTTTCTCTTTCTGGCTTGCAGAGCTTTTCAGTTCTAGGGTTGGATTCCCCAGTGTCAGTACTTGGTTTCCAGAGAGGTATTCTCTAGGGAAAGTTGGCCTGTGCTGAGAAGCTTGAAAAACTGGAGAAAGGGCTCAGTTGCCATATTTGTGGTCCACCTGAAATAACCAGCTGACAGATTCAGGTGGCTGGGAGATGAACCCTTGTCTCTCTAAAGGGCTTAGAAGGGGTGGACCTCAGTCTGTGTGTGTGTGCGCATTTGCTTCAGGTGATACTGAAAAGCAGCAGAAACAAAGTTCTTGTTTGCTTGAGATACATCCCTTATCTAATTCTCTAGGACTAGATTATTTGAGAATTCCAGAATGCTGTGAGTAATGTTTCTATTTCTCCTATCACAGGTGAACAGGAAAGTGATGGTTGCCTTTCACTTGCCCCAGCAATGAATCCTGCTCCTTTTTGATCAAAGAGTGCCTCAAGTAAAGTCCTAATGCGGGGCAATGTACATGGTGTATAAGAGGCTTGAGGAAAATAATCTTAGAGTTTTCTTGTAGAAATGGATTAGTCTATTGAAATGTCCCACCAGAAAAGAATGAAGGAAACGTCATGTGTCATATTTATCATCAGCCCTTCTTGCACAGTCTGCTGAATCAGACTCCAAATGTGATGTGGAAAACATCAAGACAGAATGAGAAGGGCAATACTGAGAGGGTTTCGCCTCCTCCCCCTCCTTTTTTCTTTTTTTTTTTTTTTTTTTTTTTTTTTTTTGAGCTGACACAGTAGCCTGTCCCGTGACTGTGACACAGGTAGAGACTCAATCAGCTATTTTCAGACCTCCCTTCTCCTGAAGAACTGTACTCTACAGTTTCTACCTCACTGAGAGACTCTGGAAGAGTACCTTCTTAAGCCTATAGTCTGGTCCTCTAACATGCAAGAAGGACGTGGTTGGGACCCTCGTCACCAGATCCCTACCACATGATGCACCTGAAAGGGGTTCAGGTCCTGCAGGACCTCCACTGCACCTCCTTTTGCTTCCTGGTGCACTCACAGGGGCCTTTTGATTTGAACTGAAAGGGGCCTACTGTGAGTGATCTCGGGGGGATCTTTCTGGAGTGCAGATTCTTTCCTCACTTTAAACAAACGCCTGGTGCATCACGAGCAGCCCTTTGACAGCTTTTGGTGTGAGTGGGGTTGGTGACTGGCAGAGGTAGCATGGGCACTGATGTTGCATGGAGCTGTGGTGCTGTGTAGCTATGGAGTCGCAAGGCCACCTTAATTCGGTGATGGCACTAGAGGGCACCAGGCGGTAATTCCCGGTGCTGGAGCCCAGCCTGCTTCTTCGGAGGACACATTTTCCCCGCCATTTCACCCCTCTTCCCTTCTTTCCTTAAAATCGATCATTTGTAGGTCCTCCACATTAGGTTTTGTATTTTTCTATTGCCCCTTTTATGATTTTGTTGAGAAAATTTCTCCAGTTCTTTTCTTCTAGGAAGTGACAGAGTACTCACTGACAAGTAGTAGTGTTAATAGTGCTGGGTACTATTATGTAAAAAGCACAAAGAACATGACACCAAAAAAATGCCCCCGAAACAGACAAACAACAGCAAACTCCTCTATGTGGTTATACTTGGTTTCTTTTCCTTGGGAATTTTTGTGCTGTGGAAAAATCTGTGACTGAAGATTGGGACTATTGTCCCTTTGTGATGTCTAGTTCCAAACAGGTGTCATTTCCTAGGATACTGCTCTGTGCCCCAAATCCATCTGCAGGAGGAATGGAGGAGCACGATGCCTTGTCTGACATCCAGCCCCAGAAAATGAGTCAGACACTCTTATCATTGAAGATCCTTCAGGGTCACTGAAAGGAATTTCACCCACTTTCCCTGGAATGCACGTGTAGTTCACTTCCTTCGCTCCAGAACAGGGCACGTGGGGAACTCTGCGGAGTAGTTTCCACTCGTTAAATTTCCCATTATGTGGCTGTTTCTGTGTGAGCAGACATCCTGAACAGGGAGAGGATGAGAGTAAGTGCACAAGGAAAGACTCACTGATTATCCCAGAGTAAACAGAGCCTTTGCTAGTCCTGAGCCAGTCTAAATCAAACTTGTGGTCTTTCTTCATTGAGCTGGATTATATAGGCCTTAAAAGTCTTGCACACACATGAGAACCCTCGTGTTTGGTTTTTTGTGTGAGTAGATGTTTGTTGCAAGTTTATAACAAGCCTTCTCTCTTTTCTGCAAGGAAATTTGCAGGGTCATTACCTCGTTTCTCTTACTGTTGGTATGAGTTACTAGGGGCTTTGGAAACAGTGGGTAACTGTGGGGACTTTTTTGATTAAAATAAAAAATCCCACCAGACTTCTACTATCCATAAGCCAAGGATATAATTATATTCTTATTTTTACTGAAGAAGTAAAATCCACAGTATTGACATTTGATTTTCATTACATTTTGTGCATGACACAGACCTTCATCATCACTTTTTCCTTCCGTTATTCAGGGCTAGACCTTTTTCCACACAGCACAACCCAGTAGTTTTTACCATGGCTTCCTGGAATAATGCCAACTGGATCTGCAAGGGATCCTGTTGCAATTATACTCCTGTAAATGCAATCCACACTATTTAATTTTCAGTTTTTAAGCCTTAAACTTGAAAGAAGTGGGTATGACATCTTGCACACTCAAGACCCGCACTTTAAAGATGTCGAGATATGCTGAGATGCGTAGGAAAGACAATTCAAGAAAGAAGGACAAGGATAAAGAATTGAGGTGAGGACTCAGCTGCTCCTACAGCAGGAACACCTCACTAGCCTGCCTTTTGTAAGTGGAAAACCATGCAGTTCATATAGCAGCAGCTTTACAGTAGCCACAGGATGCTTGATACCCTTCTGAGCAGGTATGTGGCTGAACAAGTTGGATGATGTATACGGGAAAGAGGAAAATGGTACAGAGCGTATGTCCCTACGTAGCATTAAGTCAGCAGTGTGAATGTGTGAATATTCACACGGTTGTGACTATGTGTACTCGCTAACAATAGGATGAATAGGAGGAATTGGTGAGTTGGGCTCAAACCAGAGAATTTGGCTCATACTCCCTTGCCTTTTCTGACAGGTGTTTTGTATCTCACCAGCACCTCAGCTATACCTCCACTGCAGAAGTAACTGATTTCTCAAAAGGATCAAGGCTCAGGCAGTTGCACCTGTTTTTTAATACCAGCAATAACTTTTGAATTTCCATTAAATATGAAAGCAGTCTGGAAGGCTTGAGGATAATCTGGTTACCATATATTTCTTGAGAAGACAGGAGAGAAGTGAAGAAGAAATTACTGGCTGGGCTGAGGAGTACAACTGTGAGATCGTTCAGTTTGTCTGCCAGCAGCAAAGTCAGCTGCAGTGCAGATATTGCCTATAGATTGCACTGTGTGTTACTTATAGGATGGATCATATGTAAAGACGCCTCCATGTTTTACCTTGTGGCTATTGTAGTAATTTTGACATGAACAAACCTCCCATCCTCTCCATGTGAAGAGCACAGAAGCACTAGTTCTGTTAGCCGGCTGGAGTCCTGTTTGGAGACCAACCTAGTTAAATACGTCTTATCACTTTGGAAACTGCCTGGGCAGAGCCACAGACTTGGGTAGACATCCCCACAAGGATCACTGCGTCCAGCTCTTAAGTGATTGGCCCATACAGGGATCAAACCCAGAACCTCAGTGGTATTGGCACCATGCTCTAACCAGCTGTGCTAATCTCAGGGTCAATGCTGTTAAATGCGTGAGTTTCAGCAGTGCTGGAGGTTCCTGCTGTGGACCAGTCTATTGCGCAAGAAGTCCATGGAAAACACCCACCAAATGAACTTGTGAACTCTGTTACACACCAGCTACCACAGCGATCAACTAAGAATAGTTAGCAAGTCTCTATCTAGTTCACAGATGAGAACACTTAAAGCTGCTGCTTACAGATGCTTTTCCTCCCTTAGAGTCACCCTGAAGGAAGCAAGCCACTGGTTCTTTGAAGAGAGGGAAGGGGTTGTCTCAGAGGTGGGAGGTTGTGTGACAGGAGCTCAACAGGGGAGGCTGCAGAGGGTTAGAGCTGCTAAACAGCCATTTACATGGCCAAACCAGGCGTCACAGTGAGAGGCAGTCTCAAGCTGGCAGTTATCAAGGATTGCTTTTCAGATGAACCCTGTGTTTTCTGTATTCAGGATCAGTCCTAACACAAGCCATGAAGAAGCAAGTGCACAACACAGTGAGACATATTGGTGCTGCATTTTATGCCTGCAATGCAGCACGTGCTGCAGGTCTCCCAGTATGAAGGAGGATAAATCTATGCTCTCCAACTGTGTTTGAAAATCCCATTTACAACTCGATGGTGCTTCTCTGGCAGGTACCCAGCCATTCAGCACTGATAAGACTTGGATCTGACAGCCCCAGTCTGTGTTCTCCCACAGAGAGCAGAAAATTGTGTCCTTAATAAAATTTAAACCAAACAGACTGGGCTGCTTTATATTGATACACTAGGCAGTGTTAGCTTTGCAATGCTCCTTTCCCATGTGAAGTACATGTGGAGTCCAGGCTGAGGGCAGCAAAGCCCCTCTCCTTTTCCAGCCACTAGGCTTCTCCCTGCAGTGTGGGCAGAGATATGAAGAGCCACACAAATATTATCTGCTGAAATCCATTGCTTAAAATGTGGTTAAGACAGTTCTATGCAGACGAAAGTGAGGAATCAATCAAGGCTTAATGATTTTTCCCTGAACACAACAAGGCCTGTTTAACAGCGATCCTTGCCATTCCACTCCCACTGAAAGGTAGTGCATGTATTTTCCTGCATTCACCTTTTTTCCCTTTAACAGCAGATAATCTGCTTAATACAGGAAAGATTACAACAGAGTTGTAATGGAGAGAAATCTGTCACGAGAGAAAAAGTTTGCATTCATATTTGGAGAGTTTAGTGTGTGTGTGAATCAACAGTAAAATCTTTCCCTGGGAGGGAGCATTTGAGGCTGCTCATAGAGTCTGTGCCATCCACTGCCTGTAGAAGTGGGAGATGAGTAAAAGCTTGAAGAAGTTTTTGATCACTGACAGTAAGCTAAAGCTTCAAGGCCCTTTCTGCAAACAAAAGGGAGTTCTCAAAAATAGCTCCACCTGAGAGGACAATTATGAACAGCACCTGCTTTGTTAGTGCCTGTGAAGCAAATCAGGTAGTTAACAAGGGTGGAAGAGCTGTGCTTAAGTTTTGTAAAAGAATCCAGAAATGACACTAGCCTTCATGCTAGGTGCCATGTGAGCTGAGCAGTGGTGGTCAGGGAAAAATATGATGCCTGGTTACCCTGTCCTCTAGGAGTTCTGCACTTTTCTTGGCAGAAGCAAGTGCTGCTCACTGTTGTAGGCTGGCAGAATAAATTTAGCCATGGTGGAGACACTGGTTGGGAATTTTCTGTGGAAAATTTTTTTTCTTCCCAATGACAAAATACTGTGTAATGAGCTCTTTCAGATACCTTAGATTTATTTTTTTTTCCTGTTTTCACCAGAAATATACAATTAGAGCAAGTCAGAGTGCTTTAGATTGTGCTGCCATTAAACAGGGCTGCTGTAAGTAACTCAAGGGTGTTGTGTGCAGGATGTGAGAAGGAGTCAGGCTCTGTGTTATCTTTGATCTCCCTCTGGGGCTATGTTGGTTTTCCAGCACACCTAGTACACCTCATTTTGCACTATGTGTCCTGGGTGCAGCCAAGCTCCATCACATACCCCCTAGGTCCTTGCTCTGAATCAAAGACTTTTCTTCTGTATAAGACCAATGGAGCAGGAAGTGGTGTGTCACTGGTGTTGCCCTGTGGTCCTTATTGGTTTTGCTGGTTATGCCTGAAGGTGAAAACTAAAAAGTGAGTAATCTCTGGCAATGGGAGCAAAGATGCAAGAGGGGAACAGACCTCCTTGAAGCTGACTCTGTAGTGATCCGGTTTTCCCATAATTTTCTCTTTCTTCAGGCTGCTGCCCTTTGTGAGACAGTGGGATGTCAGGCTTAAAGAGTTTCAGCAAAGACCAATGAGCACCTTTCTCTGCCAGAAACAGCTTTCACCCACAGAAAATGACTATGGTTACTTTGCCCACAAGCTGCCTGAGATATAATGAGATTGAGACCCTGCAAATTTCCTCTGTGAGATGGAAAGACCTGGAGAATTTAATATGAAGACTGAGGTGTGAGAAAAATACCCGTGACACTCTTGGAGGTTGCTTTTTTCCTCCTTGTTAGGCAGCCCAACATCATTACTTAGGCATAAGGAGCCAGAGAAAATGGGAACAACAGGCATGGGATACCCACCAATGAGCAGTTTGTCTTGGTGTTATGCCAGTGGTTTGGTCCCCATCTCTTTTTCATTACATATGTGCCAGCAATGCTCAGCTGACAGACAGGATGGGTGGGAAGCAAGTGGACTTACAATGCCCAGGGGGAGGCCAGGGTAATGTCATGGCTGTGGCTGCTGGCACTGAAGGTAAGTGGTAAGAAGCATCAGCCAGGTTTGAGGCATTGAACCAATATCATCTCATGATCCAATCAATATTGACTTTGATGAAAGGCCCCTGAGCTGAGGCTCCTAAGAGGATAAAGTAGTCGTCCTCCATAAATACTCTGTGAAGGTCGGGATAGCAGAGGTGAAAAGGGACCTGAGATTTGCAGGGCAGCATGGTGCAGCATACCAATTTATCCAGCAATTCCTTGGAGAAAAAAAATCCTCAAACTTGGAGATTTACAGGGTAAATGTAAAAGTATTTAAAAGGCTTAGGCAAGAGCAGCTTTGTCCTGTGGAAATACAAATGTCTTTAGCATAGGAACCCTCATCCTGCAGTATGTGTTTGGCTTTGCATAATGAGAAGCCTTGTCAACTAACTTGGACAGAAGCTCTCAAGGGCTGCGTGGTTGTAGGAAGATATTATTCAGAGAGCCAAAGAACTAAGACATTTGCATGAAAACTCAGGGCAGCAAATGTGTCACTGAAGAGCTGGGAACACCTGTCTTTTCTTTCTTGTGGGAATATATTTTTCCTTGTAGAACAGCAGGGTAAAAAGTGAAAGGTGGAGAAGAGCTGAACTCAGTGTCTGTAAGCTGAACTTCTACTCTGAATGGGGCTGAGGGTCCAGGACCCTGTGTGTCCTGTGCACTGTGGACAGGGGTTCCTCTTGAGGTGGATGCAAGATGACAAGTGAAGATGACCTTGGAGCAGGCAAAGCTTGGCACAAAAGGCTAGACTTCTTTGGAATTCACGCAGAAGCAGAAGAGTTAATATTCCTCCGCTGGCCTCCCAGGTGTGGAATGGGAACTGCATCTTTCAGAGAAGCACTCAGTGCCCAGCTGAACGTGAACCTCCTGTTGACATAAATGTAATTTCCATCCTAGAGCTCATTTTATAACTAATTAGTGTCAAATGGTAAATGATCTCCAATAGCTTGATATGTATGCCCAGCCTCAGCTCTGGGACCACAGTGCTAAACTCTGCAGATCTCCAAGAAGTCAGTAAAGAGGAGGGTTTTCTCTTGATTTACAGGGCCTGTGACCCACAAATCAGCACCTATTTAATTCTATTTTATTTCTGTGTTCCGTAGATCAGTATAAATGGGAGAAGCAACCGTGTACTCAAAGGGAGTTCATGAAAGACTCTTGTCCTGTGCATGTGTGAACAGGATAGCTTTTTGCTTTGATTCGGATTTGTTCATGTTGTTATGCATAAACTATTGGTATGCATAAACTAAGAAGCTATTAATGAGGAGCCAGCTGTAAAACTACTGGGATGCCTTGTGAGCCAGTCCTGTCACACAGAAAATCCATCCAAAATCTCTGTTATTTGAAGTTGCAGACAGTATGGACACATCAACAGCTGCTGGTTGCTCCAATATCAGATTAGTCTTGAAAACCTTCTCTGCAGGTCATACATAATTGTCTGTGTGACAGTGCGTCAGGGATATCTCTTGGGCTGGAAATGTGTGCTGGGGGATGGCAGTAAACCCTATCAGTTTACGTAGAATGAGTGAGGCCAAGCCTTCTCTATTTGGGTTGGGAAGACTGAGAGTGAGCCTGCTCTCTTGAATCAGGAAAGGCAGTGCTGCAGGTTCCTGTCACGTACAAAAGCTGAAGAAGGAAAAAAGGGACCTAGAGAAATATAGAGACCGGATGAACGCTGGTTCCAGCTAGGAAGAATTATAAACCTGGTAGGTGTGGGCTTTCATGGGAAACGGGGAACTGACTGGGCACTGGGGCCAGCCTGACACTGGAATCAGGTAAGCCATGCCCTAAGAAGCAGCGAGTGCTCTCTATGTGGTCTGACTACTGAAAAAAAAAAACAAAACAGGAGGAAAGGCCATTCTCCGTGTTCACTGGGAAACAAAACTAGAACCAGCTATGTTGGAAAGAATGCCTGCACCATGGCTCTGAGCAAGCAAGATGAACATTTCCTGTGACTGTCTCCTCCCTGGTCTTTATTCCCTATGAAAGTCAGAGTCAGGGGCTCTCTCCAGTTCCCCCTCTTTTCAAGCAGTCTAATCCTTCAGGGAGCAGGGATGTGAGGTGTTCCATTGCAGCAGAAACAGGGATGGTTTTGCAAACAGTCAGTTTTGCATAGAGGATCAGATTGCACAAAGCCCCTACTACAAAATACTCTCAAGAAAATCTGTATGAAGCTGTGAGTTGGAATGGAGGAGGATGCTGATTTAGGGACAAAATCAGAGGTCGGTTTCTCAGTACACACTAGATGTCACTGCTGGAAGAAGAATTGGAGCATACTTGGAAGCCCTCTGTGTTTGGTGTTCTAAGGAGGAGGCCACCTCTCCTAAAAGTGCCTTGCTGGGTTGCTAGACAGTAGTGAAGAAAGGGTTACAGAAATGCTGTGTCCAGTCAGTGTTTATGTCTGGCACTTGTGCAGTAAAGGTTTGAAAACTGGTGCACAAGCTCATCTGTGGAAGTGGGGGCAGTGGAGCAGTGATTTGAACCTTTGGTCACATTGCAGCTTGCACACCTGCAACTTCAAGGGGTTTGGCAGCTGTGCTTAAGGCCAAATGTGATCTGATGCTGCTGTAACCTGGGTTTAAACTGGAAAACAATGATGTGAGAAAGAAAAGAGGGAAGCTTCTTTGGCATCTCCTCTCCTTAGCTGTGAATAAAGTCAAGTCCTTGTCTGAGCTGTGCTGTAGGTATGCCTGGCTCTGCACCTTGCTGACCTTTGTGTTGCTTTTTTGTTGTGGCTTCCCGGTTTGACCATGTCTGCCTCTTCAGCACAGACCTGTCTGGGGATCACTAGACTGTAGCATTACCTTGGGTAATGTCACTGGACATGCTCTACTGTCTGTGCTCAGGCACTGTGGTACTGCACCCTGATTGGTGAGGACAGTGCCCTGTCTTGCTATGACCCTGGGGTCCCAACTCTCTTTCAAGGAACAGCTCCTGGCACAGCCTGTGGAGTCACCGTAAGAGCCCATACAAGTGAGTCTCTAATAACACTTCTCATCCTCCTGACCCTGCAGGATGTGGTCAACAGGTCTTTCTGACAGTTTTTGGCAAATGAAGGAGGTTGAATGTGGATGGAGTAGGTGCAGATAAGCCCACAGGGAAGGAAATCTGGAGTATGCTGTACCACTGCATGTTGAATCAACGAGGCATGCTGGTCCTTGTCGTCCTTATCATGCTGCTGCAGACACTGGCCTCAAATCCCACTTCAGCCCAGTATGATGGGGAATACTGGGGACAGAATGTCAAGCCATTGAGTCCAAGAACAAATAGAAATGTCTTGAGGCACTTTTGGGGAGAGCGGGTTAAGCTGGTATTTGGGTAGCTTAAATTAAATATAGATTTTTCATTCAGTGCATGAAATTGTCCTACCGTTCTAGTTCTAGAGCTCCTCAGTCCTTGAAGAATGCTTTTCTTCAAGGCTCAGGTTTCATTCAGGACATCAGAACAAAGGCTACCAGCACAGGACCTCAGTTACAATGAGGTCAGAGGAGGATGAATGCTGCCCCCAATGCACTCTTCACCTACTGCCTGTCAGAAGGCAAAGCGTACAGTTCCGCCCTGGTGATTGGAGGGATAGTACTGGACTATACAAGCACCTACTGCTGCATCCACATGGCAATACAGGCTACCCTCATGGAAACCACAGTTCTCACTTGCTTTCTATATCAGCTAAATAGACTTCCGTTCACAATGCATGTATGTCTCCCTTTTAAAGAAATGAAACCAAACAAAAAAAAATCCCACAAAAGCCCAGAATCTCCACAAGAAGTCTAATGGGGGATTTTTCTGGCCATCCTACCATGTTCCCATTGCAACAGTGATGTTCCCTTAAAGATGATTCCTATACAACTCATAGTAATCACATAAGAATAGGGACTTTTAGAGAAATAACAGGCTGATTACAAAGCACGTTTTTGTGGTTAATTTGTATTCCATGTGGTATTTTTTTCCCCCAGTCTATGCCAAATGGGAGCTAGATATTTTCCTGGAACTACAGGAGAACTACAGGAGCAGGGTCAGGACTGGGGCCCTGCTGTATTGTGGTGCCTAAATAAGACTGCAAGACTATTTACTATGTCAGAAAGAAGTCTGATGAAATGACTGCCCAGGGAGAGAAAGTACTAGAGGGCTTCTTAATAGGACAGGATGTGCCAGTGACTGGTATAAAGCATTGAGGTCACTCAGTGAGTTTTTTGAAAGGGTCTTGATACTCTGAGGTACCATGAGGGGGAGAACAAAACAAAGGTCTCAGGAGGCTGAATAACTGACCCTTGAAAATTTTTGAATATCAATATAGTATAAGGTATTTGGCAAATTTTACTTCAACATCCACTCAAAAAGCACCGATTTATCAAATTCTAGCCCATCCAAATTTAAGTTACCCATATTTTGAGAGGAGGAAGTTAGGAGAAGAAAGAGAGAGAAAAAGAAAAGGAAAGGACAGATAAAGTCACCACATGAATCCAGTGCCTTCTCAGCTGCTATAAGAGCAAAGATGGTGGCCACATGTACTCTAATGCCAGAGCCCTTCCCCTCCAGGCATTTCACAAATCAACCAAAGAGAAGCACAGCAGGCTTCCCTAGAGCTACATCTCGGGGTGAGCTGGGTGGGGGCAAGAGGCTGTCAGCAGACGTAAGATAATCTGTGCAAACTTTGTTTTTTGACAGTTCTTCATTTTTCAAGGACATCTTCATACTGGGAACTCTTTCAGAGTGTCTTTTGTAAGCTATTGCACTGACACTGATAACCTGGAAACTTACTTCATTTTAGAAAAAAAATCTATGTCATATTTCCACAGTAGACAGATGAGGTTTTCAGAGAGAACTTATGTGAACTGTCATTTAAAATTTCCCAGCTTTCAGTTGCTCTTAAAAAAAAATAAAATTCTATGATGTTTTAGGAATGGTGTATTAAAAGAGCACAGTGTTGGAAGCTGGCATTATTGATCCGGAAATGTTCTGGGATGTATTGTGTGGGAGCATAGCTCTGCTTGGTTCACATTACTGGTTATTACTGCTTACAGCACAGTGTCCACAAGCAGAAATGCAGTAATAAAAGGTGTAAGAGTCCTTTTACACCAGGACGGTTGATTTTTGCCTCCCAAATTGGAAAGACATCTATAACCCTGGAAGGACTTTTGGGCCTGATAACCTTATCCACCCTTCAAGAGTGTCCCACCTTAATTACACTCCACAGGCAAAGCAAAGAACTTTGACCTGTGACAAGGTTTGGTAGCCAAAGCCTGGGTACATCAGTGGAAAGGGCATTGGTAGGTTTAGAATAAAACCTGTTGGCTGTACAGCATAAAGTTCAACACAAGGCAGCTTTCTAACAGAATCCTTACCAGCCTGATTCTCTCATTTAATGCATCGTCCTCTCTGAGCTATTTGCATTACAGCACTTGTTGAACAACTTGCCATTATCTGTACATGAGTTCCCTACTTTAGAGGCCCTCTTCACTTACAGAGTCAGGTTCCAGATACTCTTTGAGTATGGCTTCCTCTGTGTTGCCCACCTCTTCTCCTTAAACTTCTGTATTGCTTCCTTTTATGCTGCACACATTCAGAGGGTAATAAATTCAGTCAGTTTTGGTCTAAATGTAATTCCTTAGTAATTGCCATCTATTTTTTTTTTATTGGTAGCAATATCTTAACCTTAAGACTGCAAGATCTGAACCCTTTGGTCAGTGTGCAAAGGCTTGCTTAGTAAAACTAAAAATGCATTTGACAAGGTTTAAATTGGATGGTTACAGAGAACTCTCTTTTTGTCATGGAATCATAAATACAAGGGTTTTTGTTGGAAGAGACTTTTAAGATCATCGAGTTCCAACCTCTCTGCCATGGGCAGGGACACCTTCCACTAGACCAGATCACTCGAAGCCCCATCCAGCCTGGCCTTAAACTCTTCTGGGGAAAGGGCATCCACAGCTGCTCTGGGTAACCTGTGCCAGTGTCTCATCACCCTCACAGTAAAGTGTTTCTTCTTAAGTATTTTTCCTATCATCTAATCTAAACCTACTTTCAGTTTAAAGTCATTTGCCCTGGTCACTCTTTTAAAAGTCTTTCTCCAGTTCTCTTACAGGCCTCCTTCAAGTACTGGAACACTGCTAGAAGGTCTTCCTGAAGCCTTTTCTTCTCCGGGCTTGACAACTGCAATTCTCTCAGCCTTTCACAGGAGAGGTTCTCCAGCCCTCTGTATCATCTTTGTGGCCTCCTTCATACTCAATCCAACGGGTCCGTGCCCTTCTTATGCTGGGGGTCTCAGAACTGGATGCAGTACTTCAGCTGGGGTCTCATGAGAGCACATAAAAGGAGCAGAATCACCTCCCTTGACCTTCTGGCTATGTTGGTTTTGATGCAGCTTAGAATGTGGTTGGTTTTCTGGGCCCACCTCACTCTGCTGGGTAATGTCCAAAATCACCAAGTAATATGCTCAGGTCTTCCTCCTCAGGGCTTCTGTTAATTCGTTCTCTGCCCAGCCTGTATTTGTGCTTGGAATTGCCCTGACCTAGGTGAAGGACTTTACACTTCACCTTGTTGAGCACCATGATGTTTGCATAGGCACACCTTTGAAGCCTGCCTGGGTCCCTCTGGATGGCATCCTTTCCCTCCAGCAGGTTGACCACACTTCAGAGCTTGGTATCATCATCAAATTCACTGAGGCTGCACTCAAACCCACTGTCATGGGTTTTCTTTGTGCTGTTAAAATGTTGAAATTTGTTCCTTTTCCCTGCCTGGGTTTGGGGGAGGAGGACTGGTTGGACC
>JAWWES010000115.1:9727240-9798456 GCA_035583135.1 Lophotriccus pileatus
CAAAGTCCTGTAAGGTCTGCCATGGACTACCCAAGGGGACACTTGTTTTTTCCATGGTCTGCTCCACATAGTCACAGTGGATAATGGCTTTTGAGTCCACCCCTGTTTTCTGTGGGGTCCCTACCCACAAATATAGTCCTTGACAGACTTCTCCAACGTGAGACTACCCCCTTGGACAACAGTTCTTCCATTCTCTGCTGTCCTTCGGGGTCAGCAGCTATGCCAGCACTGGTCCCTCACTGGGAACACACATGGCTTCCTACCCGAGCCGACTTTGCTCCAGCATAGGTCCACCTCAGCTGCACCTTCACGGATCCATCTCTGGGATCCCAAGATTTACCCAGGCCTCCTCGCTCTGGTGTAAGACCCCTCTGAGTGGGCCATAGTCTAGCAAAACTCCTTCCACGGAGTCGATCTTCTACATGCACTTATCTGTTCCAGCTCTGCTCCGGTGTGAGCTCAGCTCCTCATGCTGCAGATGGGATTACCTCTGCTCCCCAGTAATCCTCCCCAGGTGGCAGGGATGTAAATTTCAGTCTTTTCCTTGCAGAAGGGAGAGAGAGAGAGAGGGAGGGGGAACTTGCCCCCTGCTTTGCGGCTTCTCTCTCCGGCTGCCAGCTCTGATCTTGAAGGCTCTGCTATCTCTCTGGCTGCAGTTCCTTTTCCAAAGTCTTTTTAAGTCCTTTTTTTTCTCACTCCATTCCATGTCTGGATCAGGGGGCTTCTGTTGCTTCTCCTTATCCCTGGCCCAGGGCCGGGGGAGGAGGGTGGTCCTGGCCCCCACCTGGAGCCTTCGCTGCCTCTCCCTCACATGGCTCCTCGATTTCTAACTGCGCAACTAACCTTCTCTTCCATTTTCTTAAAGAAAAGGCGTTACCAGAACTTCTGATTGGTTTTGTCCCGGAAATTCACCTGGACAAACCACTCACAGTCCCCCAGGGAGGGGGGACCCTGCTAACCCATGACATGATCAAATTAATGAAACCTCTACTGTCCTTCATCATTTGCAGAACTCCAAATGATATGCCTATACCTGAATAGTTAATGAGGCCCCTGGACTCTTTTCTTTCAACAGGAACAGCTCTTTTTCCCTTTCTGACCAGTGAGGAGTCAAAGAGGAGAAAAACCCTATGAATAAGGGGAGAAAAGGAAGTTAACGTTGACATTTGCTGTTTCTGGCAGGGAAGCTAAGTTTTGTTTTCTGTATGTGGCCTTTCTCCTACTTTCTAGGAATTTGTCCCGATGGATCCAAGAATCACAAAAGACATCTCTGAAGACTGTCTAGTACAAGTCTCAAACTAGTGTCATCCAGAACAGGTTGCTCAGGGCCTGTTCTATTATCTCTTAGCTGACTCATCATCCACCTGAAAGCAAATGTTCATGCATTCCTGCTTTTCTCTCCTATTAAAGGAAACTCCCCATAAAAAATCATAGAATTGTTTAGAATGGAAAAGACCTTTAAGAACATTGAACCCAACTATTAACCATATCTGGTCTTCTGGCCTGTTCTGCCTAAAGAGCCATACCCACCCATCACAGCCCTTCAGGCACATGAGCCTGGAGGCATCATCTGAGGCACCATGTCCCCATGATCCAAAGGAGATCATAACCATGTAACTGCACACAGACTTCTAATTACTCCTGTTTGTTCCCCATGCTGCATGGATCATTATTCAAGAACTTCAGAGGAGCACCCAATGTAGCTGCCCTGTAGGAACAACCTTAGCTGTGGGTGTATTCTGGGGCTGAGCCCTCTTCAGCCTTGCACTGTTGTGTATGAGATCTTTCTCCATGTCACCATGCTGACAACCCACTACACCACTGCTTTACTTAGCTGGGGTTGTGATTCCGCCCTCCCCTAATCTTTCCTAATTTAAAGGTCTCCTCACCATGTTACCAAATCGTTGACATAGATGCTTTTGTTCCACTTAGTTGAATTCAATCTGTGTCTAGCAGCCCATGATACACAGCGAGGGTTCATGATTGTAAAATCCTGTTGTCACCTCGAGTTTTGCAGCAAGCTCTAGATTTGCAGGATCATTCTGCTCTTCCTCAAATATTCTCCCCCCTTCCCATTCTCTTTTAGAGGCATACTGAAAAGAATGCCACTTCAGCACCTCTGTCCTTGATTATCATCCCCTGGTGGTATTACTTGATATCTTCCAGGTCTCCAAAGGAGATGTTGTCCTGCCCACGTGGATATGTAGTGGGGATGTAAGATTTCTGAAACTCTTCTGGTCTTCAAACTATCCTCAGTGTCCTGGATCCCTCTAAATCCCTCTAAATCTTCCTGGGCAGCATCAGGGTGGCAGCTGGAGGCCTCTGTCCTGCTCAGTAGGGAGCCTCCTATTGTTATTACTCACCACTCACTTCCTTCTGGTGCTACCATTTAATTTACGCTCAGTTGGCTATAATGCTGTTCTGAAAAGAACTCCCAACATCTCCTCTGATACCATGGCACTAAATCTATTCGGTAGTTGCTGATCTGCAGCTGAAGCAGCTGCCTTTGCTCCTGGCGCCAGAAATCCTTCGTGGGAGTCTTCTTTTTCCAACCCACTGAGTACAGGTTCTGAATGCTCTTTTGTCTGTGCAATTGGGTGTTCAGATTCTTACGGAGTCTCAGAGAGGATTCTTTCCTCTTTTCTATAATCTTTGACACTGTTCAGACTTCTCATCTCCTCTTGCAGCTCTCTAACAAGCATTCACCTCCTGCAGGCAAGAAGAGCACTTCCCCTCTCCCAGCCGCCCAGAGGTGCCCCAGGCTTTTCCTGAAGTCCTGGATCTGCAGCAGTGCATCCATACTGGGGAGCTCAGCATGTGCCAGGGGCTGCTGTTGATGTAGTGTGTTGCATCATCACCAGTGCTGAGTGCACACTCACTGTCCTCAGCACAATTTCTGGCTCCCTGCTATTTGTTGTTCTGTGCAATCTGGTGCATCCGTTTGCATCTTCTGTTACAGCAGCACAGCCCAATTTTTGATTCTATGTGACACATTGCCAAGTTAAGCGATGGAGATGAAAATCTTTTCTTATTCCTGAGAAGCACAGAAATCCTGCAGCAGAAGGAAAACCCAAATGGCAGTCCTTCAAAGCAGAGGTTTGTTCTTCTCCACTCTCTGCCTCTCTGTGTAGAGCTTCACTACCTTTTCATCACTTCTAGTTCAGTGCAGCTTATAAAAGTCCATGCCTACAAATCTATTTGCCATGCAAAATTTTTCTTAGGGCTCATCAGGCAGTTTTAGCTGCTTCAGTGGTAAGGCAGTGACTGCAATAGGAAAAAGGATTCTTCCAGCATTCCTGACTCCTAGGAGCATTACATTTGATGACTTCTCTGCAAGAATGTAAGCAAATGCTAAATCCGAGCTGGTGTTTGATGGGAAAAGTAGCAGTCCGATTCAAAGCTGTGATATAGAAGGAAGGACGTCCCTGTTATCAACAGGCTCATTCCTGGATGGGGTGTGCTGAAGTAATTTTCCTTCTATTTGAGCTTATTTTAGAGACATCTCTAGTTAGGTCCTAGAACAACTTTCTTCCATGTGCAAATATGGACATTGCTATTATTGGTGGTGGGCAACTTTCATAGACAGAAAGTGAAGGAGAAATTAAATTCTGTGCTGCACAGTGATGGCTGAATGAGTGAAGGCTACTATCCAAAGGCTAGGCTGGATGAAAATGTGGGACCTAAGGTCAGAAGAGGTCGTGATGATCTGTGTGTCTGTTGGAGAGGAGGTAGAGAAGAGAGAACTTGGCTTGGAATGAGGTAGAGGACAGAAAAGTATGAGTACTTCTGGCAATAATGAGAGGAGAAAGTCAACTGTACTCTCAGACAGAGGACTGAATGGAAGAGTAGGCTTGGAATTAGCTGATATACTGTTTTCTCTCTAAAATACACTTTGAATAAATAAGATGTTTAGATACACTCTGTAAACAGAGCAGTTTCCAAAAAAATCTGGCTTATGAATTTGCTTCTTCTTGCTAATACATCAGCCTAAAAAACTCCAAAGATAGATTTGCTGCTTATTCCAAGAAAGTCAATAATATCACACTGGGAATAACTTGGAGTCAGACAGGGCTTAATGTTACATGGCAGGTGTAAGACTTCCAAGCTTGATGCCATTTGCTCACAGAGAGCATGGGATCACTGTAAGAATGCCAACAAACAGGCTTGAGAAGCTTGTGAAAATGAGGAGGGAAATAGCAAGCTCCAGGGTGTAGGAAAAATAAGACTTTTCTGTGTGGCTCTTGTACTCATGATGTTGTTTAGTATGTTTTTAATCTGCTCCCTTCCCACTGTCCCTGGGAAAACAGCTGCAACAGTAGAGACATGAGTCCTTGAATTAAGATGAGAGAAATATAGCAATGAGATTAGCAGGCTAATCAGATTAAAAAAAAC
Organism: Lophotriccus pileatus; assembly: GCA_035583135.1. Classification (NCBI taxonomy): domain Eukaryota; kingdom Metazoa; phylum Chordata; class Aves; order Passeriformes; family Tyrannidae; genus Lophotriccus; species Lophotriccus pileatus. Next base: position 9,731,633 of record JAWWES010000115.1, read on the forward strand.
ACCTTTCACATCGTCTTTGGAGACATCACTTGTAAGCTACAGAGAACTAGGGTTGGTGGGCTAGTCGAGGAAAGCAGCTAATAGACCTTATATCTAGCAGCTATAAGATCTCTTTGATGCGGCTCCCAATATAATCTGTGAGGTACCTTGTTTAAAAAAATTGTAGAAAATATGTGAAATTTAAACCTCAGATTGCAAATGTAACAGGAATGTTCTTTGCTCCAAGACTCAAAATAATTGTACTTTGAGATACTCTCTTAGTCTAACATTAATTTTGGCCTTTCCGTGAATTGTGACAGAAACATGTTTAAAACAAATAGTCATGCTCAAACCATCTCCATTGTCAGCTAAAAAGATTTTGTATTATATTGTAGTTAAACTGTTTTAAACAAACACTCTTTCTTACTGTGCTATTTTCATGCTGTAGCAGAGACACTTAACAGACTACACAAGTTTATCTTTTCTTCCTCCTGTGTAGAATATACAACTTTGCTGTTTATCAGCAGCTGATGCCTGAGCACATAAAAAATATTTTGTGTATATGCAGATTGCCTGTCACAATATTTAGCTTCTTTAAATTGTTGCTCACTAAAGGCTAATTTTTTTTCCGGATCTCCTGTTCTCCTTTCAGAGGTACAGAATAGTTTAGTCATGATAATCAGGATTATTAATATACGTCAGATTCTAATTTCTGTCTTATTTCCCCCACTTGAAGGGCAGTAGCAAGGGTGATGAGGCTAAATTATTCAGCCAGTGTTAGCCAACATGCAGTGTTCCTCAGTTAAGATTTGGGAGGTTGAGTCAGTTTCAGGAGCATGGCAGGGCCTGGGAGCAGAGGGGTGGATCCCCTATCTTTCTAGAGATTTTCAAGAGTCTGCTGGACAAAGTAGCAACTGATCTCATTTAGTTTTGGGGTAGTGCTGCTTTGAGAAAGATGTGGGAGAACTGCTTTGGTGTGTATGATCACATTCCTCCTCTCTTCTGGTCTTCTCTAGCTTCATTATCTCTACCCCATGACACCCGAGTGAGAAAAAAAGTGCACATATATGTCAAAGCCTAGACTCATCCTCCTCCATTGACATCTGGTCCTTGGTAATTCCTCCAGGGACAATTCATGCCCCGTGTTTTCTAGAAGTAAAGGGTAAAAGCCTTTTGCGGGATTCTCAAAGCTGGGGCTCAGGCCAGGAATGTGTTTGAAGATATGGTCCTCCATGGAGCCCAGAGAGGGATTGCCTTGCTGTTTTGGAGAAAGAATGGGGCCCATTCCCGTGGTGCCTGACACACAGCTGTGTCTGTGTAAGGTCAAAGGGCTAAGGAGAGACTGGGGGCCATTGTGAAGGAAGGGGAAGTCTTAGAAGATTGGGAATGAATGAGCAAAGCTTCGAAACTCGTATGTGGATTGCAGATCATGGGTTTAATTGGGTTGGATCCCAAGCCCATTGCACTGAGCAGCTCCCAGAAAAACATCCCAGTAAAATGTTCTGGGCTACCATTTGTAGTTCAATATTTTTTCCTCCATCACCATGTCTATGAGTTACTTTGATGTGAGGCTGTCCTTGAAAGACAAGAGGTGAAATGAAACAAATGAAGATGAGGTTACTGCTGGAAACTTATGTTGTCCAGATAAGTGTAAAGGTAATATCACGTGGCAGTTTACCAAGGTCAGTTTTTATCTTATTGTAGTTGCTCTCTGTTTAAAGAAAAAAAGAAAAAAGAAAAAAAAAAAAAGAAAAAATTCATTATTTGTGTCCTAAGAAAAATGTACAAAGTTGCTTTGGTTGATAACCATTAGATCCCACTGTTTTGAGTGTAGCCCCTGGAAGCAGAGAAAACTTACTCTTTATTTATGTGCTAAGTGCCTGGGGCTAACCTGTGAAATTTCTGAGCTGCGAAGAGAAGTTTTCTTTGTGAATCTAATGTTTAAATTTTTGTGAGCTGAACAAAATTTTCTCACTAACTTTTTTTATTTATTTTTATGAAGTAGTCTAGTTATGTGTACAGAACATTGAATGGTTGGATTTTAACTGATGTTCAAATAATGAATTGATTTTTAGTCTGTTATTCTCTTCTGAAGCTCAATATTTTGTTGCAGTATGTTACCAAAGCTGCAATTACACAGAAGATGATAGAATAAAAAGCAAATTTGTAACATGTCTGAAATGGAACATGGGGTGGGGAAGGTGGAAAAACAGAAGCTTTTTTTTTTGACACAGACTTTGAAGACAGCCTTTTAAGAGACCTGCTTTTGTACTAATATTCATTATACATGAAAAACTGATTTGGTGAAAAGGCTTAAAATGTAGTGCAGTTCTTTTTTCATATTCAGGCACAGCAACATGAGCTATGCTTGATGTTTCACCAAGAAAGCTTGGATGAAAAGATTCTGGTTGCGCATTTTGGAAATACTTTGTTATACTTCACTTGTACAGTACAGAAGGCCTTTTAAAGAGAAATGCAAGGCATCATAGTGGTAGCAGAGAACAGGCTGCCAGTGCAGAATTTGTCAGCTGAGAGACCTTTCTGTGTCTGGAGCAGAAGGGGAAGATTTGGTGTACGAAGAGATGCTAAAAGGAACAAAGGCTGTAAGAAATGAGATACAACAAACAAAGCCAAGTAACTGATCTTCTAGAGCCTTCATAATTATGAAAGGGCAGAAATACAGCCCCTAAGCAAAGATGTGGGCATGAGGTAGACTGGTTCCAAAGTCAAAAAATTACTCTCCACCAGCCTGTTTCTGCCAAGTGTTGCTTATAGAGGTGGTGCTAAACCATTGTCCCTCTCAAATCTCTAGCTTTGAGTTGTTTCTTCAGTACTTTCCCAGTTCTGCCCCTTCAGCAGTCATTCAGCATGGGTCTCTCATCTCGCCAGGACTTGTTGCATTAGTCACCTCGCTTGCTTCAGGGCCTGAGAGTTTTCTGAGTAAAAGGAAAATGTTCAGGTGAAAAGTCAGGCCGGGTTTTGTTGTTATCATTTCTCTTCCGTGTTGTATGTGTTGAGACCTTTAATTTCCATGCACAGCTCTCTTGGGACAAGCCAGAAGGGACTAGCTAGCCTTGTTTATTTATTTTGTTATGTTGTTCACCTGTTAGCGAGGGTTAGTCTCTAAGCACCCATAGGCATCTCAGTTTATCTTCTCTACAGTAGCAAAAACACACTCCTTATGTGTCCCAGGCTTGATCAGAATAGATCAATCTCTCAACCTTTCTGCCCTAACAAAATGTAATCTCCAAGTCCTGCTTGCTTGGATGGAAGGGGGAAGATAGACTGATATAAAGCAAGAGTTCAGCATTTATGCTACCACAGACATACATCTTGAAGTAGTATGCATTACTCTTGACACAAACATACACTCCTGGTGATTGCAATCAATTCTGTAGCCACTTCAGTGGCCTGATACTGTCCTCGGAGCCTGGCCTGGGCTTCAGGATATAGAGGTTGAAAACTTCAACCAAGTGCTTCGGGTTGTTTTTTTTTGTTTTTTTTTGTTTTTTTTTCTCCCGTTGCTGTCTCTTTGAGTCAGACACTGAAGTTGTGCTGAAAGGAGAGCACCTCTGATCTTCTTGGTGTTGCTTGTTGCTGTGCCCTTGCTTATCTGTTTGAACACAGGAATTTCCTGAAACCAACGTAGGAGTCATTTCTGCTGGTGAGACCCAGGCCTGGGAAAAAATTGGCAAAAGCTAGACTTCCTGCAAGCAGACTCAAGCTTGTGCCCTTATGGACAGAAATCCCTGCACTAGTTCAGGGTCTGACTTGCACAAGAGAAGCTGGAGACGAGATTCATATCTCTGTGGTGGAGAGGACAAATGAATAACTTGTGTCTGGTCATTTGCACAAGCCCAGCTCAGGTGAACAACACAAGGCACAGAAGTTGGTTGGAGATATAGAAATATGCTCTTCCTACCATCCCAGTGTTCTTGAGATGTTGCTTTCTTGTTCCCTCAGCAGTAGCTCAAGTAGTCGAGGCATGGGATAGCGATGGGATATTTTCTACCTCTCAAGCAATATCCTATAGACCACAGCCATTGAGGGATACCCTGGCTGCTGCATGAAGTGAATTTTGGTCCAGCAGCTAAATGAGCTGTCAGTCCTGCTACACAAGACTAGAAAACACAGTCCAACCTCCCTTACCTCCCTTCTGCTTGTCACTTTTCTGCTATAAAATGAGCTCTCAGGCCTTCTTTGCTCATTCCCCTTCTAAGGATGAAGCCCTTTCAGTGCCCTTTGCAGTTAACTTTCTGCCAAGGCTGATTTCATTTTGCATAGTGCACAACAGCATTTGAGTGGTAGGGGTAAGAGTTGCGGTAGTGCAACTTCTTATCATGACTGGACATATTGTGTTTCAAGTGCTGAAAGTCCATCTCCTGCAGCTTTGTTGGTCTTTCCACATAAAACCCTTACATGAGGCAAGTGGGCTGTGCTCTTCCCAGTTAGCAAGCAAAGCAACATGCTTTGGAGCAAGATTAGAAGAGATCTTTCTTGGTTAGTCTTGTGCTTGTGATAGTGACTTGCTTTCACGAAGAAGTGAGTTGAGAATACATCCCTAGTATAGCTATGTCCTGGGCTGGATTTGCAGGCATTTTGAAGGCTTACTGTTGGCACCATTTTGAAAGAGCAGGCAGATCCAAGATGAAGGTTTTCTGGCTGTCTGTGTTGTGCAGCAGTGCATGGTTTGGCACAGGAACGCAGAAAGGAGTCTGGAATGCTCAGGGATACCAAACAAGCAGCAGCTTGCTTCCTGTGTCTTACTTCTGTTATTGAAAGGCCCTGAGACATCTCAGTTTTCTTTGCTAAGCACTGTTACGGTACAGAGCAGGATGGTATCTGATAGCAGCAATGTATGTTGGGAGGCTCAGTGTGAGTTTCTGTCTGTCACCCATTAAACGGGATCAGTCAGAGCGTAGAAACGCACATTTCTTTTTCTGAAGGGTATGAGTTGAACTTTCTGCCAAGCTAGGAACTGTGGAACTTGGTGTGTCACAGGTGAAGCACAGCTGTTTTTCAAATCTAGACGTGACTCTGCAGAGAACAAATTCATAAGTGACTGGCCCTATGGTCTTTGAGCAAATAGACAGAAGAAAGTTCCACGATCCTCTTATCTTCTCTGCAAAGGGTAATCAATTTTTTTGCAGAAAGGCTGCAAAATAAAGAAATAGGTAACTGGGCACCTTTAGTAAATCTTTAAGTGTGCAGGCTTGAGTGTTTGTCAGCCAGCTCCAGGGGGCATGGGATGGATCTGGAGTTCCTACCTTGGGCTGCAAGCTTGGCTTGCACTTGTATTGCATGCAGGATGTTGGCCTGTGTCCAAAATGTACTTTGGATATAGATCTCTACAGCACCTGGGCAATGTACCAGGTTTTCCTCACTGGGATGATCCCTCAAACATGGTAGGGGCTAATCTAGTGAGGATTACTATATTTTTGTATTGGTACTGGGAGGCAGTAACTCATTATAAAGTCTGTGCTGAAGTGGATGCTGGGAAAGGTGACATAAAATTCCCCAAAAATTTCATTTAAAGATGAATTTTAAAGCTAAGAAGCCTGAGGAATGTGGAAATTCAGGCAGTCTAGAGTCTAGGAAGGAAGGGGATTGTAATTCTGGAGAGGTGGCTGGGCATGTTAAATCTGCACAAAGGGAATAACTGTTGGGCACTGGTTTACTCCAGGTACACTGGTTGTTATGTGGGTGTGAGGTAATTACCCTCCAAATATTTAGGGTGGAAAATATTTTTCTGCCCTATTAATGTGTCAGGGCTCCTAACAACAGCATCTGAGGTTTGCGTTTTCTGATTGTTTGTTTGTTTCTAATTTCCAGGAAGTTGAATGAGTGAAGGTTAAAGAACCTGAGTCCTCTCTATGCATCTTCCAAAAACAGGCATAGAAAGGCAGTGCTGTGTAGTCCAGGGTCCAGTCCTCTCCCAAAGGACTTGTTGAGTATTTCAAGCTCCCCACTAAGGGAATCACTGTTTCCTGCTTGTCCGCATTGCCAGCTGGCTGCTGGTTATGGTTTGCATAAAGTTTTATCTGGTAAAATAAAGGAAACTTTTCATGTCTCCTGCTCTGGATTAGGGTCTGTTTCTGGACCCTGCTTTCTTCACTCTAGTGACCAAGACTCCCTAAGGTAAGCCCCATACAGGGATGCTTGTCAATATTAGTTTTCCATGCACGCTTCCCTTGGTCATGCTGCCTGCTCTGTTTTGGGGCATAAAAAAGAGTTCTTGCGCTTCTCCAGGAGTGTGGACTCCCTGTTACATTCAGATTTGGTAATATCACTATGTCACCTTAGCATGTATGAACAAGCAGAACTTTCAGCAACAAGGAGAAGTTCCTTGAGTGGGTCACTTTGACAAGCAGAGCTTTTGTTCAAACTGTTAAGCCTCTAAGGTTAACAGAGTTTTCAGGCATACAAATTTAACTGGGGCTAGATATCCTGAATGCTGGCAGACAGGCTCCCCCCAGAGGGGCCAGCTGGGACCTCCAGGCTCTTGCTTGGTCTCCATCTGAAATGCATCTTACAGTTCCAGGAGAGAAGCAGAGATTGCCAACCCCTCCTTGTGCCAGGACATCTGCTGCACAGACAATACTGTAAGCACACCTAGCAGGCATGGCCTCACCTATATAGCCAAGCTGAACCATTTGTCACTGACTGCTCTTACTCCTCTTACCAAGGCATTCAGATAGCCAGGAATGAAGCCTTTTTTTCTCTTTCTTTTTTTATTTTTTTTTAATTTTTTTTTTTTTTTTTGAGAATCTGCCAGCAGAAGAGTTGCTCCTGGCTTCACTTTGTGAATGAGGATGTGCAGAGAGTTTGAAAATTGAGAGGGTGGTTGACATACAATTTTAGATGGTGGAAAAAGCAGTGCTCTGCAGCTTCTGCAGGAGAAATAGAGAGATTCTTTGGGAGCACACCTTTTCTGTCAAGTGCAAGATGGTTTGGGTAAAAAAGAGCAGAATACATCCTCAGGTACTGCTGTTTGAATGGACCCAGGCACTGCCTGTGGAAATCTTCCTGAGGATGTCTGTTGTATTTGTCCATGAGAGATCATAGCAAGTCACGTGTCTTATTTTGGAGAGCCTGTGTGTGATGATTAGCACAACAGCACCCTGGTTCCTGACTAATTCTTCCTCTGGTAATCTGTGATGTTGAAAGCCGAACCTTTATAATGTACAGCAAACATTTTGCAAAAGCAAATGATAAAAATGTTGACATTATTTCCTCTTTGGAAAAAGTCTGTGTCTGCTTGGGAGCTATGATGTTTCCATGGAGTATGCCACAGCTTCAAGGAAGGTGACTGAGTAAAGTTAGAACCTGGGGTATCCAGTAACTGGTTTTTTATTTTTTTTTTTTGGTCACAGTGACTGGGGGAAGAAAGTATTTACATCTTTGAAGGGAAGAATGAAGGGAATTTGTAGGGAACACGTGGTCTCTTTTTCTAGTTTGATGCCTGGATCCAGGGGTCAGCATTTGCACATTAGGGCAGTTTCGGGTGGAGAGTCACTATCATTTTACAGAATTTTCATTCTACATGTCTCTCTATGTGTTATCCCACAGAATTACCCACTCCTAATGCCAAAGGGATAAAAGTACTATTGTTTCTTCCTCTCATTTCTTTGCATAAGTAAAAGAAATACTTAGGTGAATGCTGAGGTATTGTGAAACTTTGCTATGAAGAGCTGAGGTACCTTATTTCTTAATTTTGCTGGGGGAATTGCTTGCTTTCTTATCAGAGCTCAGGGATGTGTCAGCCGAGATGTGGAATAGAGGAACAGAGAAGGCCAGGACCTATTTGTATCACCCAGAGCTGCAGTGGTGGAGCTTGAATGCATCCTACTCTTCCTGAGGGTTTGGCTCCATGGTTCAGGGTCACCTTAGGAATGGGGTGAAGGCATTCAGTTTTGAAGAGAGCTCTCAGAGGAGATCCTGACAAGAAGCCCAATGTGAACTCCGCCGGACTCTGATTGCGTTTGGTTTTTAAGCTGAAGGTCTGTGTCCCTCCTACCTGCTGGACTAGGATATGTGGGACTGCATCCTTTTTGGTGACACCATTACCTCTGCTCAGAGATAACTCTGTAGTTATCTTGCTCAGCTCCTGCTCACCTTTGCTCATGGAGCATCTAGTCACCCTTGCTGCTCCCTGCCACTGATGAGTGTTCGGGAGAGACCCACTCTTCCTCATTTCTGTGTTAGCCACCAAGACAAATACTCTAGCAGTGAACAGAGAACCTAAGAGTCCTGGCTCTCAGTGTTTTTTTCTGTGCACTTTACCCCATCACATGAAACAGCCCATGTCTTCTCATCACAGGGTCAGGCCCAGCAGAGCACCCTGGGTGGGCAGTTGCTGAAGCTCAGAGGGGTTAGGTTCAGCCAGCAGTGTAGCATAGAGCAGTGATAGCCTGATGATGATGGTGATGGTCTCTGAAGGAAGACAAAGTTTTCCAGACAGTGAGCTGTCACTGTTGGACAGAAACATAATGCTTGGAAAGGGTGTGACTGGGATCTGCCCTGCACTTTGTCCTTCCGTATGTGGTGGTGCGGACAGAGGCTGAATGTGGTTTGACAAGTGTAGGCTTCTCTGCATGCGTTTCTGGAAATAAAATGTCCATGGCTTTTTGACTCAGTTCGAAACGCAGAGCAGAGTTTCTCTTAGGCTTGTAGGCTACCAAGAAGTCTCACAGAATTTCAGAACTGAGATCAGAAGAGAGCGATGGAGTCATCCCACTCCCTTGTTCATGTGGGATCACCTAGAGCTGCTTGAGTAGGACCATATCCAGGTGATTTTTGAATATCTCAAAGGATAGAGACTTCACAACCTCTCAAGGCAAATTCTGCCAGGGCTTGGTCACCCTTACAGCAAAAAAGTTTTCCTGATGTCCAAGTGTAACATCCTGTGTTGCATTTTGTGGCCATTGGCTCTTGTCCTTTCACTGGACATAACCGAGAAGTGCCTGGCTCTGGCTTGTTTACACTCCTTCTGTCCTTGGATATCTTTAACATTCCAAAATCTGTCTGGACAAGGTTCTAATCCTGGCTGGACCCACTTTGGGCTGAAGGTTAGAACACAGACTTCCAGAGATCTTTCCAAACCTTTAACTTGTGTGATTTTATTGTGGAAGCTAAGGACTCTACCTTAAGGGTCTCTTCCTTAGAGACCAGTTAAGAGGCCAAGCTTACCCAAAAGCTGTACCACTGAGCAAAAGAATACAACTATGGGCAATTTTGCCCAGGTCCCTCTTTAGTCAGATTGCACTTTTTTATAAAAAGTCTTTAAGTTTGATTACTGCAAACACTTCAGTTAAATGCACTCAGCAGGTAGCTATGGCAACCACTGAGATAAGTGGTCTAAAATATACCAGGTAAAATAATGAGGAGATAATAATATGGTTTTAGTTCAAATAAATGAATGTGTGACTAATGGTTTTACATTTAAAAAATATTCATACACCATATTTCTGGGCTAAAAATTAGTCACTGTTCAAGGCCCATTGTTCATCCCACTGCTGTAGGAGGTCTCCAAAGAATAATGTTAATATATGCCTCCTGCATTTGTTAACCCAGCACTCAGAAGGAGAAAAAAAAAGTCTTGTAGCTCCAGAAAATAAGACTGTTAAAGGGAGAGGAGAAAGGCGAAGCCCTCAGGTAGGAAAGATTATCCATGGAGAGAGAGATACAAGCCCTTGCCAGACTCTGATCTAACTAATTTGATGTGACTGTCTCCTCAATACTATTTTTTTCCCAAACCATCTGTATTGAACACAGATCAAAACTAGCAATTAGCAGCTGAGTGGTAAGTGCTATGCATACTCAGGATGGGACAGTCATTACCAAAGAAAACTTACGATTTAAGTAGTCTAATTTATTATCTTAACTTGTTGTGAAAGAAAGGACAACAGGGGTTTTCTGTTCCTAAAGAGCCAGTCACCTGTGATTACTCTTCCAACAGCACTGATATTCCACTAGTGATGGGAAATTGCAAAAAAGTGTAGCTGAAATTTGCTGTTTGTGGCAAGTAGTAAACATTTAGACATCTTGATTTTCAGAATATACCCCCCAAAAAAGAAGAGGCTATCTTCCCTCTTACCCTCCTTTTCTCCATTAGGTTTCCTGTCATCAGCCTGCCCTGAGCAGAGTTGTCCCTTCCCTTGACTTTTGACTGTGAGTCACACGGAAGGAAATAGACTTGCCCTAACATTAAGGAAAAATTCATCTTTCTGGCTTGGCAAGAACCCCAAGGATTTTGGATCATAAATCCTGCAGCAATCTTTGCAGCTTCTTTAGTTTATTCACCTTGAAGCATCTAGTATGCAAAAGATTATTACATTATTTTTTTCACAAAGTACTGGCACTATGAAGCAGGCATTATAAACAAAAAATTAGATCTATCTATCTATGTCTCCTTTCTGGGTTCTTGGGTTCTATTGAGTTAGCCTCTCTTACAAACAATGAGAAATATATTTCAGTGTGTTTTAGGCCAGTGGAGCTGGTCATGTGAGGAAAAACATAATTCTCTGTGGGGCTGCTTTTTGAAATATATTTTGTCTGGTTTTTTTTTTTTTTTTTTTTTTTTTTTTTTCCCTTTAAGATGCTCTTCCTGAAGAATTTAACTTCCTCCTCCAGGAGCTCTTAGTATTTCTGTATGCTTGTTTTTGTCATGTATTGGCTCTAAAGGAAGATAGCTATGTATCACAGCAACAGTGTCTTAAGTACCACAGTATGAATTGTTTAATCAACCATTCCCTGGGGAAAGAGTTTGCAGCTAAATAAGGGAAGAGAAGATAGAAGTCCATCCTCTTCCAGAAATGGGTCCCAGCAGGTAGGGGAATAACTCTGCATTTTTTCTCTTTGACCAGATGGGATCTCCTGCCCTTTCCCAACTGCTGCTCTTCACTAATCCCCCTAGAGTGCCTTGGATCCTTTGCTGGTTAAGGAGAATTTATAACATCCTCCTCCCGTGTTAGTAGCCCCTGCTGTCTCTGAGGCATCTTGAAATGAGGTCTTGCTTCCTCATAGGAATGCTCTGGGCAACTGCAGTCTCAGCAAAGCAGGGCGCTCTCTTAGACCTGTGCTGAGCTGGGGATCAATATCTGGCATCTATCTGTTAGTCTGGGCTTCAGGCTCCCTTTGCTCATTGAGTGACTTCCCACTGGGCCTGACACAGTGTGGTCTGTATGTCAGGCAAGATGATGCCCAGGAGCATAAGCAGTTCCCCTTCAGCCCCTTCTCTTCTTGATCATTACTCACCCTTTTTTTTGTTTGTTTCTTCTGTTTTGCATTTTCTGCCCCCCCTTGGACCATGTTGAGACTTTCTCAATCTGCTCTCACAGGCTGTTGAAAGGCTGAACAAAAAAGGAAAAGTTTTCTGAACAAAAAAAGCCAAAGCTGAAATCCGCTGTTGAATTTTAATTCTCTTGTTGGGTGGTGGCACGGAATTAGGCTGTGAACGTCAGTAGCACCGACACTTTCCTACTTCCCAAGTCCTTAACTGACTGTTTTAGCAGCAACGGTCAGGCCATGCACTGCAGGCCCCCAAATCTCATTCCGCTCCATCCTTTCCTCCGACCCTGGGGCCAAAGCTGTCTGGGTGTCCTTCCTTTGAGTGCTGACTCCCTGTTAGCTGTAGAGTGTGCAGCAGGAGACTGTTGCAAGCATAAGTAACCCTGCAGGAAATGTTAGCGGCATAAATATGTTAATTGTGACTATTATTCAAAAGACTTTCTTTTCGTTAATGTAAACTAAGAGCCACAAAATAACAGGTAAATAAAAGGAGGGCAGATGGGGTAGTTCTGGAACCTCCCATAACACTGTAGCACTAAAAGCAATGGGGATAACAGAATAAAAATTTCTGCACCAGAGACTCTGGACAATCCTGCTATGGGAGTTCTAGTGAGAGGTTGCAGATATGGGAGAGAAAGGCAGGCTGCAGGACTGTAAATGGGAGGTCCTCAGTATGGCAAAGATGAAGGTGCTGTGCAACATCACACAATACTGTATCTACCTTGCTCATTTGTGTCCACTCTTGTAGCTGACAGGTTCTAAAGAACACCCTGATTTAATGGGAGTGCTGGGAAATTGCCATGTCTTGGTCCCTTTGCATTCCTGGACTCCAAAGCATTGAGCTGCTACACACTGAGAAGTGTAGTACTGGGTATTACTCTTGTCAGCAACATCACCCTGCTTCTTCACTTCTGACTCCATCTGGGCTGTGTCTGGTTTCTGTACACATGGTTTTATTGTACCATCCCCCATTTTTCTTTCAGGGAAGGATGTGGTCTCATCAGAATCCATCTTCCTATTAACCTGTAATAGCAAACTCAGCACCTCAAGAAGCCAAGGAAGCCTGATGCTTTCCCAGAACATAACTGTTCTCATCAAAACAGCAGTCACTGTAAGATACATACTTGTGAGTCTGTCCTTTTCCAGTCGGCAGCAATCCCTTTCCAGCTGTGCTGTGGCTTGTCACAATGCTTAACCTGGGCTCAAGCAATGCACAAAACGCATTGCAACAAAAAACCCCACAAAAACAAAGAAAGGCAGAAAAAAAATAGTTCAAAAGTCCCCTGCACCAAAACCCTAAAACAGAAATAAGGCAGAACTCTTCTAGTTGTTTCTCAAGATGAAAGGGAAAGGAGAGAGGAGACAGCTTGTACAGACAAACAGATGTGTGGAGATGCACATTTCTGAGGGACAGAGAAGACTGAGAATGTAGGAGTGTTGACAGGTTAAATTTCCTAGTCTGTAGAGCAGGATACTGCAGAGGGCTTTGTCATTACATCATAACTTGACACTGGAACAGAAATCAATGGACTAACTCCAGAGCTGCTTTAAATGAAGATAAACCTTCATAAATGCCGTGCCTCCACCTTGTGCTTTCTGCAGTGGGGAGCATAAAAAGAGAACCGAAAGACTACTGAATGCCTCAACATCCTTTCCTGTTAAACCACAGCTTAATCACGTCTGTTGCAGTATACGATGCAAATATTCATAAACCCCAAGTTATGCCCACTGTTAGGTGTACGCATGAGCACTTCAGAGACAAAGTGCTCTTCACCCCTCTTCTGGGCTATTTGGGGATACCCCGTCACCTTGAAAATATGGCAAGGGCTTGATCAATCCAACTCAGGAAAGGGGTAATGTTTAGTATTCTGTGGTATTGATTTTAAGTAATCCAAACTCTCTTTAGAAGTAGGAAATAAAATGAGAAAAGGTTTTCTGAAAGTGTTTGATTTGTCTATATGAAGTGTGAAATGTAGAGGATTTTTTTTCCCAGCTATTTTCTGAATCATCCCAAATCAGTTAGCTCTTGAACTGTTCACTGATCTCCATCCGTCATTAATTAAAAAAGAGACTTAAACTATTTTTATTTCAAAGTAATCCCAAATCAAAAAGCAAATGATAGAATGGGTGGAGTGGAAATGGCATGTGACAGCTGTGTTATCAAAACAGCCTCTTTCCTTAGGAATACTTTCAGTTGGTTGTAAACTTCAATTTTTTTTTGTGGAGTGTGGAAATAATTTCCTGCATGGCTTTCATTGTTGCTTCAGTGGACAGAGGCCGCAGAGGGGGAGCTAGCTGGTCCATGTCCTTATGGAAGCCCATTCGAAAAGTGTATTGCATTTCTGTGACGCCCAGAAGAAACTTATTTGTCTTGCTTTTCATTGCCACTGCTTCTCCCTTGTCACACACTTCTGTCTAATTTTTCTTTCCTGTCCCCCGTGGTTGCCTCCTGCCTCCTCCCCAGTTTTTTCTATCACCACTTCCGGCTGTGATGACAAAGAGCAGAAATAAAACTGCAAGCAATTGGTAGTGCCTCAGAGTGGCTTTTCACAGCAGCTGCAGATCTTATTATCTTGGTTATGTATTTCCTCCACCCAGTGTATTTACAGCTGTAACTCTATAGCTCAGTGAGTGAACAAAATGCCCTACATCATGTGTTATAGTTAGAACATATCCTATTTCAGGTGGCTTGCTTTAAGAAAGAGCAAGGAAACGTTTTGTTGAAGTGAAAGGCCATTTGATGTTTCCATAAGATGCCAGTGCATTGACTGCGTCAGAAAATGAATTCTAGTCTCCACAACTAAATGCTTTAATTTTGGAGTGGACACACACAGAAGAATGGGACTGATGCTCTGTTTCTAGTGCAAATTCCTCTGTAATTGAGCTGCTAATAGCAACTGTGGGGATGTGCACTGTGTGCTTTTCTGTACCAATAATAGATGCCTAGGGTCATTAGAGGCAATCAGTCTTCAGCCTAGAATTTTACAAGATCCTTTTTGTGGTAAAAGCAGTCTTTATTGTCAGGTATTGCAAGGCATAAATCGAGACTGCTGCCATTCTTCTGGTGACCAGGAGTGGGCCAACCGTACATTCTCTCCATGCTCTGTAGCCAAAGGTGCACACGAATGTGTACATATTTGGGAGCTCCATGGAGGTGTTCACTATCACCATCTAACAGGGCAGGTGGGCAGTGTGAACACATAGGTCAAGCAGGATCCTGGGCTGAATCAAGACCCCAGTGCTGCTCCTTTGTTTCTTCTCAAGAAATACAAATATGTTCCATTATCTAGCAGGCAGGGAGCGTTTTGGCTTTGAACCAGTTTAGCAAATGGGAGAAATGTTGTATCACAGAGTCATATAACAGTTTGAGGTAAAAAGGATGTTTTAAACGTCATCAGTCCAACTGCTTGGCAAAAACCAATAACATCTCTAACTAGACCACGTTGCTCAGAGCCATGTCCAACATGACCATGAATGTTCCTAGCATGGATGGGGCATAGCTGGGTATCTACACCTCATCAGTGTTCCAGAGTTTCACCACCATTCTTGTTTAAGAATTTCTTCCTTATATCTAGTCTAAATCTACCCTCTTTAGTTTTGAAACCATGGTGATATAAAAAAGATTCAGATGATGGAGGGAGCAGAATGGGAAGGCATTTAATGTTTCTCAAGTGAGAAATCACTAGGGAAATGAGGAACAAACTGTGCTTGAAAATATTTGCTCAAGTGTTTAAAAGCCAGAGTAGAAACTCAAATCAAGGCATTCTCCTTTTTGGAAGTGCAATGAAAGAAAATTTCCAACACTTTAAGAAAGAGGAGTTTATTAACCATAGCCTATGCTTACCAAGGGCAGTCAGTTGTGCTACAGCGTGTGAGATCGATATATTGTATAGATTTCTTAGATATTTTTTTCCTCCTCTACTCCATCTGGGAAGCAGCTTGTGTCCCTGTTGCTTTGCACAATCTTTTTCATTCCTAGATGATAACAAGTTTCAGATAACAGTTTGAGGGTAACAGAGAAAGCAGGTGTTCCTGGTGCAATTTCTGCCCAGGAGCTTACATGGGACAATGAATTAACGTGTGCTATTAAAATGCTACCTGGCTCGATGCTGGGTTTTTATTGTCACATATAGAGGTGTAGGAATTTCTGTGTGAAAAAAATAGCTGCTGATTTAGAGATATTAATACTGTTAAGAGTCTGGTTAAGTAAGAAGGTGTATTAGCCTGTACGGTGGTAGTAACTGAGAGTTGTCCCTTTTTGACTCATTCTCTTTTTCCTCTTTTTGTCTCTTGGTAAAAATATTTGCTCAGTGTAGAAAAGCACCATTATCCATGCCATATATTGTAGTGAGTATAGTCAAATTTTGTGTCAAAATATTAGTTGCTGTGTTTCTCTCTATGTGGTAAGGGAGATTTTGACTGTTTGAAAGATAACTCTGGTTAGAAGGCAGAAAAGAAGAGCCTTTCAGTCAAACAGCAGGCAAGACGCAAAATGAAATTGTGCCGGTCTCTTTAAGACATAAAAGTAAATGAAAGCATAAATCTGACCCCATTATAGATCTGTAACAAATATGGTGATAAATCAGGGGGAGCTGACAATGGAAGGGTAGCGCCTGTTTGAAATACAATCACCACATGGTATTAAAAGATAAGTGTCCATTTAGAAAGCAATGATGAAGCTATTCTGGATGCCTTAAAGATCATCTTGTAAACCTACTGTGTGAAAGAAAAGGGTGCCTGTGTTGGATCCAAAGGAAATGTCTGTGACACTGGAGTACCTAAAAGAAGGTGGACTGCCTTTGCTTACCCAGCAAGGCAGCATGAGGAATGGGAAATCTGAGCTGGTCTCCCCAGCTTGCAGTTCCATACCTGTCTTTGAGATGAAGAATTCTGACATGCAAGAAGAACAATGTCTGTCTTGCAATGCTGCCAGAATGAAACTGTGCCTGAAAAAATACTGTGAGACTTTCAGAAACCACGTAGTAAATACACACATCAGTTTGATTGCAATAAGAGGAAATGACAGCAAGAACTAAGAGCCAGGATTAAGAACCAAAAATTTGGTGTGTCTCTATAAAACCTGAGCTAAGCAGTGAAGCAATGAAAAGGGCTGCATAATTAGAGCCATAAAAGTGCAAGTATTCTCAGCACATCCAGAGCAGAAGAATCAGATGACTACTGCTAAGCTTGGGAAACTGCTAATTTGTTTCATTTCTGTAAATTTCCATCCTATAAGCTGTATCCTCATCTAGTTATCATCACTTATCTTAGATGCAGTGTATGCAGTGGCATTCAGGGGAACTTGCATCCAAGACAATGGCTGCTGCCAAAATAATAGCAGAAGTAACTGCATCATACATAGATCTTAAAGCTGTATCAGCTCATTATATAACTGTATCCGCCCCTTATATATAATAATATAGAAATTCAAGCCTTGAAACTTTACTCAGCAGTTTCTATATCTAGCCCACTGCTTCTGATTTAGTTAGGATGGAACCTTTAGGCTGTAGACCTCAAGTAACAGTGTCCTGAGGGAAGCTGCCGAGTGATTGATTGGCCAAGTGATTGGATGACCTCCCTGTTAGATATGTTCAGCTTTCAGTGTTGCTTTTTTTGGGGGATGGAAGAATTCATGCTTCTCAGTAACTTTGATAACATACATTAATATAATTTAATATAGGCAAGACCTTCGGAATAATTTTTCTACATAGGGCATCTTTCCAGAACTCTGATGGGCTTTTTCTTTTTTTTTCTTTTCTGAATCATTCTTTCTTCTTTAACCTCCATACAGTCTACAAGCACTGCTTTGTTCTTATTCGGTGTTCCCTATGTCTGGACAAGAAATATTTTGCCTGAAGTTTTTGTAGGAGGAGGTTTTTTTATTTTTATTTTTTTTTTTTATTTTTTAAATCTGAATTTATTTCTCTTCTGTGTAGTCAAAAATTCTACTCGGGAGAGAGCAAAGCTTTTGCAGAAAACTAATTCCGTGAATTAGAAATATTTTTTATGCCTCTTTGTGGTTCTCTATCCCCTTTCTCTTTTTGTCATAGTTTGTAAAGCACTGTGTATTACAAAAATGCAATATCTGGGTCATTGTTTTCCCTTTCTTGATCCATTCCTTTTGCTATCTGTCTTTGAGGTGGGTTGGGTGAAGCTTAATAGCCCATTAACAATTTTGACAATACTAGATAATGACATTGGGCTCTTTTGGAGCAGAGGGAGATTGAATTGCTGCATGTGATCATAGCGCTAGTTATTCCACATTCCTTTACGCTCTGGGACCCCACTTAGTGGATAACGGCACCTAAGAGAGATGCTTTGATCAAAAAAGTCTCACACCTGGATTTCTGTCTCCATTGTCCTCTCTAGTCACTAAGTGTATTTGGCCATGTATTTTGTGCCATGTTTGTGGCCTGATGATGGGCTAAATGAATGTGTAGGGCTGGAGACCATCTCCAGGGTCACTGGACCTGCTCCATGCTGACCTCCATCTTGTGTTAACTGGATCTGGAAGGCTGATGCAGAACAGCCTGATATTAAGATAATACAAAAACCCATGGGGAGAGCCTGTGTTTAATTTAAGTTAATTAATTCTGAGCAGGAAAACTGTGTTTCTGTCAGTTTCCTTTTGTAAATAATAGGTGTAGTATCTATATTCTTGATAATGAACTTAGAGGACTGGAAAAGGCTTTAGAAAACATAGTGTCTAATGCATATGTATGAGGAGTTGAGAAGCATCCCCTGATCTGTTTAGACATGCTTTGAGAGATGAATGGGCTAGCTGACCTCTGGAGGTCCCTTCCAATGTAAATTGTTCTAAAATTCAATGAATATGAGTCATTCAAAGCTGTGGTGCTATTTTAACATGCTTGTATGTTTTTATTCTGAGATTGGCAGTTTCATTTGCAAGATTCACCTAACGAACTGGGTTGGTATTTTTAATAGTTTCAACTTTTTTTTTTTTTTTTTTTCTTTTTTTTTAACAAGTGCCGAAGCAAACCAATCAAGATCAGTGGACCACTGCCCTCAACTGAAAAAAAGATCAAGGTGCTCAATCTTATGTGACCTGAACCAATGCTGTCTCAAACATGGAAACTGAGGAAACCTTTGGGATCGGGGTTGGTTTCCCTTCTCTTCAAACTCGCTCAGAAACAATCTGTTTTATATATCTGTAAAGGTTCAGGCTCCAGCCCTTAGTCTTGCTTTTTCCTTCTCCTGAGAAGAGTGCGTTGGGAGCTGTTTGTTTGCCCCTGCCTTTTTGTTTCTCAGAGGCAACTTGCAAGCTGTCTTGTTGTAGCTTGTGCATGTATCACAATTTCTGTCCAAGAAAGTTCCTGGGTTGAGATGAAGACAGGTAGATTGCTTGCCACTTTCTGTTGCAGACAAAATAGACTCAAATTTGTGAAAATTAGTTTGTTGCCACTGACTCATCCACCTCCTCCTTCATTCCGAAAGCAATGCAGGAGGGATGGGGAATGAGAGCGCTCTATTCTGCCACTCATTCCTCCTCACACTTTTCTGCTGCTCCTGCATGGGTCCTCTTCATGGCCTGCAGTCCTTCAGGAAAAATTGGCTCCAGTGTGGGTTCCTGAATGAGCCACAGTTCCTGTCAGGAGAACTCTCTCCAGGTGGGATCTCCACAGGCTGCAGTTCCTGAGGGACTATCCAGGTGCTCTAGTGTATTGTTCTCCATGGGCTGCAGTATCGATATGTGTGGTCTCATTCACAGGATACAGAGAATACTTGCTCCACTGACATCCTTTCCACAGGCTATAGGGCAATATCCATTCTGGTGCCTGAAGCACCCCTGAGGTGAGGCTGACCAGATTGTAGTTTTCTGGATCCTTCTTCTTGTTTTTTTAAGGTAAGAGTGACATCTGCTCTATTCCAGTCCTTAGGAACCTCTTCTAATCCATGAGCAATCCATGATTGTTCAAAGACAGAGATTGATCACAAAATTATATCAGCAACCTTTCTTATCACTAATGAGAGCATCCCACCACTGCATATGGTCTTTTGTGTGTCCAGTTTCTTTAAGTATTCCCTGATCTGATGCTGTTCTACTTGCTCCGGACTTTCCCCTTGGTCTTCAGGGTCTTGCATTTCTGAAGCTGATCTTACTAATAAAGACCAAAGTGAAGAAGGCATACCTCACTTTATTTACCATGTCCTCCACCACATTCTGCAGGAGGCCTACATTTCCATCTCCCTTTTGCTGTATGCACACTTACAAAAGCCCACCTTGTTGCCTTTGACACTGCTCACCAGGATCAATCCCAGGTAGAATTTAGCTTTCCTAAAAACATCTCTGTATGCTCAGACAGTGTCTGTACATCGCTCTCAGGTTACCATTCTCTGCTTCCAACTTAGACTTTCCTGACTTTTATGTTGTACATTTTTCTCGAGCGATTATTCAGAAGAATGTCATTGTGCATTTAATTATATATTTATGTATATTTATATATACTTATGTATTTAATTAGATATTTTTAATTAACTATAATGACTCAATAATTTCATTGTGGATGAAGCTATCTCCTACTGGCAGGTCTGATCTGCTCTCCTCTGCCTTCCATTTTTTTTTTACCAGTCTACAGGTAAAAAATTTGTCTACTAAAATTAGATTCTCTGAGGAATATTTGCCTTAGCTTCACTCAAAAAACTCACTTGTTGGAAGAAAAAAATGGTGAGTAATCCTCTAGCTTGGGCACTTGGGCCAAGTGCCTTGTAGCATTTTTCTCTTAGATTTTAATTTGTTCTACTGATTTAAAGTGCAGCATGCACACTGAGCAAAGAAGTCCCTGTGCTGCCTCTCATCACTGCCTTTGTCATGATCAAATGAGCCCTTATGGTGGGCAGTGAGACTTCTCCGCATTATTAATAATGATTCAGACCTGTAGGGATCCTGATTGTTTCTGGCAAGGGACATCTAACTGCAATGGCTCAGGAGCAACTGTAGCCCTTTGTGCTTGCAGGTGAGCATCAGTCAATTCAATTCACACCGCTCTTTTGCACAACCCCTGCCACCTCAGCCAGCTAAGAACAACACAAAAGGCAGAAACCTATTTTTTAGATTGGCTGAATCTGGAGCCTTCAGGTGATAGCAGGCCATTGCAGGGAAAAACACTGCAGTGCAGTTGCGTTTAGTTTTACCTGATGTTCATATGACTAAAGACACTTAATTATCACTTTCTTTACTTTCTTTACTAGCTATGAGCATCTTATAAATTACTTTCAAACTGGAAATTCGGGCTGACTCGGGCCAGTGGATTGACAAACATCCGAGGAAGATTTATGGGGTCTTTTAACAAGTAATCAAGCTCAATCTCCGTAACTGAAGTATGCATTTTTTGATGTGTGCATTTATTCATATTTCATAAATGCAGTTGACTTGCATGAGAAGTGTACATTAAAAGGGTTTCGGAATTCAGAGGTATTAATTCTGTTTTCAGGTTCTTTGATTTTAAATGCTGGAAAAATGATCCCAGCCTGCAGGAGAGTCTGCTGTTGCTGCCTATTTAGTATACTAAGCCATACAGTGGTTTAAAACTTTTGTGCATCCAAACTGAGCAGGGAATTACTACAGTGATAATTGTGTTCAAATTTCTACTGTAAACATTGTCATAAATTTTTAATCAGAATATTGAAAGTAGAGGAAAACATCTAGTATTAATGTTGTAAGCAGTATGCTTTAGGTTTCTGAGGGAAACCTGTGCCATGTGTTTTAGAAGTACAAGGGGTTGGCTGTAGGGCAGCTGTTTGTTCTCATTACAATGGCAGAGAATAAAAAAAACTTTCAGCCAAGTGATGCTTCAGGTTACAAGCATGCAGGTTTAGCTTGCCAGATCCCACTACACAGCTGCCATTTCAACCCTGCTAACCCATATGTAGGAAGAATATCCTGGAAAAATTTTCCCCACCGTGTGATTTAAGATTCAATTTCTGGCAGCTCCCACCCAGACACCTACAGATGAACAGCCCTTTTACTTTCCCAGTCCTGATGAAATTATTTCCTGAACCTTTCAGCCCTTGGGTGCTAAGAAAAGTTTTGCTCTCCTTGGCCAAGTGAAAAACAACCCCGTTACATTCCAGTCTGTGGGATGTGTGAACAGTAGAAGGCCTTTCTATTGTTTTTTCATAAATCGTTTTATTTTATCTTCCATATAACAATTCCTACACATGCCCCAGTGTGATAAGCTCTTGTATACCAGCAATGATTGCAATAAAGAAGTCATGTCTGACACTCACTGTGAGGGAGCAAACGTTTTTTTCTGCATATCCCACTGCAATTTAGCCTTCCCTGAGACAGAAACTGTTGTCAGTGTCTTCTGGAAAACATGGCCTGCATAACTAGTGTTAACTGCAGTATGGGTACTGGAAAGGAAAATGAGGCAAAGTGGATGGAGAAGACTGCTCCACAAGTAGGACCATCCATGTGGGAATCTGGATGTCTTCTCACAGCTGTGTCTTTGCACAGCAGAGTGGAATAACAGCATTACAAACAACCAAAGCAGGCAGGCTCCATTAGAAGATGACCCAAGCACACACCAGCCTACCTGTTCTGCAGCCAGTTCTGCTACCTACAGCAAGAGGGTCCTTTTTCCATTCTACTTATGGCCTTGAGGCAGGGAAAATCCTTCCTGAAGGGCACACAGGTAAAAAGAATATATTGTAGAATTGAGGCTGACAAACTGGATGGCAGGATAGAGTGGCATAAGGGACACTAAACAGTTCATGGAGTCTAAGCTTGTGATGCTCTTGTGCATCCTCCAGGAAGTTCCTGCCTGCATTTTACCAAGGAGATGCAGCTCTCTTAGTGAATTCTAGGAAAACAGGTTGCTATTTTCCTTCTCTTTCCTTACTGTATTTCTTCTTCTGAGTTTTTTTTTTTTATTTCCCTGAAAAAAGCAATAAAAGCCCAACACAATTTTCAAAATAGTGCTGTCTGTCAGTCTCAGGATAGTACTGCTGATCTCATTTTGGCAAGCTCCCCTTGGTTAAACAACAGCAGCTTATTGCTGCTTTTCTTAAAGGAAAGTCTGCCCTTTTTGGTTTGTTAAGTACCTAAATTGTAAGGTGAGATTACAAAGGGGTCTTTTAGTGATCCCCACTTCAAGACTTAGACTGCCCATCTCACAATTGGTAGCAGACAATTGACATGCAAATATCTCATTTGGGAAAAAATGCAAATTAGAGTGGTTAGAAAGCTGCAAATTAGAGAGAGGAAGCACAGGTCATTATTCTCAGGCCTACTTGTGTGACATGGTGCACTGCTGAGGCCTGAATATCACTTCAAGTGATGTCTGCAGATCAGTCCCATACCTGCAACAAGGAGCTGTGTGTGAGTTGGCTGGGTCTGGTCTGCAGTCTCCATATGGTCACAGGGCTGTGCTAGCCCGGAGGAGCTGGGCTGTGGGTGGACATGGTCTTTGCTCATCGTCTTGGCTGTCCATCAGGATGACAAAGGAGTGTATGAGAAGAGCAATCCTTAGAGAAATTAGGATGTGTACATTGAGAGCCTGTCACAAAGTTCTCAGCAGCTCGAACTATCTGAGCCCCTCTGCTAATGCACTCCTCCTGCTATGCACCATCCCCTAGATAGTCTAGGTAGAATTCTCCCCCTCCGTCTTTGACATTTTCATGCTTTCTTGATACCCAGATGCCAGAAGACTGCACTGTATCCCAGGACTCGTCTCCTCGTCTCAGCATGAAAAGTCAGACACATGCAGTGTGTTGGTAGATAAGGATTTTGCCTCTTTGCCAAATCCCCATGCTGGGAGGTCACATTCAGTCCTGTGGCCATTGCAAACCCCATTTTCGGGTACAGTCCTTGTTATATGAGTTTCTCCTTGCTAAACACATGACTGTAATATTCAAGTCAATTCTGTGTAAGTGGTCCCCACTCCCTCAGTGAACCAGATGTCTTGGTATCACCTTATCACTCTCTACTGACCTGATGCCATATGTACCACTTGCCAATTTTATCTGCGTCAATTCCCAGAGCACAGCTGAAAGCAACAAACAATTCTGGGACTAGTCCTGTTCCTTATGTCACCTCACAAGGGTTGTTCTTGTTTAGGGCTGGTTTCCCCTGACTGGGTATCTGTCAGGTAGGCTGTTCTTAATCTGTTTAGTACATGCTTTATTGATATTATATAGTACAAATTTTTTAAAGCGAAATGTCATTTGATACTAAGTCGAAAGCGCTCTGAACATCTAAGCCTATTATGTTTGGACTGTTCCCTTTATCAATCAAATTTGTAATCTCATCACAGAATAAAATCAAGTTTATTTGACAAGGCCCATTTTTAATAAAAAATTATTGATTTGCTTTGCTGTATTCCTTTCTTTAATTCTTCAGCAAATGGAACCTGTATGGAGATTTCTTCAACATTGTCCTGGATTGAAGTTATACATCCCTTTCACTCTGCTTGTGTTTTTACAACACTGGTAAGGCGTCACTACCCTCTGAGGCTTCTGGGTGGGCTGTACCGCTCTGGGAAGACAGAAGAAGTAGTTTCTCAGGAACCAGACTCCCAGCTGTTCCCTAGAGCAGAGGAGCAAGGGATCCCATGGGGAGCATTTTCAAAGGGCAAAGGTGCTTAAGAAAGGAGTTTTGGAGGACAGCTCTTCCAAGTGCAAGAATGTGCCACCTTAATGACTCACAGGACACCTCCCACCAAGACACCAAGAATCAGGATGAAGTGCAGGAAATGCTCTTTCTCTGCATTCCCTAATGAATCCCATACCCCTAGGCAGTAACCACCCTTGTGAATCTAGACATCACTGTCTCCTGGCCCATGAGGCCATGCCTTACTTGCAACAGCCCTGGGAAGTACTTGTCATTCTTGCTCTGTGAACGGAAAGAAAGATTTTTGTCAAGTAACCTGGAAACTGAGGCTCAGAAAGACAAACAGATGCATCAGGAAGCTGCCTTAGCTAGGCAGAGGAATCATGGTCTGGTCTGTTTCATGCTCACCAAAACTGGAAAGGAACAGAACTGAAATCAGTTTCATTTTTTTGTGGGAGATGTGCTTTTATAGCACTGAGAACCTAGAGGCTTTGAACTGGGATGGGATAGGTGGTTAGTGCAGCATAGACAATGCATGTGACAACTCATTATAGCTGTGTCTAGTCTCCAGAATTTGGTGAACCAGAAAAATCCAGATGAAGGTGCTCATTTCAATGGCAACCAAGGCATTAAATATGGCTTCTTGCGATCTTTATCTTTATTACTGTTTCAGAATAAAGTTGAGACCAACACATTAGCAGTGACACTGGGAAGTAAGCCTTAAGGAGACTTTCTAAGAGCTGTCAATAAATTAGCTTTTGTAATGCCTCTGAGGTAATCTGCTTCCTCCCTGCCTGCTAGGTAATAAAACAGCAAAGGTAAGATGACACCACGTTCAAAAACCATGCCCTGATCATGGGCAAAGACAGCTTTCGTAAGAAGTATAGGGATGTGTGGTGACTTTACTTACTCCTCTGTTACTCTCTAGATTTCATTAAGTTTACCTGTGACCACGTTTTTTTCTCCCAACTTTTCCTGGTAACCCCTGCTGAACCTGGCCTGTTCTAATGGGCAGCTTCGTCCACTTGTGATGTTCTCGTTTTAGGTTACTGCCCAAGCTACATAAAAAGCAGATGTTAGGATAATGCCTCCCAGGACTGAGCAGAGAGGTTTTCCTCTTCACTCTACTGCCAGTTTTTAAAAGCATGAAGACTGATGTACTTGAATGTGGCAGCTCAGATACTGATGCTATGCACAGCTTCTGCAGTGGAGCAGCTCCTCACATTCTTTATTGTCACTGCCTGCAGTCCCCTGCAACACATGTGTGGCTGCAGTGCAGGGAGTTACGTTCATGTTTTAAGCAGGAGAGGGGAAAAGATGCCATGGGGGAAATACATGGGACAGCTGTCTTCTATAGAAAAACTTTATACTCCTCAGTTGATTTTTTTGTTGGCTTTTCCCCCCCCCCCTCCCAGAAAGAGGTCAGTTTTCAGAGATCTAATTTAATGGAATGGTCTTGTATGTTATAACCTTTTCTCATTGCCAGTGAGCTACCAGATACACAGATTAGGAAAGGAGTAAGGCTCACAGCAGAGAGGACATTAGAGGGCAGCATCTTGCAGTAGTGCTAGGCTGGAAACTGGAGCTGGTGTTGATGTTGGACTCAAATGATTTTGCTATTCAACTTTGCCTGTGGCTTGATCAGGTGGATTGGGTCAGACCTGAATGCTGAGGTCCAGCCAACTTAGACAGGTAGAAACACGTTAGATGGAGAGGGTTTGCCTCCTACAGGCGACCTTGGCCATTCTAGCAAGAAGGAATGAGTGGAGTTTGTGCCACACAGATGCCTCCTCACAGAT
Source organism: Lophotriccus pileatus (assembly GCA_035583135.1). Taxonomy (NCBI): domain Eukaryota; kingdom Metazoa; phylum Chordata; class Aves; order Passeriformes; family Tyrannidae; genus Lophotriccus; species Lophotriccus pileatus. The sequence goes on from JAWWES010000115.1 coordinate 9,757,271, forward strand.
GAGGAGTGATGAACAGCTTGTTTTGTATCAGGATGTGGTGTGATAGAGGTCAGTGCAGTCTTTTCCAGTTAGACTTATTCAGCAAACAGGAGACGTCACAAGAAGCTGAGAAGCAGCAAAGCTTCCCAGGGGCTGCAGGGAAAGGCTGGAAGCAAGGAAAGACACCTGACTGCAGAGAACACCCTCTCTGCAGGGTGAGACATAACCTGACTATGACAGCTTGCTCTCCACCGCTGATGAACATGGTCTAAATTATGGTCAAGCTGATGATCAGCTGAGCTCAGCATCATCAATGATGATGCTGAGCTCAGTTTTAATGATCTGTATTTTGTAACTTTGGCAGCAGCTGCAAATAACAGAGCCAGAAGACACATGACAGGATAACATGACACCGAGATCAGCTGAAATTGAGGCAGCTGTCCCTGAGGAACCATCTGTGTTCCCCTCCCTTGGGAACTGCAGTGCCACGGTTTGAGGCTGATGACTCAGTCCAGGACTTTAAAACCCATTTTCGTTCTTGTTTGTGAATGTCACTGGAAATTGCAGGTCAACAGTGGCTCCAACCAGTCAACCCTGTCAAGTACCCATCTACATCTAGGTTTCTTCCCTGGCCTTGACCTGTGATCTCTCCCTGAGCAGAAATCTGCCCTGTGGGAAGAACAGAGCTGGAAGGAGTAGAACAGAAATTTGGGGAGTAACACTTCTGAAACCACCTGCCCGCACCTTCAGAAGTCCTGTTTATGCACCTTTTGGACATAGTAACTGCAACTTTCACCACCTTTCCCAAGACTGCTGTCTTCAGACAGCCTTGGTTGCCAAGTGCATCAGAGCTGGGTATCATTACCACAGAGGATACAGCTTTTGTCTTGAACCCTCAGGCAGTATGGGGAGTCTTGCAGCAGCCACATTCTGTTTTACATTGATATCCACATCCATATAGATAGCCAGATGTCTGTAGTATTTATAGGACATCTACCACCATGTGTGAGCAAATCTGGAGATTGTCCTTTTTTCTCCTTCTTCTCCCTGCACTCATCATCCAGAGCTCTTTAAACTGCTGCTGATGCACAGTAGCTAATGTCTTCTTTCTTACGTGTTTTGTCTGCTTCAGTGAGTGACACAGGTCTGCTCCTTGCTGTGTCCACATAAGGCAGCTGTCAGAACTATGGTGAAGACTGGCAGGATTCCTCCTACACATGTTATCAAAGATATTCCCACCATCTCACCTGGTGCTTGAGCCCACTCCATTTGGCCCTTGTCTTCTGCAGCAAGTCTTCTGCCTACTAAACACAATCACAGCACCAAGCACTCAGATCCTTGTGGGTGCTGCTGTCCACACTCCTGTCTACTGATCTAAGACACCAGACAGTGTTGAAGATTTTGATGCAGTTTGAAGTTTTGCAACAAAAATCTAGGTGAACTGTACTATTTCAGATATCCAAACCTTGAAGATTTATCTAATACTGAGGAAAGGATTACTTGGCAGCTCCAAGGTTGGAGAAAGCTGGGTGGAAGTTAGGAAAATATATTATTTTGTCAGATTTTGAGCAGTATAACCTTCGGGCACAATAGAATACTATGTAGATTACAGAAAAGAAATAGATAAGGGTGAAAAAACTTCTCTCTCTTTTTTTTTTTTCATTTAAAGGGCCCTTAGAAGGCAACTTAACTGTTCCTTTGTCATACTGTGCTTATTTTATTTGGCATCTGCTGTCCATTCATCTTCACTTCAAGCTTTATCCTCAATAACTTCATTTCCCTGTGTATTTTTTTTTGTTTTTAAGAAGCAAAGCATGACATACTTGAGATAAAACTGAACCTCCTTGTCTCATGAACATTTTCAGCTACAAATTTTGGATAACATGAGTTCTTAATACTTTTTTAGCATTTAAAAGTCAAATTAAGTAGCCTACCAAGGGAGTCCAATTTGTAGCTTGAAATTAAGTTAGAAAATTAAAAGCCATTTTTTAAATTATATTTTCAACTAGTTTAAACTGCTCCACCAGAGTCATATCATAATTAACAGGAGCTGAAAACCTCTGTTTCTGCATAAAACCATATAATGCTGATAGCTGAAGTTTTAGACTTACTGTTTCATTAGGTAGAAACACATGCATATGTACATATATACAGAGAAAATGTGACTATTTCAAAAGAATAAGTTGTCATACTCTAACAAAATTTACATATCCCAGGAATTAAGAACATTGACTCCTATGGCTGGATTTTTAAAAAATACTGTTGGGATAAGTAGCCCATTATCTTAAAGACTAAGATAACTTATCACAGTGATAAAAAATGAACATTTCAAAGTTCTCTGCAAGCGTGGGCTTTTTTTAGCTTTGGAATTTGCAGCATTCAGGACATAAGGATGCTCAGAAGCTCCCTGCAGTTTCCCACACAGAGCTGACGGCTGAAGATTAAGCAGCTCCTCTGACACTAGGTAGTTTACTTAAAATTCCTAGAGTCCCATTATTACATGGCCATCTTAGGCTTCCTTGCTTTTTTGTTTGTTTTTCCTAATTATTGATACCCTGAGTTCTTAAGTGGGCATATCCAAACCCACTGGCAAAATATTTGTTTCTGTTAGATTGGCACATATTTCTTACCCAAATAAGCTTCTCCCCACTCCTGTCTCCCAGGAGGTAAGGCACAGTAAATGGAGTCTGTGTGTCCTCCATCCTGAAGTCAATGACAGATGGCAGCAATGGATCCCTTCCTGTACTGCTGTGTTTGAATGGCTCATGGAACCCAAGAACAACAGGAGAAACCCAAAGCCATGAGCTTTCTGGATGAGTAGGACAGATACTGGTCAGTGGCAAATGGCTTTCCAGTGGGAATACTCTGTTTTCCCAACAGATGGATCAATTTTTTTTTTTCTTGTCCAGAGGATTAGAAACTTGTTATAAAAAAACCCAAAACTTGAAAAGCAGAGAAAAGAAGGCATCATGTTTGGAACTATTTTTGCCAGGCACTTCTGTCCTACAGGTTTCATGATTTGAGTGTTTGCCTATCCAAACTCCATGGTGGTGCACTTTAAGCATTCTTGTTGATGCAACCCACATGAGCAATAGTGGCAAAATTCAAAGTAACAAAGGACGAGAGAAAAAAAAAAGAATTCTGAAGAGAGAAGCAAGGTATAGAAAGAGGCAGGAGATGCTGATGTTTCAGATCCTGCCTGTATCTGAGTGTTTGAAATTCATAAGGATTCAGCTGACACTCTACAAACAAAAGTACATTTCCATTCACTCAATTTCTGAATTGTCTAGAGGTAACAAATTTTTCAAACAGACAGTTCTTGGTATTAGTTCTATTGTATGTGGTGAATGCATACTGCACTCCCACACTTGTGCAGAAAAGTTGAACATTTGAAGCAGAATCCAGTTATATATTTCAGATACATCTTCTGCTTGGTTCAATATATTCATTACCTTGTATTGTTCCATAGCCACTTTCATCAATGCACATGAACAGTGCAATGTACAATAAAAGTAAACTGATATTCATATGGTTATGTAGATTTGATAACTCCTTAAGCAAACAGTTGTTGGAAATCCTTTGGAAGGGGTCAGTTTCACTATTTCTCAGCAGACTGTGTGCAGATGAGGCCAGAGTATCACGAAGTATCTGCTCCATTACCATGAGAAGCTGAGAATCTTCTTTAGTGGTTGCTCTGACTTGTGAGTTTGCGTCCAAAAACAGTGTGGGTAGAAAGGGAAGCACTGGACTGTCCCATCCACCTGTGGGTGATGGCTGCTTGGCCAGGTTGCCCCCCATGTGTGGGTTTCAATGCAAATCTAAGAAGAGCAGCCTTCCTCAGGAGTTCTTGCAGGCTACCTGCAAACCAGTGTTCAAGAGACTCCCACTCACACCCTCATCTGTTCAGCACCTCTGATACCACCAAACCAGCCTGAGCACCTCTCCCAGGCAAGGAGAAGTTTCTTATAGCCGTCAGCTTTGGCTGTTTTGCTGAACCTGAGCAAGGATGGAACATCTAAATATCAGAGGATCTCAGTTCTGGTGACTTCCTGGAGAAAAGAAGAGAGATGTATTGATTATAACGAAGAGTGCCTGCCTGGAGTTTGGTAATCAAAACTTTTGCAAACAGATACCTTCTGAATCACCACCAAAATAGCATGAAAGTGAATTACATATGAGGAACTCTCAGCAGAAGACAGCTGCCACTGCCCCATTTGGCTGGGAGGTGTATGCAAGATTTGTGGGGTGGTTGGTGTTTCAAAGGTTTTGTTTGGCCACAGCTGCACTTTGACTGCATGGCAGAAGGTCATGTGGTAACTTCTGGTAGACTGCTGATAGGGGTAAGACAGACAAGCTGTTGGATGCTTTGTTTGTTGATAATATGTCCCAGAAGATGGGAACTCCGATGGAACAGAAACCCCTCCCTTCTCCTTCATTTATTTCACTCCCCCTAAAATATGAATTTTTGTTGAAATTAGGAGGCATCTGAGTGAAGTAGGAAAATAAATAGTTTTACTAAAAAAAAAACGGAGAACAAACCAGAACAAACCAAACAAACAAACACAGAAAAAAGTCACCTAATCCCACTCTCTCAGTTCTATGCCGCCGACTTGGCAACGCAGTAACAAGAGGTCAGGTGGAGAGCAGGGGGGCCAGTACTGGGTTCAGGATGGCGTCAGGGGTGATGACAGGGGCGATGACAGTGACGGTGGATGGGCTGGGCTCCAAGGGCATGTCCAGTGGTGGCTGGCACGGGCAGTGAGGAGGTGGCGTGGGGTGAGCAACCAGGAGGCTCCAAAACCACATGATGATACAAAAAAATTCAACAATAATAAAAAAATTCTTCATCATTTATCTAAACTGTCACAGATGCATATTTGGCTTTTCTCAAATCTAAGCAGTGGGAGTAAGTGGTAAGTCAAAAGAGCCCACCTTTGCCCCAAGCATCACTGAGTAGACAAGTAGCCTTGTGCCAAGGGCTCCCACAGAAACCAGATGGCTCGGGACTTTAGCAAAATTGGGCCACTTCTGCCAGGTAACTTATAATCGGAAGCATATATATCCAATACAATTTCAGGTTTGCTGGCATCAAAATAAGCCAAAAATTATTTCTAGAGGAGTTGGAAGCCAGTTTTCATTTAAAAATCTTCTTTCACAGCAAGACATGCCAAAACAGACAACACAATTACCACCTCATAGCTGAAATCAAATGTTGTGTCCAATATGGATTTTTTCCCCCTTTGTTTTCATCCATTGGATGATAGAAGATCAAAAAGGAATTTCTTTCAAAACAGAATATTTACCTTCCTGCATCCTTATTCTTCTTCATCAGTGATTTGAGTTTGTGTGTTTCTTTAGTGCTGTGTCACTGCAGTAAGGACTAGAAGAGGGACTCTTACCATACAAGATGATGGAGGAGATCATCAGGCTGGAGAAACCCTGTAGGTTTTTGTATATCAATTGATAAGACACAGACCCCTGACTCTTCTCACGTTTTCTCCTCTCCCTGCTGAAGTGTTCCAGCTTAAAAGCACATGAGAAAATTTAGCTTCCTTGAGGCTTGCTGCTTTTTGACATATGAGAGGCCATGAAGGGACCGGCTTGCATTTCTACTTGTAGCAAAAATCCCAGCTGCTGTTTATGTCACAGTGGACACAAAGAGGTGGTTCTTCATAGAACATGTAGTTAAAACTATTTGATGCTAGACACTGTAGAACTTAAATGGTGCCCAATCACAGCTTCTCTTGTTAAAAATCCTTCCAGAAAAAATTCTTCTTGAAGGTAACCAAACCCGGGAACTGTGAGCCCTATGCTTTCTGCTGTGAGCCCCTCCACCTGATTTGGGAGAGTTTACCATCTCTCACTGCACAACAGCCTGGAGAAACAGCTTTTTTTTCACCTCTAAGCTTGGCAGATCATACAACTGAAAGTAGAAAATGGGGTTTTATTTAAATGTGAACATTTTAATTTATGCATCTGATTGATATTACGCTGTAATTAAATTATATTCCCATGGTGCCTCTAACAACAGGGTTGTAATAATACAAATTATTAGTAACTAACTCTAATCAGATCATTTAGCAAGTGGCAAATTCCAGATGAATTAGTTGGCCAATGGTGTCTGTGGTGAGGAAATACAAGGAGGAATGAAGAAAAGCTAATTTCTGCTGGGGTGAAATGAAAATAACAGGAAATGGTTTATTAAGAGAACTCCCCTGCTAAAGCAAAAAAGAATGCAGTCTTAAAAGATGCTCTGGGCCACAGTTATCAGCCTGCAGCTCAGTTCTGAGAAGACACTCCACTTTGACATGTCACACCCTTCCCTGAGTCCCTACCAAATGCTCATGCCTCTTATTATGTTTTGATGCAGAACTAAATAAAGGGTCAGTACAGCAGGACCCATAGAGTGCCTTCAGCCAAGGAATATTCCTAAGCTGTCTCCCAGCTGACAATTGCTTAAAGATAACAAGTGATAATGGTACTTCACTGCACTCCCTCAAAGTGCAAGTGGCATTTTGGTGTGGGAATTTGGAAATGGGTTCCTGTGCAATGCTGCACAGACAACTTTGAGCTGCAGAAATGTCTGGAATAGGAAGACCCAGGTATCAAAAAGAGTTTTAAAATGCACCTGAGCATGGGACACAGGAAAGACAGCATGGATCATAGGAAATGAGAGTAAGTATCTTGATGGTACTGCAGACTTTTTTCCCAAGGCTGCCTCTCTAGCCATCAAAGAATCACAGCCAACATGTAATTCAGAGTAATTCCAAGCATTAATCTCTTGCTCTGAATTTCCCTCTGGAGGCACTGATTTCTTTCTATTAACTACTCAGGAGTCAGAAGAGACTAAACCTCCTGCCTCCATAGTCCCTGAATAAGTCCAATGTTTCGCTGCAGTGCAGGTCCGGAGATACAGGCTCTGTATCTATCTTCAGTTCAAAAATAAGGATGATACACTAGCACCTGAGCAACATGATAGCTTAGCAATTCTTTGCAAAAGTTTACAGTTTAGGGTATGGTGAGATCCCAAAGGCAGAAAAAAGGCTACTGCCTGTTCCAGAGCTGGATCAGCTGAGGACATGGTGTCTAACTTTCAGAAGAAGTTGGACGTAAGGATTGCATGGGAGCCAAAGGCTTGAGCAGCATCGGCTGCACAGTGGGAGCGTATGTCTTGGTGCCTGCAGCTTTTCTCCTAAGAGCACCACTGTGGAGCAGCTCCACAGTGTCCTCCCTGCCATGAGGTCCCAGCTCTGTCCAGCACGAGCCCCATCTGCCAGCACTGAAGTATTTTTTCTCTGAGCTTCTGTTTTTTTGCTCTAAATGTGTGGAAGTAGCCTCTGTGAAGGGAGAACAAGGAAAGAGAAGAATAGAGGAGAAAGACATAACAAAAAGATTCAGCTTAAACCCTCCTTTTTCCCACACAGATCACTCTCAGGCCCCTGCTGTCAGGGCTAGATCTTCCCTTTCAAACTTGGGAAGTATTTAGGACAGTGGAAATTTGTGAAAAAATTGGAAATTATGATAGTAAAGAGGCTCTGCCATTGCACACACTGGGGAGTCTTTCCTAAAGCAGAACTAAATACTCCTGGAAACATAGACAGCAGATGACAGATCCTGGCACAAGGAGCCTTCTCGATTCTTCTCTTCCCTCGCACTGTTTTTGAATGGTGTCAACTGATGCTTCCTCAAGATGTGTTTTGTGTTGAAAGTAGCCTAATTCCCCCTTTACATCTTCCACTGACCAATAAGCTCACCTGTTGCTCTTTCCTGACCTTCGTAAAAAAAAAAGAATTGAAGATGTGCTCTTGCCAGCTGGACTGCAGTTGAACCAGTATCAAATATTTTAGAGACAATTTCGAAAGACAATACCCTCTTGTGTGGCCTCTCAAAAAGGTCAGTGTGAAATATTCTGTGATTGTGAAAGGATTTCACTTTTTATTTTCTCAATTATTAAATGTCATTGAAACCAACATCTTCCTGCAGCCAGGCATCCCTTTTGTTTAAATTGTATTTTCTAATGAAAATTGTTCTAAGCAGACATAAAATGATTGTTGTTGTGTGTCAAGTGTATGCCAACAGGTTCCTTTCTTTGAGGGCAGCAGGAAAAGAGAGGTGTGGTAAACTGTCAGGTTTGCTACAGAGTTCTTTAAGTCAGTGTCGAATTGATGATGCTGGTTGAGAAAATTATGAACAGGGCCTCTCACTGATCCTGCACCTGGCTTGATGTCCAGGAGGAAGGGGAGTCCTCACGTCCTGATGTTTCAGTGAGGCATAGAGGAGCACCCACACCAGCCATAGGTCTCACTCCCACTTTACCTTGCATAACAAGGCTTGTTGTAAAGCTCATCCTTTGGGGAGATCAGGATGAGCACAAAGGAAAGACTCCCCAGTGTGTGCAATGGCAGAGCCTCTTTACTATCATAATTTCCAATTTTTTCACAAATTTCCACTGTCCTAAATACTTCCCAAGTTTGAAAGGGAAGATCTAGCCCTGACAGCAGGGGCCTGAGAGTGATCTGTGTGGGAAAAAGGATGAGCTCTGGTCAAAGTCAGGCAGCTCTTACTGCTGCCTCAGTGGGTGGAAGAAGAGCAAATTGATTATTTTACCTTTTGTATCAACTATAAATTCTGACCAAAAGAAACCAAGACTCTCTTTAGTCCCTATTTGCATATTAACTTTCACACTGCTTAGAATACAAAAGAGAACATGCCTTACATGTATGAGCACATTCACCAACCTACAGCATACTTATGACATACTTTGATCCACCTCTTTGGGAAGGGCCAAAATCATTGTATAAAAGAAGGGGGTTTTTCACAACAAAGAGAAATACAAGAGAAAAAAAGAAAGAAAATGAGAGGGAGAAAAACACCTCTCCTTGCTTGGGACTGGTCAAAGGACTGCGTCTCACCTTCTCCACCAAAGGGATACCTTTAGGTGAGATTTTGTTCCACCAACTGCACTGGAGCAGATTCAGAAATATTTAAATCTATCTATATATCTAATAGATATTTGCTACTATGTTCTGTGTCCTAACACATATTCACACACTGCAGTTAGTGTATTTATCACCAAAAATCCTAGACCTGCTCTCTTTTTGCTTCAATAAACCACACTATTTGTATATCTGGAATATGCAAATTCTTATTGAGCTCAGCCAGACCTATAGTGTAAGTAAATCACACTATTTGTGAATCTGTGATCATGAAAGATCTTACTGAATATGAACAAACTCATAGTGCTGAATTGGTAATAATCAGAAACAAATCCCGGCTGTACCTAGCTCCTCAGATCTCTGAGAGCCAGCAAGGGGGGTTTGTTTTGTCCCAGATTTCTATATCCTTAAATCAACAAGAGGTTGCTTGGGCTTTTTTTTTCTTTTGAGGATTCAACAAGCCAAGGCTGCTTGAAAGTTACTGGTAAGAGTTCACAGGTGAGGCCCCCGACATGGTCAAATGAAAAAATGAAGCAAAAATGAAATAATAAAGGAAGGACATGTTGTACTGAGTAGACAAAAATATGAAAAAAATGGGAGAAGAAGATAAATTTGTGTCCAACATTTAGGGTGGGAGCAATTCTCTAAAGGCCTATATATCATGATGGAGAGTGATTTATCAAGGTGTTTGCCAGACCCCCGGAATGGAAAGCAGCTTTGCCACAGTGCATATCCCCACTGCTCTACCTGAACATGTAAAAGTTTATTGAGCTATTTACTAAACCAAGGACTTCTGGTCTACCTGAAGATACAGGACTACCTTCATCTTCATGTTTGTCTTTTTTTTTTTTTTTTTTTTTTTTTTTTTTTTTTTTTTTTTTTGTGGTTAGAGGGGGTCTCCTCAGCTTTGATGTGATGAGGGAAGGGGACATAATAAGAATTTGCAGTATCCCAGTCTTCTACCAGATTCAATGCTAATCAACCTTCTCAAGGCTCAGGTCATCTAATTACTTTCACATATGATGTTTTTTCTGCAGCTTCTACTTAATTGTTTTCAGAACTACCACTGCTCTTAAATGCCATCTTAAAAGTTCTTTTCATCTTGCACATCAGTGTCTTCAACCTTCATGAGATGTTTTTGGTTATTTCATTATTTAGTTTTGTGTTTGCCATTGGGTATCAACACCATTTGCTCCTTGCATACCTGTGTCACGGGAGTTTCTGGGGGCTTCTGGAGCCAATCAACCCTAGGACTGCTACTCAGGAGCACAGGAAACTGGAACTTGGCATTCCCAGCTTTCTGACTGAAGTCCAACAGGTCAACCCCATCTAGCTTTCCTGTGTGTCATAGAGGAATATAAATCAATAGTAGGGACAGAAAGGCCCAGAGATTCACAGTCAATAGCATTGTATCCAAGTAGCAGATGGTCACAGATGGTGTTCCCCAAGAATTATTTGGCCTCCCCAAGAGGCCAGTATTAAGGCCTCTCCTGTTTAACATCTTTAACTATGACCTGGCTGAGGGCATGGAGTGCACCCTCAGTAAGTTCACAGATGACACCCAGTTGGGCAAGAGTGTTGATCTGCTGGAGAGTGGGAATGATTTGCAGAGGTATCAGACAGGCTGGATCAATGGTCAAGGCCAATGGTATGAGGTTTGAACTGTCAGATCATTGGGACACAATCTTACGCAATGCTAACAGGCTGGGGGGAAAAATGGCTGGAAAGCTGCCTGGTGGAAAAGGACTTGGGGGTGGTGGCTGACAGCTGGCTGAACATGAGCCAGTAGTGTGCCCAGCTGGCCAAGAAGACTAAGCGCGTCCTGGTTTATATCAGCAACAGTGTGGCCAGCAAGACCAGGGAAGTGACCGTTCCCTGTATTTGGCACTGGTGAGGTCACACCTCAAATGCTGTGTCCAGTTCTAGACCCCCTCACCTCAAGAAACACACTGAGGTGCTGGAGCGAGTCCAGAAAAGGACAATGAAGCTGATGACAGGTCTGGAGTACAAGTCTGAAGAGGAGTGGCTTAGGAACTGTAGGTGTTTAGCCTGGAAGAATGGAGGCTTTGGGGTGACCTATTGCTCTCTACAACTACTTGAAAGGAGATTGTGGTAAGTGGGTGTCAGTCTCTTCTCTCAAGTAACAAGTGATAGGACAAGAGGAAACAGCTACAAAAGTTGCATGAAGGAAGGTTTAAATTGCATATTATGAAAAGCTTCTTCACCAAAAGGGTTGTCAAGCACTGGAACAGGCAGCTCAGGGAAGTGGTGGAGTCACCAACCCTGGAAGTATTTAAAAGATGTGTGGATGTGGCACTTAGGCGTATGGTTTAGTGGTATACTTAACAGTGCCAATCTAAATGATTCTATGATTCTGTGAAAATTTGTGGAACAGGGATGCTGATAAGACTCTTTCTTTAACCATGCATGCCACAAGATATTGAGGAAAGAGAATGATGCAGTAGTTCATACTCAATTTCTCATCAGGATGAGAACAGTACCTAGACAGTAGGAATGGGGTCGATTTTTCTACTGACCACTTTATTTTAACTTCTCATGTGAGATTTTTTTGTTTGAGTAGTCTACCCCTGCTAGTCACAGCTGGGGACACTCCCAAACCTGCTTGTTGTGGCATAAGGAGGTGACTGAACACAGTGTGTGCTTTAGAGAGCTCTGAGACCTTTAAGAGAGGCTCTTTAATTCCCCCCTCCCTCACTCCCCATTTTTTTGCTGACTGTATGTTTAGCAGTATTTTTGCATGCATGTATTTTTACGTCTGTAGCAATTTTATCTATGTTCTTTCTGGTGTCCAAGGTGGCTCATTTCCTTGGTGAGGTTGTTACTCTGTCACAGCTTTTAAGTTGCTCATAACTCAAGAAATTTAGTAAGAATACAAGCTGTTGCTTCATAAATCTCTTTTTGAAAAAAACCCTCTATATTATATCCTCTGTTTTGGCTTATTTGAGCATTTATTTATTTCCTGTGATCAGTCTTCCCTCTTGAGTAGGTCTCAAATGAGTAGAAAATAATGAATATGCCAGGACTGTAGTATGCCTTGTTAAAACGTAATTGATAAACCAGTTCTAGGATGAAGAAATGTAGCTTTAACTGTAAATGTGAGTCATTCACAATCCCATGGGTGCTCAAATTGTGCTTCAGTTTCGGGGAAATTCAAAGAGCAGAGTTGTCACTTCTTCTGGGAGAGCACCTGCAAAAATTGTGTCAGCCCATATGCTTTAGTGTCTTTTTTTTTTTTGGTTTACACATGGAAAATTAGTTTCTGTGGGTCATGCAACAGGTTTGTGGAAGATGAGAGGCTAGGAAATCAGGCGGTACCCTGGAGGGCAGAGCTGCCTTTCTGAGAGACCTGGGCAGGCTGAGGAAATGGACTGATACAGACATCAGGAAGGTCAACAGAAGCAAATGTGAAGTTATGCCTCTGGGGCAGAATGATCCCATCTTGTGAAGTGTGTAAGGTAGCTAACCAGCAGTCAACACATGACTGTAACACAGGAGGCCTTGGCTGTAAAAGCAAAGAGTGCAGTGAGCAGTGCGAGGGGGAGTAATTGGAGTGATTATAGTGCTACTAGTGATTATAGTCTCTTCTAGTTGGAACTGCTGAGATTCCACCCAGTCTGGGTCTCCCCACTACAAGAGAGGCAGGAACAAACTGGAATGTGTCCAGTGGAGTGTCCAAGTTGGTTGTGGGCCTGAAGCACAGGGCATTGAGCAAGCAGCTGGCCAGAATGGAGACCAGATGACAGGATGACTTCAGTCAGCTGGTAGACAGATTAGATGAGTTGCCAGTCCCTGAAGGCTTATCAAAACACACAGCGAAAATCCATGGACAAGCTGGACCTGCCTTCCTAGGGCTGTGTCTTTTCCACCGTAAAACAGTGAGCAGCATGCTGCTAAGGATGTCATATCACTTCCATGCATGACCACCAGTTTGCCTCCTCAGTGCGAGCAAAATATGCATTGGGCAAGGATGGCAGGGAGCAAAAAGCAGCAAACAGCTGACTCAAAGAATATAGCAGGAAAGAAGAGTTGTTGTCTATTTTTTAGGTGATTCTTTATCAATTATTTTTACTGTTGAAATCCATTGCAGCATTCTCCTTGATGGAGAACAAGTCAGCTGATTTCCCTGTGTTTCACATATACATACGTGCAAGATATGGATATGTACATTTGCCTGTATATATTATGCACATGTATGTGTACATATATAGCAGTAAGAAACAGCACGAGTCTGAAAGACGGGGGACACCCATGAGTATTCTTGAAGAACAAACTAAATCTGAGAGGTATGCAAATGCCTGACCTTGATTTGGAATGGGAGGGCTACTGTTACCCATCTGGTACATCACTTCAGATGCTTTGCCTTTGCACAAGCATAGTTTGTTACTTGTCAGGAAAGTCTGTAGAGGGAGGGTTTTGACCACAGTGAAAGAGCCCACCATAAGAATTATCAGCTAAAAGAAGGTGGCCTTCTCCCCAGGGACAAGGCACTGTGGCTGTGTGCAATCATAGATTACAGTAAATTACAGATTCTCTCCTACCTCCTACCCCATAAAATCTATCTCACAGAGCCTTTCCCACACCTCAGCTTCCTTGCACTGACAGCTATACCCTGAAATGGCTAGAGCAGCCAAGTACACTTGGACATGTCCAAAGAAGGAAACGTGATGGCAAGAAGGAGTAGCACCTACCTTCTGACAACTGTATGTAGTGGGATCACCAGACCTGCCTCATGATCAGTAAATAGAAACATGTTGTGCTCACCATACCACCATAAACTGCAACACTGTTGGCAGGTCCTGCTTTCATTCATTTGGCACAGCTGTGATCCATGATCCTGGTGCTTGGAACACTGAGTTGCACGCCTTGATGTCTGAAGCAAAACCACTGTTCTGTGCTGCACAGTGACCAGACTGCCTGAGGAACCACACTATCACAGCATTGCACTATCTGTGAGAAAAAACATGCAGTGGTAAAGAGCATCCTTTGTGCTGGTCTGATACAGAAAGCAGAGTTGGTGCAGTGTGCTGAAAAGGGCTAGGTTGGTTCAGCTGAGAAAACCGACACTGTTCTTGTAATCTATCTCTGCCTCTGTCTTGGATTTGAAGTTGCCTCAGCCAACGATGGCTAACTGGACTGCATCTTGCCCTGAAGAAGCACTGACAGAGCACATAACAAGGTCTTTAAGGTGCAGACTTTCTGCAAATACTCACCCTGTGTCCTTGCATGGCTAAACAGGCAAGTGTAAAAAACTTGGAGACGAATGAAGCCTGTTGTTCTCCAGACTGTGTATTGTTGCCTGTTGTGCACCCTGATAGAATCTCCTCCTCTGGCGGGGGATTTGAGCAGCCTGAGTGTGTCTTCTTTGATGTCTGATACAGAGTTCACTCTCTCTTTGTGCCCTTCCTCTGGGAGAAGTGATTTAACACAACTCTTCTGTTGCACTGCTCCTTACAGTGTAGTTTATAGGCACTTAATTGCATTAAGTTGGCTGCCTGTGAATTTCCTTTACAGCTCACCAGGTGGCATTCCCCAAACTGTGAAGGGTGTGTGTCAGCCAGTCCAGAGAAAGTAGTTCCTGCTGCCACTGCTGTTTCAGCCTTGGTGAACCATGATGTTCCCAAGCTATGCCTGAGCATATGCTTCTTGTTGCCTTAGCAGGGAGCTCTTGCAAACTAAGTTTGTGGTAGGTGTTGTGGAGAAGATGGGAAAAATTTATTTCAGACTGACAGAGCAATGAAAATGCTCAGGGCCAGGAAAATTCCCAAATGAAGACATCAAGAATCAATGGAGATATCAAGGAGTTATGAAATCCTGTCAGATGGCATATGTAATGTGTAATTAGTCTCTGACCCAAGCATATTTATTTGCTGTCTCTCTGTTCCCTTGAGCTCTGAGACTTTCACAAAAAGGGATTTTTTTTCTTTCCCTCTCTGTGATTCTCTAGCACTCCTCATGCATCTTCTGAGGTTAATTCCCAATGACATCCTACATTTTACGATTAAGTTGGAGCCTTCGGTCCCTGGACTTTACAACTTGGTATTTTTTCTTTGTAGTAAATCTTAGCTATCACTACAACCTGTCACCTGGTTAAAGATGCCCGTGCCATTTCTTTAACACCTCCTAATTGAGCCAAAATGGCACAAAAGTCTCACTTCAGAAAGGGCAATAATGTAAAACTACTACAAAAATGTAATTTATGGGAGATTGGTTTCTCTCCTCTTTCTGGGATGAAAAAGCTCTTGTAAACTAAATAGGATCCCCCTGTATCCAAACACAGAAGGGCAGAGCACTCTGCTACCTCAATAATTATGTTTATTTGAAGTAAAGTTGCCATTAAACAGAGAGCACAGAAGGAGCAATTGCTTCTGAACAACAGGTAACTTTAGGGGCAAGTTCAAACTGAACCAAATGACAGGTGTGTCAACTCAGTTTCAAAAAACTCCTTTGCAAAAGGAAAGCATTCAGAGCAATTCTCTTGGTGTTTCTCTACAGATAAGACTTCAAGAGTCTATATCCACCTGCCTGTACTTCCTCCTTACTTCTTCCTATTCATCATTAACAGCAGATGTAGGATCCCTGTCTCTCCTCCCTGGTTTCACAACCCTTCCCTTCCGAAAGGAGGGATTTCAGAGAATAACTATCAGCAACAAGCAGACAACGAAGAATAATGTTTGTCTGCGCTGTGCTTGAGTGCTTTCTTAGCTCAAAAATTTCATAGCCATCTTGAATGGTGTGGCTCTAAACAGCAAGACTAATTGCTATAACAAGTTGTGAAGATATTCCTCTATCTGACTGATTTCCCAGTTCATGCATATTTGTACACTGTGGCATCACTAAGAAATAAAAACATCATCTGGACAAGGCAGATACATATACTGGTCTTTCTGCAAAATTTGCCTGAGTGCACAATAGGAAGTTCATGCCAAATTTATTATGGCTGGGGGAAGAGAGTGATCTGACACAGAGCATATATGGAAAGATAACATGATAGATTTTTTTTTCATATATCTGAACCAGTGGACTGTTTGTCAGTCCATAGCTTGTGGTGGTTTGGAGCTGGTACTCAGAAACCAAAGCTGGTGGTGTAGTTTCAGCTGCAGTGTGGGTCACACAGCTGTTCTCTGTGAATAAGAAGACACAAATCTCACATCTCTGCCGAGTCTTAGGCCTTAAAAAACCTTGACTTTTTATTTCATTTATGCACAGACTGTCCTCCCTTCTGCTGCTGAAAAAGTATAGGAATCTCCCTATGTGTGTTTAAAAAGCTGTTTCCTCAATTTTCCAGCATATGGTTTTCATAACCATCAAAATCACAGACAGCCCAGGGCATTGCTTTTACCTTTGGTTCTTGCTGTTCCTCTTGCTCTTGCATATCTTTCGAGAGCCCTTATCATGTTTCTCTCTGCTCTTTCTACTTGGGACAGGACCTTACACATCTCCCAAGTTGATGTAGAAAGAAACACTGGTATGCAGTAGCAAAATCTATGTCCACAGCTGTTATTTTCCAGGAGCATCCCTGAAGACAGTGAGACATATAGCACACCCAAAATCGGGCTGAGCCTCTCTCTCTTCAGAGAGGCCACATACACATGCAACCCTGAAAGTATTTGATGTTCCTTGTGTGTGTGTGAATGTGCACATTCTTTGCAAGGTCACCTGCTCTCCTCCTCCAGTTCTGTGAGGATCAAGCCAATCTCTTCTGCAATGGCCCCACAGTGTGCTGACCTGAGACTGCTGGCCCAGAACACACCACAAAGATACAAGAAAATTTGTTTCAGGTGCTCAGGTAAAGGAATGATAGATCCCAAAATCTGCCTCTGCAACAGGGTGCTTCAATGTCTCAGATGGGTCTCTTCCCAGGATGCAAGCCCCCTTTAGCTTTCTTGCTCAGCCCACTGGACTGCCATGCTAAGTGCCAGCTCCCTGTCACCCAGTGGGTTCCTCCAGCATGTGCAGCATAAGGGCATCAACTTTCAGCCTGGTGATGCTTTCAGGAGTGCTTTTGCTATGCAGATATTTCACACAGTGCTGCTCCTGTTTTTTACTGTCTGTTGGAGGTTCATGGAGACATGGAAGCTGTCAGTCCCCAGTTTGGGATGCTATTTTTAAGGCTGGATGGAAGGGCCTCTACGGCATTTTTAAGGCTGCCCATCTGGGAAAGTTTCTTCTAGCTCCAGAACTGGCTTGTACCTCTCAGGTCAATATTCAGCCTGCACCATCATCATCAAAAACCATAAGGCAGACTCTTCAACCATAAGATTGGTTTAAAAGTGACATTATTAATATTTTTGGGCTTGTATCTGTATTTGCTAATTTTTTTGAACTCCAGGTTAAAAGGAGATCTAGGCTAGGAAATATTAGCTCCTTTCCTTTTAAATGAATAATCTGAGGTTTTTTAATTCATGCCCCACAAAGTTCAGCTTTGAGAGAAATACTGAATTTCCCATAAATCATGCATAATACATATGCATAAGGGAAGAGCATGTCACACATGGCAGTCCACTTCCTTGGCTGTGTGGGTTTTTTTTATGCTGACCCATGTGTCAAGGACAAAACACAAGAACCTGTGCTTTCACTGTGGTGAAAGCCAAGTTCTAATCAAAATGTGTTCCCTTGCCCAAATTATGAGACAACCATAACAGTACTGCTAGGAGTGCAGCTGAGGGTGATGTGCCCCACACTGCTGCTCCTCTACATTTCCCTGCCAGTCTTTGTGCTTATTTTAGAGTGAAAATTAATGGGAAAGTACCCAGATGGTAAACTCTTCAGTTAAGTTAAATAAATAATTACTATTTCCAGTCCTTGCCTGTTTGTTGGGTAAGGGCATTCCTGGTCTCAGACAAAGTTTTCTTTCATTGCCCACTGGGGTAAATACAGAGTGGGGACTCTAACTTGCCCTCTCACTACTCTCTTGCTTCAAAGGGAGGAATTTTCCATGACACTTGCTAGTAACAAGATTGAGGGGACGAGCCAGAGAATTGACTCCACCTTAATAGGGTGATGCAGCCAAAAACTGCATCTGCTGGGACCTCAGCTTTAGCAGTGGCTGAAGATGTTTGAAGATGACATTGCCACTCTCCAGGCTTAGCCTTGAAGCCGAACAATTTGCCACCCAGTGAGGGTGGCATCCATGCCCATGGTGAGGGGTT
The DNA here is from genome assembly GCA_035583135.1 of Lophotriccus pileatus. Classification (NCBI taxonomy): domain Eukaryota; kingdom Metazoa; phylum Chordata; class Aves; order Passeriformes; family Tyrannidae; genus Lophotriccus; species Lophotriccus pileatus. The sequence goes on from JAWWES010000115.1 coordinate 9,775,356, forward strand.
GGAACTAAATGATCTTTAGATCCCATCCAACTCAAACAATTTTATGGTTCTTGAATTCAATGCAAAAGAAGAACTGTCAATGACTGCAACAGGTTTTTGGGTCCAGGTACAGTATGAGTTGGTCCATATGGGTACAGAATCACAGAATCACCTAGGTTGGAAAAGATCTCTGAGATTATTAGGTCCAACCTATGACCTAACATCTCCTTGTCAGTGTCACAACCAGTCTTTTCTTGAACACCTCCAGGGACAGTGACTCCACCACCTCTCTGACCAGCCCATTCCACTGCCCAATCACTCTTTCTGTGAAGAACTTCTTCCTAATGTCTAACCTAAACCTCCCCTGGGCGCAGCTTAAGACTGTGTCCTCTTGTCCTACTGTTGGTTGCCTGGGAAAAGAGAATGATATCCACCTGACTACAATCTCCTTTCAGGTTGGTACTCAGAGGTACAGAGTACCTCTCCAACTAGCAGAACTTGGATTACTGGTACAAGTTTCACTCTTGTCTAATGCTTCATATCCGCCCAAAGTAAGTGTCACACAGAGCAACAGCAGCTGTATTTCATGTGTTTTAATAAACTGCCAGAAAAATATGTTTGGATGTGTTTGTTCTCCTCCCACTTAAACTAAAATGGGTCAAATTAAAAACAAATTAATACCACTCTGAAAACAGGAGAAAAAAAACTGTCCCAGAGCAAAGATGACACACAATACCAACTTGCAGAAAAAGGTCTTTGATGAAATTCATGGGTAAAGAAACTATGTTTGTGAAACACAATGGTTACTGATTTGATTGGTTTCCCTCTCTGTGTATATCTATGTAGCTACAGAGGTATCTATGCTGATACACCCTTGGTGGGATGAAAGGGTACTTCTCTGAGACAAAATAAATGTTGATTGTGGGGAGGGAGTAAAGAAGAAAATAAATATATCATTTCAGTCAGTGAAGTAAAGACAGTTCCCCTACAATGTACATTGTCTCTCCATGGCTTGTCTCTTCATGGCTATGCAGTGTCCCACAGATGATCTGTGAGCCCTGAATGGTCTCCTTCACTGCTCTGTGTATGAGTAGGACCTCGGAAATATATGAAGCATTCCTTCCTCTGGTTAATTCCCATGCTTTACTATGATTTTTAATTAAAAAATTTATTAGTACTTCAGTTTACATTTTTTCCCCCAAGTTTCTTGCACTGACTGCTATTCAGGTCTCTACAGTAAGCCAGCGCAACCCAAATGAGCAATATGCCACAGGAAAATGCTGTTATCACAATGTGACTGGATGGAGAAATTCATTTTACAACAGATCTCATGTTCTTCAATCTTGCACTCAGTCTGTGGAGCCAAATCATGTAACCTCACCAGTTCTTTATTGAGTGGACCTGTGGGTCACACCTTAATCCAAAACCAACAAAAGCAAAGAAATATACTTTTTATTTCCTTTTCTCCTCCCATGGAAACCTACCCCACAAAAGAAAAGTAGGCAATACCACTCTATGCTGAGGTGTTTGTTTCATTCATAGGCAAATGAGTCCTGCATTCAAAACACAGAAAAAGCCATAGTCTTCCTCCTGTTGTTATAAACCTCTTTCATAGAACCAGCCACTGTCCATGCTTTCTCAGATCTCAGTGCCGTGCTTAAAAAGCAAAGGACAAGCTCATGCTGGCTGCAAAGTTCAGGTCACCAAGAAAGTATTAAGAGAACAGCTCAGTTTGCCAGCTGCTTAAAAACGCTGTATTGCAAAGAAGGCAAAGGCAAAACACCCCTCTCCACACCTCCCCAGCTTCCTTCCTTTTCTTTTTTCTTTCTTTCTTTTTCTTTCTTTTTTTCTTTTTACTGTTTCATTCTTTCCTTCTTTCTTGTACAGGGGTTCATGAAGAGAAGCAAGACTTGTGCATCACAAATGGTGGAACTAGGCCAAGCCCAGACAGCTTCCCACCCTACAATAATGCACAAGCCCGGCTCGTCCTGTACCTGTCCCCAGAAGGTGGTTTGCCTCTTGATCTCTTTGGAACATAATGCAGTCTGATCTGCTCGGGACTTCTGCAGTTCAGGTGCCGGGTGGCTGGTTCTCTCCCCTTTCCTGAGGCTCATAAATGATTGTTTTTGGAGAGATAGGCAATAAGAGCCACGGCCACCCCAACGTAAATGCCAGTTCCAATTGTGATGGACAGGACAGCCAGGAAGAGTGCTCGCCGGGAGCTGGAGCTTGCATGGTGGAAGTCCCCCTTGGCTACTGCTTTGTTTGTCTGGAAGAGATACAACAACAACAACAATGCAATATGTTTATTTGTTTTACCTGGAAATGAAGACATGATGCTAATTTCTTGGCTGAAATATGGTCCTGGGATATGAGAGTGGACTGGTTAGATATCAGGCACTTTTTTAGTCAAATGAGGTTATTTACACAATAGAATGGTGATGGAACCAATGGCATCTCAAACGAGGGTGTCATTTTTATAGACCATGGTGTGGTATCAGCAAAGGTCATCCATCAGGCAGGAAGAGATCTGTCACCTACAAGATAGGTCTTGTAGAAGTGTATGAACTCCATAAGTTCTGAGACAGTCTTTGTTCCCTCATTACAATGAATGAGGAATTCACAATGTTTTAATTGTACGTCTCCACAAATGCTCAATTTGGGACAGTTTCTTCTTCAGTGCCATCTATTATTCTATTTTTGTATTTTTGTTTATTTTTTTTTTTTTTACTACCTTGCTACTCAGAGCAATTTACAGCAGCCAAATGGCAACCTTCCACACCGAATAAAAAGCTTATGGCCTTTCTGCCAACGTCTTTATTAAGAGAACTGTCTCTTTGCATTCATCAACTTAATTTTTAAGCATAATGCTTTATAAATGTTTCAGGCAGAAACAATGTCAAACAACACATATTAAAGGAGAGACAGACTAGGCTGCAGGCTGGAGGTAAAACATAATTTCAGAACAGCAAAATATAAACAAGACCAGGCTTACACCTGCTGTCATGTCCTTTAGTTTAAGTGAGGAAAGCATCCTACTCACTTTGCAAAGGATGTCCAGCCAAGCCTCTCAGCAGGGTGATCAAGGATTTAATGAGCTTCTTGTCTGGGACTTGTAAACACTCAAAAGAGCAGCCCTTTCCAGGGGCTTTGGGGATCATGGTTATATTTGTTAGGGTCACTTAAAAGGCAAGGAAAGCAGAGAAAGCTTTAGAAAGAGCTGGTCATTCAGGTCTCCTCAAAGATTGTCTTCAAGCACCTGCTGCCCATCACAGCACTAGTCTTGAACAGAAAGGCTCCTACTTACTGAATTTAGGTCAGATTTGTCAGGCTCAGGTAAATGCACAGCACTGGAGCTATTTGAGCTTTTGGATAAACCAAAGTAAACAGTTTCAACCCCCAAATGGAGGGAAAGTTTAAAAATTATGAACATTTAAATTTGACATTTCTGAAAGGTCACATTATTATGGAAAATTCTGCAACATTTGGGTTTACCTCTTTAAAATGAAACTTTGTAAGAGTTTCAAACCAGCATTTTTTCACTTAAAAATGGACGGAAACTCAAAGGGAGAATAAAACATTAATCAAAATGTCAAATAAACTGAAAATTTGACAGTATGTCTTGCTTGCTTCAATAGAAGAGGTTGGATCTACCAAAAATAATGAGTTGAGCAACCCAAAGGGATTCTGAAAGCTGATTTGTCAAATTCTAACAGCCTTTTTCCTGATAGGAACCTCAACCTAGTGACAAATGTGCTCACAAAGAACAGGATTTTTTCTTGATAAGCTCTCTGAGGACATCCATGAGCTTCGTGAAAGTATTTGATCTACGGTGAAAACCCAGCCAAAACTACATGTCTTGTATTAGTCAGACACTTATCAAGAACTTGTTGAATTTTGCATCTCCTGACATGATACAGCGTGATTTTGCTTGGGGAACAGGCCTGTGCTTTCACATAAATTCTACTTTCCAACAAATTATCTGAAATTAGTGTATTTTAGTGTAAATTAACCTAATGCATATTTTGTGATCTAGCAAAATCAAACCCCTCCTATATGGAATTTTGAGTGCAGACTGGTAAGGGCACATGGGAAGGATAACCTTATATTCCTCCTTTACTCTATTTAGAAAGCTTTCCATTGAGATGGAAAAACCATCAACACAGAAACCATCAGTGAGAGACTAGTATGAAAGGAATTGCTTATCAGTAAGAAAATTCTTTGATGCTATTCCCTAATTAGCAAAAACATCACATTCTACTCAATGTTACTATATGCAAATTACAGCATTTCTGCAGGTTTAAGCTAAATGGATCTGAAAAGATTTAGTACACAAAATGCAACTGAGGCCAAATTTAATAGTTTAGCATCTGGCAACTAATAAACAGTTTTTCTTGATTTTTTTCTTTTTAAGTGGAGATCAGATCTTTAGGATATCTGTTCACTTTGAGAAAGTCCCTTGGTTTTGGTACTAATCCAACTACTTATGACCCAGTCCACTTGATGCCTGACACAAAGAAATGACATTCTGTTGGGTGTTTCCACATCAAGAATGTCTGTGCTCTAGCAAAATCCATGGGATACAAAAATGGCTTTTGTAGATCAGGAAACTTAGTCAGACCCAGTTTCACCAGCTTTTCCTTGGTGTTGTAGAAAAGGTGAAAACAATGGTCACTAAATCTAAAAAGAAACCAGGACATCTCAGTGAAGACACTGGTCAGGCTGTTTGCTTGTCTTCATAGCGTTTCAGGTACTGTTAGCTGAAAGAAATACTTGTCTGCTTAGAATGACTGTCCACCTAAGCCTACAATCAAACAAGTACAGAGAGTGATATCTTTTGCAGACCCTCCTGGTAATTGCTGCCAACCGCAACAGTGGAACCTTGGGCATCAAAACAAACTCAGTCTTAATTTTTGACACATTTTTAGTTCAAATGAGGAAGGTTTTCACCATGGTTAAAAGTTCTTAGAACTAGGACAAAAATAATTTTAGCTAATTCAAGAAAAAAATGTATTTCAGAAAAAAGTACTGAGTAAGGAAAATACCCTACTAAATTTCAGTTAAAATTGTGGTCACATTTATGGTGTGCTAGAATGTAAACTAGTGCAAGGAAGGATGTGTGAGTCTTGTGTTGTCCCTCTTTTCACTAAACAGCCCTGTCCTGAATGTCCACAGTGCCTGTGACGGACATGCTCTGTGCTTCCTGGCTGCTATAGATATCGCAGTCTACACTGATGCCTCTCCTGAGATGACAAATCCCTGCACCCATCCAGGAGTTTCTGCTCATTTAGAGGCAGGGATGGGATAACATGCACCACCAAGGCCCTTGCCAAGCCCCTGGGCCTGATGTGCCAAACAGTACAAAGGCACTGTTTTTCCAGCCATTCATACCCAGCCACGAAATGGATTTCTGTAAGCTCCTCTTTCCAGACTCAGCTCTGGACTCACTACAGCAATTCTGGGTTTTGTTATTTCTTTGCCCTGAAAAGCAAAGCCCCAGCTATGAATGCTACTGGGCTGAATACTTAGCTGGTACTAACTAACCATTCATACTTGATTCTGAAGAGTAGTGCAGCCAGGACTGGTGCAAGAATGAAGATCCAAACGCCCTACTAACAAAGGGCTTTATTCACTACAGCCTCCAAGCTAAATGTCTCAATTTAAGTAATAAGGAATACAAACAGCTATTCTAACGGGCTTGAAAGTGGTTGCAAAAGTTAGAGCTCTTCGTAATCAAAATTGTATTATCTGTGGAGTTTTACAGTACTTTTATCCATTCACTTCTTCCCTTCCCTGGTGAGACTGTGGCTTGTGACTGATGAACTAATTTATACAGTCCTTGGGTAGCAGCGGGACCAACAGATGAGATAAACAGAGCAGGGGAGAAGTGCAAGACACGGGATGAATTACAAGTGGCATAGCACTAGGCAAATTTGCTCCCTACGCAGCCAGAAGACAAGATACTTTTCTTGCAAAAGGTTTGTGTCCTTAAACTACCCCTGCCCATTGATTCCCCTCGGCCTGTGTACTCTGGATGCCCAGACATGACTATCAACTTGCCAGATATGGGCACAGGCTGCGATGAAGGCTGGGTACAACAAAGTTGAGAACAGTGACTTTAGCTCATACCAGTCTCCAATCAATCCTCTCTTTAGAGGCTTTGGAAGTAAGTCATGAAAGTGAGGAGGGATGGGGGAAAAAGGAATAAGGAAGTCTGGAAGGATTATCTTCTTTTGTTTAACTAACATAATGAATGTCTTGTTTAGAAACACTTTCAAGGAACTTCCCTGGAGTTTCAAGTTGAGCTTCTGCAAAACATATTCATCACATCTCTGGGCTGCATGTTTTACAGGCAGAGAGAAGATGAATATGGTACCTCGAAGCTGCAAGGCCAAAAAATTCTTCCGCATCCCACAATGACTTATATATCATACTCACAAAACACCTTCACAAAAAACGCACTATCCGGAAACAGAAACATACTGAACACAATTATTAATCCTGCCTCACCTCCCTAAGGCTGGAGAGCAGGATTGACTCTATGTAGGATGATAAGAGGGTATTCCGACCACTTTGGTCAGGTGATGAAAGATTTTCTTTTTGTTTCAGGGGAAGAAATGGCCAGCAGAGAGCAGGAATACATAAGCTCCATGCAGCCACTAGCCAGACTCTGAATCTTAGTTCTTCAAGTGGCATGCAAAAAAACCCCCACAGTATGCGGAGCAACTCATACAGATGATGTTTCTGCTCCTGTACTTCTTCTAGTCAAAAGCTCTGCCTACTCTTTTTAATTTGCCTAACTTGCACTTCTGCTGATCTCAGATTTCTGGGCAATATATTCCGTGGTCAGGCTTACACCACTTATTTCCACTTATGGTAAGAAAAAGACTCCAGTCTTTGCTAAGGATATGGATGGGTAAAAAGGGAAGTCAGGATCTGACTATGAATGACAGCAGGGAGGTGCTAATCAGCTGGAAAAGCATGGGGCTGGCAGACACCCAGTGTAGGGGCTGGGACATGGCAGAAGAGTTTTCAGTCCTGAGAAGAGCATCAGAGGGACTGTGGAGTCCCATCAAACAGATCCACGGGGAGAAATGATGAACTAAATGAGAAACTGTTCTTTGCTTTGTTAGGCATTTGCAAATTCCATTATGCCCCCAGTATAATAGAAACTTCAGCATGTGGTAACTTGCCTTTCAGGCAGCAAAGAGCTCTTCTGGAGGCTTCTGTCATTTCTGCTGGGAAAATGGCCTTGGAAATGGCCATGAGCCTCAAGCAGATATTCTCTGTCTGGAACTTACTGAGGAAACAGTGGGGAGCAGGTGTTATTTGAAATGCAGGGACTTCCAGAGACACAAAACTCCTTTGCTCAATGCTGGACTGAATCTCTACTGATGCTTAAGTTTATTTTCTTCTTCAAAGGAAGGCATCCAACTCAGCCTAATCTAGCTTTCAGATTGCAATGTCCAATACTAATTGCTGGATCATCTTCAGGAAATTCCCACCCACACTTCAGTGTCTGTAGGTAGAGATTAGATAACTTGCTTGGGATTGATGTCTTTCTTTCAGTTAAGAATCAACCTTATCCTAAGCATTTAGAAGATAAAAAGCATATAATCTTCACTTATTGCTGCCTGGTAGCACTGAGATCCCGTTGGGATGGCTGGTAAGGATAGTAAGAAAATAAATGCCTAACCCACAAAGAACTTCCCCTGGGGCAATGCTGGCATTCTATGAGAACTTGGGTAGCAGAGACAAAAAGATGTCACCAGAGTTTCATTATCGCATGGAGAGGGGATAAACTGACAGATGCAGTTCCTGCTGCTGCTTGCTTGCTGCTCTTGCCAGATGTCCTAAGTGCTCTGCTGCATCTCAGAGGCACTAAACGAAATCCAGTGTGAAAATTTACCTCTGAAGGATTTCTTTCAACAATGAATCCTCATTCTAAATAGGCTTGTGCCCTCAGTGGGCAGAGCACAGCACTACGCAATGTGAGTGCATCGCAGCATACACGTGCTGCTTCCCATCAGCAGCCCCTCTGACTTGCCTCACCCGCTGCCTCACTATGAGTGCTCAGCAAAGCAGTGAAACAAACAACAGGTTCATCAACAGGTGGCAGGAAGAAAAGCCACCTGTGTGAAGACACTGGGAAAGGGCAGGCTGGTGAACACTCTGCGTCTGGAGCAGTCACTTCAAGTCCCTCCATAGTTTAACATAACATTTCTTCATCCGGTCCTTCAAGCGACATTTCCTTCCTTTTGACCATCTCTTTCTTTTCCTTGCAATAGCATGTGAACTTCCAGCCTTTACAATATCCTGCCAAGCTCCTGAATGATGATGTGGCAGGTGAAAAGTCATGGCCTGAGTAATGGCACTTCTACAGCCACTAAATTAAATGATGCTGTGTTGGTGGAAGGGGATGTACTGGGAACAACATTTATCCCTGGAAATACATGAAAGGTTTAGAAGAAGAGACTGTGAAAGGGGAAAGGAGGGTGTAAATGAAGACCAGCATGAGTCTGCCTCTTCTGCACGATCAACTTTCATAACATCTGGCAGCCATGGGATCATTTTGGTATCAATGTATTCTCCTGGAATTTGAAAATATGACACAGGCAAGGATGTGATTCAGTTCCTGGCTGGTGGTGGCTGTTGCCATTGATTGTGTATTTGAGTACAGATAAAACTATAAATGTACGAGTGAGATTTCAACACTTGGAAAAACAAGAGCATAGTAATAAGAACAGCAGGCATAAAAGGCCTGAATTAGCAGAATGCAGAGATGTTTTTAGCCAAGCTCCACAGCAACAGCAGTTCATCTGATTGCACTTCAGAGAACAAGACCTCAGCCTGTGATATGAGGGCAATTCTGTTTTCCTGGTGTATACATGAATTTTGGATGTTTATGGTTAAGAACATGATTTCGCCCCTCCTCTTTGCTTTTAGCCCTTAAGCAGATGTTGCCATTTTGTGATGGAAGAGAAGAAAATTTGGGAAAGGTGACAGGTGGTGAAGCCTTGTTTGTACATACACATACAGACTTAGACACAGATGCCACAGGTTTGTGTCCACACATGTAGACATATATGTTATCTGCCTAGAGGCTGAAGGCAGCTACCTATGAACAACTTATCAACAAATTATTAGTGACTATTTCAGTCCCAAGGGGTTTTACTTTTCCGTTTAGATAGTTTTTTTCTTCTTTATTTGAAGACACGGAGTTTAAAATATGAGCATTACTCAGGAAAGGGAATCTGGAAGTGATTCCTGTTTTTCAGGTTCCATTTTGTGAGTGGTTGTCCTCATCTCAAGGGACATCATAAGGTACTTACTGCCTGTGGGGCCCCTACCCTTGTCACAGGCTCTGCATTGGGACTGATTGGATAGTGCCACAGATTGCCAAGATCTAACAGTTGTACAAGGTTGAGCAAGGTGTTATTGACCTCTCAATTTCTTTATACAGAAATATGCCTGGAGAAGTTCTTTCTGTTTCACAAGGAAAACCAGGGCCCTGTGATGACTTTGTTAGGGCTCTGCTGAAGGATCTGCTAGAAGGAGGTTTTGGGAAAAGCTGCAGTCATTATATTTCTACCTCTAACTTGTTATGTAAGTTTGGTGTAGAGAGTGGATTCCCTCTGTCCACATCCAACCCGACTGCTCCATGACTCGCTAACTCCATTTGTATGAAGGTGCAATGCATGGTCCTAACCTGGGTAGTTGTGGATCTCAAGATGTCACCACTGAGACCTTTTCGGTCCATGGGGCTGGCCACATGATTGCACGTCAAGCCACATGCGTATATATCTCATGCAGAGTGGTGGCATCAATCCCCAGTTCCAAGTTGTGGGCTTATCATTTTGGCCCAATTTACTACCCCTTGGGGTAGATGAGCAGGAACACTGTACTGCTGAAATTTGAAATGTTCACCATATCCGTGGGAGAGCACATGGTGAGGCACCCGCTCTGTCCTTGTTTTGCTGTGGTTCCTTCTATCTGCCTCTGGTTCTCTTCCTCATTTGTGACAGGAGGAAGACCATGTCAGTGGGTACTCTACACTCATGGCAGTGGCTCTTCCCTCCAACATGTGTCACACAGCACAAGGTAGGGTGGAAGATGCTGCTCAGTGCTGCCAGAGAAGATCTCAGCCCTGGATCCCCACTTTCCCTGCTTGGAACAGACAAGAAAGGTGTGGTAGGATGGACATGATGGGTGTTTCTGCCTTGGGCACCCTGAGTCACATTTTGGAGAAGAACAAGAAGAGGTAAAGACATACAGGGCACATTTAAAAGTGCCTCTGGGGTGGTTTCTCCTCCTGACAGTAAAAGATTTGATCAGAGGATAAGTTCCTCCAGTTCTGAACTCTCAATTTTCTCACTCACAGGTGCCCCTTTTGAGCTGAAACTAGATCTCTGGGGTTTAAGAGAATTATACAATCTCCTATACAATAGGCTATTAACAATTTTTGAGATAAGGTTAAGAACTCTTGAGGTAAGAATCACTTTTTTGTTGATTTCGGTAGCTTTCTCAGCTACTTTTTTTGGGGTATTACAATCACCCATGATTTCCCTAAATGTAATCTGTGACACACTGTTTATCTACTCAGAATTTCATGTGTTGAGGACTTTCAGAGTAGCTCATTCTGATTTGTTGTTGGCAGAGCCTGGTTTCCTTAGGAGAGTTTGTTTTTTTCCCAGCACATGGGTGCCATAGCAGTTATATGGTACTGTCATTGGAGGACTGTTCCCTGGGGTTCCATTTTCCAGACCGGCCTGTAAACTCTGCAGATTCCTCTAATCCCCACCGATGCTGTTGGCCGCATCTTTCTAGGCAGGAGATTCAGTCCAAGCTGTTTCTGAGAAACATTTTGTCACTTGATATGTTAACTGGTAGTCTAAGAAGTTATCAGGCACTGTGGACTCTGCAGCATCCGACAGTGAATGCGAGGTAAGTTATTCCTCTTGTTACCTTGAATGAACTCAACTTTTCAGGAGTCACCAAAGATCAAATGATGAAGATTACTTCTTTCATATGGGAAAACCCTTTCTCCCCTTTCCATTCTTCCACTTTTTTGAAGTCCACAAACCCAACAAAACTGGGGAAAACCCCCCCAAATTTATGTTTTCTTACATTATTTTTTTTGTTCTCTTTCATACTTAATGGTTTTTTTCCCCCCTCTCCTGGAGAGGCAACGTAAGTGATGCAACTGGCTTCAGCAGACAGACAGAGGAACTTCATGACCACAGGGATGATTAATAGGAAGCAAGAACTCCACTTCTCTGAGGTGGCTCCATGGATTTTCTTGAGTTGTGTATGCAAAAAATGCCTGACAAGCACACATTGAGACAAAGGTCCCTAGGACCAAATGCCCTCGGAGGTCAGCTCAGTACAGCTGCTGCGGTTGGGGTGATTAAGGATTTGCATCTCAGTAAGAAGACGACAAGGCTTGGTATTGAGGAGACTTGAAGTCTAGCCTTGCTTGTGCTGGGGAGTGCTCCAGGTGACCAAAGACAGAACATACTGCTTCATGGAGCCTGGATCATTTGATGGCATTAACCAATGTCTCTCCTACCTCTCTATTCTCATTCTGGTCCCTTGGTTTGATTTAAATTAATGCCTAGTTTTTATTCAGATTTTTATATCAGCCAAAACACCTCCAGGTGAAAACAGGGAAACAAAAGCACGGATGGAGAAAAGGAGTGATCCTGCAAGGATGGGCAGAAGCTTCAGCAAACTCAGGCTTCTGAAATGTATCCAGATGCCAATGTGGTAGCCTGTTCTACTTTAAAACAGAAAACTGTCTTGTTTTGCCATTGCCTGGGTGTTGTTGGAAAAGGCTTGTGGATAGACAGTGGTTGCTAAAACAGGATGTTCCGTTAACCTCATCTTTCAGACTTTGTGCAAAACAAGGTAGATCACGTGAACATTGCATGGATGCCAATGCTTCACCTGTAACATTTAAGGGCATCAGGCAAATGCTGTGTGGACACCAGTGCCAACATGTTATTGCTCACTATATGGCAGACGTGCTGTTGCCATTGCCTATTGTAAACTGTGCTGCCCAGACGCTATATAAGCAAACACTTGACCTGTCCTAACGGAGATCTCCCCCACCACAGGACTGAAGAAGAACAGGTCAACGGAACGCTGTGGGGCTTATGGTGGTGACTATCTTCTCCTTTTTGAATTGCTCTAAGTTTTTTCCTACTTCCCTCCTTTCCTCCTTTCTCTCCTCTTTCATAGATTAAATAAAGTTGAATTATCCTTTAGGTTATCAATGTTTGATCTCGTTTGTGTCTTAATCTCTCTTTAGCTATATCTGAACTTTTCTCCTGTATGTGCTTGCGGATCAAGGTAAAAATTTGCTGCTCCACACTCCCTAGATTGGGACAATGTATTAGGTCTGGCTGAGACCGAGTTCAGTTCTCCATAGCAGCCCTTACAGTGCTGTGCTTTGAATTGGTAGCTAGAAAGGCATTGATAACACACCAGTGTTTTGGCTACTGCTGAGCACAGCATCGGTACTGTAACACTCCTTCCCCAATTGAGGGCAAGATCCTGGGATGGGACACAACCAGTTCAGCTGACCCAAACTAATCAGAGGGATATTCCATACCATATGATATCAGCTCAGATACGAAAGCTAAGGAAAGGAGCAGGAAGGGGGACATTTGTTGTTTCCAATGACTGCCTGTTAAGAAACCATTATGTGTTGTTGAAGCCCTGCTTCCTGGGATATGGCTGGACATTGTTGCTGATGGGAAGTAGAGAATAAACCTTGTTATTTTCCACTTCACTTTTGTGTGTGCAAGCTTTGGCTTTTTTTTTTGCTTTAGTAAACTGCCTTATCCCAACCCATGGGTCATTTTCCATCTTATTCTCTCTCCCCTTTTCCAGCTGGGGAGCGACAGAGCAGTGCGGTGGGCACTTGGTGTCCAGACACAGTCAATCCACTACAGTCAGCCACTAAACTTCTTTCATTTTAAAATCAATCAGAAGGAAATCTAACTAAATCACAAAGGATACAGAGTATTTGCTGGTTTAATTGTATTTCTTTAAGAAATTTTCTTAATTTCTTTAAGTTTGCACTCCCAGAGCTTTTCATATCAGTTAACTCTGCAATACATTACCTTGCAGAGTATGAACTAGGCTGTTCTGTCCTGCAAAGGAAGACTTTGCTTTTAAAAAGATGCAAGGATCTTTGTTTAGGAATCCCGAGAGGAAAATGATTCTAGATTAATTTGGGGTCTGCTGTTAGAAGAATGCATCTGACACAGTAGGAAACACTGAAGGGAACCTGCCCTTGCAGGAATGCCAGATAAGCCTGTGTGTCCATTCAGCTTGGATGTTGGGGAAAAGCTGCCCAGCATGAGGAATGAATGGCCTTCCACCCTGCATATGTGAACAACAGACAGATTTCCCCATCTGCAGGAGTCCTACTTGCTCTGCTTACTTGATGAGAAAAATTAGCCAATGTATTGTTATCAGTGAACACTGATGGACAGATGGATAGGCAGACGATTGCAAAGGCCAAAAAGAATTAACACAAGCTGCAAATTTCCCTACCCTAATATATGGGTTATATGTGTATGGTACCAGAAAGGAAATGCCTGATTGCACTGGGAATGCACATGATAGACCTGTAAGATAGCTAAATAGCAGAGTCCTAAATTCAGCCCCTGAAAACTGCTGGTGGTTTGCATTTCCAAGGGTGAGTGCCAGGCATGTCCCCACAAAGCCCAGCCCACAGAAGAAAAGCAGGACTCAAGACGCTTCAGTTCTTTCTCTTTCTGCCCCCCACAATTCCCCAACAACAGCAGCAGCTACAGACTCTCACGGTCAGCACTTTCCTGCCTCCTGACTTTGGCTCCTAGCCCAGAGGACATCACCAAACCTGTTGCATGCCATGAAAGCCTGGTTTCAGGCGCCTCAAAGCTCTGGGATTCCCCATGAGCAGTTACAGAGAACAGCCCTGGGCAAAATTAACTCCTTCTGGCAGACACTTAGGTGTCTTGCTTTGATTTTAAGAAGTTAATGTGCTACCTTTCTCTTCTGATTCAAATGATTAACATGTCATCCCTATATATAAAAAAAAAGGTTTTGGTTTGGTTAATTACTTTAATTGCATAAACTTTTTTTTTTTATGCTTGATTCCTTGAAAAACATTGAAGAAGAGCATAAAGGACTCTGTCATCTCTATATACTGCTACCTCTAATATTGGAGATGTGAACCTGTATTTTTTTTCCTTTTTTCAACTTGGCAGCAAAGTTCAAAGGCACCATCTCAAAGGTGAAATTCTATTAGGAGCTGTATTTCTGAATTAATAATTCAATTTTATAAATGGATATCAATTTATCAATGTTATCATGGATATTATTTGGGAATAACATCACAAAAGTATTGCAGAAGCATATGCTTACTCTGTTCTTAAAGTCCTCTCTTGCTATCTGCTTATGACACCACTGGGGGCAGGTTATTGGTCTGGATAGACCTCTAGTCTGGCCCAGAATTTTCGCCTATTCTTAGGAGGGTTCAGTTCAGCACTGTTGGTTTATAATGCACTGTTGGTTTATAATGCAAGGTGATACGCTCAGTTAATCCATTATATTAATCCATTACTGTATTTATTTAACAAAGGACTGTTGATTTTGCCAACATAAAATTTGCACCTATTTAGTGTAAGAGCCAAAGTCACCACATTTAGATCAAAAAAGTCTGTTTAACCTTGATCAAAGTACACAAGAACCATTGAGAACTGTGGGCTCCCTTGGGCTTTCTCTCATATTTCTGTTCCCATGTCTTCCCTGGAAAACTTTTGATCTGGTAACAAGTATGGGAATAAGGCAGTGGATTTTTGCTTTTCTTATGGACATACATCTTTTAATACAAAATTTTATTAATTTTCTCTTTCTCTTCCATTTTAAGATGCTACCAGTACTTTTGACAATAGATCCCATATTTACAGGGCAAAAAAACCACTAAATTGACCAAAGTCCCATTAAAATACAGCTATGACATTCCAGAAGATAAAACCTCAGGAAGAATGTTTTAAAAGCTCCAGAGGAGAAGAAAAGAAGAAGTGGGAGACCTTTTAATAATTTTAAAACAAATCAAATTCCATTCAAGATTAAACAGAGATACAGGCAAATGTACAAGCATGAAATGTGACATTTTTTTCTGACCAAGGGCAGAAAATATTGTCAAAAAATATGTTGAACACATGTGTGTGCCATTAGAATATTTTTTTTAAATCATGAAAACTAATTTAAGTATTTTATGTAGCGCTTATTTTGAAGTATTATACAGTTTTGAAATATTTCACTCTGCTTTTGAGCTTTTCTGAGTTTTTTCTATATATATACATTAACTAAACCTTGCAGATGAAAAATTTCCTTCCAATTGAAAAAAGGGATTTGTTTTGTTCTGCTTGAAAATGTACTAATATGGGATGCTCCAACCTCTTCAAAATGTTTTAAAAAAACCTTCTGATACAAGAAATTTCTCAGTGAAACTCTTTTCTGTACTTTATGCATATATGCACATGGAGTCTTAACAAATCAACAAAACTTTGATGCATGAATTCTCATTTGGGTCATTACACATTCAATTTTTAATTGCTTTTCAGTAGTCAACACATGTTGCTTCTGAATAAATGTGATCCTTCTGAGGAAGCTGCTCCTCTTGTTGAAGCTGGGAAGGGTAAGTGAACAAACTCCTGAGAAAAGATATTCTGCATCTACGGGGTATTTTGGGTCTGCTGCTAGAGGTAGACCTGAGGCTGCCTTTAGTACCTGAGGAAACAACAAGGCTAGAAGGGAAATTATTCCTGGCTAGGCTTCTCATTCTGGCAGGGGGGAGACTTAGTAACTGCATGAGGTAGCGTAATCACTGCAGTACAAAGAAGGTATTCTTCATCCTTTGTGCCTAGTCCCCAAAACAATCCTTGGATGAGGAAAGAATGAATAAGGAGAAAATAGTGTGCTGTAAGACAGGCATCCTACCCAGACACCCACCGACATCTACTAATGCCAGTAACACCTCTGCACAGGCTGAAGAAACTGGAGCATGTGCTCTGGAATTTCTGAATTCAACTCCATACTCAAGTACAGGAAGACTCAACAAGATCTAATTTTTCACTATGGGGAAAGTTCATCAGCTGACCTGGAACAATTAATTTGTATTCGTCACCATCACTGTTGGCATGGAAATGGAAGGTCTAACCCTGTATTAAGTTGTCAACACCCTGAAATGACTGCTCTGTCTTGCCTGTGACTCAGTAGCTGCAAGACAAGAACTCATGTTCTCTGGCAGAAACACACCACAGTGTTGTCATGCCAGCAGATACTGGCCTCTAATCTCTTGTGGACAAAAGTCCTTCCTCCTACAACTACAGCAGTCCCACACAGGCAGTGCTGTGTTTCGGTGGGGCAGGACTTGCATGTGCGTGGGGGTCTGTCAAAGAGCTTTATCGCTTCTCCCATAGACTTCTTAATCTTCTCTTTCTGCTCATTTCTGCTCCTTTTGTTGCCCATCTGGTCCTGGTTCATTTTCCCTTTCTGCTATGCAAACATCAATCCTGCTTTTGCCCTTTGTGGACACTATAACCACCCTTTTAAATTGGGTGCAGGTTGCATGAAGGGTAGAAGATGTGGTATTCTGCATTCTTACACTGAGTGTTTCAGCAGGGCTGGGGTGTGAGGGTATAGAAGATACTTAGACAGCACTACCTTACCAGAGGTGGCAGCTGCCCAGCAGCAGCCACGTGAGCTAGAAAGGCTTTGCCCATCCTTCCACTGCACAGTGAGCAGGGAAGAAAGGTGCTAATACATCAGGGGAGTTCTCCAGAAAAGTTGCTGCTATGGAGTGAGTCACCTGCCCAAGCACAAATAACAACCTCTCCCAATGCAGTTTGTCTCCTAGCACCACAGAAAGACCCGTGAGACCCCACAACTGCAGTGCATTAAGAAGAAGTAAATGAGGAATTCTGCAGGTCTTGCAGTACAGGGCTGCTGGTTTCAGTTCTGTGATGACAAGAACATGCTGCTAATGTGCCTCCATCATGCCTGAGTCAGCTCCCATTCCTGCCCCCGTGGCAGAAAGCAAACTGGCTTGAGGCATAGATCTCCAAAGATTTTTTAACTTGATGCTCTCTTTTCCTCCAGCATTTCACTAATGCCTGCTCCAACCACCTTACAATACAGTTTTCCTGCTGCAGGCTTCCTGCTTGAACTTCCTATTGCCATACTAAGAGAATGAAGCAGGATGAAGCAGAGCTGCAGCAATTCTTACTTTGGCATTCTGGGACCATTTTATTTTTGATTCATTGGTCCCACAGTCAGAATATTTGCTGCTTTGATGATAGCTGATGAAAAGAAAGAGGCCATTCCAAAGGTCTCTTTTCCCTTTAACGAACTGCTTCCCAGGGGTACAGTTTTTCCTCACTGGAAACCCGTTAGCACACAAACATAAGTCCTCATTGTCCAACAGGGAGAGCAGAGATTGTTAATAAGGATCCTTCCTACTGGTTCTAAGGAGTCATCAACAACTTGCAAATGTTTTTTAATATCAAATCATTACAAACTGTAGAAGGACATGATCTGCTTCTTTTTTCCTTCCCTCTCCTTTACTCTGTTGCATACATCTAGCAAGTATCTTGTTCCCCATGATTTAATTGGCATTGCTGTGTATGGCAAAAGTAATGAAGAACCAAAATCAAAAGCTCCCCTCTTCCAGACTGTTGGCTTCTCTAGCAGAAGGCAGGTCAAACCTGAACCACAGCTATAGGTGCCAGGTCCCTGTCATCAGGGGGGCTGTGTGCCTGTGTGAGTGTCCCTGACTGCACATCCTGCACCAAGTGGAACTGCTGCGGAGAGGCGGGAAAACACATTTACTGTGGGAGTATGCGACACATATGCTTCACTCTGTGAGGAGGAATAAAAGCCTCAGCAGGACACCCTGGTAGAACAGAGGACTAGTCCTGTCAAATGCAAACCTCAGAGTCAGGGCAGGCTCCCTTTGATTGAAGGGACTTTGCTTCTTGCTCCCCAGTTCCTTCCTTTCAAGGTATGGGGAATAAGGGTGTGCTACCCTGGGCATCTCGCAGGATGTCAGCCACTACGGAACACATCTCTTTCACATGTAGTTGGGCCATCTCACGCCCAAGACTACTCCATCACATACAGGCAGGGAGAGGAATGCTATAAGACTGCTTTTGCTTTTCCTGCAAAATCCAGCTGAAGACCCTCCATGTTAAATACAGGATGTTGCTTTTCACAGTAGGGATCAGCATGTCACACTACTACAGCATAAGCCGCCATTCATCAGCTGAGCTTTTGACAGTACATGAACAAGTCAGTGCTCTCTGGCTCCCTCATCTTCCAAGAATCAGTGCCCAGGCATTGTGGGCTGAGCTCCTGGGCTTCATCTCAGCCTGGGGCAGCCTAGGAACAATGCTTTGCAATCTGACAGCTTACAGGACACATTATCTTGACATTGCTTATGACAGGGTTTTTCTCAAGAGTTCTGCCAGCTGGGAACATAGGTAAGGGGCAGGTAATGCCAAACTGTTGTTAAAACCTGCCTTCTGAGTGAGAGATGAAGAGTGAAAGAAGATCTGGTCTGCCTCAGGGGACCAAGTTCCCAGAACTTGCTCAGAGTGATTCTTACCTCTTGTTGAGGTCAACAGACCCGTCTGATTCACACAGCAGCACAAAAGTCTATGGAAGAGGACAGGCCACATCAAGTAGTGGCAGCAAGTAAGCAGAGTGAGAGTCTGAATGGAGAGATACAAACCATGTGGATGCGTAAGTATCATCTTCCACAGTGCAACAGTACAGCTACAAAAGGAGGGCTACACTACTGAGACCCAAAGCCTATCCTGGTCTGATATATCTGTTGCATTTGTCCATCAGAAGAGTTCAGTCATGTGGAGAAGGATTTGATAATTAATTATTTTGGAGTTTACTTGCTCTCCTCTCCTCCTCCCCCTTCTTTCTGTCTCTCCCTGCTATCTCTTTACCCCACTGGGCTAATACATATTTCATGACTGAAATACATCCTTTCTAAAAATATTCCATTAAAATATTCATGAACAACTGTTTTCATTATTTGCTCAGTGCTTAATGGCTTCATGATAGCTACACAGCCAGAGGTCTAAAGCAATAGTCTACCTTAGTGTTCTCCCACTGTCTACTTCCTCTCTCCTCTCTCTCACTTTTTTTCAGCTGTAAGTCTTTGGGGCCAGGCTCATGAATTTTTCTTGTAATTTCCAAGGTGTTAACTTTGATTTGTAGTGCTCCTAGCACAGTAGGGATCTTCTTCCTGGACTAGTGTTTGTGGCTGTAAAAGAGACACAGACGTTATCAAGAGCATCCTAGTGACACCAAGTCAATTATCCACACTTCTCTACTCCACTAGAAAACAGCAAAAGGCCAGGCCCTAACACTTTTTGGAATAGGATACAAATGTTATTACAGGGTGCTCTGAGACCCTTTGTTACCCTTTCAATTCAGAAAGGAGGTTCTCATGGTAGCAAGGATGCCAGCCCCAAAAACACTCTAAGTAGCAGGTAAGATTATTGCACTTCTGCTTACATGCCTATTTCCCACCACAGAAAAGCTCTCTTGCTGATGGAGGAAATATTTCTTCATTGTATAAATATAGATTCTATAAATAAATAGACTTATTCCTGTTCTGTTGGAGTTACCTTGTTGTTCCTTGTGCCAACAGCAGTAACATACGCAAATCTTGCAGAGATGGGAAATCACTTTTACAGGGCACAGCTCCACCATTCCTCACGGAAAAGGGTACTGCATGACCCTGCCCCTGACTCCCTCAGAAAATGTCTCTGTGACATTTCAAACCTCCAGCTGAGACAGATTTAAAATGTGCTCTATGGTGTCTGCATGCTGGAGGGTGAAAAAAATAGTATCTACTTGATACACCCTTTCAGGGAATGTGAGCAAATATGTTCCACACACTGGTACCAGCCAGAAACAGGGCCTTGAAATGTCCAGAGACATCTGAGATGATGAGGAAGGAATGGAGTGCCAGGAAACAGGAGGTTTTGAAGATAGAAGACCTTCTGCCATCTCTGGTAGGTGGTGTGGAACAGCCACAACTGTTTGTGATTTTGGCAGCCTTGGGCAGCAGGACAGATTGCTAGTGGTGTGCACACCACTAGAGATGCCTTGGTCTGTGCTGGACTCCAGCAGGACCGCAGACTGAAATTTCCTTTCTGCCACCCAGAGTTAGGTAACATGCCAAAGAGCACTGGGCAGGGAAAAGGGGATGCTGTGGAGACTGGGAACAGCAACCTGGAAAAAAAAGTATTCTGTACAGCTGCCTCTCCAATGCCCAAGACTAAAGGGGGTCCCTAAGCCCGGCAGTGAGATATTAGTGAAGTCATATTCCTACTATGAGCAGAAGCTGTCTCACCAGGCTAGAATGAGTCCCTGTTGTGATTTAACCCCAGATGGCAACAAAGTACTATGCATCCAGTCTTTCATTCACTCCTCCTCCCCTCTAACCCTTGTGGGGAGGGGAGGAGAACTGGAAAAAGATTAAACCTGTGAGTTAAGAGCAGTTTAATAATTGAAATAAAGTAAAATCATATAATAATAATAATGAAAAGACAGGAGAGAGAGAGGAATAAAATACAAGAGAAATAAGTGATGCACAGAATTGCTTACCACCCACTGACCAACACCCAGCCCATTCCAGAGCAACATTCCACCCCTTCTGGCCATGATGTTCTGTGTTATGGAATACCCTGTGGCCAGTTCAGGTCAGCTATCCCAGCTGAGCTCCCTCCTGGCTTTTTGTGCAGCTCCTCACTGGCAGAGCAGGGGACACTGAAAAGTCCTTAAATTACATTAAGCGCAACTTAGCAACAACTAAAATATCAGTGTAGTACTCATCCTAAATCCAACACTCAACACTTTACCAGCTACTAAGAAAAAAATGAACTCTATCCCAGAGAAAATCCAGACAATCCCCTTTCATATGACCTCTTCACTAGGGAGAAGTGGTTTTATTATTTGAAGCATGTGGCTTGAAGCAAAGCACCAGCTCACGACAGCGATCTCCAGGGTTTCTGTGCCGTTGCTGCTGTTGGAGCAATTAGGCTGACTCACACTAGTGCTCTTCAAAAATCACCTTGCTTTCTCTGTAACTCCTCATGTGAGAGAGAACTAAGGTTTGGACCCTTGCCCACATTAAAGAAAGTAATGAAAGGCATGTCTACAGCAATTTGAGAATACATTGCCTTCTTTAATATTCCCAATGCTTTTGAAGAGTCTTAAATTATGTGCAAGAGTACATCTTCCCAGGCAATTCTTTGCTTTTTTTGTCTCCCTATTTGGTCCCTAAAAGTTTCAATTTTGCAGATATGCCATTGGGAGGGTAAAGAAAGAGTTTTGCTTATTTGAGTAAAACAAGGTTGATTTCTATCATCTATCACTGTGTACTCTCCCTGCCTTTCATGCAGCTGCATCTGAAATGCTTATTGACATTGTGACCCTGCACACAAGTTGGATGAAGGGATGTGAATTTACATCATTAGTGTTTTATAGCCTTTGAAAGATAGTTGCTCTTTGATACTTGCTGAAAATGGGGCTTGTGAGGTCTACTGGCTGGCCCCAAGTGGGGTTCTGAGCTCAGGTCCTCTCCCCACAGTGTCCTGTTCAGTTCTGGCTTTTCTGGGTTTGATCTGAAACCAGGTGAAATGGATGGGACACTTCCCAGTTGCTTGAGGAACTTTAAACAAGTTTCTTAGAGAAGCCCTATAGATCTGAATTTCTTTGTAGGTCTGTGTCCATTTTGCAGCCATTTCTGTGCATTTCTCCTAGCTTTGGTCTGAAAAATCACTGTTTAATCTGTCTGGGGTAGCACAGAGGAGATGTCTAAGTGTACACAGGAAATTATAATCCTCTTGAAGCTGTTCATGTATGCCTTCTTACAGTCACAGGATTATATATTCAATTATATAAGTCTAGGATTATATGTTGATGAGAATGCCTTTGGTTTTCAGCTCTAATGCTACTATCTTCATTCTTCAGCTCAGCTGTTCCTTTCTAATACTGGATTTCCTACTATGGCACCTGCAAAGGCAGAATGACTAATTCAATTACAGACAAGAAGAGAGCTCAGTTTTCCCTTCCCTACTAAAGAAGTAACAAAGGCCTTTCATCGCAGCAAAGGCAATGTGAAGCTTATCTGTAATGGAGCCTTGCTGGAAAGGTTATTCCAACAGGATATCAAATGTCATAGGGATATTCACCTAGTAATAGCATTTCTCATGCCCAACTTTATTTTTTGCTTCCATTAACATTTTATTGTGATTTACTTTCGTGTTTGCTTTTTGCAAGAGAAATTCTGAACTTTTCAATGCCTCAGAACAGAGATTTTTGGGGGAATATGGGGAGCTGGGAAGGGGGCACCTGACACGTTTCCATTAACACCTCCAACTACTGCATCCCAATGAGCACTTTTTTGTGTGATGTACAGGTGGGACATGTGCACCGTATTGCCTAAAGCACAGTTGAGCAATACCTACAGCAAAGCAGAAAAGCTGAAATGCATCCCTTGAAACAATGTGCCTGTTTGCACTTGGAAAACAAATATATATTTAAAAAGGAATGTAATAATACAGAACATTGGACATGGGCATTGATGAAATTCTTGAAATTTAGGCAAACAAGGGTATAAAGATGCCTGTAAACCCAAAAGACTTACGTTACAGTGATAGGTATGGCCTAGGGTCTCCATCCTGTCCCTCTGGCAAGTCAGGCTTTTGAACATCTTCTGGGAGCAGGGCTGTATGACAGCTACAAAGAAACATAGCCTACCCATGTGGAGCCAGCCTGATATCCAGGACATATGTCTGCAAGCCAAAACCATGTGAATGAATGTCCTCCAATGAAATTCAGGGATGCATAGACTAGAAAACAAGGCTGATATCTTGGTGTGGGAAAACAGAGTCTTTTTTAAAAACCAGAACTTCTGAAATCAAATGGTTGAGTTAATATGGTGGATGGGTAAATAAAGTAAGTAAAGTAAATGGCCAGTCTTCGCGAACGAAGAGCCGGGGAAGGTCTTTACCCGCATATGCAGATAAGGCCTTCG
>JAWWES010000115.1:9798556-9811830 GCA_035583135.1 Lophotriccus pileatus
CCCTGACCAGGAATCGAACCTGGGCCTCGGCGGTAACAGCGCCGCGTCCTTAACCACTAGACCACCGGGGGCTCCCAGGTGGATGGGTAGTAGTTATTGTATCGGATCATGTGCTTGAACTGAAAGATGTTTAAAAGCTGTTGCATTACAGGCATGTGAAGATTTGTCTGCTGCATGTCTAGCTCTAAAGTAGAAAGGGGGATGGCTGAAGAGCACTCTGTTCATGACAGTATGGAACACATGGAAAACTGAGATCTCATCACTGCCATTCCCTGAGTGGAACTGGGTTTACCTGCTTCCACATGCCAAAGCTGCATACCATTCTTTGGAAGCAAAGAGTGTAAAGGAGAGGCTGAAAATACTGTTGACAGACAACCCACTAACTTGTTGGTTGTCTCGTGCTCCAGAGTCTTCTGGAAAAAATGGAGGCTGGAAATAAGTCTGTAGAAAGAAAAGCATAGAATATCCAGTGGGAAGGGACCTATAAGGATCGTCAGATCCAGCTGAACAGGACAACACCAAGAATTACACAAAGAAGAGCCAACAAGCAACAAAAGTCAAGGTTTTCCCTGAAGACTAAGCCTGCATTTATACCAATCATTTAGGAGGTCAATGATACTTTCCCTGCACATGCAGATGGTTAGGATAACATTGATATTTTCATTTTATGTGTAGCTACTTATCTTGGAGTTGAAGACTGTCAAATGCAGAGATGACAAAAGTGGCTAATGTCTTATGCCAGTCAAGACTGTAGTAAAGGAAAGAGAAAATGAAAGAAAAGGGAGAGGTAGAGAAGAGAGAGAGATAAATGAATTTATGAACTATAACATTGGGGAAGTACTCCATAATTGCCAGAGACTGAGAAAGATAAGAAGCCTTGCTGGAACTTAGAGTCCAGAATAAATAACAGGAGAATTCAATAGTTCCCTTTGGCAGCCCTTAACTTCTCTGGAATCTGAAATTTATTGTCATTTGTATGTTCTATTAAAAAATCTCCTACTGGCAAATTCAACAGAATGGGAATGTCGCCACATCACATAGTAGACTGGCAAGGGTGTCCTGATACAGAAAAGCACTGAGCACTTGGTCAACTCTGACTTTTACCCTGCCTTACAGCAACCTTCCCAAACCCATGAGAATGTCAGGTACTGAGCCTGTCACCAGTGCCCAGTGGCAGTGGTGTTATCCTCCCCTTGCCTTGTTTCTGATCAACTGATGCATCTGAGGACAAAAACCTTTGCCTGAAGTTTTGATCCAAATAATTCTTGGTTTTAGGGAAGAAATGGCAGAGTTCCTGTCACTGTCAGGTGATCTCCATAAGGAGCAGACATGGCATTCATGTTTTGCAAATGGGCCTGAGCTATTTGCATGGAGTTGCAGCTCTTCTCACTGTTGTTAAGCTTCTTTCTAAACTTTATGAAACTGTTTTCTTACAAACACCCACCCAGAGAATGACACACTCCCAGGGCTGCACGGGGAATTTAGCAACATACTTCTGCTGGGAAGACACACTGGCGGCAGCGGCAGCAACCAAATCCGAGGCACCTCTCAGTGCCTGCACCAGCTCTCTCCCCCATCTTCCCTTAGACAACTGCAAGAACACTGTCATGCCTTGTCAGGAGTCTTGCCTCAAAGAACATGATTTGTCCTTTACATCTGTCGTCCTGGAGTGCAGCTCACGGAATGAGGGCAAAGCAAGATCTCAGGTCACACAGCAGAGCCAAGAGCAGCCTTGGGTCCTCCATGTCCCAGCCTTGAGCTGGAGTGCCCTGCTCTTCCTCTGATAGGTCTTGGAGCATAAATGGGTCGAAATGGCAGCTCCTCAGAGCAACAACACTTGGTGACGAGGCACAACTGCAGCTGGGAGAGGATACAGATGTGGCAAAGCACCAGCCTAAACTACACTGGAGTTTGTCCATGTCTTTAGTGTGCAGTAGCTACCTCTGCTTGCTGTAGAGGCATGTGGAGAGTTTCTCAAGTTCCTTCCATGCACACAGAGGTCAGGATGTGCTCCTGTAGAGAGACAAAGGGAGATGGAGGACCAATGTGCATCAAGTCTTTTAAGAGGTCTGGAAAAGTGTGACTCAAAAAAACCTAGAATTCCCCATCATGGTCCCTTCTAAGGGAAAGCAACATATGAGTCCCTGTGGGATAACAAAACAACTACAGGAGGTTAGGGGGAGAGAGAGATAAGACAGGCAGGCAGACTTTGCATGTATACCAGCTATGACAGATCTTGCTCTTTCCCTAGACTCTCCTCCAGCATCCTCTAGTCTGCACAGCTGGTGGACTGAGTTCCTGTGTCTTCCAAGCAGCAATCTCCTGGAGACCTCTGTCAGCGCTCCCCAAGTTTCCCCAGTGGTACAACAGAGATCTGCCATCTACGGGGCAGACCTGACGTGGCCCAAGGACAGAGCACCTGCAAGTTTGCTTCTCTGGCTCCATTTTATGAAACAAGTCCAAGTTCGGGCTGCTTTGTTGGTACCCGAGAACCCGAGTAAGGATTAAATGTGGTATTCTCAACTCCTTGGAAATCTCATCTAAAATGCCTCCAGGCTTGCAGGAGAGACTGTTTTTTGAGATACAAAAAAGCTGAGAGATCACTGCTTACTCCAGCAAAAGTACTGCTATTCCTCCGCAAGTCTGAACCTGGAAAAACAAAGAGCTTGCATAACATGAAAGAACAGAAACAAGAAGTGATTGCAAGTCTTCAGCAATGGGAAACAACTGATACCCTGGGGTATAAAAGGGCTGAGCAAGCACACTACGTTCTTTCATCTAAAGAGTCTTCTAGTCTTCAAGGAAGGTTGCCATGGAACAGGAATGATTTAGAGATCTCAGATCCCTTTGTTTGTTTTGTTCCTTTGTTCATTTCTTTCTGCAGTGAAGATCTCAGCAGAACCATCAGCCTGGCTAATATAGCCACTGACAGATCTTAAATAACAATAAACATATCTGCCTTCTGTAATTTGGAGCAATACTCCAGATCGGGGTGCTCCGAAAGCAGCTGTTTGCTTCAGTGATCTGGTTGAGGAGGACGTGCACATCAAAAGAGGGACGTGCAGGATGCAGAATTTTCAAAAGAGGGTGATTAAAATAGCTGTGACTGCTAGCGGAGTATGAACTAAAAATGCTCCTGTTGTACGTGGATAATTTGCGATAGAGGAAATAGCTGTTAGCTCGCATAGATATAGAGCCCCAGCAGCACAGAAATACAGACCCCCATGGGGAATTTGCTATAGCCTCTTCTTCACCAGTAAGCTTGCAAAGCAGAAGTTGAGAATTGCAGAAAAAAACAGCAGAGCCTGGCTGGGAATTTTCTCTCAATGTGTTCGATGTTTTGTTTGCCTGTGTATGGCATTTGACAGAACACAACCGCTCTCTGTGAAGATATTCTTGGGGATGTGTAAAACAGTGCTGAGAAAAGGAAAATACCTTTGTTCCAATACTTTGCTGCAGCACTGCACCAAGGCAGCTGCAGTTCGCCACTGTTCTCATTGGGACTGCCTCTCCACCATTATGCACCATGGCCAGGAAGCTCCAGGATGCACCTTCAGGGAGTCATACTAACACTAAATAATGCAAATATAAAGCAGAATAGCATTTCTGTATGGAAATGTAGTCTTTTAACTGCAAACTTGAGTTTTCTTTTGTTTTGCTTTGACTAGTGCATTCTCATTGAAGCACTTTTTTTCTTGAGTTTAAGTTCTTGTTTGAAGGGAGTGGGGGATAAAAAAAGGGAACACTGTGCTTGGACTAGCTGTCAAATCCTTTTTGATGGCTGGAAATGTATCAACATAGTATGAATGACTATTCACTATGGATTTACTGAATACTAAGAAACCCATGACAAACAGTTTTCTTCCTGCTGGAGGAAACTACCTATCATTTGCAGATCAGAGCCAACTAAATGTTAGTCCAAAAATATACAGTCTTGAACTCTGCAATCCTAAAAAAGCAGTACGGTTACCATCTAGGAAAGTCACAAATACAGTACACTATATACTGTTTGCATATGATATTAGACCAAGAAAATCCAAGTAAGTTACAAATGTGACAGAACTCTCTTGTCAGTTTGGTAAGATTACCAGTCAAAGGACACAAAACTTGCATGAAGTGAGACACAGAGTATCATGCAAAGATGAAAACTATACCTGAAACAATCACAGAAAGTTTCACAGATATCAGGAATAGTTCAGAAGGGACCAGCCTGGATTCCTGACCTGTCCCATTACTCAGAAAGAGAGTATAGATCTTAAGTAGAAAACTAAACTTATGCACCCATTTATGGCAAATGGAGACTTGTTACCTCATAAAGCAGGGTGTCCAGAGCTGCAAACTGATTTCTAAACGTCACACCCACCCCTTTCACAATTCTTCATGAAAATAATCTGAAGTTCAGAACTGGAATTTCATCCTAAGGTAAATTTCTGAAGTCTGGAAAGACCTCTCAATATGGAATTTTTTTTCCCCCTCCAGTTAATGGAGAAACTACTGCTGGGAGGAAAGAGGCACCAGGCCGGTACTGCCAACTCTGCTCTGGTCTTTGAAGAAATGAGCTACTTTTCAGGCCCATTCACCCGCCTCTGTGATTTGAAAGATTGTTGGCATTATGTTGGCTAATAAAGCTGTTTAGAAGAGATAGATAGGACAGCAAGTGGTCACCAACCTCAAGATCTGTAAATAGGCTCATTCGGAAAAGGCTGTAAATGCACCAGGCTATCAAGTAGCCAGTAAACTAATTTAAGATGGAGATAGATTGCTGCTGAATAAAGTTAAACATTACTATGCTTTTTTCTCCCACTGAGATTACTTGCAGAGCAGAGGCATGTTAATAAATCAGTTCCAGTGTATAGCAAATTGGCACAAGGGAGTGTTTTACAAAACAATTAAAAGCTCATAGAGCTCTTAAGCTCTGTCTATAAAAGCTGCAAAGCCATTCCTGACTGTTCATCTAAATGTTTTGCACATCTCTGCCCAGGTGAAGTGGTATTGCATTTCCCCCTCTATACCACAAGAAAGCTTTTTCTGAAGTCAAATCCAGACCCATCTCAATGGAAACTAGGACTGAGGGGGTTTTAGTCAACCTGAAGTGGATACCAATATTTCCTGCCTGTCACATAATTGGAGAGCATTCCTGAATTTCTCCCTCTTCAACTCTTCTCCAGACTTTTCCTCTGCTCTGCTCTACCAGCATCAAGGAGCCCTAGCTGGCATTCAGACAATGGTAACACTGCCACACACAGTAGGCAACAGCAGGAAGGAAGGGCTCGCACAGGCAAAGATAGTAATATGCATTATGCTGAATTTTATGTCAGGACCAGAAGGCTCTTTATTACATGATTTTCTTCTTTACAGCTCCCAACAGAGCAGCAAATGCATACATTAGTCTGTAAACCTCTACAATGCAAGCTACACAAATCACAAATATAAACCCATGTAATGTTCCCTCATGGTGATCCAGCACCATCAGCACAGTCGACGGGGGACCGATTATTGCTTTCAGTGGGATGTCTCTGCTAGCAGAGATAATAGAAAGGACTTATCTCTTGCTTAGGTTTCACCCCCCCAACCCAAGCAGCCTCAACAGCCACTGCTAGATAAGGGATCAGCAGCTCATTTTGTCGCAGAGATGCTGGCATGAAAGCTGACCCACACGACTGTGTAAACAGTTTTGCAAAGTCATCCCCAGAAGTTCTTGTCTCCAGCTGGAGATATCTTGGAGCTGGTAGCTGAGCTAAGTCCTAGAGAGTGGGAATCGTAAATGTTTGAGGGGGAACTTCAAATAAATTCTTGCATAACAGCCAGTGATTAGTAAATTACCTTCTAGTCAGGAGAAACTGAAAGGGATTCAGTGAAAGAGATTTTCTGAGGAGAGGGCACAGCTAGTGGAAAGGACCAGGGGTATCTCTCAGCACTCCCAACACAAGACAAATATATTCTCAATATATGCAGACTTACTCAAGAAATTTGAAAAGATGAACAAAAGAAGTGCCAAGACAAGTGTTACCCTTGACTTGAGGGTGAATGAAGCCACAACAAAATGAGTTTAATGATCCTAGAGGACTTAACTTTGTTCCTAGCAGGGGTTTTGCAACAGAAATGAGTTCCCTGCTCCTAATGTGTACAAAAATGCCCTGTGCTGCTGTGTCAACACCACCATTGAGTCCAGTCCAGTCTTGAGTTTGGGGGGACCCTAAACTGTGGTTTCTTGCCCATTTTCCCACCTGGGGATTGAAAGGAGAGGTGGAGGCAAAAGAGAGGCACATATACCACTGCATGGGAACACTTGTAATCCAGGACACAGGTGGCATTTTTCTGATGTTAGGAATGTTTGTGCCTCTTGCAGCACCTGCAGGAAAACAGCTCACACGCTTCCTCACACTCGAGGAAGCAGATTCACTGGCTGTGAGAGATGCTGCTAGAAGACGTTTCACTAGAGGAGAACTGTCTTGTGAACTAATGAGTAGCCTGGATGCTGAAATGAAATGATGAGTGGCACATAATTTCATGTTAAGACGCATTTGCCTCCTATGGGTCATATTAATGGAGTACAACTGGGTGTTGATTTGGTTATCCTTCACTTCTAGGTATAGAGGTATCATTTTCCACAGGCAGGCAGGCTGCATGTTAATGATCTTTCCTTGCAGGGGCTCAGAGGCAGCAAGTGCTTGCAGAGATCCCTGCCACAGACAGCTAAATCAGAGAAGTCAGGGCATCGTTGTGGAGACAAAGCAGTGGAGGGAGTCAGCTCTCCCTGTCACTTCTGCTACAGAGGGAAAGTTTAGCCCATGTCTACATGGTGCTGAGGCCACAGTGAAAGTGTTCCAGGAAGCTCAGGGTGAACTCGCCAAGTGCTCCGGGAGCAGTGTAGGAACATATGATTGGAGATGGATTAGGTCTTCACATGTTGCTCTGTGTGTTAGAGCACCCACCATTTCCACTGGGTTCCCATGATGTTAGAGAACAGCTGGACATAAAACAAGAATTGAAGAGGTAACTGTTCATATGGAGAGCTGGCATTTGCTGATGAAAAGCTATATTGCCAGCTTTGGCAAAAATGCTCTCAGGACAGTAGCCAGAGGACCTATGCTTTGCAGTCAGTAGTGACAGGAGAGACATCAGAACAGCAGTAATGAACGTGTAAGGAGGAGAGGCAGGGAGTATGACTGGCTTGTGTGTAACTGCAACTCTTGAGAGGCACTACTGCAATGCACCTGCTGAATAAATATGCCACTAGTTTGCACTGCACTCAGGAGTTCCAAATGTGAGTTGGTATGCCACAAACCCACAGCTCTAAAGGATGGTCCCTTCCCTACAGAAAGTCACTGATGTGCGTCCCTCATCCTTGTCTCAGGGGCATCAGGGTCTAGGATGACAGGTTCTGTAAAAAAGGTATGATAACAGACCCCTTCTTCACCAGTTTTGTTCTAAGGCCTGCCTCTCATACTCTGGATTTCTGGCAGATCGCCTTTCTTTCTAGCAGCTGTATTTTTCACTGTTCAACCTGACACGTTCCCAGTCACAGATGTCACCCATCAGGGGTGCTCTAGGGCTTTATTTTTCCTAGTGAGTTCAACCAGTGGTTCATGAGAGCCATTAGCTCTGAAAAGTAGTCCACTAAATCTAAAAGTCATCAAAAGCAACACATGACAAAGGAGTTGTAGGAAATGATGTAACCCTTACTTGATGCCACATGGCACTGAATTCATTCACATTGACTTCACGGCCTCTGCTTTCAGACCAAGGGTGACATACAGAAATGAGTGAAGAATTTCTCGGTACTACCCATTCTTTTAGAGATGTTTGTCTCTAATGTGGTTTTCTTGTTTACCATTCTGAGTAAGAACATGGTTGTGGCAGATAGATGGGGAAAATGAACTTAAAGTTCTTTGCCGTGCATAATGTCTATGATGTTATGAGTCACTTCACTCAGAAAAAGTGGAGATGAAGTGTTTGAATAGAGCTAAAAAGACATGACATCATGGTTCTGTTTCCTTTCTTCAGACTTAGTAATAAACTAAATTACAAAGAGGCACTTACCATTAACAAAAAATCTTTAACTTGTTTTCTCCAAAATATGTTTCCCCTCTCTCTTAAATCAATTCACCAGAGAGAAGCAAGAAGCTTTCTCTTGTATACACAAAGCAGAACAATTTGGTCTTTGAGCAACTAATAGAATTTCAGGCATCACAAATAAATCAGCAATGTCTCGGCCATACGTACATTCAAAGACCAACTAAAATACTTAACTGCTGCCATTTGCAGTACTTCTTGTTCTGGCTGCTTAACTGAACATTCCATTCTCTGTGTTGGCTACAATGCCCTGGTGAGATCCTCTTGGCATGACTATTTATGCCTTTCACAGTACTGCTCTCTCCAGCTTTAATTTTAAGATGAGAAGTCAGGATTTTCCTCAGTGGACTTTATGGAACAGTGAAACTCAGAGTGACACAGTGTCACATGAAGTTGTATTCACCAAAGGGGCCTGAACTGATTAAAGGACTCTGCATCATTTGTGAGTGTTACGGGCTCACAGCCCCCACCCCACAGCATTCCTCTCCTTTCTCCACTGTCTTGGAGCACAGCAGGCTTTCCTCCTAGCACAGCCTGTTCCCTCCTGTCAGCTCCTAACAACGGTCCTGTTCCAAGTGTTTGACGCAGAAAAGGAGGATCACAACCCCCTGAG
This sequence comes from Lophotriccus pileatus, assembly GCA_035583135.1. Taxonomy (NCBI): domain Eukaryota; kingdom Metazoa; phylum Chordata; class Aves; order Passeriformes; family Tyrannidae; genus Lophotriccus; species Lophotriccus pileatus. Next base: position 9,807,246 of record JAWWES010000115.1, read on the forward strand.
TGGTGGAAGCATCTTCTGCTTGTCCTATACTCTAATGCTGGTTGCAGCACTGCCTCCTTACATGAAGGGATTTGAGACAAAGACACAGCAGCAGATGGTGGCAACCGACTATGAGATGGAGTTTCATGTTTCTTGCTAAAACAATAGGGGGATATTGGAGAATAATTCACCTCTTCTTCATAGACTACCTCTTCTCTGCTGACAGCTCAGTGACCCTTGAGCGCAGGTTGATGCTGGCAATGAAGAAAGAACTTCCCGGCTCATATTAAGGTTGCTGCTTTGATTTTTCTTCTCTGCTTGTCTCCCAAAACAGACTCCATGATTCCGCTATGCATGTGGTGCAAAGATTAACTAAAAAGTTGCTATATATAACACAGTCTTTGCTTCTGTAGCTGCAGGGCTGTACAACAAACCCCAGAGAAGTCATACCTAAACATCACATCTTACTGGGCATTTTGTCATTGATAGACCTACACTGATAGATCTTCCTAATCAAAATCTTTGCCCCATATAAGGCCAGACTTTCTGTTTTCTCCTTAAGTCCTTCTTTGTCCTTGCTGCTTTGCACCACCTCACACCAATATCCTTCACACCCTTCCATGTGTTGCTACACAGAATGACCCCATCTGCTGCAGGTTTTTTAACCACAACAAGAACCTGTTTTCAGTGTTCACAACCACAGGCTGAAGGTAAAAAGCAGACACCAGACACCAAACTCTGCAAGGCATCATCCTAATCTACCTCTGTGACCAAGTGGGAGGATATGCCAAGATGGCAAGATAGCAAGTAGGTCTGCTGTTTAGAGGAGTAGGTGTCCATTTGCCCCTGCTGCTGAATAAACTCTTCTGAACCAAGCATGTCACCGCCTTGTAAAAGTCCAGACACTATGACTTACCTTACCTGCAACCCCTCCCCACAGGAATGCCTTCCCAAATCAGCAATCTATGTCTGCAGGAGACATTGTGCTCCAAATATCATTGCTCTAGGGAGAAAGGTAGGTACCTGTCTTCAGGGCTTTGAAGGTTGCAGTGGGCTGTGCCCAGCGGCACAGGACACTGCCCTGCTTTACTGTCACTCCTGGCTCCCTGTTCCCCTTTCATAGTGGAGTGGCCCTGATCTTGCTGCTCCCTGATGCCTCTGAGCAAGGGAGATCACCAAGAAACTATTTTCATGTGATAAATGAAAATTTGTGTGGAAGAAAGGTATTATATAGCCTAGCAAAGTTTTACACTCAGATTTACCTGTGCTTGTGCCATCAACTTAAGCTTATTCTCACTGCTGATATTAGTATAACTCCCTGCTCCATCTAGTTGCCATAAAATGGAAGGTCTGGAATGCCTAGTCTGAACTAGACAACATTTCCTCTCCTATTCAGCTCCTATTCCATGCTCCTTATTCAGTAACATAAATACCGGATGCAAGCACATATGGTGAAGACTCCAGGTTAGTGAAGTACAGGCTAGTAGATTAAAAGAGAAGCTGAACATACAGGAAGGGTGATTTAATGCCGACAATACTGTCATCACCCTGTTCTCATACTGGAGATAGCAGACAATGCACATCCTGCCAAAGAGATTTCACAGAGGTTGTAATTTTCCCTCGTGCAGAGCTATGACACCAATCTCTCCTCTTAATTGGCGAATACCAAAATATGTCACACTTGGTAGGAGATAAATTATTCTGGGCTTATCAAATCATTTTCAAACATGCTGTTTCCTTTGTGGTCACAAAAACATTACAGGCTCAAATCCACAAGGGAGCTCTTATAGAGGGGTGGAAAATTTTGTGGTAATAGCAGAGGTCTCTAGCGAAACAGCAAATGCAGGCAAACAGAAATCTTTGCTCCAGATTTCCCTGTGACATTTCTCCCTGTGAGATTGTTCAAATCTGGATGACTTCCCAAAATGAGTGGAAGCAGCTATTTCCCCCAAATCACATTATGGCAAAGAGCAAGTAAACATAACCTTCATACCTATCTGATTTCACATACACAGTTTTACTCATCTCCCCTTTCTTGAATACTGGAAGTGGTCATCTGCCCAAGCTGCAACTAGAGCTGCAAGTCTTATACACAATGTTGAGAAGAGTTTAGATTACCACTGCTTGACCCTTTTTCTCCTAAAGACATCTTGAAAATATATACTCGATGCCAAACTGTGGCATCTTTTATATCTAGCTTATATCTAAAGCTAGAAAATTCAGCTATGACTCTGATGGATACCTCTATGCGAGGGCTGTGGAGTAAAGCCATGGAACTAGGAGGCAGAAATGCTATAAGCCTTCATATACTTATATGTGTATTTATGTCTTTATTTAGGCCTGATAGGAAGTGTGAGTCCTGCAGGTTGAGAATACAGATAATGTGAGATCAGAGGCAGACCTGGAAGGAAGAATGGTCTTGAACTGGAGGCTCCAGCCCAGTTTGCCAGCTCTGTAAGCCTGTAAATGAAGCAAAGCGCTAGGCAGCAAAGCCAGAAATGGGATGAAAAAGTGTTTGGGAGCCCAACATAAGGACAGCCTTCAGCAGGAACAGGAAGTGCTTCACAGGCCCCCATAAGCCTGCCTGCACTGGCTAGCCTGGCCTGTACAGAGGAGATGTACAGAGAAGATGGCTGTTTCTCTTCTTTCCCATTGTTCACCTCCCTTTCAGTTGTTGCATTCCCACAAAGGACCCATTTGAATGCCTCAACTGCCTTTGCTGTGCATAAACCCTCCTGAATCCCAGCTAAACACCACACCACTGACCAACTCTTTCCTCCCTCTTTCCTAGGCTGCCCTCTCTGGTGTGCCAGGTGACCAGAGAGAACAAAAATCTCTCAGCCTCCATGGGTTTGCATTTGACACTTTTTACCTATGAAGTGACTAATGAATACAGGGTTGCATTTTTCAGTGCTGATGAACAACTTGGCAGCTTGAGTCCCACTGGCTTACAATGTGATCTATGTTCCTCTACTCCTCTACGATTTAAAGATAAGCACAGAAATGTCCCTGGCATCAAATGACAGGCACTGGTCTCAGCAGTGCCTGTAGCATGCATCCATCACTGCATTTAGCAGGATGCTGACTTCTCTTTCAAGTTAATTGTAACAAAGCATGCCAGTATACTTGTGCTTCCTGCAGGACAGATTCCTCCCTTCTACACATACTCTTATATCTGGGAAGGTATTTTCGACCATAAAGGACTTTGACACTAAGCTTTTACATTACAGAGATGGGCTGCCTGAAGTATGCTGCTTTAATTCAAACTGTAACTTCTGCTTGCAATTAATCCCTAATGGATTTTGAAGATTGGATCATTCATTTATGCTGGGCCACAGTAAATGAGAAATGTCCAATTCAAGGAGTCCTGGACCCAAGGGGCAGAGAGAGCAACAAGGATAGCAAAGCATGAAAAGGGGAGCTGTAGAATGGCCAGACTGTCCTAGTCATGATCCCCTTCCAATGCCACTCATTTTGTTTTCTGTAGATCAAAAGGAAGCAAGATTCAGGCTCAGGCAAAACCAACTCCATGCCAAACCTAGCAGAAACAGTCAGGTTTCAAATGTACCTACTGCTGCTTTGTACAGTGACTGATGGAAGAAACCAAACTGAAACCTGTGCCATTAGTAAATGTATTAGAGGATATATATATATATATATAAAATAATAAATAATAATAAAAAAATATATAAAATAATAAATAATAATAAAATAATATATAAATGCAAGAGAGTACAGGTTCTTCCAAGAACAAGTGAGTGATGTTACTGTAGTATTTCTACCACAGGTTGTTCCTGCTACCAGGGGAGCAATGTCCCCGCTCAGTGCATTGGCAAATCTACTTGATGCAGTAAGGAACCTCCAGAAATGAACACTGCAGAAATTCACTGGGTTTACACGTCCCCTTTCCTGAATTCCTGGAAGTAGTCATCTGTCCGAGCACGGTGTGTTCCAGGTGTCCAGCCGTTATGGATGCTTGCGATCCTAAAGGAAGGCATTATCTGCAGAGAGCTGCATCGTCAGGAGATGCAGGAATGCTCTTATAACCTTCCCAAGATGAAGGCCTTTCTGCTCCTGAGACCCCAGTCCCCTCAGTGAAGGAGAGCTACCGTTACACCCCATTTAGAAATACTGTGCACGGCTGACTTGGGTCTCATTTTCACATAGGAATACAGGAAATCTGAACTGAGACATTCATCCCATGCCACAATGAACAGTTGCTCCCTGTTTAACTGACACTTCATTCTTCTCTGTTTTCAATACTTCTGCTCAGTAAATTTAAGAAATGTATGGAAAGCATAAAACTCCACTTGCAGTTCATGAGAAAAAAAACTCAGGCAAATAATATTACCAATTCCCCAGGCTGAATTCAACACCCTGAAATACTGAGATTTCTTGATGCTAATAAAGAAATTAGGAGGAACTAGTGCTGCTCATTTCTTTTCCAGCATACAGCTGTTGAAAACCTCTATGATGATCTGTTTTCCAACCAAAAGACATATGAAGTGTGTATTCATCATCATCATCATGGCTAGGCTTCGCGAATGAAGATTTGGGAAGGGCTCTACCCACGTTTCTTGCAAGCGCGTTGGTGGCTAAAAAGGCC
>JAWWES010000115.1:9811930-9827218 GCA_035583135.1 Lophotriccus pileatus
TTACATAGAGACCTTTGTTCTGTTCCCTACACTTCTCTTGCAGTTGTCTGAGAACAAATATCATGTCTGTGGTGCTCTTGTTGGGTCTGAAACCACACTGACTTTCAGCTAGAATTTCTTCTGCTATAGCGGGTATTAGTCTGTGGTGAGCTGTTGGGAATTAGGCAAACTACCTTCAGACCTTCGTGATGCAGTCATCATCACCTTGTATAAGAAGAAAGGTACTAAATCAGACTTCTCAAATTACCATGGTATTACTCTGCTCTCCATTGCTGGCAAAATCCTGGCAAGAATACTCCTGAACAGTGTGTATTATGGTTTTGTTGTTATTATACAACACAGAAGTAACTAGAAATGGGGGAGGGAGTCATAAGGCATCACTTCTATGACACAATTAGAATCAGAATATCTGAAGGCTTGAAACAAGGCGGATGGGGGAAAATTTGCTGAAGTGTTGACAGAACAAAGTTAGGTATGTTAAGAATAAGAGCCAATGCCCATAAGATTTAAATATTCATTTTCATTGTGGGGATATTGAAAGTCCTGGGAAACAAGAAATTTGTATTCTCAACTATATAGAGATAGTCACAGGACAAAGTGGTCTTCACCACATTTACCAAAGTAAAGTTTTCAAATATGTGACACAAGCTGAAAACACATCAGAAAAGGCTCAGGTGATCCTCAGAGTGAGTCCAGCTTAAGCTGAACCAACCTGTCACATCTGCGATTCTGGGTGGATGCACTGAAGCTGAAGGTTTAGCACAGACAATCTGGACAGTCTTGGGACCAATACTGTGACAAGGTCCCCTTAAGGTCTCTGAAGATGTTGCTTTACAGTAGCTTCTGTGTAAGTGAGGGCTCCTAATTAATTAGGATTAATTAGTTGCAGCCTGTAGAAACCTGCTCAGAACAATGCCAGCACTGCAACAAGGTCAAGGAATGAGGACACATTCAGAACAATTACTGAGTGCGGTGTCTTGAAAGAAATACAGAAATCTCAGGCTGGGACAATTACTATTTAAACTAGTACAAAGGCTCACATGTCTCTGGACACCAAATGTCATTTCCTGGGTTATCACACTTGGGAGGATTTGGAACATACTCTCTCTGCCATTATCAGCCCAAGGACCACCGTCAGCTTTTGCGGCATGTCCTTGCCATAGCAAAGGGAAGTGCTGAGAGAAGCTGCTAGGTTTTGAATGGTTGACAATGAATTCTCCAGCAACTTTAGTCCCATTGTGAAGGGGGAACATGATCCTTTCTAGAGATTCCCCACCAGATGAATGAGCAGCAAAAAATGCAAATCCCAGCCACACAAGGCTCCCTAAACAGAACTGGGAAGAAAAGTTTTGCCTTTCCTGATCCCACCATCACATTTCTACACCTCTTTAGTTAGAGACAGTACCTGTAAGGAGAGATCCCGCTTGGGGATACACCTCATGGTTTTGGGACAGACATATCCATTGGCCACCTTTGAGACTGGAAATTCTGGGTAACAGCTGGTTTGAACTGCATACTTTCTCCTGGACTTGATGAAGCACTCACTTCAAGAAAAGCAGGATGAGGACTGGGGTAAAGCAGGGACTGCCAATTCCATCTTTCCTGGACGATACCGGGACACCTCTTTTTTAACTTCTGGTCTTGCCCATCGTCTTGGAGGAAGATGTGTCCCTCTGTGAACATGTGTGGACTTGCATTCACATAAACAGTACTCTTGTGACTCTTTCACACTTCTTGGAAATAATACAAGAAATTACAAGATGTGGAAATGTCCTTCAGAACTCATTGCCCATTGCACCTCATAATGAGTGTATTTTCATAGTAAACTGGCATGGGGGAAGGGAGAAGAAAGATTTAACCAATTTGAAAAAGTTAGTGTTTTCTTTCACCCCAAGGGCATAAAATACTACACTAGTTTTATTATCAAAAGTACCTCATGTGTCTTGATAAGTGCATTTGTCCTGCCTACCTCTGTGGATAGACCTGAAGGCAAAGCATCCAGCAAATGCTATTGTTTATATCAGGAAATAGTGTTTGGAAAAAATGTGATACTATTAGAAAATTAACTAATATTTTATTTCTTAGAAAAAGATTTCAACCATTTCAGGCACAAATAAAACAAGGGCTAGAAACAGGGTACCACAGAGACTGGTGAGAAGCAGGGTCAATATAGAGGCCAGAGCTAAGGAAGGAGGAGGGTACCTATACATCTGTATGCCACAGAAGCCTGAATTTCTACTGGCTGTCTCAGGGAAAGTGTTTGTACTACACTCAATATTTTGTCCAGAGTGATGGGAACAAGCACAATTTCTCCATCTGCTTTAATGGAACAGGTTTATTTGTTGCTGCTCTTGTTGACTCTTGAGCTTTTTGGCTGGCACAGAGTTTAACTTTAAAGAAGTCCCCTGTGCACTGCCACTAGTCACAACATCTGTCTTGTACTACACTACTCTTTAGGGTTCCATGATTTGACTCCTTTATATATTTCAGCTTTCACTTGAATAAACCCTTGCACTCAGTGGGAAAGTCTGTAGGCTCACTGTTGGATCAGCCACAGCAACCATTTGCTCTGGAGGAAGACCTCAGTGCATGACCACTGGGAAGGTGCACGATGCTCAGCAAGAACTGCTGAAAACCGACAGTCTTTCCTCTTCCTACCTCACATATTTTATCAATTTATACAACAGCTGTGTTCCTTTCCCAGGTTCTGCCTTGCAGTGGGTCCCCCCTTTCTATACAACAGACAATTCAGTATTTATTTTAGGCTGAAGAGCATAATTATTACTTGTGGAAGTGCCATGCCCAGTTTTAGATGCAAACTGCACAGCTGCAGGTAGGTCCTAATCCCTTCCTTTTCAGCTTGTTGTTGCAGTTCATCCCAATATAAATATATAAAAACTTGATTTCTTTCCTACTGCTGGGAAGTCAGTCAATTCAGTGAGGAGTTGAATTGTCTGGCAGGCATATTTGGGTGCCTAGCTCACAAGATTCAAATCTTCAAAGTGTTTTTCTGCAGCCTATTTGGAGAGATATGTAGATTGTAATCAGAAGTTATCAAATCCCTTTGCTGCGCATTCAGACAAAGCAGTAATTCAGTAGCCCTCACCAAAACAGCTGCGAAGAGATAGCAAGCTGTGTATTCAAGATTAGAATACAGCCCTGAGTCTCTGGTACATGATGTTAATCTCTGAGAAGAAGGAAAAAACCCTGAGTATTCCGCAGAACGATAAAAGGATAACCTTAAGTCTTTGCAGTTGAAAACATTAGTTCATTTACTGCCACACAGACTGAACTTCAAATATGTGTGCCTCCTTTCATTTATTTTTTTTAAAAGGGAGCTGCCACAGCATGAGATGAAAGAAATGTCTATTATATAAACAGCACCCAAACAACTATTCTAGACAAACACCCTGTTCTCCTACCCACAGGAGAATTCCAAGGAGATCATTTACCACCTTGATTGTGAGGAGTTTTGACACATCACCAGGCTTCTGAAGCAGCATCTAAAGCTTCTTGGCCTTTCTGACAATGGAAGCAGACACTGAATGGCCAGAATGAGGAGACCACATTCCATTTCCAGACCTGCAATGAGGTCTCTTCTTTTCTTATGCCTTTTTCAGCAGGACAAAATAACTAGGGAGGTGCAAAATCATGTGGCCTCTTTTTGCTCTTGGACTGGGAGCATGCTCTTTCTGTATCCTCTCCTGGAATATAATTCATCCTGGACACTCTACCTTTGCAGATGCCAAAAAATGAAGTATTTAGCTGAGATACGTGAAGATTGTTAACAAAAGCCTCTCCATATTGCTGGCAACAATTCTAATTCCACATCCCTGCTAACAAAATACATCCTTTCTGTCTAAACTAAAAAAAAAAAAAAAAAACAAAAAAACACAAAAGCCAAACAACCGCCCCCATCACCACCACTAAAAAATCTACTGTCTAAGACTAAAAAATTATTTAAACTTAGTCAGAATTGCCTAAATGTCAGGGAGACTGAACCCCCCGATGAACTGCTGTGGAAGATTTATTACCCTACTCTTCAGATGCCTACACCAGATAGGCCTGTGAATGATTTTGTGAATCCTACAGACACACCAGGCTTAGTGGCAGGTGTGCACTGAAACAATCCTCACTGTCTCAGAAGCTGGTGAAATAACGAGCCAATAGATGAGCAACAAAAAGTAACAGCAGGATGAAAAGAGGATGCCAGGAGGGAATAATGTTTTATACCGTTGCAGCATGACTATACTGACATATCTCTGGGCTCTGGTTGGCTCAGCATAATGTGTGAAGCACAAATGTCTGGCACAGAACAATTCAAGTACAATATTTGCCATTGTGAAGGATGTGCCTGATAATAAAAGAGATCTCTCATCTCCTCGAACATTTCAAGTTGGTTTCTCTTCTGTCCCAAAACTTCCTTGTAATTAAACACCAGCATAATGAATTAAACTCTCAAGAGAATGTTATTTGCCAGCTACCTTTCCAATTATTTAAAATTAGCTTAAGGGCTAAAGCAATCAGGTCATTCATTAATTTAATCCCTTTTTGTATCTGTAGTTCGTGACTTGGAAATGTGACCACAAGATCAGAAGGACAAAAAGGAATGAAGAGGGAACTAAGTGCCACAGTCTAGTAACCACGGTTGGTAGTGGATCAAGGGTTGGACTTGATGATCTCAGAGGTCCTTTCCAACCCGGCTGATTCTATGATTCCATGATTATACAAGACACTTATAAAGTTCCCTAACACATGATCTCATCCACAATGCACTGAAATCAGCCTCTGCTGATACACAAAACACTCTAAATGGCCACTTTCTTGTGTGCACAAACACCTCTCTTCTCAGGAGATATCTAACTGAAAGGGAAAACTTGGCATAAGCACAGTCTACCCACATGCAAACCACTGGCTGGCAACCAGCTCCCACCTGGAAAGTGGAGAATTAAAGGTGCTCTTAATTAATAAACCCCACCTCAGAGTGGCTGCCACTGTCCAAGGTACACCCTGGGAAATGAGGACCATGAGATATCCTCTCTCACTCCATCCAGGACGAGGCTTACCCTCATCTCTGAAAGGAGCAGAAGTTGTAAACTTCTTGAATGTACTGAACCACGTAATGAGCTTTTTGCAGAACCAAAGGATGTCACCTAAAAGTGATCATCAAAGGGCAGAGCACAGATGCAAGTCAAAGCACAAGATATGTATGACTGAAGAGCCATATACAAGTACGAGACAGCTGTCTTGTGACAGCTAAAATTATGGGGTCATTTGATGATCTTGAAGTGCTTACCCTTGCAAGCACCATGTTTTAACAAGAGTGCACACATAGGCACTCATGCAGAGACAGGTGCAAGCAGAGCCATATGAGCAGTTTGCAAACAGTGTTCACTTCATATTTTCTCATATAAAACCTTGTTTTCAGTGGTTTCAATCTCTTACCAAACTAAAGGACTTTTTACTGTTATATTTAAGGAGGTTAAAGCTCATCTTTTGACAGTCACTAAGTAAAGAAAAACACTACAGATTTTTCATTTTGCCTGAGACTTTTCACCTCTGATTCAAGAGGTTGCAGCATCACCAGTACAAACACACACTTAGATCTGCGGATGCTAAATTCTTTATAATAGAATATATTCAGTTTTCTGATGGAGTAGAGTGGGACGGAGAGGAAAAAAAAGAAAAGGGTGAGCTCAGAAAGCATTGAAAAGTCTTACCAGCACCACTAGCTAGTTTGGTGGAGTGTTGCACATCACACTGCTGTACCGCCTCATGATTTTCTCTGTTGAGATGGGGACTATGAGCCATATTTCCAACGACTAAACAACAGATAATACCTGGCTGTTACTTTTCTGTTCTTTTCTTTTGCAGCTAGATGTCAAAACCTGATGCAGAAAAGCAGAGACAGTGATATACATTCACATGTGCTGAGCACAACCTCTGGTCTCTGATAAAGGTTAAATTCACATTGTCTGCTCCCTCCCAGTGGAGGCACAAACATTATTTCTTTCGTCTTCCCGGTGACCACTGAAATATGTCAAGATACAGTTTTTTCAAAGCCTCTGTCCTTGAGCTGGATGGAAATCAGCCAAATATTTCAGAAGTTATCACGAAGAAAGACAAGCTACTCCTTTGTCTGATCATGTATGCCTTGTGACCATGTGAAAACTCAAGAAAATCCTTCAGTGAGACAATCTGAGCAGTGCTATTTGGAGCTGTGCCCAGTAAAGCAAATCTATGGGCTGGGGAAATAATTACAGAGCCTTGCATCCCTCCATCACCCTACAAGGGAGGTAGTTACAGCAGGGCGTTAGTGCAGCAGATGGGAACTGATTGCTCCCATGTGCTTGGATTGCAGTCTGCTGCCTGGCAGGTCTCACCTGCTGCTGGGAGGAAAGCAGGATTTTTCAGGTATATGTCTATGTCAGTCTGACATAGCTCCATGGGTCTTGCATGGAAGCTGGATGGAGGCATTGTACATGCTCTTGCTTCTGCCTGCAAGAGAGCTGGTAAAAGTGAACCTCATTCACACCAGCACAAGCTTAGCATTTCTTTTTACAGGAGAAAAAGAAATGTGTGCCATGGTATTGCTCTCTTTCCTAAAAATAAATGCAGGGAGCAAAACAGGATTCAGGCAAAAAGACTTTGCAGGATTATTACCCCCCCCCCCCCGACTCCCTCCAGCAGAAATCCTGACAGGCCCTGAGAAATCAACTGATAGGTTTAACGGTAAACTTGACAAGACAAAAAAAAGATATATTTTTAAAGTTCTTTCTCTGATTTATGAAGCTTCAGACTTGCCTGCAATCTAAAAAGCTAAAAATTTCTGTGAAAATAAAAACTGGGGTATCCACATGATTCCAGAGGGTGGAGATTTATGAAAAAATAACGAGTTTTTTTTGATCACACACTGTTTGTGGAGGAGAGTTTTTGAAAGGCATAATTTACATTTTTTTCTTTGCAAAGGTTTCCCTACAAACTACACAAAAACTCCTCTGACCGAGCTCAACTATCAGGTGTTTGTTAGAAAAGCAGACAATCCAAAAATTGTCTAAAATCCTAAAAACTCATGTGCCCCATTTGCAGAAGAGTAGAAAATTAGTGAATAAACAGTGTCTACTGGTAAAATCAGAGTACGCAGAGACATTATCCCTCTTGAGAGGTTCCCTTAAAGCAGTGGCCTCTGAACAGGTCACTGGAATGGATGATGTGTATCGTCATACAAAGCCATTGTATCCCTGTATTTTAGCTGTGATGCCTCAGGTGAGAGGGGCACCTACCTGGACACCACTGAGCACGATGCCAGTGTGACCAGGAGGACACCGTACGCCCGTCAGGCAACCGGCAAGAGCCTTGGTGGAAACAGTAAGTTCCACATAAAGCAGAAACTGCATCTGCAGGGAAGCACATTTGCTGTCATGGAGCACAAAACCCCTAAAATCAAATCATTCTGCTTGTAAAGAGCACCTCTGAAACCTTACAGTGATCATCCCTGTATAATTGTTTTGTGCCATGACACAGGCATATGCAGCATAAATTTATTGCTAAGTGACGCAGGAATAAACTGAGAGCACCTGTCCCTTTGGAATGAGCTGTACTCCAAATACATCTTCTGCTAATCAGGCCTTTACCTGTAAATGCATTGCACACCTAGGGCAGACCAGGTTTTTTTTAAATAAAGTTTATCACAAGTGCTGTATTCTGGAACAAAGAAGCCATCTTTGAAGTTCCCATGTGTCACAATTTTTTCCCAAATTGGGGCTTTTTGGTAAAACTACCCAGGAGACTTTTGCAAACACAAAATTTTCAAGAGCTTAAGCAACTGCAAAAAAAGATCTGAACACAAGTGCCTAGACTTTATCTTCAGTTATAATTCTGACTTTTGATAAAGGATGAAGAATGTTAGACTACTGTTTTAAATTAAAAAGAGATCTCAAATGTTATTCAGGAGTGTAAGCTGAAATCCCATAGGGGTAGGACATAATGTTTTGCTCCCTCACATACAAAACCACTGTCAGTATTAGCTTAGCTAGGTGCAGGGGTTTGGTTGATTACACCAGCTATCTCAATTAGTTCTTAGCCGTATAAGCTTTTGGTCTTAATTTTAGTTTCATTTTTCCACTGGAAAATGCCAGTTTGTTAGGTGTGGTTTTGCAGAAGAGCCACTTTCAGTAAAGGCATGTGGTTTCTTGGGGCTGTGAAGCACCTGTTTGAGGGGAAGGCAGGCAGCAAAGGTAGCTGCCTGGGGAGCTCAGGCAGTGGAGAGACAGATGTGCTGGACTGGGACAAACTGGACCATCTTTCTACAAGAGATTTGAGAAATGAGTTCGCAGCTGAGTCAGCTATCGTCAGAGAGCTAAGAGAAGAGACTGGAGGAAAGGAGCATACAGAGATGGTAGTATTATCATCATTTTTTTAATAGGCAGAGATGATAATATTTCTATTTCCAATGCAAAAAGAAGAAGCAGAAGTCAAAATTCCTCACAAACACAGTATTGCCTCCTGACTGGATTTAGCCACAGCTTGCCTTAATGCATCCAAGGGGTCAATTAACAAAGATTCATTTACTGTCTCTCAACCTAACAAAAGCGAAACACCTGCCTGACTTTTCTTGCTGACAGCTTCTAGGTTTAGGCAGCCACAATCAGCAGTTCTCCATCATCATGCTAAACCAAACACCACCCAAGTTTTAATTTTCCAGTGCCGGAATCCTTCAGCATAATACCATCAGGTTTCCCTGTGTTTGTGTGTCCTTTTCCACCTTCTGTACTCTCTTGTTGAAGTCACAGGGTCTTATGGATTCATGCTGGCCCCTAGGATCAGTTCACAGCTAATGCGGATGCTCTGGCCTTTGTACACTGGCTCTCAGCACATTCAGCTTCTCTGCCATACTGCTTTTTAGCACTTAATTACGTTGTTTGTTTTGCATTTATTGGAATATGCTGTGCCTTCAGCACTTAGACAAAACTAGCTCGCAGTCCCTAGGGCTCCTGAAGGAACACTACCGCAGGAAATTAATGAAAGCACTATTTATCCCAGCACAGAGCAAACACGCTGCTAACAGTGACAAACTCTCAATCCTTCCCTGGCGGCAGTATTGGTGCAAACCCCTGCCCAGTCCATGCGTGTGAAGAGATGTGGCCATTTCAACTGCTGGTGCATAGCTCAGTGTGAAGGACCAAATGGCAGGATACTAAAGTGCCTGCACATCCCACCTAATGCTGCACTTTCTACTGTCAGTGTCATCAGGCAGATTCCTTGACCCAAACTTGAGAAATTAATAGCACTCAAACAAAAAATCTTGTTATTTTCCACTGGTAAAACTCTAATTGTCTCAGAGGCTTTCAAGTCCAATGACAGACACTTCATTGAAAGCAAAAAACAGTAGTGCTGCATCTCTTTTTTCCATCTTGAAGACTAGGTTTCTCCAGATCTGAAGTGCCTGCCCTGATTTGACAAATAATCAGAGCTGGTAGATGTTTAGTGCAAGTAAAGTAAAGTAAATGGCCAGTCTTCGCGAACAAAGAGCCGGGGAAGGTCTTTACCCGCATATGCAGATAAGGCCTTTGAGCCTGCGCAGTGGATTTTTTAGGTGACACACAGTGTGCGCGGAACTGAGGCCACCCTTTAATCCTGAGGTTCATCTACCGGGGCCAAGCGAGCTTGGACGGTGGCAGCGAGGTCCTCAGGATGTAGGTTTGTTTTCAGAGTGACCTTCTCCGGGGAGGTTCCTGACCAGGAATCGAACCTGGGCCTCAGCGGTAACAGCGCCACGTCCTTAACCACTAGACCACCGGGGGCTCCCAGATGTTTAGTGCAGGCAGATTAGAAACACAGCTGAGAGGGTAAATGTGGAGGGTGCTGTGGAGTACAGACTGTAGTTTGCAACAGGCACCAGGGAGAAATATAAGCAAATCCTTCCTTGCAGTAACTGATGAGAGGGCCAGTGTGGCTCCTTTTCTGTCATGTTACGTTATCTGCCATGCTGGGAAACTCAGTAATTACTCTGTGGACACTTATATACACTTATATACTTGTCGAGACAAATTATGAGCATACAGTCATTGTAAGTTAGACAATGTCAAGTCTGTCTCATGATGGAAACAAACAAAAACATTGTCACTTCTTTGGTAAAGAAGTATTTCCATATTAAAACTAGAAAAGAAGAACTGACTGAACAATTTTTCATGGGGAAAGGAAATGGTTCCTGGAAAGCAAATTCATTCTGCAGAAAAGAAATTATTTTTCTGCTCCTGGAAGGACATTCCAAATTGGGGACCAATAGATCTGTTTTCCCAATGGGAAAGCCAAATGTTTGAGATAGCAAGGGTATTTTCTATTCAGAAGACATGCCCACAGAAAATTCTTATGCTAGACATTGTATAACCTGACAGAATTTGTCCACTGTCAACTAAAAGCTAAAATATTTTGTAGATGTCTCCTCAGCAAAGTGTCTCACAAGTCAATCATAGAGACATACATATCAAGGTGAGGAACATGCCATCCTGTTGAACTATCCTCCACCATCCTCAAGAATGTCTTGCCTACATTACGGTTTTGGTGAACTTTCCCTGCGGTGTGGAGTGATGGCTACTCCATGGATGCAAAACCATGAATTGCCAGGAGATGTTTTAACATTACCTCATGAGACAGATAAAAGGCAGCAATTCCCAGTGGCCAGAAGCAGCAGAGCATGGAGAACACAGTGAGGCCAAGATGATCTCTTGGTGGCATCATCAGGAAATTGTCTTCACTTTCGGTGTCACTTGAGTAATCGCTCTGGAAAGGCGAGAGAGAGAGAGGTAGAGATGCTGGTTAATGATATTATTGCTTTTCCTCTGCCATGGGCCAATTCCCTGATCATTTTCCCATTTCTCCTACTGTATCACAGCACTGCTAGCAGGTGTCCTCCTTGGGAACGCCACTCACCTGCTTTGTCACAGACTTCATCACTATTGCATGAACTTGAAAGAAAACATATGAGAAATGACAAGGTATTTCAGAAATCACTGCAGGGAGCATGGAAGAAAGGGATCCTCTAGTCAGATGAACCAGGGTGAACCTGGGTGAGTTGTCACTTTGGAAACACGATGTCACATATCTAATGCAGAAGGAGCTGTAAGCATTGGGTGCTCTGCATCTCTCAACTCAAATGCCAGTCTTCTGAAAGGTCAATGTTTAGGTGGCCAGACATTACCCACTGGGGGCAAGATGACAAATGTGGTGCAAACCCCAGCATAAGGAACCAAGGTAGCACAAGCTGAAAAAGAAAAAAAGCATGAACTGCTCCAGCAGCAATGGGATGCTGCCAGGTTCATAGCATTTAGGCAGAAGCAGCTGCCCAAGCATGTTTCTCAGATGCCACATGGTCAAGCTGCAGCAACCCTGATCTCACAAAAGTTTCTTTCATGGTGATTACAAGGACTGGTCCATGCCAGACCTGACTGCCCTGCTGCTGAGCAAGGCCAGTTCTCCAGCACAGCTTCCTACTTGCTCACAGGGAGTCCATATGCAGGAACAGACACAAGGCTGCATTATTCCCAGGCTTTGGAGTTACATGTTTGATGCAAGAAGTGTCCTGAAAAGCTTTTTAACCCATTCTAGGAGCACCTCCATCCTGAGATGAGGCAACCAAAAATCTTCTCAAGAAAACCTTTTTGTAGTTGTGCGTTCTTCACTGATTGTAGAAGAAGTGCTGTGCAAAATTGGACTGACAGAAAGGCATCTGTGTCACATTTAGAAGCTTAGCATTTTGGGCATGGGTTTTCTGTCCCTCTGAGAAACTTGGCAGCCTGTTCAAGATCTTTTGGCCTTTGGGTCAAAACGACTGCTGAAGTGACATTTTTCTATTAGTGGGCTAATAGCACACCTGCTAAGTGTGCAAGTCAGGAAAATGAACCCATGCACAAGAAAGTAAGTTTCAAAACATGCCACAAGTGAGCCATGAATGAGAAGGACCTAGAAAATGCTAGCAGCCCCATGGTATTTGAAAGACTTGACAGTGGGCAAAGAGATTGCCTCCTAAGACAACCCATTTGGGAAATATGCCAGATGTCACCTCAATAAAATCCCACTTCTGAAGGGACACCTGCTGATGCTGGAGTTGGAGTGTTGGATGATGACTTCCCTTTCTGCTTTAGTTTTCGTGACGGGCCATACAAGTCTTTTGTAATACTAATAGTACTTTCTTTCAAGACTAAGAGAGGCAGGAACAAGGAGAAAATCCACACTACTGCTGAAACCATCCCTTGAAACAGTACCCTCATCTGAACAGATGACATAAAAAAATCAAAAATGCTTTTGATTTTTCAGTTTTTGGTTGAGCAGTGTGCTGGCAAAGTATTTGTGGAGACTACCTGACTCATATTTCAAATTGTCTTTTCTTGCAGATAAAGATGAAATGGGACAAAGATTCCTCAGATAACTCTGATCATCAGAAAATTTTCAGTTATGCTGCTTTCCAAAGGAACTAACCATTCTCGGGGTGGTGCATCACATCTCAGGCAGCTTACGTACCAACCGAAGGTGATTTTTAGTTTGCAAGAGGATAATCTTGGAAATTTTCTTACTTATGCTAAAATGAAAGGGATGTCAAGCACCGGGATAGTCTGCCCAGGGAAGTGGTTAAGTCACCATCCCTGGAGGTATTCAGAAGACATGCAGATGTGTCAATTAAGGGACAGGGTTTAGTGGGGGGCTTGGCAGCGCTGGGTTAACGGTTGGACTCAATGGTCTAAAAGGTCTTTTCCAACCTAAAGGATTCTATGGTTCTATAAAAACACGTAAGTGTTAATCTTCCATGAGCAAGATTAAGTCACAATAGGCTCATACTAATTGAATAGAAGAGTTACACTGTGAATGCCATTTTGATGGGCCAAGTCCCTACAGTACCTGTGGGATCAGATGACCTGACTCTCAATTACCAAAAGTGACAGAATAGTTCTGATCAGAAAGTCCTGGCCATGTTGACCACATATTAAACAGAAGGGTGAATATACTGGTTCTGGCTGAGAAGGAGTTCAGTTCTCCACTACAGCCCTCACAGTGCTGTGCTTTGCATTGGTAGCTAGAAAAGCACTGATAACACACCAGTGTTTTGGCTACTGCTGAGCACACCATCAGCTCCTTCCCCAGTCAAGGGCAAGATCCTGGGAAGGCCAGCTGACCCAAACCGACCAAAGGGATATTGCATACCATACGACATCAGCTCAGACACAAAAGCTAAGGAAAGGAGGAAGAAGCAGGGGTATTTGTTGTTTACAATGGTTGCCTGCTGAGGAACCACCATGCGTTTTGAAAGCCCTGCTTCCCAGGATGTGGCCGGACATCGCTGTTGATGGGAAGTAGAGAATAAATCTTCATACCTTCCACTTTGCTTTTGCGTGTGCAAACTTTCACTTCTGCTTTGGTAAACTGCCTTATCTCAACGCATAAGTCATTTCCCACCTTATTCTCTCACCCCTTTTTCCAACTGGGGAGTGATGGAGCAGCTTGGTGGGCACCTGGTGTCCAGACAAGGTGAATCCACTACAGTGGCGGGAAAAAAAAAAGTCATAAATCACAGAAAGCAATCCAACAGCAAAAGGTACCTCCTTAACCTTTACAGCTAAATACCCTTTCTCCAGTCAAACCTTTCTTCCTAACATTCTCTCTTACAATAGGATACCTGATAGTAAGCTTACCAAGAGACCTTCTCAGAAATGTCAGAAATCTTTCTGACACTGGGATAATTGATAATTTGGCTACCTGTCTTCTTCACTTGTTCCTCGTTCTGCAAGAGCTTCACCCTGACACTGGAGAAATTAGACATTAGTGTTGAGAAGCCAGAATTACATTCACCAGTTAGAGTATTTTTGTGTTACCAGACTAATTTTGCATGTTCATTAATATTCTTGTCCACAGTATCACTCCTTTTATGTTTAACAGTCCCTTTATAAATTTACATGGAACTTTCTACAATTACAGCATTTCACTGATCTGACTAAAAGCTTTTAACTCTTGTATAAGTTAGGGAACAGCGTAACTATCTTATTTTCAAGATTTGGATGATGAACAAGACTGCATAGACAAACTTTTCTTTACTTAATGTTAACCTACATGAGTTTAAGCAATCTGAGATAGCAAACCAACAAATTTTTCCCTCTAGATGTGTACCAGCAGTGCCTCCTCCAACCAAGCAATAAGCAATTAAAAAAGAACTTGTGCAAGCATTAAAAAAAATACCTGGCAAAGAGCATCCCTTTCTTGGTTGAGTTATTCTGTTCATTTCTAGAACAAAGATCAATTACACTCTCCTAACAAATTCCAGTTATGCCAGGCTTTTTACTGAGCTGGTAAAAACACAATCGACTCATTCTCTTTGAACAGAGCTCTTCGATCCGTCAGACAATATCACTCTCTTCATGATGCTAGAAAAATATTAGGAAGAAACAAGGCAAAATACATGCTGATGGAGCTGCCATCATGCAAGTATTGAGAGACTGCAGGATCATGGGGTGTCAAGGAACAACAGCAACAAGGTGACACTCTCTTTGGGACATGCAGGGATTGACCCCTTTTTAGACATGACATCTGGCTCCAGCAGCTTTCGCTGCAATCACACAGCCACTTCTAATCAGAGCAATGCATAGAGAGTATTTACAGAAGGCAACACATTTCTATGGCAGTCAGGTCCTTACTTGGAGACACATCTTTGCACTTTAATGTAAAAGATGTACTCTCAGCAAAGTCCACAGTCCTTCCCCTGGCCACGTGAGCTGAGCTTACTGCAGCCCATGCAAAGTGCTGCTGTGAGAACACATATCTATACCAATGGCACTGTAGCAGAAATGACTCATTTGAGAGTAATTTGAGAAATCTCAAATTACTGAGCACACAGTGGGGGTTTCCTGCTTCCAGTGGATCGTTTGTAGCAAAAGCAGTTATTACAATGACAACAATCCTCCTCATCCCCACTGACTACATCTCTTGCCAACACACTTGGAGTTCAGCTGGGAAAACAGCATGGGATAACTACCTCAGTACATTCAGTTCTTACAAAAGCCTTTTTGTGGCTGTGATGAAGAGGAGGTGACCTCAGGAGAGCAGGCAAGACTGGTGTTACCAGGAGATGAAGTCCAAGAGGACATCACCCCAGAGCATGAAATTCCTGCAGACAGAACACTGCCCTGCCCAGATAAGTGCTGATTACAGTAAAAGACAAAGCAAGCTTCCCTTTCCCTTTCCCTTTCCCTTTCCCTTTCCCTTTCCCTTTCCCTTTCCCTTTCCCTTTCCCTTTCCCTTTCC
>JAWWES010000115.1:9827318-9854673 GCA_035583135.1 Lophotriccus pileatus
GGGGAGGCCATTAGTTGCTTGGGAACCAACTGGTCCCACCAGGCAAGGAAAAGGAACAATTTTTAACATTCTAGCAGAACAAAGCAAAACCATGACAGCACTTTTGGCTGTGTTTCATGAGGCAGCAGCCCCAAAAAGGACCACTTAGATCAGAGTGTTCAGTCAAGGGCAAGATGAAAATAAACCTCCTCTACAGTGCACCAGAGGAGGAATGAATGTGATCCAGAAAGAGGGAAGAAAAAGAGTAGTACTAAGGACATGTACATAATAGGTCCAGTTCTTGGGCAGCATTTCCCAAGAAGGTTGGAGAAATCAGGCATCAGAAGGCACATATGTCAGGTTGCAGAAAAACATCTACACAGGAAGAAAGGAGAGAAGCCAAGTTCACTTGTAAGATTAAATTTAAGACGCAATTTCATCACAGTCTGTAAGGGCCTGCACAAGTAGGTAATTTCTGATCAGAGCCAGTTCTGTCATTTGGCAGAAATGCCAAAGAAACCCAGTGACCGAAGGCAGAGCAGATGAAGAGCAGACACATGGTGTAGATTTTTAAAAGAGGTGGTGATGAACACTTTTCTGCAGTTGTAATGGATTCTCTATTACATGAAGCCCTTTCTTAAATTGAGGCTAGCTACCCCTAAAAGCTATGTGCTTTACCTCAACCGAGACATCATGAGGAAAGTGAGGCTCTGCAGTCAGCCTGCCAGGGGCTGTCTGTGGCATATCAGAGGTGACTTGTGATGGTCACATGGTCTCTTCCAGTATTAAAACGCTAAGCACACTGAAGATGTCAGACAACAAGGTCTGCTGCCAGCAAGCCCTGATGGATATTCAGAAAACAATCCTTTTGGGATTTGTCCTTTTTCCTTCAGAGCAAACAATTCAGTAGCATGCACACACTGCATCCAAAACTAATTTTTCATATGGCCCAGTGGGATCTGCCTCAAATCCAGATGGTGCAGTGTGCTGTTTTTGACAAAGACCAACGCCATGATGCTGCTACAAGATGCGCTGTTTCCCTCCACACAATACCTGCCTCAGTAATGCAGTTAAAAATGATGCCCTATTCTGACCAGCACACTGCATACTTTTGCTCTACCACAAGCAGTGTGAGTCCACCTCCATGCAGCAGATGACAAAGGCAGCGTGCTGGTTGGTGACTGTCCCACCAAAGATGTAGTTTATCACTGCTCTGCCTCAACACACTTACTCATCACTGAGTAGCATCTCACTGATCATCTCTTACTTAGGAGTTGATGTCTCTAAAGCCTGTTGCCATTGTGAATTCTTTGTCCTAGCAACATATTATTTATTTTGCTGTTTATTTATTTCTTTTTAACATTTTGAGCTTCTCAGTTGATCTCCTTCAGTTTTAAAGGTATTTAAATGACCCACAATCCACTAATTCTGACCAGCTCCAGCTCCTCTTGTTTCCCCAACTCCCGTCTAAAACTTTTCTTATCAGTCAAGCAGCCAGCCTTGCAGAATGGGCTCACAGAGGTCTCTCCTTGCTTGGAAAGCTTTTCATATATAACTTTGCAAAATCAAAACACATCAGGGGCTAAAAGACCTGGATGCAGCTGTCCAAGTCCTTTCTCTCTCTTGTCTCCCTGGATTCTGATCATATCCCTTGTGATGTTTTCTAGACATTAACAAATAGGGGAAACATTAACACTGGAAATGTTGGAAACATTAATAAATAGGGGACCTTTGTGCAGAAGAGCTGTTGTCTCTTGAAAACTGAGGGTTACCTCCTGTTCTCCATGTGTCAATGCAAGGCAAGTGGATTCCCAACTTGGGCATCTCAGTAAAATGCCTTCTGGAAGACAGAAAAACCATGGGGTTGTGAGTCATTTCTCTTCCCCTGTGTCTCCCTGGCACTGACTGTCTTACAGCAGAGTGCCTGCCTAGGGTCTTTCAGAATGGATATTTAGTTTCTTAGAAATTACAAAGTATTGAACTCATTACTTTGTAGTGACCCCCTCCATGCAAACTTTTCAGGAGGGACACATGCAGAAACTGTAATTGCTGGTCAGACTATTTCTGCCAGGATTTTGTTTTTGAAGAGAGGAGGGCTCTCAATAACCAGAAAGGTTGCTGTTCTCTTGCGCAAAACTTTGCAGTAGAGAAAGGTTCTGAAAAACCCAACCGGTTTGAACGGTATTGATTTGGTTTTGGTTTGAAGAGTTGATGCAGACAAGTTGCAGGGGTTGCTGCTCTGTTAACTGTGATTCTTTTCAGGATGGGTGTATCCAATCAGCATGTCACTGTCAAGTTGCCTAGGAGACACCTTCTTCCCTTCCCTGAGCCTGGGGACTCCAAAGAACCTGGGAGATGTAGCAGGAGACATTCTAAGCAGGGTCCTACACATTGCTGCAACAATATGGGCACATTTAACTTATACTAGGAGTTGTTTCTAAGGTCCTGGTGTAATGTTATTCAGTCTGCCTAAGAAAATCATAATTGTCTGGAGGGAAAAACATTTCTGGAGCAGATCTCATTAACATATACAGTGCTGCTTTGCTCCAGCAATTACCAAGCATGAAAGCAGAAGGCTGCACGTTCTGTCAGGGCTTTAAACTGCTCTCTTTGGTGCCTGTCTCTGAAATCAAATGATTTCCTATTTAGGTATCTCTGGATCACTTATAAATATGAGTTCTTTATGCCACAACTAATAGACAGACATCTTGCCCAGTGTGGCGGCAGTGAAATATGCCATGAGTTACAAGCTGAAATACCCTTCTCTCAGAGTTCATGTATAAATGCAGTGCCATCTTTTATCCAGAAACATCATTTGTCATATTACACTCCTATATTACTCCATATTACTGCTAATTTTCCTCCTAACCACTAGATATATGGCTTATTTAGAGAAATCCAAGCTATTCATGGCAACAAACTAAATTATTCATATATATGTCGCATAAAAGAATACATCTGCACTCTCTCTTAAAACTCTTGCTCTTTTTCCCAGCAATTTCTGAAACAAGTATCTGAAAACAAAATAAGTAGAATGTTCTGGGGAGTAAAAGAAGAAAGGAAATGTAGTGCTTTCAAGCTATATGTTTGTTCTTTTGTTTCCCTACAAATTGCTGGATTCTGTTGTGAAACATCCTTTGGACCTCAGCATGAAACTGTAGAGATAGAAGGTGGATCCTGTTCCAGCCAACCCCTCTTCTCAACATTCCCAAGTACCTCCTGGCCACATTTTTCTGCAGCATGAGAAGAAGGCCCTTAGGAGATTTATGCCCATGAAGCCCCATGACATCCATCCTTTCTGTCGGTGCTTGTAGCTTGCACATGGTGGTCCTGCATTGCGCTGATAACATCTGTGATGTTTGTCCTCAGCCTTCCCTGGGAGTAAGTATCCAGAAAATATGTTTGAACACCCTTTTGGGAGCTGAGTATGATGGGGTTCCTCTTCCAGAGAGCTCTGCAACATGAACAAATATGTGGTCTTGCACCTTGTTTTCACTAATTAATTCACTGGCCATGGTTGCACTCCTGTGAAGCGGGTGAACAGTGTTTTTTCCATTCTGTACCTTGGGAATGGAAGAAAATAGGGCAATAAATGTTTGGCCAAGCTCATCTAGGGACACGTGGTGGATCTGGGAAGAAAATTTTGGGGTTTTTTGTCCTGTGGCACATGCTCAGAAAAACATGTGGGGTAAAGAACATGTGGGACATGGGGTAAGGGTACAGGAAAATACTGAAGATGTGTTGACTCTTAGACCCATTCAAGTTTGTACATTGTGTTAGTTTCTTTTGGTTACTCAGATAGGTAGTCATGCTGCTCAATGATCTGACCCCCCAGGACGCACTTTATATCCCTGAGTTCCTTCATAGGAACATTATTACATTATATTCCATTCACAGGAACCGATTACAAGAGTGGTTACACTTCATTTGCATTTGATTTATTTTTCTCCTTTAAAGGAGAAGCCACTCAAGTCTGGATATACTGAGCTCTGCCAAGGGATATTAACCTCTATTAGCCAGCTCTAGGTGAAAGGAGCATGGCGGGGAAGTCACCTTCAGCAGTCTCCAAGTACCCTCCTATGAATCTTGTTAATAGCAGCCAGGGCCCACAGCAATTCTCTTTTTCATCATCACCACTTCCCTGAGATTTCAGACTTATGCTCTGCAGTGAGGTCTCTGGGCTCCAGCAAAAAGAGGACAATTGGGAAGGGCCACCCCATCTGCCCCAGCTTGAGCAGCTTCTCCCTGCTGAAGTTGCTCAGTGAAGAGGGGTATCTCCCTAACCTTCCTTAACAGACAGTCCTGAGACCATCTGCTCTGCAGGAACCATGCAGTCTGTTTCCCCTGGCAGTAACCTGTGTCTGCAGGCTGTGGAGGTCTTCCTCTCGCTGAGCAGGAGTGATGCCCCATGCCACAGAGGACAGCATCAATTAAGTGCATTAAATTCACTGCACTTCACTCATCTCAACAGCTGACAGCAGAAGCTGCTGAGTGTCACTTCTCTGTAGAAGTTGCTGGCCCACTTGCAGAGCCATGAGTGTACCATGGTAAGCATGTACCTTCCACATATTACTCATACAAATATTAGGGATATTTACTTTATGGTTGTGATTCCTGAGAAAGGATGTGATTTAGGGACTATGGCAGCTGGCCTGTTTTAGTGTGGATCTGTTTATTGCTGTCTGCAGTAATCCCCTTCCAGTGGCAACGAGCTGGATACAAGTTATTGAGGCGCTGTAGCTATTTGTTTTTATAGTTTTCTCCCAGAGAGAAGTGACAAAGCAAATACTTTACAATAAAAAACCTTTACAAGAACTGAGCCCTGAACTGCTCTTACACTATGCAGCTTCCATGCTTTGATAAGCTGTGGCATGACAGTCAATGCAGCACGATATGCACCAACATCTGCATCCTCAAGGTAGAATCAAATCCTTTAAGGCTCTCACAGTGGGGAAGCAAATACTGCACCTCTCCCATTGCTCCCCTTCTAACTTCTACTCTCAGTCCTGGTATTAACCCTCTCCACTCCACTTTGAGTCTGTTAGCAACTTTAAAAAGCATTTGCTTCTTTTCAGTAACTGCTGGGGAAAAAAATCTTACTAGTGGGACACACTTGTGCTGTGTGATTCAGTTGCTGTTTTTCTCATTTGGACATATAAGCAAACTTTTATGTAGTAAACCATCTGGCACAGTTCACTCCCCTATTCTGCTGTTCTTAAATACTTTTATTTCATTCCTGGAGTCTTCACACATGACATTGGGTGTCTAAAGAACCTCTGTATTAGCCAAGCCCAGGAGGCCCTCATGCATCTGGCCACAATGATACCACATGTGAACCAGAGGGGCACAACACAGCAGTCACTTTTTTGCCTGGTCTTGTGCTGCCAAATACATCTCTCTTCTCCTACCCATCTTTCTGTATGACCAGCTGCATCTGCAGAATTTGGACCTTCCTGGAATGGAAGTTACTCCTCATGCTGAGATCCCTAGTGCTGAGTGCAGCAGGTTGATAATTTGGATCTGGTTCATGGAAAAGTGTGAAAATCACAGTGCTGTACAAGGTTGGCCAAGTAGCACAGCAGTGAAGATGTATACTGGGCTCAAAGCAGAGACTTCTAGCTAAGCACGTGGTTTCAACTAACCAGGTTCTTACCCAAGCCTTGCCTTGTTTTCTCTTCCCTTGCTCTCTTCTCCTAGTGGAGAAGAAGCTTTGATAGAGAGAAAGATGCATGGGTGGTATGTACTTTGTGAATGTCTTCCTCTTCTGAGCACTTTGTACGTGTAGATCAGGATGGTTGTCCATACACCTCTCTATTTATTAGGGCAGTAACACCCCTAAGGATTAAGTGAGACTGGGAATCCATGATGCCAGATGCAGTACACCCACTTGAGAAGTAACATGCATGACTTCAGAAGGCTATAGTCCAGAGAAATAGGTCAGAAAGATAAAGGAGTCCCAGAAAATGATGCATACACTGTCACGTGGTATGAAATTTGCAAACGCTGCCTCCTTTCTCCTCGTAAGATCTGAGAAAGGCAAGGAAGTCCTACAGCTGGTTTTAAAAACACAAATGTTCTCTATGAAAAGCTGATCAAGCTCCTACAGTACTACTTTGAAGAGATTGAGGGTTGTATATTGCAAAGGCACTTTAAAAATCCCACCAAGAAAAGTATTTTTGGTATATTTGGTATATTTTCCTTATCCTGCTTATTTTCCCAGTCTTTTTTTTTAGCTTGATCTCCAGCAGCTGGATGGTCTTGTTGATTTGGATTGAGAAGAGGAAGACTTTTTTTTTGCTGCCTAAATGTCAGGCCAGATGTGTCAATCACACCATTCGGCAATTCCGTGTGCTGCAGTCACTTGTATTACTATTGCACAAGAGAAACTGGGGCAAAAAGACAGCAACTAGGGATTTTGTTTTGATTAAGAAAATTATACTTCCCACAGTCAATTCTGAAACGCCGTAGAAGGGTGCGATTTGAGCTAACACTCTCAGATGCCTCAGAGAAAACTTTTTGTCTCCCTGTGGAGGCACTGAATACTGCATTACTGGCACACACTGGGAAAAACACTTCTCTCTTTCATAGTCTGCCCCATTACTTTACAGTGAGCAATTAAGGAAGCACAGGAATCCAGAAGAAAACACTGTATTTGGGTGTAATGAAGTGTTTCACTCCTTCAGAAAAATATCTTTTATTTCAGAGACATGGGATTCCTTGCAGCTTGAAACCCAAGGGATGCTGATTCTGTGTTCAATCAGAGACAGAAATGTTATGTCTCTGAGCCAGTCCAAGAGACTGGATTCAAATCTCACTGGATTATTTACTGGGTCAGAACAAACTGTGTATGTGGGGGGAAGGGGCATGAGAGCAATAATTCTCTATTGTTTAGTAATTTTCTATGAGCCTTTACAAGTTTCTGTTAAAGTAGTTGCAGAATAGCGAATTTCTGAATGCTTTAGTTAAAGCAGTGGTAACTTGACTATCCAGGTTTTGGCTAAGAGATGCTGAACAAAGGTGCTTTATAACCGTCTGTAAATACGCTGCTCAACACACAAATTCAAGTAAAGTTCAAGCTCCAAATGACCACCAGAGACCACCAGAAGACCCCTAGTGACCAAATAAGGACTTCCAAAGAACTTAGAACTAATAAACACATGTATGAATTTTATAAGAGAAGTAGCGAATATATGTAAGATATTTACTGAGTATGTAAAATTATAAGTAAAGATTAGCTATGCTGAGCCAAGAAGGGACACACACATGACTAGAGGAGCAATCATCCTGTGTGTCCAGCGCTGATAGTAAAAGAATGCCTGACCACTAACGCTCACAAATTGAATCTTAGGGGTTTCTTTCTCTCTCTTCTTTGGCCATCATCATGTGAAGATTCTTGGCAGTAACTATTTTTCTCTTATTCTGATCTCTTTCTTTAGTGCTTCTTTCTTCTCTCTCTTTACTCCTGTTCTTCTCTTAATCTCTTTTCTTTCTTTACTTTTTCCTTAATCTCGTTTGGGTAACTTAACATTGATTGTATTTTACTAAGCTGGTGTGTAAATTGGGTGGAATGCTTTCTCTTGGTTGTAGTTGCCCCGTGAATCTTTTGCCAAAATGCCTATTTTCTCACCAAATTAAAAGAAATCCCTTGGGAAATCATACATAGCACTTTCTCTTTATGTGATCTCAAGGTATTAAAGAACTAAAAGGCTTTGCAAAAATTCAGTGGTGAATTATTTTTGAGCCTTAAATATAAGTAATAGTCCCAGCAAAGCTTGAGGCTTCAGGATTTGGATCTTACAGCCAGTATATAAAATATTCTGCTCTTCTGCTCTACGTCCAGTTCAAGTTAGGTGAAAGGAAGAAAAGATGTTGGCCTGCTGAGTAAGACAAGCTCCATGTAGGTGGACAGATGGTCCCAGTTCTGACCTTACACAGTATTTAAGCATATGAGTCTTCTTCAGTTTCTGATCAGTCCATTCAGAGGAAGGAGGCAAATGCTGATCTCCATTAGGGCCACTGGGAATTTTGCCATTGTTATCCACAGAGCTGGAACTTTACCCAACAAATAAAGATGAGTGATCACTCACTGTCTGGTCGGAGGAGAAAGTGATAGAGCAGACCCCATGCAGACTAGCTTACAAAACAGCTGATCCCCTGCAGATCCACTCCTGAAGGCTTAATCTCAAACATGCCCTCCTCCTCCCAGCCTTCCCCACATATCCCAAATGATATCTGACCTCTAGCTCCTGGAAATCCTCCTCTTCCTCAACATCATAGGAGAGGGTGTGAATCTTGATGTCATCCGCTGATAGATCGATGAACTTGCTGTCTGGGTACTCCAGGCTGCCTTTGGCAGGAGAGCGGTCCTCGATGAAGGTAGTTTCACAGCACTCTGAGCCAATGCTCTCACCCCATGAGCGCAGCACATTCTCAGAGTAAAGGATGATGTTGGGCCGGTAGTGAGACTCCACTGTCTGCTGCAGCATGTTGGGGTCCAGGAGCTGATGCACGGGGTCATTCCTGCCATTCGCCAGGCAGCTTGGAGAGGACAGGCTGCCCGCTCGGTGACTCTGTTTCTGTGGGGTCGGATACACAGAGACCAGACCATCTCCACTCTCTGCCACTAAGTTCCTTGTATTAATTAAACCATTCCTTTTCCCAGCTTCAGTGATCTTATTGTGCATTAGCACGCTGTTCTGTTCAACCAAGCCATCCATACTAGGAGGTGTCTGAGGCAGTGGGACAGGTAGCCTTTATTTTGTTGTACCTTAGAGACAGTTCACACTGGGGAAGTGGCTCCCATTTTCCTGAAGAAGAAAGAAAACCGACACCAAGGTGAGGACAAAGGCAATGACTAACATATCACGGAACTCAAATCAGCTTATCTTTCATATAATCTCAAGAGGAAATAGTACTTCACATACCTGCACACCCTGACCTAGTTCTTAGTTCTTCCAATATATGCCCACTTGAAGAGTTATAAGAAATGGCAAAAACAATCAAAAAAACCCCAAAAAATAAACCCACAAAGCCAAACAAACAACCCCGCCCCCCTTCACCCTCCAAAAAATAAAAGAACTGATTTCCATTCTCAGAAATCTGCAATTGCAAAGGGCAGACAGCTGGTGTGTTCAGCTGTCAGGTCAGTGTCTGCAGCCACCCTTTGTCCTTGGTAAGTGCTTTACTACCCTTTGGAAACCCATCCAAAGGAAAACAAGCAGGAAGTGTTCTTAAAATCAACCAAAAAAAAGCACCCAGGGAAGCTGAGGTCAGATCCGATGCAAAGGAACTAAAAAAAATCCCAAACTCCTCTGGACAGGGTCTGAAATCCCCCGAGTTGCTCTGGGTGCCCTACTTCTTCGAATTCCTCCAAGGCTGTTCAGGGCAACACACTGAAGGGCTGAGATGGGTCTTGTCAGTGTGACTATCTCCATACAGATGCACCTGGAAAGCCTGGATGCACAGTCACTTGAGCCCCAGCAACTGGTTGTCTCTTTTTGCACAGGAATAAAAGCTCTCCTCTGCCTCACCTGAACACTAGTCTGGCTCTGTATTATGTGGGCTGCACTAAGGCATGAAAAATCAGAGGAACAGTTCTGTTGCAGTTAGATTTGCAGTATATAAGCAAAAATGGCTTTTTGTAAAGTCACTGTTCTTCTTGCCAAAACTCCCTGCGAAAACTGTCTTTTCATATGCAAGAATGTCCTGGGAAGGTTTCCTGAGTCTCATTGGCCTGTTAACCCCTTCCTGTGGGTGTTAACCTTTACCTGTGATTGGTGTTCCTGTAGAGACTTGTAATTGGTTACTTTGTAATCCGTCTAAAACCTATTTAAGCCTTTACCCCAACAATAAACACTCTCTTGCTTCCTCCTCACACGCCCTGGGTATGCTGTCTGTTCGGCCGCTACGGGAACACATGGCTGAGGGGATGGGGGAGCATCCCTCCCCTCTGGGGTTCGGAGTAACCTCTGGGCCTGGAGTTCCCCTACCCATCCAACTCCACCGCCGGACAGTTCAGAAGGCTAAAAAATACCTTTTTTCCAGGCCAACCCCTTCCTCACCAGGATGCTAGTTTTTACTTGTTTTTCTCAGATGTAGCCAAAGGAAAATGCTTTTTGAAATACGGATGTATCTGCCACAGCAACAGTAAGTTCAGGGGTTTGTTTCTGTGCCTGACCACAGAAATTACAGAAATGCTCCTGGCTTCAAAGAGCTTCATACTAGATCCTCTAAGGCCAAATTATTAAAGTAGGATTACCTATCCCCAGTGTGCTATCTGGAGGAAACCAAGAATGACACATACAAACACACATACATATGTATTATTTTTACTTGATGCATTCTCTCTATTTCCCTTTCATATCAGACAGCCTCTAACAGAGCAATGTCTAAGAAAAGCTTAATTTTATTTTCTCTAAATAACTCCAGACTTCAAATACCAGCAATCTCCCTTTTGAATGCAAGAGATATCTAAACAATTCAAAGAGCCGGTCTTCTGTTCTAACACTACTAATGAAGCAAAAAACATGTTTAACATACAAGAGAGCTTAACTCAGTATGCTCACATGTTTAAATTCACAGCACTTGGTTTAACATGCAGTAAAATCATTTAATTGTGTTGTGAAATAGTTCAGTGCTTCTCCTAAGTGAACCGACAGGAAAGCTACACAAGAGAAAACACACCATGGTGGGATCTCGTGGAATTTATACTACACAGGTCTCAGCGACAAACCTGGGGAGCCTGTGAGCAAAATTAAACCCATTTGCAGATGAGCTTGGAAGCTTGGTTTCACCAAAGGGTTAGTCCAAAAGCCATTTGCACCAGGTACAACTGAGAGTAGATGCCATGCCTTTCCAAGAAAAACTCATTTCCACACACAACCATGCTTGTGCTAAATGAATATAGGACCACTCCCTCTTCCTATTCCCACTGGGGTAGCATCAGCCCATGTCAGCACAGAGGTACTGGTGTGAGGTGGAGCTGCTTTTGGAAGAAGCAAGCGAAGTTCAGCAGGCAAGAGTGGGTGTCAGCAAATTGGCCTTAGGACTGGTGCTTGCAGAACAAGAACCTTCCATCTGCTGCTTCCCCCTCAATGCTGGCAACTGGTATGCACTCCTGTGGGCTGCTTCCGAGATTATGTGGGACCTAGCCACAACCTCAGCTGAGGAACAACTGCTGCTTTACCCAGCTAGGTATGCAATCCAGGTAGCAGCATCATTCTGCTATGCCTCCCATAGCTTGCCCACAAGCTTTCTACTTCTTCCTCCAACTTCTCCCAAAAAAAACCCAAAATGAAAGTACATCACCACTGGCAGAAGCTGAGAAAAAGTCAACAACTGTGGAGTAAGTTCTTGGACTTTGCTCAGTTCCCCTGAGCTGATTTGGAAGTAAAAGACTTCCTGATGTGTGACACCAACAATCAACTCTCCTGAAGCCAGAGAGACTTCACCCAAAACTGCAAACTATCTCACAAGCATTCTTAGCTCTGCCATTTGTCCAAGCAAACTGAAACGGTCAGCAGGAGTATGCCACAGATGTAGCAGAAATTGGAAGAAGATGCACAAATCAACAAGTCCCCTTCCACAAAAATTTATGAAGAGGTCAACAGTTTGCCACTACATCATTGGCTGCAGCAAAACCTGGGCCATAGGGGACAATGCTTTAGTATGCCAAAGTGACTTTTTGCCCTTCCAAGTAAACTACAGGGAGTTTCATAGGGCAACGCAACTAACTCACACTGGGAAAATTAGGAATTCATGCATTAGTGATAGCTAAAGGTTTCATTGCTAACAGTGGAAGTAAAAAGACCTCCATGCTATTTTAGTATTACCAATATGCAGCAAATCCTGCATTCTGAAGGAGCACTTCAGAATGTTACTGGGATGTCAGTCACAGGACTGCCTCATACCATCCCTTGCTCTTTAATGATCATCAGCTTATATGATGCAGGAGCCAAGTTAAAGCCTGGTTAAAAGGAGACTCAAGACTCAATATCATTACAAAAGGTTATTTTGCTCCAAAGCATTTGGAGTGACTACAGACAAGACTCTGAAGAAGACCTAAACCAGGACTGCTCTTGACACTCTATGGATGATATCTCTATCATCCCAAGAAACTGAGAACTATGTTACAGACTTACATTGCCTGGCTTCAAACAGTGCCCTCTCCAGACAATACCTATTCTGCAGTAAATAAGTTGCATGCCTGATCTGAGAAGCCCAAAGAGGAAAACCACCCTGGTTTGGCAGGTAACAGAATTGAGCAGCATGAACACAACTGGTGTGGGACCATTCAGCCTATGGACAACAGAATTCATCCTGGCATCCTTCACTTACTAGACAGGATAGAGCAATTAGTGTTCCTCAATCCTACCAAGGATCTATCTGGCAGCTGCTTACCTGCTGTGCATTTAAACCAGTCTTGTAAACCAGCCTTGCAGATTCTGAATGAGACCTTCCCCTAGGGATGGGGGAGAAGGAAACATCCGAAATGAGGCAGGGACAAGACAGGGAGATCCTTCCTCCACAGAGTTCATCCAATAGTAGAGATAATGCATTGCTCAAGACATCCTCCTCAGAGTCTCACGTAGCAGTGCAGCTAGCATGCCTCAGGGGAGGTCAGCAGAGAGATGCATATGGCAGCAGGCAATCAAGCAGAGTTATTTAACCCTAGAGCCATTTCAATCTGTAACTGGCTGGCTACTTTACCAGAACCTGACCCAATGCTCTCAGCCCTACAAATGTACTGCTTAACGGTAAGAGGCTGATAAGTCTCTTATGCCTTTTGATTATACCACCTTAACAGGGGGGAAAAAAAGGAAATAATAAATAACAATAATAATAGCGGTAATAATGAGACATTGATTTTTCTTTTCTGAGTGAAATTTCTGAGTGGCTGGCCATTAGGTTTAAATCAATAGTATCTTGATTGCCAGTGCATTTTGATGCATAGCTGAAACAAGGTCAATTGCTGTCTAGGGAAACAGTTGAGGTACTGAGAAACTCTTCATCAATGAAAAGGCAGGATTAAGAGCATTGTCAGCCCGTGAGACACTGGATTATTATATTAATTGTTGGCCTGGACCAACTCAAGTGTGTGCGTGGGGGGGATAGGACAGGTCAAATTTCACGAAGGTGAAGTGGTGCCCTGGTCCACACCCCAGCCCCTTGGAGCCTCCTTGGCCACCCCCAGAACAGCTGTCAGTCACTAGCACACTGGGAGCACTGGCTTACATCCCATCCTGGAGCCCCAGTCCAGCCCCCATTTCACCTACTGCAGACACCTGAGCATGTTTCTTGGGAGAAATGAATTGCAGATGTGCAAGGTGCACAGGTCCCATGGGCTCAGTCTCCCTTTGGAGTAACAATACCCCTGTAAAACACAAGAGAGACCTCTCAGCCTGATACTAACCTATATATGAGTGAAGCAGGTGAAATCCCTCAGGTACTGATGGAGTTTCAACAGAGAATGGCACATGGTCATGAGTCATGCTTAGGCGCAAAAGGCAGCAAGTGCTTCTGCAACGGCTCAGGGCCTGTGCCCTGCCTGCAGGGACTCTTTGGACATGGATTCACTCATTACACCTTTCACTAAGGGCTTTCTCTGACGTGACCTGGGCCAGGTTCACATGCCTATGACTCACAGGCAGGTCCTAAAATTAAGATTGCCCCAGTTTCCAGGTTAACTGCAGCCCAGAATCCCCAGGTGGCAGTGTGCTTGAGAAGATAACCTCTAACAGACCACCTGAGGAAACTGGAGGATGCCTCCTTCTGCAGGAATTCAACACTCAGGAAAAAGCCACTCTCATTACCTAGGACTGCAGTGAGGTTTCAGAATGATGCTGACAAGAAAATGAAAGTCACTAGAGTCCTCTCAATAAGAGAGCTGTTCAGTCTGCTCCAATATGCAGAGTTAATTTAACTGGTTTTATTCAGGTTTCATCTCTCTGCACAGTTTCAATTTGTCCCAGAAATCAGTCACTGGTACTGAGGCTAACCAAAATAATTCTGCATTTTCAAACTTGAGGCTGGAACCAGAAGGGAAAACCAAGTTCCAACATATAGTACATCAACCCTTAATCTAATGTTTACCTTGGGGATTAGAATTTTTTACTCAGGTCTCTAGTATTAGAAGTGAATTCACTATTATTGTAAACTTTACTCTTTCTAATTTCTTGCACTTCTTCCCCTCCTCTCTCTCTTTTTTTTTTTTTTTTTTATTTTAATAAGAAGCAGCAACTAGTGCCAAGATATTTAGTCTGCAATGCTGTGGTTTATTAAGCTATCACTTGTATTACAGCAGAGCCCAGCTACAGTAGCTGCAATGAGAGCTACGCTCTGCTGGGTGTTCTGCAGCCTCCTGCTCTGATGACAGTGGCTGACAAACTAATTAAGCAAAGGGTGTGAGACAGAGAAATGCCAGCTATAGAGAGGGCAAGGGGAGAACAGCTAAATGCTGTACCCCAGGTTCTGGCAGACAAGGAGCAGAAGCTAGCTCTGTTACTGCACACCATTCCGAAACTCCTTTGCTCTCCTGTGACCTGGCAGGATGCTGTTTTCCTCCTCTTTCCATGGAACTTTACACAGCTCAAGCACAGCCTAAGGATGTGTCAGCCTTCTGGAGATCCCTTTCATGTACCCAAAGTCCTGTGTGAACAAGCAATTCAGGAACTCTGAATTCAGAAACCTTGAATTCTGAACAAGCAACTCAGTTGAAATACTAGGCTATGGCTGACAAGTCCAAGCTGTCTTCTTACGACAGACCAGAAAGACACTCATCCAGCCAGACCAGGTATTACCAGCCCAACAGCCTTGTTTATTGGCAGGAGATGAAGGCAAGTCATGGTGAGGCTGAAGGCAGAGTTCCTATCTGCTGTCCAGGCTTACGGCTGTACCCGCTGCCATTTCCTGCAGATCATCAACCAGGAGAAAGGACTCAAAAATCTCATGTGCTTCTGCATGAGGGTCTTGGATATCAGGGGAAATCTTTTTCCCATGAAGACAGTCAAGCATGGGAAAAGGCTGCCCAGGGAGGTCCTGCAGTCTCCATCCTTGGAGATTTCCAAGACCCACTGAGCAACAGAGTGTGACCCCATAGTTGACCCTGCTTTGAGCATGAAATAGAACTAGAGACCTCCTGAGGTTCCTTCAACTTAATTATCTTACAATTCAAATCCCTCTGATCCTTACAGATTCTCACCTGTCTCCTATGCTCCCAAAAAGACATTCACTGCTCCCACATCCCTCTGCCAATCCCTCAGTGATTCTAATTCTAACACAGCTTGGCAAGAAGCGGCAATAACGACCCTTTGCAGGGCTGTGCCACTACCAGAAACTGATTCAGCCTCATGACTACCAGATTCAACAAAATGCCCCTGGGCTTGATGCTGGTTCTTCCACTGCCAGGACAGAGAAAGAAGAGAGGAGAAAGCTTTCTTGAAGAGCAGGCAAGTCAAATGGTGAGCGCTGCAGCCTGAAAAAAAAAAACACATCAAGAGAGGTCTGGAGGTTGCAGGTTTCCTGGCACAAGCTTTCATGTAAGAGGGAGTTTTTAATGCCCAATGCAATAGGCTCCAACATGGTTTGAGGTATTTCAGACATTTAGAAACTGCAACAACAAACATGGACCTTTGCATGAGAAAAATCACAGGCAATAAATGGATGTGGAGAGCTGATTACAAAGTGAAATATTTAATGAAATGAAGGAAAAATATTTCCCACTTGTATTTTTCTTCTTTGATTTAGCTGGGTTCATTAAAGTAGGTTTTTTGTTTTAAGGGAACGCTGTATTTCAGCAGCTGAAATTCCTTTTGCCCTATTAAGTAAACTACAGGGAGTTTCATAAGGCAATGCAACTAACTCACATTGGGAAAATGAAGAGTTCATGCATTAGTGATAACTAAAGGTTCCACTGCTAACAGTAGAAGTAAAAAGACCTCCATGCTATTTTAGTATTACCAATATGCAGCAAATCCACTGTAAAATGTGGGCCTGTCCTTCCCTGAAGAGGAGAAACTTGGAGTACAGTGAAACATCCAAGGTCATGTTGAACCGAGTAGAAGAACTGGAAATAAAATCCAGGTCTCTTGATTGCCTGTCCAGAGATATATTTAAATGTGGAAACAATTACCATATGCGTATTAGATCTGCCTGAATAATTGATTGCTTAATTCAGTAGCTTAACTAAAGAACAGAGTGGGAAAGAAAGGAGGAATTACCTTGCATTGACCTAAAACATAAAATGTTATCCCTGCAACAAAATATTTCCTTTTGAGCAGATGGAAGCATCTTGCCTGAGCCAAAATGTAATGTTTTGTTTATTTATTTTTATTTGAACAAACTGATTTTTAATTCAAGTTGTCTCTAATTAAAAAAAAAAAAAAAAAAAAAAGACAATTCAGGCTTTTCTAGCAATCTTCTTTCCTGACTTTATTTTGTCAGCCTTGACTCTTTGTGGAGTTCAGCCTGAATTCAAAACTTCCTTCATTCAATGACAAAACTGCACTTTCCAGATGATAAATAACTGACCCAACTAACAGCACCTTGCTGTGATGTAAATGACCCTGCCTATTGTGGAAGGCACCAGAGTAAAACCACTGTGACACCTGTACAAGTTATGGCAATTACTTTGCAAAGTGAAAGCAGTCAAAAAATCAGGCTCTGTGCATTTTTAAGTGAGACATTCATTTCACCGAGGCAATTAGGGAAAGCTCAGTGTCAGAAACCTATTATCAGCTCCCTGACCGCATCTGAACATGTGAAAGCTAAGAATCAGCTTTGACCAAGTGGCTGGTGAGCTCAGTGTGAAACTATAAAACATATGGATCCTGCCCTAACACTGCACCTCCACAGGAGCAAAGCCTTTTGTGCATATGCCTGACACATACTTCTCTTGTGTCTTCTTCTCTCTTGACTGTAAGTATGTACCCTCCATTCTGAGCCTGGCTATCCAGTAGCACACAGAGCAAAGGATGCCATCACACCAGCTTGGATCACTGAATTCAGAGGCTCCCCAATACTGCAGAAGAGAATCACTTGACAACCCCAGATGTATCCAGCCTCACTTGTGAGCTCCCCTCACCCATTTCAAATAGGGGAGATTGAGTCATGAGGAGAGATTCTTGCTTTAAGACATATCTCTCCCAACAGAAGACTAAGCTGACATTTCTTCTCGCTCCATCCATCCAAAAAGCTTTTCAATAAAACTCTGTGGTTATGCCCAGTGCTATAAAACTAAAATATCATGATATTATGTATCATTATATCATGACAAAATAAATAGACGCATAGTGAAATACCTCAGTTCAGTACCTTTGGCACTGTGGTCAGCTGAAGGCTGCCAACCTGAAGAGCACAAAACTGTGCTGCCTTTCACTTTCAAAGCAAGTGAATATAGCTGTTCTCTGGGGTGTATAATTGTACCCCTAATTGTTCAGAGGGCCCTCATGAAGAAAAACTTCTGAAGTGAGTACCATGACTCTCCTGCATGGAGTGAAAAGCACTCATAGCCTCTTGCCCAGGAGCTGCTCTGGCTTCTGGAGAAAGCTTGACTCACACCCACACTTATCATGCCATGTTTTGGGCCAGAATTATTGATCTTGTGGATTTAACCATGACCCATGTTTTGCAGAGTGAAGACTGATGCACAGTTGAACTGCTTGTTCCATTGTGTGTTTACCTGATGGACAAGCTTCATGCTTAGGTGAAAAGATGCAGTGTCTCAGTCTTCTTGGTCTCTGTGCACAGAGTCTGGATAGTTTCTGAGAGTGAATCTAGATTTAAAGGTCTGGGAGAGGCTAAGTTATCACCAAAACCCTCTGCCTAATTTTAGCGGTGACTTGTGTTGCAACAGAATTTAAATTCTCCACCTTAGAAGAGGCTACCTGATGCTCTGCCCTGTAGAAAGCCACAGCAAGACAAAGTCCCTGCTGCACAAAGTAGAGCTTCTAAAAGAACCACCACAGTCTCTCCCAGGAATACCAACATCACAGCATCACCTGGCCCTCTTGATCTGCCTGCTGGCTGACTCCAGTGCCTCCAATTTGACCTAAAATCCCTGTTTAACTATGTTTGTGACCAGGTTGGCCCATACACAGGAACATCCAAATGTGGATCCAGAACTGACCATACTAACTCTCTTAAGTCTCATTCCTGATGGGCAGCCAAGCCCCCAGAGTACCTTATTCTTGCACACACTTTGCTTATCTGGCTCTGCTTGCATTCCCACACTGCATGCAGGAAGCGAAGAAGGACAAGACACCTGCCTCGCACTTGTTCTGCATGTAACCTACCAGTGCTATGCTGTAGGCTAGGACTTTAGATATTTCTGAAGCAGGAATGGTAAATAAAGAGATGACAGAACAGGAAGACAGTCTGGTGGTGCAGACTTGGTGAAAAATGTACTTCCTGTACTTCCTGCCCCAAACAAAGCACCACAGGGTTGTAAGTCACTTTGCTCAAAAAACACTTCAGTGATACCGTAAAATTGCTAGTGCCAGTTCATTAGGGTGAGGATGATTAGATTAAGCAGCCACTGCTGGGGCAATAAAATCAGCCGTGCTTCATCAGGCTCTAGAAGAATTGCAGAGCTAGGAATATGCTGTGGGACAAAAGCTTTACAGAATAAGTGATTTAGCCATAGCGAGGCTGATAGCTGGAGGCAGATAGGGCAGGCAGGGAAAACACTGAGCAGTAGCATCAGTGGGCATAGAGTGACCTTTACAGACCTTTCTTAACCCTGTACTCACCCCTCCCTGCAGAAACCAGAAGGGATAAGGGGCTGCATTAGACCCAGGGCATTGCCTGAACATGATGAAAAATCCTATCACCTCTTGCCTTTGGGAGGAGAAGGAACATGGGACCCCAGAGATTTTTATATGGGAGGCACAGACATTGGTCTGGCAGCATGTCCACAACACAACATTGTCTCCATGATATGCAAGCTACATGCAGGTGGAAGAAGAGAGATTGTTTCGTTGCAAAGAGCACAAGAATAGCAGCTGGAAGGTAGGTGAGCAGGTGATGTGGGGACACCACGCAGAGGGAGAGGACTAGGTAAGACAATGCATGTAGCAGGGAACTGCTGTGGGAGATGTCCTGAAGAAGCATGCTGAGCATATCAGTCCTGCAGGGCGTGACACCAGGCCGGATGTCTCAAGGAACCTAGGAAAGTCAGGTCCCTCCTAAAGGAGCTGAACTCTTTGATTATGCCTCACCTCTGGAAGTTTTCAATGTCAAGTTGGATAGGGCCCTGAGCAATCTGTCCCTGCCCTTGGCAGGGGGCTTGGAACTAGATGACCTTAAGGTCCCTTCCAATCCAAACCATTCTATGATTCTATGATTATCTTCCAAGGAAATTATCCATTTGCAAACACTATTTCAAAGTTCCTAATTCTCTCTGGGGATTTTTAACGGGTCTGAGCACTCAGTCAAAGCACATATATCTCTACTAGAATTATGCCAACTTGATGTGAACAGTCAGTTCAATCTTCTCGTGCCCCAGAGAATTAAAATCTTAGCGTGTAAGGACAAAAATACTTTACAGCATGGATTTGGATGGTTGGTAAATGAGGGAACTTTACACATTCAGGTTTTACATAGACACACACATACAGATAAAGATCTATAGGGATGCCATATATAAAACTGGGAGTGCTAAAGGCATGCATGGACTCACTTCTCTCAAGTACTGTACCACTACTTCAAAATGTCTTTGCTAGTCCAGTGAAAACAACCAGTTTGTCAGTCTTTCAATTTTATGACACCAAATTCAGAGCACAAAATCTTTTGATTCTTAGTTGCTACAGGTTAGACCAGCTCCACCTAAATCCTCAAGGTCACAGGCATTTACATCTGAAGACGAGAATTTTGCTGTGATCCCATTACTCAAAAGTAGTTTCCAACTCTTCCTAGAGAAAGAATACTCAGAAACAATTAATTTGATAGCCAGAGGACATTAACAACTATACTCACACACTTACACAGAGACACTATTCACATTTGTCAAAGCAAAGCCACTGAACACACCGAGTATTTTCCTCCTGTACACACCTGTGCAGTTCTTTTCCATTTGCACCATACAAACAGTAACTTGTAAAAATTCATCTTCAAAGTGAAGAAAACAAAATTTGGAAATCCCAATATGGAATCTGCAATCTTAACAACCACACAGGCTACATTAAAAAACTCTCCTGGACACAATTATCGCTGGCTGTAGATATGAATTTACACTAGAGAGAAAGATAAAAAACCTTATCCAACTCTATTGCACCTTTTCTCTAACACTATCCTCAGAAGCAGACACATTTTAAATCCTGAGAGCAGCCTTCATCAAGTTAAATGTGTTGTGGTGGTGCCTGTATACGTTACATACGGCATTACATCTTCATTTGTATAAGGAACAACCTTTCCCGTGTGTGTGAGATTTATTCCAGAGCATATGGCACCAGTGGTGTGAGATGTCTGCTTGCTGACTTAATAAAAGGAGACTTCATTTAATTCCTACAAATGCATTTATCCTACATGCACCCTGGCATGACCTGTAGTTACCAAACTGCCAATAAAATGTCAGCTTATCCTGTAAAATCAGCAATGCCTTACTCTTAGGAGTGAGGTAATTTGAAATTATTATGGAGCATCTCCATGCAGCTACTTTGAAGATGATAGCTCATTAACTATAATTAAGAGCAAATCATTTAAATGCACGAATGTAGAAAAGCACATTCTCTGTTCTGACTGCATTTTATAATACAAAAAAATCCCCTTGTAAGTACCAGTTAATGCATCATCTTGAGTTTAAGAATATCAAAGCACTTTTTAATTGTTCTTAATGCTCTGTTTACACTAGATTAATGTCTAATTAATTGTAATTTGAATATTTAATCTCCCTGGAAAGTTCAGAATTTTTTTTCTTCTTTCTCTTTCATTACATACTGACTACAGCCTCCCTCCCTGATTTTGAAGACACAGTTCAACAGATTGTTCTCCAGAGCAACTCCTGCCACTAGGTAGCTCCATGTTCTTACCGGGGGTCAAACCCCATCACCATTGCCAGTCCCATATAGACCCTTGCATCTCTTCTCCTGCTGCGCACTCCTGACCAGCAAGAACTACCAGTCCTGTTCCAGGAAGGCTCGCACTCCTAAATTGCTAATTCCAGAAAGGTTTCAATGCATTTACCATCCTCTTTCTACTGAACGGCTGACCCCTTTGAGGGATGCTTTAGTGATACCCGATCCAGAAGGATGGGGCAGGCATGAGGGACTTACGCAAGGTCAACCCCTCTCTACCACCGAATAGCAGAGACCACTGCTGTCTCCTTGCCTCAACCATCCCTCTCTTCAACTTAGCTATCACTGCCCGCAAACTAGAGAACGGGAAGGAAAAGAGATTCAGTCCGGCCCCTCTGGAGCAGGATAGTAAGGGAAACGGGCAGCTGTGGCTGTCAAGAGCCCAGCATCTCTGCCGCCTGCACCCCGGCTCTACCCGCAGCCCGCACGGGGCCGCGCACCGCCGCATCTCCCCCTTCCCGAGCCAGAGACTGCCATGGGCTGGCAGGGTGTCCGGGAAATAAGAGGGAAAGATGCTCTGCCAGAGTGCGCTGGAGGGGATTCCTCATGGGGAAGAGGAGGGAAGGGAAAAGGAGGACCCCCATGCACACTCTCCCATCCGGCGCTCCCAACCCACACCTCGCCATGGCACTGGGAAAAGCTTGTCCCTCCCCAGACCCCCGGCGGGCAGGGCAGATTATGCTAATTTCGGCTCTCACCAGGGCATCGGAGAAGCACCTCTGCGGGCAGCGCCCCGCCGCACGGCGAAGGCAGGCTCCCTCCAGTCCCCGCGCTCCCCGGGGCTCCCCGGGGCTCCCCCCACGGAGGCTCCGCCGCGGCGGCTGCGGGCGCCGCGGTGCTCCCGCCTCCGCTCCGTGCCCGGTGGCGCCGCTCCGGAGTACGCAGCGCGGGGAGGGGGAGGGAGCTTGGTGTATCGCTCCCCGGAGGGGAGGGGATAGGATAGGATGGGGTGGGACGGGATGGGATGCAGGATGGTCACTCACCTGCCTGCAAGGTGACCCGCAGCGCGGTGCTCCTGCTGTGGGCTGCCGGAGGGGTGGCGGGGCTGCGGGCCGGCGGCGGCTCATAGCCCGGGCGCGCCGCCCGCCGCCATCCCGCCTGCGGGGGAGGCG
The DNA here is from genome assembly GCA_035583135.1 of Lophotriccus pileatus. NCBI lineage: Eukaryota > Metazoa > Chordata > Aves > Passeriformes > Tyrannidae > Lophotriccus > Lophotriccus pileatus. The sequence continues at coordinate 9,849,478 of JAWWES010000115.1, forward strand.
GCGGCAGGGGGCGGCGGGGGAGCGGGACCGGGAGCAGGAGAGGAACTGGGAAAGGGCGATCGGCCGGCGGGGCTGCGCCGCCTGCAGCGCCCGGCTGTACCGTGCGCTCAACTCGCGGGGAAGAGGAGGAGGAGGAGCAGGAGGAGGCGGAGGAGGGAGGGAGAAAGAGAGAGGCAGGAGAATCGGCCCTGCGTGGTAGTGCATCCAACTTTCCTTCTGCACCAGGAACAGCCTCCGTACCCTGTTGTCCATCCCCCACCTCGGGGGAGTATGGCAAAACCCGCCCCTCTCTGCCCCCTCCCCATCCATCCTTCGTCCTCTTCCCTGGGCCTTCCTCCTAGACAGGAATCTCCTTTGTTCCCCACCCACCGGAGCTCAGCGACTCTTCAGAGGCATCGAGTCCTCTCGCCACAGCTTTGGCTGACCCTACTCTTTGGCCTGCCGCAGAGGGCCCCCGGTACTGCTCCCCCACCCACACAGGCACCTGCCATCATGGAGCTGGGCACAGCTCCCCAGGGCAATGGGGAGGTGCTAGCAGGTCTAAAGAACTTTATTTTTTTTGTGTTTTATTTTTTTTAGCATAGCGACGAGCGCACCAGGCTGCGGCATTGAGGGGTGTTCCCAGCTTTCCTAATAACTGTGCATAATATGCGTAAGCAGGATTCATTCATTCCTCTTTCCACCCCTAACAGGCCTGATAGCCAAGACATTTGCCTAAAAGCTTCTCTGCCACCACTTTTCTAGATGCTTTAACATTCATGGCTCAAAATGTTGTTCGGAGATCACATGCCCCTTTTAGATCACTGCTTTCCTTTGCCACAGCAGGAAAACAAGAGGATGTATAACCCTGGTGCGTTTTGGTTACCTCCACCTCTCTTAACAGGGTTAAGGCTGTTTTCTCTCCCTGCTTGCCTATTATTTGTTATTCATACTCCCAAAATAAGCCATGCCAAATCTTTGCTGAAGGAGGATGTTCAAGATTTAAAACACATTAACTAACTTGAGTCCATCATAGGATTTTAAGCAGAAAATCCCTCCAGCCTCTGCTCTTCCACATTTCAATTTTCTTCCAAACTCTCACTTCCTTTCAGTATATCCTAGTGGTATTCACAAAACATTTTCCTCTCCATCTAAATATCTGGTCCCTTGTTCACTGCTAACTTGCTCCAGACTGCAAGGAAGTTTTGTGTCTTAGAGAAAAGTTTCTTCCTTAATGTAACAGGCACTGGGAAAGAATGTGTATGTCATCAGAAAAAAAATAGCCCTAAATTATGGTCACCCTTATTCTCTAAAATGTTTTTCATCTTTCCTTTGTTGAGAATAGAAGCCTCTAAAACACATTCATTATGCCTTTTCCAAGCAAGACTTTTAGGAAAAAGGCTATCTTTCCATTCTCCTTGTACAGGAACAAAACTGCGGGGGGGCTGGCTTGCAACTAAAGGACTTCTAGCTGCTACATGGCAAATTCATCAGACATTACTGCTACTGAATGGAGATATCAGCTGGCTTGGATGGACAGCAAAATACTGTTTTTTATTCCTGGTGAAATACAATTTCTTAGTGACCAAATGTATTTGTGAAATAGGAGGACAGCCAAAAAGGTCTGTTAGAATTTTTTTCTTGGAAGAAAAAATGTCATTTATACACAATGGAGTGGGGAAGGGATTTGTGGGTCATCAAGTCAAATTATCTTGCTTCCAGGCAGCCACATTCTGTGAGGTTGTTTGTTTCCTTTTGACACTTCCAAAAGGTGGGGGTTTTCTATATTGTTGTCAAGATGAGGTTCAGTGACATCAGGGAAGTAATAATTTTCTCTAACACTGTTCCTCCACCTTTCCCATTCTCCCTGCACTAAACTAAGTACATTCTTCATTCAGTCTGGGAAGACCATGGGACTTTGTGTCCATGGGGAAATCAGGTCTCATTTAATTTAGTTGAATTTTGAAGCAGAACCAAGAAAATCTAAGTAGTGAAACAATTGCAATCCAACAACCACAGCGGGTGTAACTGCTGCTACAGACCAGGGCATACTTTGCCTTTTTTTCTTGCCAACCTCTTCTCTCGCCTAAAACCATACAAGAGCTTACCAATACTCTAACTGGAGTTAATTATGACACTTCCCTATTGCAATAAGCTTGGCATAAATTGGCCTATTCCTGATGCTGGGAGGCTAATAACTATGCCTGATTTGATTTTGATATCTACAGCTCACTGGTACAATTGGATTTTTGGGAAAGTTTTTCAAAGAGCAATAGAAAGGGGCTTGTAGTGCAGCGAACTGCAGCAGACTAGTTTGGAGGTTTCTCTTCAGGTCTAGCAGCATCACTGGGAGTCCTCTTCAACACCAGGTTGTGGAATGCATCCCTAATGCATCGTGCCAGCACATTTCACAGCTTCTTGGAAAGAGCTGTAGGTGGGAAGAAATTGTGGAGGTTCATGCTATGTGTTAAAGGCACTTTTCTCCAGAGCTGATGCAGATGCACCTCAGTAGGAAAGCTTCTGTGTAGACAAAAGTGCAAAGCATTGCACTGACAAGAGTGCAGCATGAGGAGATGTTTGAAAGGGGCAAGGCAGATGAGGGAAAATAGTCCGCATCCCTCAGGTCTGATGGCTCTTGGAGTATCATTGCAGCTGCTTGCTGTTCTAAGTGTATGCCAGCAACTTGCTGGGACAAACTACATAGCAGTCAGGGACCCCTTCTTGCTTTGAGAGCAGGGATCTGAGTAATTGCTCCCCAGGGCCTCTGAGCAGGGCTCAGCTGTGGCCTGAGGTCCTGAGAAGCTACCATTCAAATACCTCCTGGTGAATAATAGTAATAGGAATAATCGTTGCAGAGAGAAAGACTGAAAGGCAAGACTGCCTAGAGCAGAAGGAGAAATGGAAGGGATGCAGGTCAGCCCGTGTTAGCTTGGGAGCCTCCATGGGTCCTGTACTCTCTTGCTCTTAGTGAGGAGCTAGGGATTTGGGAGACATCAAGACAGGATGCTGCCACCTGGAAGCAGAAATTACAAGGAAGTACAAACAGCTTTTCTTACAACATGGGGGTTTGCAGAAGTCAAGGAAGGGATGAGAGTTTGCAGGCATATTTCATTATAGCTCCAGGGAAATAATTTTACCACTATTTGCTCTGACCAGGTCTTTTACAAGGACTGATGCTGACCAAACAATTGGCCACTCGCTTCAGTGGAAGCACCTTAAGGAACAGCATCTGGCTGGGGAGTCACATAGTCCTGATCACCTTCCTGCTCTTTTCTCCTCTGGGTGTTTTGCACCACTGTCAGCAGTCCATCTGTGAGAGCCCTTGGAGTGAGAACTGCTCTGAAAGCTTCCCGGCCAAAACCACATGGGAACCATCACAGCATGGGAGCAGGAGAGAATCCTGGTCTGGAAACCACACATCCAGTGCTTCAGGGAAACAGGGTGAGCTTTGTGGTAGCCATGAGAATTTGGGGAGCATCATTTGCTCATACATCTGCTGATGTGCTAAAACGCTCACGGGAGCTGGTGAGAGAAATGTTATGCTGTGGACGTCAGCTGTCCAAAATCTGATAAGCTATGGTGTGGTGTATGCTCATGACACCCCGAGAAGTAAAGACAGTAGCCTGCGAGTGCATTCTTTGTCTCTAGGAAGAGCAGCAGCACCACCTATCACCAGAAAAAGAAGGAGAGAGGATAGACAAACTGCTACTCCTTCTCCCTGTTCCCAGTACAAGATTGGAGCCAACACTTTCTAGATGATTGTAGTAGACTGTCTCCCAAGGTCACCTGAGGCTCAACAGGAACGTGAAAATGCTTGGTTGGGTTAACTGACGTAGGCCAGATGTGCTCAGCCTCAGTAACTTGGGTATGTGGTTGTGGAGTGATCTTGCTGTGGTACAGAGCTAGGAGGAGATAGAGGGGATGGAAAGGTGAAGGTTTTGGGAAAGAAACTCTGAGAGCTGGTATTTACAATGATAACGAGCCAGAAAAAAAAAACCCAAAGTACAAAACCTCAGGTCTACAACAACCAATGGTTCATCATTCAGAGGGCACAACTAGGCTTCAAGACCCTGTGCTCTAAGTTGTGCAGGGCTTTTGGCTTGTGGATCGGCACATAAGGGTTCTGTTTGTCAAAAATCCTGGCACCATAGATACTGGTGTGGTCATGGAGGTTGATTCAGAGTGATGGTACAGAGCAATCAGGAAGCAGCCCAAAGTTATAATCTCTTCCTGCCAAAGACAAGAAGAATCTTTCCATGTAATTGGATCCAACCCCAAAGGTATAGCCAGGAGTGCTTTTAACTGCTAAAGTGGCCCAATTTTTCATATATCCAGGAGCTGAGAACCTCAGAGTCTCAGAAAAAAAATTGCATTGCTTTTATTTTGCCATCTGTGTCTCATCTCACTGCATACAGTTCTAATGTTTGAACTCTTTGGGATTCTTCCAGGAAGCCTTACTGCAAGCACTGGCATCATGGCATCAATGCTTCTCTGTTTGTAAGGCACCTCTTTGACCAGTTTGGGCAGCTCCAAGAGAGAGGGAACTCTATAATTTCTGTGCTGCCTTGCATTGCTGGCCTTCAGAGGTAGACAGGAAAAGCACAGGTTAGTGCTAATTGAGGTTTGGCCATCTGTCAGACAGGAAGCATGCTAAGGCCACCTTCTGATTTTTTTTTTAAGGGAAGGAACCAGTCGTTGGTGACAATATTTAGGTGCTACAGGTCTTGAACAAGAGTTAGATAAATATTTGAGATAATAAAAGTTCTTCTTGGATATGATTAGGGATCTCCTGAGTTGTCCAGCATCTCACTTAAAATGCCTTTTCATCCACAGAAACTGCAGCATAAGTACTCTGTTTAAATCACGCACTTCTTTGGAGCTGAATGCCATGAAAATTGACCTGTTGTTTGACCTGTTGTTTGTCTTATGGATTACTCAGGCTGCCAGTATGTAGGGACATGTGTATAAACATGCTAAGAGACCAATCAGTCCTTTCCCCAAAGATCTGATAATTTAAGTGGCCAGGACAGTAAAAGCAGGGGTTGAAGGGAGGTACCTAGTCCACTGAGCATCTTGGACATATATTTATATATGGACATGTTGATGCCATATATATGGACAGAGGGAGCCCCCGGTGGTCTAGTGGTTAAGGACGCGGTGCTGTCACCGCCGAGGCCCAGGTTCGATTCCTGGTCAGGGACCTCCCCGGGCAGATGG
>JAWWES010000115.1:9855302-9903651 GCA_035583135.1 Lophotriccus pileatus
AAAAAAACTGACTCGTGTTGATGGGGGGTTGTTGGTGGGGGGTGGGGAAAGAGTGGGGCTGGAAGGCTTCAACAAAAGTTACTAAAGAAGCCCTGCCTTTGAGTCATGAGTTGCAGAAAGGACTCCTTGACTTTCTAAACTCCTTCTCAGACAGGAACCTGGATGTCCTTTTATCCAATCTTAGCCTCAGATTATGTCAGCAGTTTAAATTTAAGGAATTATAGAGGTGTTAATAAATTACTTTGTCCTGCAGGTTTTAATGATGCCAAATCAGATATACTTATATGAAATGAATTATTTATTATGATAAATGACAAGTGAACAGACGAAAGATCTTAATCAGAATTATTTACTATGCAGTGTAAAACCTACTAGCAGTGTATGATAGCATAAAGCAGTGCACTGTACCAAAGCTAGTAAAAGAAACAATCATTAAGTAGAGATTGATATAACACACCTCACTAAGCCCTGGGGACTAACCAAGAACAGGCGATCCCTGCTTCACAGGAGAAGCTCCACACACTCCAAGAACATATGTGGAAGAATCTGCCATATGAAAGTTGGACTAGGCTTTATAAAGTGATGGACTGATAGTTGTGGATTTACAGGCCAGCAGGCAGCTTACCGGTAAACTGTTGCTTCAAAAAGCAGGATGTGTGTTTGAGAGTTTGGTGAACCAGGCTGCTTTTAGAATAATACATCCTTCAGATTTATGCTAGTCAGTCCCTGTCCTGTAACACTGGAAAAATGCTTTGGGGCTGGTAAGAAACAGATGAAAAGGCCTTTTTTGTTCTGCATCAACAGTATATGAAAATAAAGAGAAGTTCAGATTTCCACCTCCAGTTTCCTGCTGCATCTCTCACAGTAAGGACACAGTCCCACTGCTCAGGCTGACTCAGCATGTCAGCCAAGAGCTTGCAGACCAGTTAAGGCGTGACAGGACCAGGCCACAGTGTTGGCTACACCTGGACAGACAATGGAAAATTTTATGTCATAAGAGAAGGTGCTGAACATGGGAGATAGCAAGAGTGAGAAGCTGATAAAAGTTACAGATAACTCCATGAGAAAAAATCAGGTTTCACTGGTGGGGAGGAAAATAAGATCATATATGTCTAGTAGCTTTGGCAGTTTGGGATGCCACAGAAGCTTAAGAACAGTGATCTGAGGTCAGACTAAAGGTCTGTCTCCAAATGTGACCAAAAGCATGTTCCGAGAGATAGCTACAACAATGGCAAACATGGTGATATTACTTTTAAACTCTAAATTAGCTCCCAGCAGTTTTCAGCTCAGGCTTTTCCAGACAAAATCTTTATCCATTCAGTATCCTTAACTGAACCTTTTCCATAAACCTATCCTATCTCCTCTGGTATTCACATGTGCTGTTTCACCTGCACATCTTTCAGCAAGATCCTCCACAGATCTCCAACCTGTTGTACAGAGAACCCCTTCCCTCTGATTGTTTGTAAACTTGTCACTTCTTATCTTCAATTGTTGTCAGCTATGGTAGTTAAAAAAGCAGCCTAATTCTATGACAAAACACACCTTCATTTGTTCCCTTCTTGCCTGTGGGACTTAATCACATACCTCCCCTTTTCTTCCATCTCCCCACATTAAAGGCATATTTTATTGCCTTCATATACAAAAAGGGCAGGCACAGTCCACATACAAGAAATATGGTCGTTTCTCCAGTAAATTACTTATTTTAGCTTCAGTGGATTTTTCAAACAGGCCGTAGGTAGCCCAGGTGACATTTTGGCATTGCCTGAATCTCTTGTGCCACCCACTGAAGGATAATGTGTCCGGCATCAGGACACCCATGATTTGAAAGGGCCATGCTATCACTGCAGTCATCCACTTGACATCTGCTCCTGTCCGTGGGCCAGATCTGCCATTTGGAATCACAATGTGAAAGATGGTGTGGATGTAGGTGGAGTCATCCTGCTGTCACAGAGGTACGAGCATGTTTTGCTGGAAGGCAGGCAAAAGGCTAGAGGGCTTAAAAGTGGAGGACAGGGTGATGAGCTCTGCATCAGCTCTTTTTCTGCACACATAATATCTGTAAAAACAGATCTGTGACTATTTCTGATGAATTTGGCTATAAAAGGAGTAGGATATAGCAGCGACTATGGGTGCCCGTTTGGAAGAAATCACTACCATGTTATTAAATATTTAACCTTCCAAATTTAATTTGTTAAATCTGCTGGGAGCAGTTTCCAGATTGCTTGCAATGTGCTTGAGGAGTGGTTCCAGGTCAGCAGGGACGTTAGCCCTGCTTGCTTACCCTTACTCTGGGGCAGAAGGGAAAATGAAGGATTTGACTTTTTTTTCAGCCTTTTTAGAATAAATGGCTTGGCTCTCCAGCTGGTTGTAAAACCAAGTCACTGCAGTGCAGCTGGTCTGATTTACACCAGCTGAAGGCCTGGCCTCCAGTACAGAAGAAATAGGCTGCCAGTTTAATTACTTCATCCCTGGTATGGCATTAATAATATGGGAATTAATTTAATGCTGCTAAGTAACAGCAATACAGAAGGTTTTGTCACATGCATGACAATTAATGTGTGGTGCATGGTATTTCTGCTTCTCCTGAGTTCCCTTTTAAATGATACTCCTTGTGATTTGAATTTCAAAGACTACTTCTCCTAGTATTTCTCGTTATTGATGGTGACTGTTCGCAGGAGCAGCTCAGTGCTGCTTTGTTGGCTCATCAGTTTTGATTCCATGCCCAGATGCTAAGGACAGAAGCATGCAATTAATTTGGAAGCACAACCCTTCACTGATTTCAGTTGGGAGATTTTTCTTCAACACCACAGGCTTGATTTGTCCCTGCCTACCTTTTATATTGTCTTTACATGGAAAATGTCTTACTTTTCCACTTAAGACTGCTTTGTGAGAAGCAATCTCAAAATTCTGCTTCCCTATAGGAATATGCAAGGAGACCAATGATGCCCTCACTATTGTGAGGAAAAAGAGATCTGATTTTTGGGGCACTGATGAGCAACGTGAAAAGGAAAAGGAGCTTGGGATCCTGACCTCTTTCCCTGGACAGGAAGGATGGGAGACAAAAAGATGCCTTTTTTTTTCAAGATCATGCCCTTTTTTTACCTGGAATGATAGGGGCCTTTGAGGATCTAGATTTCCTGAGGAGCTTCCCTGTACATATTCATCCTCACTCCCTGGTGCGCTGAGCCTCAAAGCTCTGGCTAGGTTAGAAAAAGTGGAGCATGCCTGCCTCAAAACATCTTCAGTCATCATAGCAGGGTGCCACCTTGGGAGCCGAGGCATTAGGAAGACAGCATGCAGATGAGTCACTCCTGGGCTTTCTGCATTACACAGGGCACACAGAGAATCTGCAGAATACCTCTAGGGTATTTGTTATGACATTTGCCTGGGAAAAACCTGTCCTCTGTCTAGTACAGCTATTCCATGGGAGAAAAAACCCCATCATATATAAAAGGTGGATAAGCACAAGGAAATTAATAAGAAATATAAATTTATGTTCCCCTCTGCAATTTAAGATAGCATCAGTTATTTCAATGAGTATTCCTGGCAACTAGGTGTTTTCCAGTCAGATGGATCAATTCCTTCCATTTCATTCAAGTGGGATTTTGGTTTCTTTGCTTTTTTTTTTTTAATTATTATTTCTAAGGTAGAATTCTCTGAGAGTTATATACCCGTCTTTAGTTAAGACTGACTTTTATAGGCCCCATCTGGCCCTTACTGAAAAATGGTAAAGTTTTTCTTTAAAATTGCTTCTTAGCATAAATTCTTTTAAGCTTGGGGGGTTTTGTGGTTATGTTCTCTTTTTCTTTTGTTCTTCTTTTCAGCAGATGTTTGTTCTCATAGAGAACTTTTGCTTTCAAAAGGAAAATCAAACCTTTCTCCTCAATGTTTAAGTATTCCGACTTTTCATATTTTCATTAATGGAAAACCACAGAGTTTAAGATTTTGGGGCATATTTATTTGAAGAAATACTACAAAGTCTCATTAAGAACCCTTCCATATTTCATGGCCCTTACCTCATTCATAGGGCTATCCAATTAAAGATACTTTGGATGAATAACCCAATACTTTGAACTCCAAATGTCTGGCTTTTTGGTGCTAGATCTTTTTTTTCTTCTTTCTTCCATTGACAAAATACCACTGTATTATACCAGTCTTTATGGGTGACTTGTAAGTTTTTCTTTGCTTGATTAGTACAGATTCTCTCTTATAAAATAATTTGTCTTCATTACATGCATCTTGCTGGCAAGCAGTTAATCTGCCATCTTGATCTACCTCTTCTAATCTCCTTGTTCTATAAATTACTGGAATAACTGGGTCAGTAACTCTCCTCTTTCTTACATTTCTGTGTAACAGAAGAAGGGAGGCAGAGAGAATCCAGGCTTTGGGATCTATAGGAGTCATTACTTCGTAAATAATGAGTGATAATAGTATTGAAAAAGTGACTTTTTCTCTTTCTTTTTTTTTTTTTTTAGTCCAAAAATCTCATTTAATCCAGGGAAATGTAGAGCAGGGTCCCATAGGGAAATTTTCTACTGATCACCAAGAGGAAAACTTATAGCAAACTGTGCTGAGCATACAAAATGCAAAACTCAGCAGTCTGCTCAACACAGTTGACAAAACAGAATTACTGAATGCAAATTGGTATGTACAACCACAGCTCTAACCTCAGAGCTGGTCAGCTGAAGCTTGCTGAGGGTGTGGTGCTAGTGCCATCACCTCAGGCTACTGTGATTTCCAACTACAACACACTTACAGGAAGGGCAAGAAAGAATACATTTGCACTTCATGAAAAATAGCTTTAGCTGGGATGAATTGGCATGACTGATGAGATTATACTGATTTTCACCAGGCAAAACCCTAGGGATCCTATGGACCATAACCCTATCTTAACTCTACTGTTTGGAAAGTGTAAAACACATGAACAGTTGGCTTTACATTTAACATAAAATAGAATTATGACTATATTCTCATTTTTTCATATGCTGAAAGAATAGGATGCAGACTGCAGAGGTTGTGATTTTAGGTGGTAAGGGTTTATGTTTTGTCCATCCTTCTTCTCCATCTCAACACATCCTCCTGTGATTATCATTACTTCTCATTTTTCTGGAGGAACCTAAGCAATTTCAGTGGAATTATTCTCTGGGATGCACTGAAACCCTGGGCCAGGACACACTCCCTGAAGGAGTTAAATCTATTGTCTTTTGAGCCTCCAAGGTGAGCAGGAATTTATATCAATGCTTGCTTCAAGAAGATCTAATTTAAATGCCAGGGCCATGAAGGATGTAAGTTTTGTTGATCATCCACTGGTGATCACTATTCCATATCATCTTTCTCCATTGGGCTATAATTCAGCAGCTATCTCCACCATGGCAAGTCTACCTTTCTGACCCAGGAAAATGTAGCAAGAAACCTGTGCAGGAAATACAGAAGAAGAGCAGATGCTCTGTGCTGTTGATACACCTTCTTCAAGCTGTTGTCTAATGCTTTTACAGTACTGCAAATATAGACCAGAAATTCCATCTCCTGGGTAGCAGCTCAGAGCAGGGATGTCCCGGATGAGCCACGGCTTCACTTAGGTTATAAAAGCTTTCCCCCAGTTCTGTGAGGAAAACATGCTCTGTAGTGAAGCTGAAAGGAAGAAACAGTAAACCTGATCTGCTATAACATCCCAAGCTCTTATCATGAGCTCATCGATGGGTTTTACATTAAAAATATACAAGGCTCCAAAACCTGCCTGATGGATTTATTGAAATTGCCTTCAGTTCTTTTATACCTTGATGCCACACATGGGAAAAATGCTACAACACTTTTCAAAGGGTCAAAGTAATACACTTTTACTGGAAAAATTAGGGAACTTGGCAAAAGTTTAAAACAGTAATTCAGTCAACATAAAGCATTTCACAAAGCATTGACTTAGCAAATCACAATCCATCCAAGTTTAAGTTACCCAATTATCAAGAAAAGGAAACTGAGAGAAGAGGAAGAAGTAAAGAAAGAGAGGGAGAAAGAGAGAATTATAGCTACCGCCTTAAATACAGCACAGATCCAGCTACTAAACATCCAAGAAACAGTAGGGCTATGAACCATGTGGTGGCTTCCTGGTGATGATTTTATTGCTCTGGACTTCTGTGGGCACTGCCTCTAGGTGGGGCTTCCAGTTTGCCAGCTGTACAGGTCTGGTTTAGAGATCCAGAGGGTGTGATGTGGGGTTTCAGGTCTGTCAATGGCTAATAGCCATTCTGGGCTGGATTAAAGGCTCCAGGGTCGGGGCAGAGGAACGGGGTAATGCACTGTCCAGCCTTGGCCCCTCCCCCATTGTTTCAAGCCCTGGGATTGTTTCAAGCCATTTTTAACTTTTATAACCTTTTCCAGTCCCTCACAGCTGCCTCCTCAACCTGCAGCTTCCACTGATGTTATTGGAATTTGCAATAAAGGGAACATATTCTTGGTGCATAAATGTGAATCACACTGCTTAAAAGGGCAGAAGTTAAAGGAAACATCACCAAGTAACTTAATTTTCAGCTGTATATTTCCATATTTCCAGCCCTTGATTGAAGTAAGAATTTCAAAGAATTGTAGAATCATAGAATAGTTGGGTTCTGAAGGGACCTTTAAAGGCCCTCTAGTCCAACACCCTGAAATAAGCAGAGACATCTTTGTCTTTTCTAATGACAGTATACTGGGGAGGTGGGGCCTCTAATGAGATGACCCCTCCTCACCTTATTATTTCCCTCCCCCCAGTATATATAGAGAGAAGAAATTATGAGGAGTCTGATTGAAGCAAAAATAACAATTTTACTAAGAAGGGAAACAACAACAATAGTAGCAGAACATTGCCTAACCCCACCTTCCCAGGCTAAAACAAAACCTGGAAGGTTGTTTCATCTGAGAGGTTTTATGCTGCTGAGGTGCTGGTGTGAGTTCTGGTGCAGCAGTGGCGTGAGTGCACGGGAGACCTGACACAGAGTGGGCCTGGTGCACTCTCAGGCTCTGGGTGCAGCAGCTGAGGGAGCTGGCCGCTGTGGCGCAACTCCAAGGCTTGCTGTGGCAAGGGTACTGCAAAAGAGCTCCAAAAGCAGCAGCAGTGTGGGGGCCAGGGCGACCTCCAAAGTGCTCCAACACTGGATGTCTGGGTGCCCCAGCAAAGACTCTGAGAATCCATGGTGGTCTGGCAGCCAAAGCCAGGTAAAGAGAGGGCCACTTCTGGCCCATGCTCATTCTGTTCCACAAGCTGCTGGGACGCTCCACTCAAGGGACCCATCTTTCTGTCGGGTCTTGAAACCCATGGAAAAATTTTCCCTAGTCCGGCTCCAGCAGGGAAAGTGCTGCTTTTGGATGATGGGATGGGATGAATATTCATCACTGAAATTCGGTTCCCCACTCTCTCAAATTAACTAATTTGATCCCTGAGCAGTCTGTAGGATGCCGGCACCAATCCGCTCCAGGGTGAGAGATGGTTTCCACTGAGACACTGAGAGCTGTAGCTCCCAGACAACCCTATATTTGGGCAAGCACACAGGGACACAGAGAAGCAGTGGTTATGTCACTGTAACCACAGTCACAGCAGTTTGGCATGGGTATGGGCTTGTCCTCGCATGAAGTTAACCTAAATGCTGAGGTTGAGGTTCTGCTTGTTCCCTGGAGTTGGCACAGCCCTGTCTGAGAATGGGAGTCTGTGTCAAAGCAGTTGCTTTCCCCTCTTTGCCCTTCCCACAGGTCCTGTGTCTGTCCCAGGATGGATGCTGAGCGGGGGCAACTAGAAACACTCAGCCAAGTGCTAAATGTTTTATGCAATTGCCTGATTGATTTTAAACTGTGCTTACTTGGCAAGACGCCTCTCAGGACTGCTTATGTAAGATTAGAGATGTTTTTTCCTAATGCGGCAACTGTGACTTGTAAACCCGTTTTGCGCTGGTAACAGCTGAAGAGCCTGCATTTAAAACTGGAGCTGCAGCAGCATTTGCTGCATCCTTGTTAGTACTGCACAGCTGTTTTGGTTTTAAGTTTTGCTTAATTATCTACAATAAAAGGGAAGGAGAGAGAGCGAGATCGACTGTTGTCTTGCCAGATTTTCAGAAGTAGCCTCTAAGGAGTCTCAGAAAGGACAAAGGATGGCATAGCAAGCATGGCTGAGTTGCAAACAGCAGCCATGGTGTGTGAGATGGGAAGACCTCATTAGATCTCATTGTTTCCAGAAAATAATGTACTTTTTATTGCATTTTTTCAGTCCATTCAAAATGTGAAGGACCAACCATTACAGCCAACAACACGTGCCATTATCTCAGCAGTGATGGATGACAGAGTCTGTCAATCACCCCTTGCGGTACAGATGCTTGCTCTTCTCAGCATCCTGACATGAGAAGTGCCATAGCCAGATAGAGGTGCTGGCAGTCCTCAGCCCTTTGCACAGCTGTGAGGACGAAACAACCGCAACTTTCCCAGCCTCTGCAGCCTACAGCATTCTCTGTGCAATTCTTTCAGGTTTGTAAGTGTAGAAAGTCACATCAGTACTAGGTAGAAACCTGGAGCAACTGAGAGCAGAGGAAATTGATGTTGACCTGCCCATCTACCTTTTGTCATTACTAGTCTGCCTGTACATGGAGGGTCACTTCAGAGAAAAACTGTTTCCTGCTGGTGAAGTGAGATTTTCTTTAATTTGTGCCATGCTGGAATTTGTAGCTCCCTCGCACACTTTAAATTTGTATTTGGCTGTTAGCGCTAAGGGGAACCTGGCTGGGAAGTTGCAATTTGATGACACTATCTACAGGGAGATGAAGAAGGGTCGACTCTTTCTCTTGGAGAGAGAGCTTTTACTGATTGGGAGATGCTGTGAAATATAGGGAGGCTACCTCAACTTTTCTCATTAGCTCATTTCAGTAACTGAGACTGGTGCTAGCTGCATGCTTAAGCAGACCATCAATCTCAGCTCTGCACACCACCACATCTCTGACAAAAGGGAAGATGGGCTAGGCTGGAATAATAAATCTGCCTAGGAAAAAACCCAGCAGCTTCTGCTTCTTGTGTATATTGAGCCATAGCTTGTGAGTTCAGTGGGAAGACTCAATGACTGAATGTGATCTAGGTATGTTCATGTGAACTCCTCAGCCCTCTGGTGTATAGCACAGCTAGCCAAAGAGTGCTTTTGGGTGTCTTTTCAGGATTTGAGGCAGATGATGAATCTGTTCTGCCTTACTGTCTCCAGGAGAGTAAGAGAGGCTTCCTCCTGCACAATCCCATTAGGATTTGAGTTGTTACCAGGAAGCCTGACAAAGCAGTGGAAGCAGTCACAAGAACAGAAAAGACAGTTGTCTGAAAGCCACACCTTACGCACATGGGTCTCTTCCTATGTCTAAAAAGGAGTGAGATCAATACTGGAACTGTTACTTGTTTATTCCATTCCCACTCTGTGTTCTTTACACATCATCAGAATAAGGGTTAGCTTCACTGGGCTGCAGTTATAAATCTGGTTTTAAAGAAACAACACTCTAAATAAGAAGCATTGTGGGGGGAATCTTATCCATGTCAGGCAGTATTTTATGAGTTGTCTCAGTATGGGAAGAAAGACTAGGCTAAACATATCTGTTGAAACATTATAGTGGGTAGAAAAGTCATTTTTTTTGGCAAGATGAAAATTTCCCCACATTTGTTTTTACTTTTATTTTTTTTTTTTTTTTTTTTTTTTTTTTTATATTATATTCGTCAATAAAGATTTTCTGTTAATTTATTTCCAAATCAGTTCCTTCTAACATTTGCTCTATGGGGGGGCTCATTTTTTCCGCTCTCTTGGTCATCCGATCATGGCTTCGGGGTCAAGGGACAGTAGAGTCTTCAGCATTTCTTTGGGATTTCTTCCTGAGAGGAAGTTTTTGTTTCCCCACGAGACACCTCATGGAGGACAACTGAGAGAGACTGACCCTTCTTTGAGGGAGATATTCTGCTTTCAAGACGACTGCCTGTGGGGAAAAAAAGGACTTTTTCATTGGTGGCTGTGAGCACACATGGCTGCGAGCAGCTGTTGAATGGCTGGGACAGTCCTGCCGTCCCCGCCCTCCCTGGGTTGCCGCGGGTTTCTCCTCCCCCCACCTGGGGAATTGGGACTTTGTTTTGTTTCTTTTGAAGGTTTTTGATTGCACCATTTGTTGTTTATTCAGATGTCGTTAATAAAAAGCTTGGTTTTTAACTTTTCCATACTTCCACCTGAAGTTTCTTAATTTCTAAGTTGTAATCTTGTTAAACTAAGACAACCCCATGCAAAAAAGCATTGCTTAGAAGCAACAGGGATCTCAGCATAAAAAGTATTAATGTTTAAAATGTCTGGATTGTACTGACTGGACGATCTGGTGATGCCTTCTTCTCTCCAAGGACCCTATTAGAGATCTGGCCGACCCATGTCCATTTCTGTGTAGTAGTCTACTGAACAGGAAAGAAAACTATTAGCTTATACGTATTAGCTGTTCACATTCAGTTTTTTTAAACAGATGCTATTGGTTACTTAAGCATTAAGGATTCTGAAAAGCTTTTCACACAAAAGAAAGCATCTGAAATAAAGTTCATGTTCGAAGAATGGCTTTTGCATGCTCTCCATTAAGACAGCGGAGTTTGTACTTAGCTGCAGGACCTGGCTGGCATTGCCTCCAGCAGCATCCGCCCTAGCTAGATGCCTGGAGCAAGAGCTACCTGACTGACAGGAGCAGCCAGGGAAACTGCAACTGCTGGTGCTGGCAGGTAAGGCACATAGGTGATAAGTGAAGTTGATGTGAGTGACCTCATATAGGGATCAAATAGATAAATGTTCAAATTTTGATTAGTAATCAAATAGATTTGCTATTTTCATTGAGTATGAAGAGGTAACTTAATATTTTTTTTCATACTTTAGACAATAGATCTGCAAGGAATAGATCTGTATCAGGAACAGTGTGGCCAACAGATCCAGGGGAGCGATTCTTCCCCTGTACTAAGCACTGAGTGAGGCTGTGCCTGGAGTGCTGTGTCCAGTTCTGGGCCCCTCAGTTCAGGAAGGATATTGAGGTGCTGGAGCAGGTCCAGAGAAGAGCAACAAGGCTGCTGAAGGGACTTGAGCATAAGTCCTATGAGGAGAGGCTGAGGGAGCTGGATTGTTTAGCCTGGAGAAGAGGAGGCTCAGGGGAGACCTCATCACTCTATAACTACCTGAGAGGAGGTTGTATCCAGGTGGGGGGCGGTCTCTTTTCGCAAGCAGCTATCAGTAAGACAAGAGGGCATCGTCTCAAGCTCTGCCAGGGGAGATTTAGGTTGGATATTAGGAAGAAATTCTTTACAGAGAGGGTAATCAGACATTGGAATGGGCTGCCCAGGGAAGTGGTGGATTCTCCATCCCTGGAGGATTTTAAGATGAGATAGGATATGGTACTTAGTGCCATGATCTAGTAGCCAAGGTGGTGTTGGATCAAGAGTTGGACTTGATGGTCTCAGAGGTCTTTTCCAACCCTGCTAATTCTATGATTCTATGAATCTATGAAAAGTAGCCTGTGTTGCAGCACTTCTGGTTTGCTCCTGGTCCACCCTGTACATCAGTAAGCCACCAGCACACACAGGGTGGGGTGAGTGCTCTCCGTGACTAATAGAAGGAGAAATGTGTCCAATCAGAATGAAATCCTGAGGTACTTGATGGAGACAACTTGCTCACGCAACAGCTGTGGCACTTAATTGATTTCCCTGCCTGACCTGAGTCATGGGAAAACAACCAAAGGGTTATCTCAGCTGACTGACGTGACCCACTCTGGAGGGACATGGCTAGGATGTCCCTAGCTGAATACATTGAAAAATTAATTTTATTACTCTATTTTTGTTATTTATTATTTATTTTTATCACCAGAACCACCTGTAATTCACACAAAAATTCTACAAGTCCAGACAGTGATGAACTATTCATTCTATACTCTGACTGCATGAACCAGACTCATCCCAGGGAAATGGAAGGGGCAAAATAGGCTTGCTGTACTGCAGAATGGAAATAGTAAACACAAGAACAAGTGGAATATGTCAGAGAAAAATCAACAAGACATCATATCATCAGATCAGTTAATGTTCTTGGAAGGATTCTGGATAACAGGAAGTCTTACCTGGTCTATGTTTCTTTAAAATGTAGCAAGCATGGTCCCTCTACAAAGAAAGCTCTTAAAATCCATCAAGGAAAAAATGGGTCTAGCGTGTTACAGATTTACAGTCAGCCCTAGGTAGGGAGTTAGGGTTTGTTTTCAAAGTGCAAGGAGATTGCTGAAGATATATTCCCTTCTCATTGGCCTGTGTTACCCATCATATTCATATGGAACATGAGGAAGAACTTCAGTAGGGCAATTGCCAAAACTGCAAATGATACAGAATTGCCTAGGATGATGATGGTGTTGAAGTGAAGAGTAGAAAATTGGTCCCTTGAGTAAGTGGTCTGCAAAATGGCAAAGGAAATTCAGTGTCAACTGGAAAGAAATTATAATATGGAAAAGCAATGTTTACAATACACTAATGGTGCACTAGCTGTTAAGACCCACGATGCAGAGCTGGAGTTACTCTGAATAGTGTGGTTATCTGAAAATACAGAAGAGGTACGTGAATACATCTGCACTGCTTTCTCCATGACCTGGATTAGTGTACTGTCTGCTTCAGCCTCAGCTGTAGGTGTTGAGTTCTGTGCCAGTGTCTGGGAGTGACTTCCAATTTTCGGACTCTGCTCTAGATGGGGAAAAAGGTCTACAACTTATTGCTCAGGTGTTTGGCTTTTTAATCGGTTGTCCAACTCCTGTGCTATTCAGAGGTGAGGACCCACTACAACTCTCTTATGCATCAGTCTGTGGAGGGTATAAGCTACCTCATCCTTCCTATGCTGAGACTTGACCTCTTCAGCCTGAGCTGTCACCCCATGTGGTTTACTTCTGCAAGTTCTTGACTTGATCTTTGGTATGTTATACTGGAAGAAACCTTCCAAAACAGGGACATACCCAGAATGAGAAGCATGTTTTGTCTGTAACCCTGCACACTGAACAATACTTGATTTGGAGAAGTTGAGCCCAGAAGAGATAAAGTTCGAGCATTAGAAAGGCCAAAGAATAAGAATTTGCTTTGCTTCCTCCTGCTTCTCTAATGTCTTCCACTGACTTCTAACTCCTTTCTCTTCAGGATCCAGAGCCTCCGAGGAAACACTGTGGTGAAGACACAGCTAACTTACATCAATGTAACAACAATGACCTGAAAGTGCTACCACCTTCCTCAACATCAGGCACCCTCCCTGTCAGTGTCTTGTACTTTGAAACACCTGTGGTCTTACAATAAAGCCAACTTCTAATTTACACATTTTGACTCCCCAGTACAACATCCCAGGACACTGTCCTCTTGCCTTTATGGACATCTTTGCTCCCGCTGAAATTTTTCATATTTGCCCATTTTTTCTTACAGTCCTGTGTGCCTCATAGAACAGGTTCTTCAAAAGGCAAAGAAAAGACCAGGGACAAGCAGTATCCTGCCTTTTGTCAAAACCTTTCTTTTATGTCTCTTATATATCTCATGAACAGTGTGAAATAAAACATTCCATCTTACAGTTTGGCTGTAATTGTCATTTAATTTACTTGTGATCCTACAGCTTCTCTTTTATTTCCAGTCCTTATTTCTTGCAGAGGATCCCTAATACATCAGTTTTATCAATATGGCCTGCTCACAGGTCTCTCACTTGGCTGATCATCTTTGTTCTAAAGAATCTCATGCTCACAGCCTGTTTCTTGTGGTACTAATAAAAACCCCTCTCCATCCTTTCTTTGAGAAATCATCCCACTAATAAAACCCCCTCTCCATCCTTTCTTTGAGAAATCATCCCTGTTTTCTACCTTCTTCTTAAGAGTTAAAGAGAAAAAAAAAGAAAAAAAGAAGGAAAGGAAAATATACAAATTCTCCATGTGATGTTCTCTTTTTCAACAGTTCATCACTGTGTACCTCATTTGTTATCTTTCTAATGTATTCCTCCAGCAGGATTATGCTTCTTCACTAAAGTTTGGGCTTGTCACTTTTCCACTGTTTATAGTTATCATTAAATGTTCCTGTCATAGCTTAACATTGTTGTTTTTTCTCTTCATCTTTCCCAGCAATGTATAACCTGCTCTTGCTTCAGTGCGTGGACATTAGCATACATAGCACGGCTGCTGCTGTTGTTCCTATTACCACCATAATGGCTGAGGCAGAAAAGAGAGAAGGAGCTTTAGGCATC
The DNA here is from genome assembly GCA_035583135.1 of Lophotriccus pileatus. NCBI lineage: Eukaryota > Metazoa > Chordata > Aves > Passeriformes > Tyrannidae > Lophotriccus > Lophotriccus pileatus. Next base: position 9,869,536 of record JAWWES010000115.1, read on the forward strand.
GTACAAATACAGACTATCCCTCACCAAAAAAAAAAAAAAAAAAAAAAAAAAAAAAAAAAAAAAAAAGGGGGGGGAAGCTCTAGTTTTGTTCAAAATAATTCTGAAATTATTCCTATAAGTATCATACTCATCCTTTAAATATTCATTTTTACCCATGGTAAAGTTATCACTAAATGCAATGTGCTCAGACCTCCATTTTTTTGGACAGTCTACTATTTTGCATTAGTTCTCCCTCACCACCTCCCTTTCTAGCTAGTTTTTGCAACAACATTGGAGCTATAGCAGATGATCTCTGTAAAAGTTACACTTGCCACAGGTTTCCTATGTGCTTCGATACATGGAATCCAGCCATGTATTAAGTGCTGCAATAACTACATGTTCCCAGGTTTTTGAGAAACCTAGGCTTCATTTCATAGTTTTACAGTGGTCTGTCCCCTTTGTCCACCTCTCTTGGCAAAAAAACAAACAAACAAACAAAAAAACCCAAAAAAACCCCAAAAACCCAAACCTGCTGGATTGGCTTGTTTTATCAACATTTTGGTCCTGAGATCATATCTTCACGTTGGAAATGCATTTATTCCCAGCCAGCCACCACTGCCCAGTGCTGTTTAGTAAATCAGCAGACTGAACCCATGCACTCGACCCAGTCTCTGCAGAGAGACATGGCACTGAGCCCTAGTGAGCAGAGTATAGTTCGCCATTTCATATAGTACCAGCACTCTTCTGCAGAGGAGACCAAAGGCAGTGTCTAAAACATAGAAACAGCTTGTAAACAATCATTCTGTGCTTAGTAATAATGATTGACTGCATTGTTTTCTTTCTCCTTAATTCATTTGGGAGTTTGTCTGTATTGAGCCATTCTATAGAAGTGTGGATTGGCCACTGCGGCATAGAGAAGCAAGATTTTGGGTCTTGGATGATAATGTAATACTGGGCTGGTATCCAGGACAGATGGGAAAGCATCAACAACAGTGTAAGCAATAAAACATGAAACAGGGTGGAGCATAGCAGGGGGGTTGGAACTACCATGATCTTTAATGTCCCTTACAACCCAGACCATTTTATGGTACTATGATTCAATGATTTCCAAGTTAGTGGGCAGCTCCCTGGCTCTCGGAGATGCAGACACCAGACCAGGATTTCCTGATTCTTCTGGCAGCAGGAATTTGGTACCTCCATGTCTCCCCCCATCCTGGCTTCATCCTGTTTCTGCAACATATCACTCACCTACAGAGCAGACCAAGAAAGTTTTTACATGGTGGGGCAGGAGGAGAAGAGTCACTCAGCTACAGGCAGCTCCTAACAGGAGGGCTAGAGAGCTGTATGGACAATACACAAGGCATGTTGGGACATAGGTGAGTTGCGATTGGATATTAGGAAAAAAAATTCATGGTAAATGTTGTCAAACATTGGAACAGGCTTCACAGAGATGTGGTTGACTCACCGTTCTTGAAGGTATTTAGAAGATGTATAGATACATTTTAATGGTAGACTTCGCACTGTTGGCTTTACAGTTAGGCTTGATGATCTTAAGAGTCTTTTCCCTCCCAACAATTCTATGATTCTGCAATTCTATGACAGTGGACGTTCAGAAAGGTTCCCAGTCTGTTCTGCCCCCTGGTGATGATTCTGGGAGGTTATTGCAGTAATGCTCTTTGGGTTTATTTTCTTGCAGTATAATATTTCTTTGAAAGAAGAAAAGGAGGACACCCGGTTGAGGGAACTTCAGGATGTGGAATTTTCAAACCCTGTCCCTGGTTCGGGAGGTATTCTCTGGCCAAGACAGCACTTTTCACTTCTGTGGAATGGCAATATTTGTGGCTGGTAGTGGAACACTTAATTTATTAATATATGGAAGACACTATATTAATGCAATGTTATTTTCCCTGGAAAATAAAGACAGGCTAAAAATAGTGTAAGTACGTTTTGACAGACCATTTCTTATTTTCTTTTTATGTTCAGTTCCTTTGAGTGTTGTCTCTTTTTTTTTAGGAAAGTGTAATTAACATTTTAATTTTCATTTCATTACCAGGCCCAGGTTTTGGTACTCTGTAGGCAGCCACTAATCATTTAGTCCCCAAAATGAAATGAAGGCTTCTTGGTGCAAGGAGCATTACAGATATAGAGGGAACAGATCCTGCTCTGTCTGGAGGCAGGGGAAGGGAACTGACCTACCTGTAGTCAGACTGAATACAGGTCTACAGGTGTCCAGTTTCCTACCCCATCACAATATGTATGCCTCTCTGATGAATAGGAGGCACAAATGTAGATGCAGGTGCACTCTCACTTGGGACTGGCATGGAAACAGCTAAAAAATCCCAGCTGAAAGCTCTCTGTGCTGCAATTAGAACAAGGCTGCCTGGAAAACTTCTCCTCTCTGTGGCAAGGCAGAGTTCAAGGATCCAACCATAAAGAAAAGCAAAGGCTTTCTGAGGTAGCTTTCCCAGCTCTTTAATGCTATCAGTTTGGACCAAAGCTCTTAAACTGTTTTGGCCTTCTATTGAAGCAACCCTGGGGTTGAAAAAGTGTGTTTAGCTCTGTGCCCCCAAACCACTTGGATGCCCACCTCAATGGGCTCCCCTATTAGTGTGCCCTATGGAGAGGCTGTATGGAGGCAGGGAAGGAACTGACTTAAGGAAAACCAAACTCCAGGTGCTCCTTCATGAAACAGGAGAACAACCAGCTGTAGAGAATCAACAGAAAAAATCAAGATCTGTACCCTCCCTCCCACAGTTTGTTTGGTTTTTTTTTTCAAATTATATAATTTATATAATTTATATCAATTTCCTGTAAATTCACTGTATAGTATTTTATAATGTTATATGAATTTCATAATAAAACATTTCTGAAGGTATATGAAGGTTGTGATGGGAGAGGATGTATTTGGGGAACGGGGCAGAAGAAGGAGACAGAAAAAAAAATTAACATGAGGAAGAGGAGGAACAGAAACAGGAATAGAAAGAGCAGGAGGAATACCTCCTCTTCTTGGCAGCCTGATTTTCATGTTCCTTCTCACCAAATGGCTGCAGGTACGGGGTACACCTAGTACCTCGCTAACACTGCCTCTGTCACTAGCAGGCTCAAACTTAAGGTAACAGGCTTGAAATTTAGGAGGCTGAACATCAGGGCCTGGGTGCCCTCCTCTGGCTGAGAAAGCAGGTCCAGCATAATGGGGTGGAGTTATCTGTTAAATCTATAAAAAGGAAGGCTAAGAGGGAGGCTCCAGCACTATACACTAGTCATCAGCATTAGCACTTCCCCCTGTCATGGCTTTGACATAGTCACAAGTGGCAACATGAGGGAGGAAAAGGTAATTTAGCAGGGACAAGGCAATGCCATTTACCCCTTGGGGATGGCCCTTGCTTATTTGCAGGGAGAACATAGCCCTAGGGGCTGCCAGGAACTTAAAGATGGTAAGACTCAGTCTTTATTTCATCATTTGAGACAACCTCTCACAAATTTATTACAGCAAGTGCCTCCTGACTTGGGAGTGCCAAACAGCTTTGGGCAAGATTTGAGATAAAGGAGGTTTGGGGGTGTGAGGATTCTTCCCTTCGTTTTCTTCTCAACAGTGTCAACAATGAAAGATGCTAGCACTTGGATGACCTGTCTTCATTTGACAGGCAACTCCATGAAAGTTTTAACAATACCATTAATAATTATGCATGGGCTGACTTACATGGGAGCCTCCCTCCTCGAATACTCTGTGCTGAAGGAGCTATGTGAAGCGGGATTGTCTGCATATGAATTACTCACGGTTTGAATGGCTGAGCGTTGTTGTACATGTGTTATTGCAGATAAACTGCATATTGGAAGGCTAAAAACTTTGCTCCCTCCAAACTCTTTCAACTGATTTGGTGATAGGGGAGCGTATTAATGCTGTGCCTGGTATTCCCAACACATCTGAGGACTCCTACTACAGTACAGAACTCCTTAGGGATGGGATGGATGAATGGGCAGAAAAAAATGATCAGGGAATCTGTAATTCACATGTTTGAAGTAGGGTTCTCATTTTGCTCACTTTGTTCTCTGCTAGACATTTGTAAAGATACTGAATTCTTTTTGAAAATGAAACCTATTTTAACATTTCTGGAAGCTTCCATATCCAGAGCTTGTTCAGTTCCTCGGCTTTTAGAGGCAACCACAACTATGCTACAAGTGAATGAAACCTCACAGATCTTTAGATGTCTTCAGTGACCAGAGCTTTAAACCTAAAAGCCCTTTGGATTAGATATAAATGCTTTTGCTGTATCCCAAAATTGGCTTCTGCAAGAAGAACAGAAGATGAAGTGTTTGTTCAAGAACTTGGTGCCTCTTATAGTGGTGATATAAATTATTTTCTTGCACGCATCTCACTCTAATATCCACTGCAGCTCCAAGAGAAGCTGAGTGTCGTCTACCTGAAAATCACATGGAGTATTTCTCAGAACCTAACTCTGCAGTGGCTAGCGACAGCTTTGCTCAATGCCTCCACCTGTGTAACTCCCAGTGCTAAGTTAGACGAAGTGAGCAGGAGGACTATTGTTCCAGCCCAGGACAGCCTCCTATGCTCCTAGAATTTGGTTTGATTCTCATTTTTCCTCTGGTGGGTTTTTCTTTTTCTGCTTGTGTGTTTTGTTTGCCATTTATCTGAGTTTACTTTGTTTTCTACTTGCTTTCTATAAGACAGCTAAGGATTTTCCTTGGATAGTATGTTTTGGCGGATGACCACCATGAATGTTATAGATGCTGGCAGCTGGATCTGTGGGGTTGTCATTTTGTGTTATTTCATGTGTACCTGCTGTTTTCCAGGTTTGATGGAGAGATGGTAGGGGCAGTTCTGACTGCAAAACTTGTGAGCTGTACTTGGATAAATAGGTGCATTAAGCATGTGGCCCTTCACATTACAGCAATAACCTTGTGTACTGAAGAGCACATTACTTTCACTCTAGGCTTGCATTGCAGGTGGTTTCTCAGAGCAATAGCCAGATACTCTTTGAACTACTGCCTTCAAAATAGCTTTCCAAAACTGGAACTAGTTTCTGGAACATGGTTTTTGCCCTTGACCCTCAGAGCTGTTTTTTACCCCTTATATCATGTTTGCTTTGACTTTCATATGTGCAGGATCAAACCCAGAAGCAAGATGAAGAAAAAAATTATTTAGGCTATCTTTTGGATAGCAGTGCCTTTTAGCATACCTCCCTCCAAATAGCCTAGGTGTTTTAAAAGAGAGGTGAGCTAAAGTAAGACTGAGGGAATTGAAGGAAGTGAATATGGGTTTTGTCAGCCTCTGGCAGTGGAAGCAACAGGTTCTGCATATTTATTGATTACAATGTGCTCTACATCCTGGAAGGGGACATTCATAGCTTATGGTGGGTGTCTTTATTATGTCTGGTTCAGAAATCAGAATGAATAAATTATAAGCAGTGAAATGCAATCAGACTGCTAACAAGCTATTTTGACTTGATTACATGCATCAGAAGGAGGGAGGGAAGGAAAGAGAGAGGGAGCCAAGCTGGGCTCTGAGCTCCGTACAGATACAGAGGGGCTGAGGGCTCGGTGAAGAGCATGCTGGACCTTGTCACCAGGCTTGTTAGCATGTCAGTGAGCAGCTGGAGGAGCAGGTATCCTTGAAAATCATGCAAATCATGCATATAGTATCCCTTAGGATATGTTCCCTTAGGGAACACTGATACACTTAGGAGGTTGGCCTGATGGGCATGTGGAGCTGAGCAGCCCCTAAGTGTGTTCTTTATGAGGTGGCCTCACTTCATGCACATTTATCCTTGCTCAGTAGCATCCAACTGAATAGGAAACAACAAAGGGGAAGGGACACCCTTGCCTTGTAGGAATTATTAAGTCATTTGGTGCCCAAAGAGCTTCTCAGACCTGACATATCCCACATGGCACAGCCATCTCTTCCTGGTGTCTCCTCTTGCCAATGCCCCCTGCAGCCTTTCCAGTGCTTCGCAGTGGGCACCTTGCTAGCAGAAAAGCACAGTGGTTTGGCCATTACTCAAGCCTGGGTCTCTGAACACTTAGAGAGTCAGTCCACCATCATGTCAGTGATGACTTCCCACTTTCACCTCAGAAAGAAAGCTGAAGATCTTTACCCTTACCTTCTTCCATTTCTCTAGTGTGAGCACTTCTGGCACGTCTACTCCCTGCCTGAATACAGGACTAAGGCTGCTAGCACATTTTACTGACTTCATATTCCATATAGATTTGCTTCAGAATTATTATTTGTCAATGTAATGAATCAATAAAGCTCTGGACCAAAAGAAGACTTAGTAATTACTTTTTACTAGTTTTTGGTTTTGTTTTTTATCATTTTGTCATCTTTTTCACAGGAAAATAAATTATAAAATGTCGGTCAATACAGGAAAGTTGGAAAGGAGTCCAATTTTTTTTTTTTTTTGCTAGTGTGCCTAACATGAAAAAAAAGTCCTTTCATTTGAATTACATACACAATGTCTAATCTTTCATTCTGCTGTGGAAGGATTTGCTTGGGGAATACAAAATATTACATACCTACTGCTTATGATAAATTTAATCCTCTCCCCAGCAGCACCATTAGGAGCCTAATTTGGATTTACAGCAAAGACTAGATAACAATTCTTTTACTGCAGCAGCATAAACAGCCCCTCATGTGAATGAGAATCAGGCCCATTGTGCCTCCACAGATATCAGAGGACATTTGCAAGAGAATTTAATTGACTAAAATCTTCGTTTTCTTAAGGGTGTGTGGTGGTGTTCTTGTCAAATCTGAAGTTGGACAAAACAACCCCAAAACACTTCAACCCCAAATCAGTGACTAGGAAGATGAGTCAAGGTGTCTAGAGTCCTAAGACTCTTTCAGGGCATAGGAGATAATGACTTTTCTCCATATCTACTGAGGACAGACTGGAAGAAAGTGGTCCTGTTGTATCAGGGAGTGTTTAAGCCAGACATATAATATACTGAGGCATGAGAATTCATTGAAAGAGATGGTCTCAGGTCACTTCAATGGACCTGGCAGGATAAACCTCTCCTAGGATGATCCAGATAGACTGGTTTTTCCCTCAGGCAGCAGGAAAGAGTGAGGTGTAGGGAACTGAGATTACATGACCCTGGGAGAAACTTAAGGGGGAGATAGATGCAGGCACGGTGAGGTGTATCTTTGTGTGGGGGAAATTGCTTGAGACTATTTTTCTCATTGGCAGTGAACGCTTAACTAAAAAGTAGATACATAGAAAAGTTACTAACAGAAATTTGCTGCTGATGTAATGGGGTATATAAACTATGAAAGAACTGTAATAAATGATTCCATTATACTACATGGAGTCCATGCCAGAGATGTCACGGTGAGGCATTTCCTGAGGTCTCCATTTTTCTGATTATGTTTCTTAGCTGACTACTGTAGCATCCTTCCTCATTCTTAACAAACTTTCCTTGTATCAAATCTGATCTGATGTCCTTCACCCTCTTCAGGTCTCAGTGGTCTCTAGATCCAACCTGGACTGCACAATGGCTAGGCTTGTGTCTCTCCATCCATCTCCCAGGGGCTTTGGGATCTTTACTCCTGTTGCCATGAATTCAATCTCCTCTTTCCTGTTCTTCACAAGACAGGCTCTCAACTCTAGGCAACAGAGGCCATCATTCAGGGGACAGACCCTGAACTGCCTGATGAAGATCCATGAACAGGAAAGAGTCTTGCTGTGGGGTGGGGATCAGTGTTTCTCAGCTTAGCAAACAGGTAAGACGATCCAGTCTCATAAATATGTCTGATGGTTTTGCTATGCAAGAGTAGGATCCTGAGATTATGTTTGAGACCTCAAATATCTTTTTGCTCTCAGTTCCGAAAACCTAATCTGGAGGTGCTCCAAATGTATTAGGCACACCTTATCTTCCCTCAGGACCCCTATCCCACACCCAGCAGCCATTAGTGGATCCCTAAGACAAAGTCTATTGGAAGTTGCAGCTCCCAGGAGAAAATGAACCTTTTGGAAATGTAAAGTGACATCTCCATGTGATCTGCCACTTCCCCTCTAAATACATGGAAAACCCCACAGCAGTCTAAGGGAATGCTATATTCCTCTGCTGTGGCAGATCCCTTACAGACTGTGCCACTGAAAGGTGAGCTCTTTTCTTGGCTCTTGCATGAAGCCATATGGTGGGAAATAGGTGAAGAAAAGTCATCCAAAAAGAAGTCCTCTTCTGTTGTTTGCATCCTGCATCTGTTCTCCCCTCCAAGATGAACCAAAGGGGCAGGGCTTGGCTGCAAGGATTGCTCTAGATGAGAGAAAGAGTCCTCCCATTAGAAGTTTGGTTTGAACAGTCCCTGGGACAAAAAAAGGAGAGGGAAATGCCTGAAGGCTTGGGATTATATGGCCATGAGTTTCTACTTGTATATACCTGCCGACCAGGAGAAATAAACTCCCTAACCTCTGGAGCAAAAGGGAGCTGCTACATTTTGGAGAAGAGACTGGATTTAGTCCTACAAGGAGAGAGAGGCAGGCAGTGCGTATCTGTAGTCCTGCTTTATTGTCAGTCATTCACAGCAGGACACAGTGATGGATAAGGCAGGGCAGCATATCTCCTGCTGTGCTGGAAGACTTTTAGTCTCACTGTGTGCTAGGTCACTGTGTGAGCATGGGTGGGATCGAGCCCTGATGTCTGCGCTGCTGTGGTGAGAGTAGCTGTGCTCTGAGAAGACGCTGGAGGCACGATTTGTCAAGAAAAGGTAATATTTCTTATGGGAGCAATTTATGGAGGTGGATAAAAGGGACAAGCTTTAGAGTTCCCAGGTCCTTCTTCATGTCTGAAATAGGAGCAGCAAGAGACAAGCCAGGGAACTGAAATTCATAACTCTGGACACTAAACAACATGGGCTTGATAGAGACACTTTTTTAAAAGGCATTTTATGTTTCTAATTCCCTCCTCTCAGCTTTCAGCTTCTTGTTAAACCAGCAATAAATTACCTGCTGCTCTTATTTTTTTTCTCTCTCTCTCTTTATTTCTCCTCATGTTAAAAAGGTCTCTCCTGCACTTACTGGGTACCAAATACCTTTTCTCACCTAAGATGTCACCAAGTTAATGAATGCATGCGCACAGGGTCTTGTTTCCAAACTTGAGTACTTTGAACCACAAATTTTAACAATCATGGCTCGTTCCATCCCAGTATCACTTCAGGAGCTTAGTCACTCAGCACAGGCAAATGAAATACAGATTATGCCTTGGCTTTTCCCATAGATGAATCTGAGAATGGCAGAGGGAGACTCAGGTCTCAGCCAGCCCCAGGCCTGTCTGAAAGGACCTGTTTCTCTTTGTTAGGCATCTAGAGTTTAAACACTGTAAATCTGGACCTCGTAATTTCTAAAAGTAGAGCTACTACACGGGCAAGTGAATTCTAGGGGATTGTTAAAGCTTTTCCTTTGAAAAAACAGCAACAGTGTTGTTTCCAAGCCTCCAGCCCTACACAGCAGCACATCCAGCCCAGCCGGGATTCCCAGGATGCCTCCTGCTCTTTGTGAGGATACAGTTTTCACAAGATATGACAGCAGAACAAGACCCAGCATTTGCAAATGTGATTGAATACCTCCGGTACAGCCTCTGTGGCTTTTACAGAAGCCAAATGCGCTGTGGGTGCTGAGCAAATGCCTCGGTGGATGCCTGGGTCCCTGGATCCCTCTGTCAGGGTTAGGCACCTCGGTATCGAGACTGGATGAGGCAAGAACCCTGCCAGGCCTCTAAGTCCCTCAGCCTTTGACTCTGTGGTCTCCCTCAGTGAGCAGAAATGGTAGGTGAGAATAGCAGATAAAAATGAATCTTGCTTATAATGAAAATTAACATTTTGGGGGGCAAATAAGGGCTGGGCAGCCATACATTGCTACATTTCATGATACCTATATGAGCCCATGGGCACCACCGACCATGCCTCCCAGTACATTCACAACTGTACTTTCCATGAGGGTCACGAGATAACTTTAGTCAAATGAGGGGCATGCCTCTGAGTTTTCTTGGTCCTGGTAATAGCTGTTTTGCCAAATATGTTGAATGTAAGCTGAGGGCAAATGGGGGAATTTTGAGAAGGTATTTTTGTGATGTGATTTTTGCATCTATGTTAAAATAGTTAAGGTGATTGTTCTTTAAAGAAAGACGTCTGGAGGAACAACACATCACAGTCTCAAGCAGTCTGTGCAAGTCTGTCCATTTTTTTCCCATCCCTCTTACCCCTTGCTCTGCACAGCTTCTGCTTTCAGCCAGTTCTGGAGTGCCTTTGCAAATGTGTTTCAGGGAGATGGCAGCCACAGCTGTTGTTTTGGACAAGCTCAATAAGCTGCCAGGGATGGTAGTTGGAGGTGATGATATTTAGTGTGGATTTGGTCAAAAGATTAAGCAAGAAAATGGAGAAAGAAATAGGACAGCCAGAACTATTAATTTGAATGCTTCTTTTAAGAGAGCTGCTTTGTTTTTTTTTTCCTTCAAAACAACCTTTTAGGGATAAATTTAGCTCTGTGTGTTTAAAATAAATAAGGAGGCCTTGAAGTGAAGAGTCACCAACTCATTTCAGTTAAATGAAATATCTCTGCTCAATGAAAATATTTAAGGGAGCCTGAAGTTTCATTTCAGACAACTTAAAAGTATTTCTACAATTATTACTATGTTTTAGCTACTGATCTGAAAAATTATTTATTTGCACAGATCTAATTAAGGCAGAAAGAAACTTATTTAAACTTACGCTTTGATTAATTATGCTTTTATTCCCAGCTGAACAGAAGTGGGAATTCCAAGTCAGAGGGAAGTATTGCTTCTCTTTTCTTCACTACTTTGATTAATGGCTTTGAATATGCACATATTCCCTTCCACTAGGGTAAGTGCTGGGCTCTGCTTCATGACCGAAGTGTCATTTACTTTTTGTCTGTCCCATGCCTATTGTGGCAGGAGCTGAAGTAGTTTGTTTCCAGGTCTCAGTGGCATATTAATATTAAACAAAAATAAACACATTGCTTTTTCATGGTCACCCTGTTGTTTTCCACACCTCTTACTCTCACTTCTAAATGTTTCATTAGCAATGTACCATCTGAGGGCCTGGAACAAGGGAGAGGGAAATAAAAGAAGGGTGCAAATTTGAATGCTGATATAATTTCATCTGAAAATTGCAATGTTTTGGTTAATAACAAAAGTGTTCCTCCTTTGAAACATATCCTGTGCTTCTACAGGTTTTCTGCTGCACCCTCTTTTCCCCTCTACAGAAGTGCAAGGAAGGAATCTCTCAGAGGAGTGCCTAGACCATGGAGATTTTTGGAAGCTTTTTGGTGGTGATGGTGGTGGGAGGAATCAAATTGTTAAATTTCCAAAATGTAGAAGGAAGTGCTCTGCCCAGCTGTTGGCACAGCTGGCTGTGCTGCCAGTTGTTCTGCCTGCAGGCACTGTGATTCATTAGGGGAACAGACATTCCTTTCCCATACATGAGTGCTAAGGCTCTGCTTACCTCCTCTGCTTCCTTTAAAATACATTTCATGTGACAAATGGCCAATTGATAGAGCTATGAGTTTCCTTTTTTTTTTCCCCTCAAAACACCAATAGATGTTGCAGCTGTCTGCTGTCAAAGATGCGATTCACTGTGACTCTTACTCAAGCTGAACTGTTCTGAAATAATTTCTATTCTCCTTCTTCTCCTGCATTTGAATTTCCCTTAATGCAGCTGCTTGATGCTGCCCAGGGCTTGACCATCTCTCACAATCAGTTTTTTCCAGTAAGAAAGAAAAGTGTCTTAAAGCTCTGCACTCCCTTCTGGACCCCATCTCAGTAGTATTCCTGCATTTGCATAATTCCACACCCTTAGGGACTGTATCTGGAAAAGCAGCCTGTTGTCACGAAGAGCCAAGAGAAAGCAGAGAGTTGCCATGTGAAGAAACACGTTATTATGGCTTTTGTTTTCAGTATTGACTAGCCAAAACTTTTTTGGCTGGCATGAAAGAGTATCGCCAGTTCCTTACACACTTCCATGCCTGTGGGACCTTCTGTATTGAGTTGACCCTGGATGGATGCCAGGTATCCACTGAAGCCACTCTCTCACTCCCCTCTACAACTGGGGAGAGGAGAGGGAATATAATGAAGCATTCCGTGAGTTGAGAGAAGGACTGAGAGAGATCACTTACTTGTCAAAACAGACTCAAAATAGTGATATTAATTAAATTTATTACTAACAGAATCAGAGCAGGAGAATGAGAAGTAAAATAAATCTTAAAAACACCTTCCCCCACTGCCCCACCCCTTCCTCCTTCCAAGTTCTACCTCTTCCTCTGCAGTGGTGCAGGGAGATGGGGAATGGGGGTTGTGGTCAGTTGTTGTTTCTGCCACCGCTGAGGGAGAGGGGTCCTTCCCCTGCTCCCATTGGGGTGCCTCCCACAGGAGACAGTCCTTCATGAACTTCTCCAGTGAGAGACCATCGCACAGGCAACAAACAGTTCTTCACAAACTGCTGCAACGTTGGTCATTTTTCCACAGGGTGCAGTCCATCAGGCAGAGGCTGCTCCAGTGTCGGTCCCCCACAGTGCCACAGATCCTACCAGGAAAACCCGCTCCAGCATGGTCTTCTCTTCCAATAGGTCAGCAGGTCCCTGCCAGGACCCTGCTCCAGCTTGGGCCTCCAACGAAGGAGGCCACAGCCTCCTTCAGGCATTCACCTTCTCTAGCATGGGTCTCCTCCACGGGCTGCAGAGGAACTCATCTGTATCCCCATCGTCCTGCATGGGCACAGCTGTCCAGCTGCCTCACCGTGGTCTGCACCACAGGCTGCAGAGGAACCTCAGCTCTGGCGCCTGTAGCACCTCCTGTCCCTCTTTCTCCACCGACCTTGGTGTCTGCAGAGTTGTTCACCTGTTCTCACTTGGCTCTTCTCTGGCTGCAATTTTCATCTGCACAAGAACTTTTTTCCCCCTCTTAAATTTGTTGTCACAGTGGGGTTACTATCATTCCTCATTGGTTCAGCCTTGGTCAGCAGTGGATCCATCCTGGAGCTGGCTGGATTGGCTCCAGGCATTCCAGACATGAGGGAAGCTTCTGGCAGCTTCTCACAGAAACCACCCCTGTAGCCCGCCTCCTACCCCATCCCATACCAAAACCTGGCCACAGAAACCCAATACACCTTCTCAGTAGAGCAAATTTCTCTGCTTACTGTCAAGCAATTCTTCTGTTTGACACTTACAGTATCAGAAACGCACAGTTTTTCTTGAGATTGTTGAAAATAGGCACTGATAAGTTCTTTCCAAGAAAAATGCAGCTTTATTTTCTGGATATGATTGATAGAGGGTGAGTTCAATAAGCCTTGGTTTTCCTCAAAGAGACATGTCCCACCACTTTGGAAATGTGGTAAAACCAAGGCAACAAAATAGTAGTTTTATTTGAGAAGCCCAATTAGTCACTTCCCTGCGAGGGAAAGAGGAACTGCTATTTACAATAAAAATCTCACCACTAGACTCAATACCCCTTCCTTGCCACTCCCACTGTGCAGTCCAGGTAGGGAGACACATGAGGAAATAGTGATAATCAGTTGGAGTGAATGGCTGGGTACAAGTGGACAAACACTTTAAACAGGTGAGGTAATGGGCCCATGTTGTTCCTTTTTTAATAGATAGTGGTCCTGGAAGTTGTTTAACGGGTATATCTTAGCAATTCCCTTATAAAATTTGAAGTCTCCAACAACTGCAGTGATGTCCGACAATTCGTAGTATTTTCTTATACCACTCAGGACCAGGCTAACCCAGTCTTTAGATGTACTTTATGTTTCTGCTGGTCTGCTTTCTGCCTCAGACTTGGGAAAGTAAATAGGCTGAAGAGTGAATAGACATGTAGTTTTGCATTTGCTACTGATCCCTCTGGGTCCTTGGCTGGTGATGCACAGATGGGCTGACAGACAATTTCAAGTTCAATAATTTTCTCTGCAGACCTTCATGACCTAGCCAGCTAGATAAATAATTTCAGTTTCTCTGCTGATACCCCTGGGTAAAAAGATAGTTTCATATTCTGGCCCACTCTCTCTAGCAGGTCAGTGGATAAGCAGAGGGACAATTCATCTCTCTTTTCCATCCTTCCTTCCTGCCTGTTGCCTGGCTTCTGGTTTGCCATACAGCCTTAGAAGTGGTACACTAACTGAAACCAGTAGTGGAACCTCAGGGCTGATGGAGGTACACCCTCTGTGCTACCCGATTGTCACTTTATGCTACGAACATCTGGAATGAGTCAGAAGGGGGGCTATAAGTGGGGGGAATAAACAGAGATACAACCACATGGTTTACAAGCCCCACAGTTAAGCTCCCCAAGCCACAGGACACTCAGCTACACTGCTATCTGAAGGTGCGGATACTGGCTGATATTTACCTGTGATTGGCATGGCCCCCATTTGGCTAGATCACTGCTAAGCTCTGTTTTACCAACCAGGACTTTTTCAAGCTGTCCTTCCTCCCCATCCAGGATACCCCAAGAGTGCCACTCGCAATTTTGCCCTCCTCTTGCTTTTCATGCCCACCCTGAAATGGCCACATCCATACTGATGCTGTTGGTACAGCAGTACTTGTTCTTTGTCACTGTCACTAGCCTCAAATGTGGGGTAGTAAAGAGGTAGGAGGTGATGCAGGTCTGGATAACAGTGGTGAAGATGCTCAGAAATTATCCTTCTTCCATGGGGCACAGTTAGAAGACAATTCTGCATTAGTGAGGAGGATAAGAAAGGCTTAAATGATGATCTTGTGTGAGAGTCTGGAAATGGTTAATGGCTTAAACGTTGTTAAGAACACCAAAAGACTTTTGTCCACTGTAGCAAACTGCAAAGAAGCAACTGCTCACAGAAGCCCACTTCTCCCTCAATAGACCTACTAATTTGAATTGTGATAGGAATTTAAGGTAAGGGTGTTACTGTTGTCCAATTATCCCAGGAGTAGAATGTACCCACAAATGTGAAAGACTAGAATGCTAATGTTCAGACAATCAAGATGCAAGCTGACTATGTGCAAAGTAACTGCCTGGGTACTAAGGGTGTGCACACTTGCCACCTTAGCCTACAAGCTAGGTGTTGAACAAGGTAAATACAGAGGCAGTGTTTCTTCTAGTGTCCCTACACAGATGATTCAGCTATGATAACCCCCCTCTGGGGAGCAATCAGAACAATTCACACATAACCTTAAGATATTCATCTCTCTTGCTGGGCCATAATGGGACATAATGAGCTATAATGGACTAAAGGTAACAGGCAGCTGTAAAGTCTTAGAAGGTATCAAAGACTCCTGAAATTCCCACCTAACCTAAGCATAATAAAAGCCACTCAGGACTTCCTTCACTTTGGCCTTCTTCCCTCAACATCCAGACTTTGCTCACCACTTGGACTTCTTCCCTCACCACACAGGACTTTCTTTATCATCAGAGACTTCTTCCTTCACTACCATGGGCTTTGTCCCTCACCCCCCTGGGGTTCCCTCAACAGACCCAGACTGCAACCATCACTTTGACAAGACTCATCACCGAGAAGACCCCAAGAAGAGAATCAACAGGACGCCATTGGAATCCATGGAGTGGTGATATATTTTTTACTTAATCTGTCTGTCACTCTCTTTCTGTCCTGTTTTCTCTCTTTTTCCTATTTCTTTCTATTTCTCTCTACCTCACATTTACTGTTAAATAAAAGTCTGTACTATTGACTTTGGCATATGACCTCATTTTCACCTTAATTTGGGCAGATGCATCCCTCTTCTCTCTAACCATTTTAAAGAACCTGGATGTAAGCAGATCCTGCTTTTCATGCCCTTCCTTTGCTGAAGTGGGGTTACAACTTTTTTTTGATGAAAAAAACACAAATTTTATCCCATCTTGTACTAATGTAAATCTACCATGCTGAGAATTACAACCTTTATTTTAAAAACTGCTAATGTTTTGAAAGATCTGCTTAAAAATGGGGTCTTATCTCCTTTATTGCTTTTAACTCTCATTTAATGACTTTTTTAAAAAATAGAAGAGTGCATTTGCAGAAATTCCCCCTTCTCTTTAACATCTAGATCTTGCAATACTATTAATATGAGTCATCAGATTCAGTTTCCAATTATTTTTTTTCCTACCCCCTTCTCTTTGGTGATGTAGAGGCTCTTCCTAGCTCTTGCTCCAGCCCCAGCCTGTCTTTACAATCCTAGCTCACCTGAATCTACCTCCATGCCCCCCCCCCAACGTCAGCTCAGGACAATTTAGGGTTGAGGAGTCCCAACAGAGTCACATCTTTCTGCTGTCACAATGGCCATCCTGTGCTGCGGATCTATGTCTCAAAGTCACTGTCATCTTAGAGTCTTAGGGTCATCTTATGTGATCAGCATCTCTCTCAGCTCTCTCTGTCTCCTCAGTCTGGACTGCAGGCGCTGGGGGGAGCAGGCTCCAGTACACACAGCGTATTTCTTTCACAATGATTTTAACATCTTCCCTGCCAAAGAACTGAGGCATCCTGACCCTCAACCCTTCCTGTACTTTGCTATTATACATCAGTGTAGGGAACTGATGTCTCACAGCCTTCATAAGCCAGTTTTTCCATGAGGGAAATGAACTGAGGTATCCTGGCTCCCAAGTCAAGCTGCTCATGGCAAGGTCTGTTTTGGATTGCTGCGTAGCTGGAGAAATGCAGGGTAGTAAACAGTGGATTTAGGGATAGAGGGAGAGGGGTTTAATACTACTGTTTTCTGCCAAACATAGAAAAGTCCAAAAGGCTGATAGTTTGGTTTTTTTCATTCATTTAAGGCTGGTAGCATAATTTCTGTTTAAAATGTTTTATTGAGATAGTACATGTACTTCTTTCCTAAGAGGATAAATCTGCTTGACATTTTTGTCTTAGACCACTGACAAATGCAATGCCTCTCAGGGGTTGTGATTTTTCTCTTACCATCTCATTCTTTTCTCTTTTATATTTCCATAAAGAGTATGTTTCCTTTTAAAATAACTGATGAAAAAAATTTCATTTAGTGGAAAAAAAGTCCATGTTATTTTGGCCTAGGATTGTGGAATCTGTGGTAACCACTGAAAACTGCAATTTGATCTCATACCCTTCCTTTTTTTCCTGTGAGGAATTCCTGCTATACTACAATTTATCAGTTTCTCTTTGGGGAGAGAGAGTAATGAGAAAGACATAGTTAAAGTACACAGTACCATCTGGGACATTTCCTGAGATCCTGACTCAAAAGGTCTTGATCCTAAACCATTTCAGCTCCCTTTTTTGGCCAGACCCTCCAGGTTGTTGCAGAGTTTTGGGCAGATTTAGTGTCAGTTTATACTCTGCTTATAGTTTCAGTTTGGTTTGCGATCTCTCCAAGTAAGCACAGAGCTCCCCTAAGCCTTCCTGAGAACATACAACCCCAAGAATAATAAGTCAGTCTCCTGAATAGTGAGATTAATTTACCCAGTTATGAATTGAAAAATAAATATCTAGAAAAGCTGAGGGGTTTTGTGTATCTTATGGATTTGGGGCATCCGAGGAACCTCCTTTTCATCCTAGTTCCCAAGCCAAAGGCTGGAAAGACATTGTTTAGTTAACAAAAATTGAATTGGTTCTGTCATATCTTGACCCTAGGGACTGAGTCCTTATGAGAGAGACTAAAAATCAGATGAGTTTATTACATGCCAGTGATGCAGTGAAATTCAATTAATTTGTTTGCTGTGCTTCCCACAATGAGAAACAGGCACGGCATAAATGTGAATGATGCCGTCACTCTGGTTCAGTGTCAGCAAACAAATGCAATCTGATGATGTTTTGAAGTCCCACCATCATTCCTTGCACATTCCTGGGTCCTCTGATGCTCCAGACAAGATGGGAGAACACTACACAAGCACACTTTCCCTGGTAGACGCCTGTTGAAGACACCTGCTTTAGCTTTGTGACCATCTAAGACCTATCTGGGAACAATAGGATAGGAGGCCCGACCTGGGGAAGAGGTCCTGTTGCCTTCCCAATTGCTGCATGTCCATGGACACAGGAACTAAATGGGACAATTGCAGTCAGTTGTCTTCCCAAGCAAAAAAACCTACCAGTGATGTTGTAGAAATGTACAGAATATTCTCCAAAGATGTTGCAGGAATTATATCAAAGCACTAAGCATGGGACAGCACTCAGCCTGAATTACTCCAAATCCTTCTCCTCTAAAGCAGTTTGTCAGGCCCCATGACATGGATCACAACACCTGTGGCTTCTCAAGAACTTTGCTGCCTGGCCTTGAACAAGGCTTTTGGTCTTTACTGCCTGGATGGAGAGGTGGTCCCTGTGTTCTTAGATAAACATGCAGGAGAGTCCCAAAGGTAGCAGGAAATCCAAATTACAGACTCAAAGGAGGCAGCAGCCTATCCAGGCACCTCATAGAGTTGTCCTGGTAGACCCTCAGGCCCATGATCTGGGAGTGATACCCATCCTAGGGAGTATATGGCAGTAGATCTCCAGAGCACCCTTTGGACTGAGCAGGGTTACACTGTATATATAAATTTCCTACTAACAGACCTTCATCCTAATGACACCAGGCTATTGGTGCTGTTTCAGTTTGCATGGATGCTGAACATCTCTGTCTGTGTGGTCAGCCACTTGCGTGTTGTACTCATGTTTGTCTGCTGGGAATAGATGGAATAGAAGAACAGGATCCTCACCAACAGCTGGACCTGAGAGCTCACAGCTGCAGCAGACTGTCTCCTATCAGGCTACCAGGTTAGACAGCTCCCAAAATGATACATCAAGAAATGAGTTTTCAGACACGCCTCTTGAAGGGTATGGAAAGGCTTCAGGGTGTCAACACCACTCTCACACTGCTGTTTCATCCCCAGACATCTGGCTTGATAAAGAGAGCAAGCCAGTCCACTAAAAGAGGAAATGTGCTGTGAGAAGTCTGTGGTTTTATCTCTCTGTTTGCAGAATAAAAGATCACAGAAAGTTACACAGGATTTCCATAATGTAAGTTCCACATGAGGAGCTGGACATTCACCATGGTGCTCTGTGCAGGGCAGGCTGTCTTACTCCTCCTCCCTAAATCCAGGGCTCTATATGCAGCCCTCTCTCATCCTGGGGAAAATAAAGAGAGAGGTATTTGTAAGGAATGAAGAAACGTGTTATCTTCTTCAGGAGCAGCAGTAGGATGTGTAGATACATTTATTAAGGAAGGTGAGAGGTTCATGTTTTGATCTGTACCCATAAGAAGCAAACCAGGAAGGGGATGCTTTGCAGCACTGTTAAGACAGAGATGCTTCTCAGATAGTATTTTTCAGTCCAGACTGGTAAACGTGTTGTCTTACAGTCTTCCCTGAGATTTCACATCACTCATCCCTGTGAATTAGGCTGTTTCCATTGTTCCCTGCTCTCCTGTTCCTCTCTTGCAGGTACTGGCCCAGAAATTTCTTCCAGTTCTCTAGCTTTCCATGATGTTTTGTCTGATCTTTCTTTTCTTTCTCTGTCCCACACATCACAGATCTTTTTCTGCTCATCAGTACTCCCTCATCTTTGTCTCTGACCCCTAGGCATAATTTTTTCCACATAACTGGGCATACACTAATGATTTTCCACGAGCTCACCCATTAAAGAGAACGTAGGGCCCCTCTGCACATCAGGGGCTTACTTCTCTACTATTTTTCTCCTGAAATTACAATAAGACTATAAGCTCTGGAGGGTTTTTATTTATTGGAGCAGAATGTGAGGAATGGTGGTTTGAGAAGAGGTGACAAGAAGTTAGGACAAGGAGTTAAGACCTCAGTGCTCCCTTCTGCTGTTCTGTTTTTTACAGAGGAACCAAAGGTGTGGCTTATAGCCTAAACCTACCATAAATAGTGTCTTACAGAGAGCTTGACAGGATGAAGAAGTGGCCTGACAGGAGCCTCTTTGAGTTCAACAGAGGCAAATACAAAGTCCCTCAATCATGATGGAACAATCACAGGCAACAGGACAAGCTGGGACTGACTGGCCAGAAAACTCTCTGCAGTTCCTGGTGGATAACATGACAAACCTGCTACAGCTGTATGCCCTGTCAGTAAAGTGAGCCAGCCACATCCTGGCTATGTTAGCACTGATGCAGCCATCAGGTGAGAGAAGGCATTCCTCCCCTCAACTTGGCACTGATTACACCACACGTGGACTCTGTCCAGTTTGGGCTACCCGGTACAAGAAAGGCACGAAGTGGGCCAGAGGAGTCTGGTTGTCAGGGGCTGGAGCGCAGAGGCTGAGAGAGGTGTGCTTGGTCAGCCTGGAGAAGGGAAGGATAAGTGCGGACCTTGTTGCTGGCTACCACTGCCTGTTAGGAGGTTACAGAGAGGATGGAGCCAGACTTTTCTTGGAGATGCACAGACACAAGATGGAACATGGGAAAATATGACTAGATGTGAGGGGAATGAATTTCCCCATGATGGGATCCTCATCCTTGTAGATATTCAAAACTCAACTCAACAAGGCCTAGAACAAAGTGCTATAAAACTGTCCCTACTTTGAGCTGTGGTTGGGCTACAAACTCCCAGAGGTTCCTTCTAACCAGAATTATTCAATGTATTTATATTTTTTTATGAGGACCTGGGCCAATTCTGTTCCTGACAGTATCTCCTGTGAAGAGTTAAATTCAGAATTATAGACTGACAGAACAGAACGTGTCCTGATGGCCACCAGAATTTCAGAAATCCTGGTTTTGAGTTTTCTTCTTCAGAAGGGTGGAAGTTAATTTCTGTTTTAAGGAAGCTGAACTGCCGTGTCAGTTCTTGGAAGAAGATTGATAACAAAGCAGAATTGCTTTGAAATCCAGATAACGTATCTGCTGTGCTTTCCAGATTCAGCTATGCACACTCCATAGCAGCCTAAAATTGTTTAGAGTGCATGAAGATTTCTCTGTTGTTTTTTGTCCCAAAGGATGCAAGGGGTGAGAGTTACAGAGGTAGTTACAGTGCAGGGCTCAGAGGTCCTGGAGCTTTGTATGTTGGGGATAGAGTTCTTTGCAGAATAACTCAAATCTCAAAACTGAAACTGGGATAGAAAAACAATGTTTGCTCTAAGAGAAACCATAAAAGACAGAAAGACAGATGGGATAGAAAATATTTCATCCACAGTCACTTTCCACTTGGCCTCAAGCTCCCAGGTAGCAAGAGAGAGCCCACCCCAACCTTGTACCCCAGCAATGTTGCCTCAACATCAGACCTTTTCAAGCAGCGCAGAGCCTTTCTCAATAAAATATTTGCATTCATTATCAGTAGGTAATGTAGGATTTTTCAGGCTGAAAGTGACATCATGGGAATGGGAGCAAAGAGTGACAGATAACTGGCAGATCATGAAAGTGTGAGTAGGGATTCTCCCTTAATATTTGAATTGCAAAAGAAGAAAGAACTGAAGCTAAAATGAGGCTGGATGGAAGAGAAATCCTTTCAGGAGCCCATGTTAAGGGGGCCTGAGAGGGACCCTCAGTAAAACTACAACAGTTTGGAATATAACGGATTCTTTGAGGCTGATATAGGGCTCACCTGCCGGGAGATGGGAAAAATGTGCATTAAAATGTGTGGTTCCTAGAAGATATGCCAACACTGGCTCCAGACAAGCCTTTTGCAACTGCTGGAGCATAGCAAAAATTTAACAATGTACAGGGAACGTAATTGTTAGAGTAATGGGAGAGAGGAGTGAAACACTGTGATTTAACCCATCCGAGAATTTAAGCTACCGTAGACACTACAGCTGACTGTTCCAGGAAAGCTATCAGAAAGTAATTAAAACCAAAATGGATTTTGTTTACAGAGAATTTGCCTTTTTTTTTTTTTTTTTTTTTTTTTTTAATCTGAGAGAGGAAATGCAATCAGCTTAGAAGAGAACGACAGAAGATCTTCTCACATCTGACATTTAAAACCCTGGAGTATATTAGTTAAGGAAGATTTCACAGCTGGTAGAGAGATAAGAAATTTCAGCTGGAGTTGGAAGAACTTCTGTAGCAGATAAAGGGGTAAAAAAAAAAAAAAGGCAAACAAACAAAAAGAACAACTACCAGGAAAAAGAAAACTTTCCTGACACTGTGTTTCTGGAACAGATTTTAACACCACTATAATAGAAAACAAAGCACCCTCATAAACCCTCTGTGCTTTGATGCAATTACAAGAAATAGTATTAATTGTGTAGAGTAAATAGATAAGAGTGGGGATTGCCTAGAGTGCGGGAGTTAGAAGTTAAGGTTGTATTTTATTGCTCACCAACAAACTATCAGTAGTGACAATCCAAAGAGCAGCATGGTTGATTACAT
Organism: Lophotriccus pileatus; assembly: GCA_035583135.1. Lineage (NCBI taxonomy): Eukaryota > Metazoa > Chordata > Aves > Passeriformes > Tyrannidae > Lophotriccus > Lophotriccus pileatus. The sequence goes on from JAWWES010000115.1 coordinate 9,891,756, forward strand.
TTGCTTGAACTAATTTCAAGGAATCTTGATTGAAATTAAAACCCAAAGTGCTGTGAAGGGAAGCAGAATGGGTTTGACTGTGTTTTTAAAGTGACAGGGCAGGGAGACCCCGCCAGCGGAGTGTGACAGGGTCACATTTTTGTTTCAAATCAAAGGCAGGCTTCATGCAAGCTGTAATCCAGCAGTGTATCTCAGGCAGAACTGTGGGCATTACTTAAAGAGGGAAAACTGATACAGATTTGTTGATGCCAAGATACATCCTAAGGTCTTTGTTTCACTGGACACACAGCCAAATGCTGGCATCCATTCTCCAGAAGAGTGCAAGTATCAGCTTCCTGACCAAAGTTGTTGATTTGGGCCAGAAAATAGTACTCACTTCAAAAAAAGGTGAATCTGCCTGCAATATAAACTTATTTTGCTATTAAAAAATAAAAAGGAATAAATTATTATCTGTTATGGATGAGATGGAGAAATTATCTCTGTATGGGGAGGAAACACTTGCTCTAGAAATAAAATAACACAGGATGGATGATGATGCTGGACTTCCTTACAAAGCAAAGATCATCCTTAAAGGAAATCCATTGAAGGAGATGGAACTAAAGGCAAACCAACACTGATGCACTGAAATCCCGACTTGGTATGTTAAAAGCACTGACCACACAGGCATCTAAAGCAGTGATAGTGATGTGAAGTACCTCAAATAGGGCATGAACTCTGGCAATGGCGGCATTTGTGAATATTGTCTTGGATATGAGTGCAAAGAGAAGGAAAGATCACAGAAAAGAATAAAGTGCCTCCAGAATAGAGAAGGCAAAGACAAAGCTGTGAGCTCTGCATGTGCTGAGCTGGTTTTTGTCATTTAAACAGGAAACAAGAGTATGTACCTTGGTTGTGAAAGGAAATTTGGCATATGTTTTCTCAGTAGAATAGAAGCTTACAACTTTCATAAAGCACCAGAAGATGGTCTTTAATCATGGTGTTCCCTAGACAACAGGAGCAGTTATAGGAAATAAAAGATGTTCTTGACCTTAAGTCTGTCACTGGAATGCAAATCCCTTGGCAAAGGATGGAGGAAAGTCCAGTTTCAAGTAAATAAAAGTGGTGATATCTTGGATGTTCCTGTATCAATCCAGGCACGTAAAGAACTGGGCCATTACCTCTGATATTACTGAGGAAAGCTGAAAACCACTGTAGCGCTCACTTATCAGGATGGCAATATTTCAGTTCATTTAACAGTGGGATGTGTACTTTTTATTATGCTGCTTTGTCAAAAGTGGAAGTGTTCTTTAATTTTCCTGGGAATCAGATGCTTCTTCTGGGTAAATATACCTGTTACAGCTTTACCAGACCATTATGTTATGAGGAGATGAGCTGCCTGGGAAAATCTGCAGCAGAATGAATTTGAGATTAGACTGGTAATCAAGAGATAAAGCCTTTACAAGTGAAACTGTTGTGGAAAGCAAAGCACCATGGTTGAAGGGTTACAAGCTGAACCCACAGACAGGAGGGGGTCAGTGAGCAAAAAGCATGTTCTGCATATCCTAGAGCCATGATGAACCATTTGTCAAACAAAGGAAGTCACTTTGGCAGGCACACAGCAAGGCCCTGAGATGATGGAAATGCAGAACAGATATTTCATCTGCAGATGTTTTTTTAGCAAAATAGACAAAAATGTTTTTATAGTAGTCAATTCAGACCAAAATTTTGGCATCTTAATAATACTACCCGCACGAAGAGAGAAATTACCTGCAGTTAATTTACAAAATTGAGATCTCCAAATAGTGGATTGTCTCAGAAATGAGCAGGAGTGTGCATCCAGACACATCACTGGGGGAAAATGGAGAAAAACTGCTGAGAGGCAGCTGTTCCTGCTTTTTGAGTAATACAGAGGGTTTAGCTTTCTCCCTTAGAGGAGAAGGAGTGCTGCCATCATGGAACCCATGGCTGAAGGCAGTTTCAGTAGTGTTTCAGTATGTCGTGACATTTTTGAGAGCTGGATTACTTTATTAGGCCTGGGAGGGTGCCATGGAGAAACCTAGAGGTAGCTGGAGGTACCAGTGGAGGGTCAGTGGGAAATATATCTCTGTAAGAGAACTATTCATCCTTCTGCAAAGAAACCATTAAGGTCTAGTGGATAATTTGGCTGTCTGCTAGAATTTCTTATGTCTGGGCTTCGCTGAAATAAAATGATCATTCTGTGAGAGGAAGACTGTCAATAGCAAATGGATATCTTGGATTTCAGAAAATAGAATCAAAAGGTGGGGTCAGGACTCTGGAGATACTGCATTTTAAGAGATGGTTATTTTTTTCTAGATGCTAATATATGGCTTTTGGCAGGCTCATGACCTCCAGGGATAGTCACAAATCAGAATTAATTAGTTTTTGCCTCCCCTCTCCATTTATCACATATGTAAGTCTTCTGTTAAGAGAGAAGTCTTACTTCTGCACCAAGCAAAAAAATATGAAAATTTTAGTAACAGATAAGTGGTGAAGATCCAATCCCCTAAATATCTGGCATTCGCCAGAAAACTGGATTTTTTAGCTTTGAACAGACTATAACTGGCAGAATGTCATGATTAATTTTTTTTTAGTGGAATCTTTTATGCTTTTTAGGTACTGTGGTGTGTGAACTGGTACCTTCAAGTCTGCAGAGGTTGATGTCACAGTGCCGTGTAATTAACTGACATTTTTTGGAAAGTAATTGTCTAAGAAATGAAACTGGAGGTGGAAGAAATCAGAAGTGTGAGTTACTTAGAATACTTATAAAACAACAGAGTTAACTGACCTTGATCAGGAGCCCTTTTAAAATCACTGTATAGGCCCTGTTGGCTTTGAAAAGAGGCAGCAAAGAAATTATGAGAGTAACTATTGACCTCAAATCTTTGGACATGTGGACATTAAACATAAAGCTTGCTTCTTGACAGAAGTCATCCATGTATAAAAAAAGATCCCATTATTATTTTTTTTAATTGTCTACAAAGTCTTAAAAAAATAGGGGTTTGTTTCTCAGTTAAAATGACTTCTTAGATGCAGTTAATGTAATTTAATAAAAATAAAAATCGATGTTTGTCTCAAACTACCTAGAAATGTGTCAGTTAAGAGCTATATGAAGAGATGGGAGGTGAAATCTTGCAGGCACCAGGTGTGTCCCTGTGCGAATTTCTAGGAAAATGGGACTCCTTTATCTCCAGCTCTGATGAGTTTTTACAGCATTGCCCTGCCAGCACTTGTGTTGTGCATGCTGGTTCCTGGCTGCCTTGGGGAGCCGTCTGTGTTCAGCCTCAGGCCATGGCAAGCACTGCTGTTTCTCACTGGTCTGTGCATCCTGGCACAGTGTGGACAGGTGGATGAAGGTCAGTAACCGTGTGTACACACATTCTCTATTTTTACAAGAGAATACAAGAGAATACTTGAGCTCCTCTTGAGCTGTGGTAGAGAACACAAACTCATGAATACAGTGGCAGCTTGCTTGTGCTCTTCTCAGGTTAAACACATTGATTTTTGTCAAAGGTGGTTTTTTTGTTTACAACAATGGAACTACAAAGAGAATATCTTCTAGCTGAATCCCAGTAGAGGATGCAGAGGAACACATCCTGTGCATCTTGTTTCTATGGAAACTAGTGCAAGGGTGGGGGTGGGGATGACAAGGGAGAAACAGGGAGAAGCAAAATAAAAACTAGAACAAATAGCTAGCAAAGTGCTATAATTCTGTACCATTTGTTGACATTTGTCATTGAAGAGTTTTGTATCTCACTGAGGGCTGTCTCACCCATGACTGTAAGGGAGTCTCCCTAAATCCTGAGGCAAAGAAGACTTTAATAATATGACACTGGACTCATGAGATACCTCATAGAGACTACTTAGAGCCAATTGTCCTCCCCACAATGACTTCAGAAACACTAGATTGGAGCCTATAATTTCTGACATCCTCATAAGAATAAATATTATTAAATTTCTGGGATGGAGTCTGCTACCAAGTGCAACTTCACTTTTCCTTGGCTCTGTTGGGAACATCTGTGTAGCTGAGCATTTCTGCTCCTGAAAAAGGATGCAAGGACCTGGCACTATACATACATGTTTTTGAACCTCTGGATTTTGTGCAGAAATCCTGGTTTGCAGAGCAGCTTTGTCATCAAGTCCAAGGAGTCTGATTGACCCAACCTTTATTTCAGTAATTAACAAAGGTTCTAGTCAGCTGGGGTTTGGATCATTAAGAATCCTGTAAGATGCAAGAAAGCTCCTGGATATATCCGAAAAGCACTTGTAGATTAGATATTAGTTGGTACCTCTGGTCCTTCTGGGCACCCCAAATGCCTTAAGATGCAGATTTACCTGCACCTTGAGACATTTACAAAATCTTTTCAGGTTTGTTCATAGATCAGTTCCAAAAATGGGAGCTGGACATCTAGTATCCTATTTAAAGAATCCTGCAGTCTCTCCCAGGTAAACCAGGCAGAAGAAGAACAAAAACCCCTTCACATTTTTTCCATCTCCCAGTTAAACACATGTTGCAGCACATCATGCTTTGCGTAGGGGTCCATATGATGAAATAAAGCAATCAAATGCAATGCATAATAATGATGGCTGTTTCCAGAACAGTCCTCTGAAGTGTCCAGCCCAAACATCCCCAAAAGCCTTTATTCAGCTGGGTTTTTTTCCATACGCTGCAGAGATTTATTACCTTTATTGACTTTCCAAATGTTTACACTTGGAACATTCATCTGTCAAAGCTACTTGCTGCATCCGCAATCAATCAGAGTGATTTCAGTGCCACAGACATCAGCACGAAAACCTTGTTTTAAAGATCACCTAAACCTTGCATTAGTCATCGCTGCAAAGTAAGGGAAGCTGGAATAATTTACCGTAAGTGTGTGTTCAAAATTGTGTCAGAGAACCTGATTAGTATAAGTTGTTGTCACAACAATTCAGGTTTTCTGGATAGACAAGTTTCTCTGCATCTTTGTTCAGACATGGTAAATTGCTGTCACAATGGACAGATGCAACCTTCCTTCCCACAGTGCCTCCAGTGAGGCTGGAGCTCTTCAGAATATGGAAATTGAAGCTCAGTTTACTGAGTGTTCCCCCAGAGCATCTAATGATCCTGTCAGCAGTTTATCCTATGGGAACATTTCCAGTGTCTTGGCAAATTTGCCTTAGCCTTAATACCAAAAATGCAGGCAATTGGCTCTTAGCTGAGAGAAGGCAGGCCTTCTCTTCACTGTGAATGCCACTGGAAATAAACCAGTGTTCATTAGCTGAATTGCAGGCTCTGACCTGGATGTATGGGCTAATAGTCATAGTCCTTTGAATGAGTTCATAAACTGTAAACCCATCTGCAGAAAAATGCTTTCTGCTTTCCTGGTAACATGGTGCACTTTAGTGAAATCTGCTTATTTTGGAAAGACTGTAGGGTCTATTTTTGTTTTTCACTTGACTTCAGCCAGGAATCTCATGCATTTATATATCTTCCCCAAGTGCCTGAGAAGCTCCTAACCTCCTACAAATCTCCCCTCAGACATCCTTTCAAGGAGTGGCAGCAGAAGCAACCCTGACTTATGGATAGCTCAGATTCAAGTCATCAAATTTCCATCAGTGTGACAGGTGTTTCCTCCTGGCTGTTTACAGGCCATGACAAGGTAATGAAAAGCACAGGGGCTTGGGTGGATTTTAGGTCTTGTGGCCCCTTCAGCCCTGAATCATGGCCCATCTCAACTGCAGTCCACGTGAGCTTTTAGCACGATTTGCACAAGGGCTTTGTGGCAGACCAAGGAATTAGACTGAATATCCTGTCATGGACAGAAGATGGCCAGCTGCTATCCATTTCAACAGCAAAATGAAACGCATGAACTGACAGACCAACCTGGCATTACCCTCCTTGCTAGTGCAGGAAATGCTGGCCTCCAGCTCTGCCCAGTCAGAGGTATAGCATACTCTGGTTTTGCTGCTGTTTAGGGTTGTAGATTTAAGTTACTTCTTGGCACTAAACCCACTCAGTTGTGATGAAGGAATATCTTCAATCTGTCCATGCCCTGTCCCATTTTTCGTATCTATGCACTTTTCATCAACACTCTCACTTACTGCTTTTGTGGTACTCTGAGGACAACTTTCATTGATAAAACATGTGCACTAGCTTTGAGATTACCAAGTCATTGCCCATCCACTTATCCATCCATCTGCTCACTTATCCCCTTATGCTGTTGAGCTTTTTCTGTTATAATGTATTTGTTACATACCTAAGATCCAGAGCAATCCCAACAGGTGACTGGAAAATAGAATCTTATAAAAAGCAATGGCATTACCAAGCAACACTTCCCTCCCCATTGCCTCACTTGCCAAAGCATTTGTCACTCTGGCTCTTATTCACCTGGACCCTGCTTGGGTATTTTTAGATTGAGATGCTGTTCCAAGCTCATTGTGAATATCCAGCATCCTCGTGCTGCTTCCTTCATTAAGAAAGACGAACAGAGAACCACACTCACAGCAAGAAAAGGTGGACGCCGAAGTGGTGAAAATAGCCTTGGAAGAGCTCTTTCTGCCCAATCCACTCAAGTTTTTTTAATTTTTCACCTTCAGCTTTGCTTCTTTCTATACATGGGCAAGGAAAACATACTTTATCTAATGTCAAGCCTCCTTTGTGAGTTCGTTCTTTTTTTTTTGAAAAATAAAGTTCCCACATGGATTCTGTTGCCCACAGAGCCATGGAAAGAACTAACTTCTCAAACTACCTAATCCTGAGCACTGTAAAAAAATGTCTAAGATCGTCTACTAAAGCCTCAGGCTGATCCCTGTCTCTGTTGTCACCGACTTTGCAACAGAGATTTTTGCTTTTCTCTCAGAAACAACAACTGCAGCCTGGGTTTTTCCTTCCCTGCATGCTAAGCCAGGCACTTGCATGCAATGAGGGCATATTTACAGTTAGACTGGAAGTTACTAAGTTTGCTGCTACTTTCAGGATCCCACGAGGGACATTGGCAAGAGGGAGAGCTCACTTAGTGTTAGCACTGATGCTGGAGCTCACTATGAAGACACAGACAAACCACTCCTTGAGTGCCATGTGACCCAGGTGTTTCAGCTGTATGGCACAGAGGTGCTTCTCCTGCCTGTAGGACTGATGATTTCTGCAGACATCTCCTCAATGCCATGAGGGTTCAGAGCTAGCTGTCTTTTGGAGCTCTAGGAGACCTTTTTATAGAAGACTAGCCCAGCATTTCAGCTATTTGGTCACTGGACAATCAGAGACAAAGCAGAACAGCCACAAATTTGCAAGACCTAGAAATTGAATGCTTTCCCCTCCCCCTTCACCATCAAAAAGGGCTGTGAAACTAGCCATCAGGGAATAGTAATAGGAGAGAAGCCCACATTAGCTGCTTTTATCGTTAAGGAGAAAGTGTTGAGTTGCCGGAATGAAAATTTAGATAGCAACACTTTGGAAAAAGTTAGGAATCCACATCTCCCAGTCTTACAGCATCTGCTAGTTGGTGAAATTCAGGAAATAATTTTGTTTTGGACAAATTGCTATTTCCTAGGGGGTCTTATGCCTTCCAAGTAGCAAAAAGGTTATGAGCAGTTATTCAGCCCTTTCCAGCAATTCTGCTTTCATTAGCGTTTCATACTCTACACTGATTTCCAACTGCAGTCACCTATGTCCTGGGGATTTGTACTGCTTGGTTGACTGGCATTATGTTAAAATTATTATTTGGTCAAACAGATACCCAAAGATCATTTATGTTTTCAGTACTTTTCCTGATACTTTCATTAGTGCTAATGCCTTGAGCAGTTCCAGTCTCTCTGCCCCTCCTCAGTGACTAACTCTGTGAGGAGTAATGGATCCTCAAGACCAGGATAAATACATTTTTCTTCAGCTGCCGTTCACACAATGCTCTCCCCAGCAGGCAGGTTTGAGAGCAGTATATATAAATGAATCTTTCCCTTAGGTCCCATGGGATATGTTTTCATTCTTCTATTATTAATGTTAATAGGATTCTTTCTGCATATCCTGCTGGCACTGTCCCCTCTGTGTGTCTTACATGGAGTATGTATACAAGTGAAGCAAGGACCAGAAGGAGACAAAACAAGAGGCCAGAAAGTGTAAAATAAAAGGCATTATATCTGAGGGATACACTTGCACGGGGAAATCCCTGCTTAGATGGGGGCTTCACTTGAAGTAATCTTACTGGAAGACTGAACGTTTTCTTCCCAAATTTGGTTGTAGCCATCAGGGAAAGCTTATTCTGGAAGATGTGAATATTCAGACAGTAAAATGGACAGCCCTTGACAGAGCTCTGTACCTTGAATCCCTCTCCATAATTTTAATTGTGAATCTTCCCTCCAGGAGGTGTGGTGTGCTGAAGTTTTCCCAGGCTGCTTTTGACTGGCAGCTGCTCCAGGGCTTCCCCATGCGGGCTCCAGGGACCTGACAGAGGGATGTGATGCTATCTCACCTCCATGAGGTTCAACCCATCCCTTCCCCTTCCACACACACCCTTCAAGGTAGTTCTGACCCAAGTTACTGATCTGGTGTCTAACAGGAATGTCACAACAAATTTGTTCATTTGAGATTTCTTAAAATAAGCATACGGAAAAAGCTGAAAACTGTATGTGGGCATCTACATTAAAAATCCACCAAGTTAAATACTGAGAAAAATTAGCTTGCTTAGCAAAAGGACATGTCTCATAAAGTCAGTACTGGGTTTTTCCAGGGGGAAATATATTGGTAGGTGAAGAGGAACCCATGTGAGAAAACATATGTAAATGCAAGAGAAAATTGTTTCTCAGTTAAAATCTCCCAATTTACACATTTAAACATTCACTGATTTAACATTTCACCTTCAGAAAAGCCTTACCAAATCATCAGAGCAATTACCAAGTAGCCACACTCTGCATTAATCTCTGCAGAAAAGGTTTGTGTAATACAAACATTGATGTGTGCCAGAGAGAAACCCAGCAGCACTCACCAGGAAGGAACACAAAATAACTTGGAGCTCTGGAGCTTGCATGGCAATTTTCATCATAGCCTGGAGCAAATCAGGAATTGATTCACCTCCAAAGCTGTCCCCACCAAGCTGGAATTCCCAGAGATAAGTTTAAATATAAGTTATTTCCCTACTTATTTTGAGGGGCCAGGAGCAAATCTGCAACTCCTGGAAGGATGTGATTTGCATGGCTCCCCTCCTCACCTCACACCTTGCACCTGGAAGACTACCATAGTATGGTAGTATTTCAGCTGTATCTATTACTCCCCAGCTGGTCAAGAGGCTCCCTCTGGCCTTGAGACTGCTCAAGGTTACATTTTCAGCTTGTGCCTCTAGCTTTTGGTTTGGCAAAAGACTGTTTTGCCTTCTAGGAACCCCTTCAAGTTCGGAGCTGCACTTTTTTTGTGCACAGAAAGTGCGAAAATAACTTAATTGTTTGGACCTCCGTACCCTTCCATTAACAGGAGTGGAGCTTTCATGAGAAATAAGTTCTTGCTGCCATCAACACAGGTGTTTTACAAGAGGGGTTTGTATAAAGAAGTTAATTTGCTAGTCTTTAAAATGCAGGCAACTTTTCATAGTGAGCAGTGAAGTAAGCATTGGGCAGGGAAGATAAATTTCTTCATTTTTACAGAGTTAAGTCTTTCTAATTAAGACCACATTGCTGCTCGCTAGAGAGAATTTGCATTGATATCTAATATTTCCCACATGTACTTACCAGAAATTAATGTCTCAGCCTGTCAGAAACACAGTTACTAACTTCCTCTGCTTCCCAAGAGCATCAGTTTTAAGAAAAGAATCTCTTACTGGTGTGAAGGTCTATGGCTCTATAGACCTCTTTTTTTGAGAAATATCTCTCCAGTGTTGTTTTTGGTAGGCGTACACAGTCAGACTTTTGCTCCCCTCCCCATCTGAGAGCAGGGATTTCATGAGGGCATGGGAAAGATAATTAGAAGAAAAGGAAGAAAGGAAAAGTGCTCTCCCCTAAATGACTCATTGAGCTGGAAACCCTGATACTGCCTACCACTCAGGACATATAGTAAGCTGAGGCCTACATTTCCCATGTGCCACTTTCCAGGTGGGCAGAGGACAGAGAGAAAGAGAGAGAGAGGTAGGATCCAGGGAGCTGGGAGGAAGGGAGGTGACCCAACCAGACTGAAGCAGCTGAGGAATGAAGTATGCCTCTGGGATTAGTGCTCACCTGGGAGATCACTTGCATGGTCCTATAATCTGGAGAGTACCAAAGGAAGTATCTCCTGTGCATGTTGGGCTCTGCCTGGCCCTAAAAGCACTCTCAAAGTAACTTCTAATTCTCGTGTTTCTCATCATGACAGTAGTGCTGACCCCTTGCTCTGACAGCAGTAAACAATTTACCCAGCAGGGACAAGCAGTGAGCTAAGAAGGTGATAAGGTTCAAGGAGGTAGAAGAAGGTTTGGACAGCAGAATAGGGGCATGACAAAAATGTTTGTTAAATAAATATCGATATGCTAATTGATTTAAGACTTTTGAATGCCAAACCATTAACATGTGTCTTCTCAACAGAGAAAGTTGTGAGGCGGCGTTTTCTGTCACTGGAACAAATCATCAGGAGGACTGAAACACACTGGCTTGACATTATCAGAGCAAGCTGGACAAGGTGAAAAACTTTGTCTTGATGTGTCTTTGTGGCCGGAAAATTTTGCTAAATTAATTTTTTCAGGGGAAACCATTTTTGACTTTTTTTGTGAGGTTTCAAATTAACAAGCCACCAGGAAAGACCAGTGATGGGCACTAGAGCAAGCCCCGAGCTGCTTAGCCTCCACTGCTTTGCTGTCTCTGCAGCAACACTGGTGTCGTGGGTTTGCAATGATCCCCCCTCTCTGGGGGACTGTAGGTGGTTTGTCCAGGTTAATTTCCGGGACAAAACCAATCAGAAGTTTTGGTAACGCCTTTTGCAAATTACATCTTTAAGAAAACGGAAAAGAAGGGTAGTTGCGTAGAAGAAATTGAGGAGCCACATAGGAGGATGCAGCAGGCCCCAAGGGGGGCCAGGCCTCCATCCTCCCCTGGCCTAGGCCGGGGGCAGAGGCATCACTGAAACCCCCCTGACCGAGACATGTAACGGAGTGAAGAAAAAAAAACTTAAAGGACTGTGCAAAAGAAATTCTAGCCAGAAAGATAGCAGAGCCTTCAAGGTCAGACCTGGAAGCAGCTGGAGAGAGAAGCCGCGAAGGGGGGGAGAGACGGCTCCTTCTCTCCCCTCCATCTCTCTCCCTTCAGCAGGAAAAAAGACTGAAATTTAAAATCCCTGCCACCTGTGGAAGATGATTGTTGGGGAGCAAAGACAACTCCATCTGCAGCATGAAGACAAAAGATGTAAATCTGTGGAAGTTTTTGCTGGACTGTGGCCCACGCAGAGAAGTCTTAAGCCAGAGTGAGAAAGCCTGGGTAAGACCTTGGGATCCCAGAGGGAGATCCATGCTGGTGCAGCTACCCACGTCTGAGACCTATGCTGGAGCAAGTCGACTCGGGTAAGACTTGGTGTGACCCCAGTGGGGGAATCGATGTTGGTGCAGCTGCTGACCCCGAGAGACAGCGGAGAATGGAAGAACTGTTGTCCGAGGGGTAGACCCACGTTGGAGAGGTCTGTCAAAGATTATTCCCATAGGAACAGACCCCACAGGAAAGAGGGGTGGACTCAAAAGCCATTATCCCATGTGACCCTGTGGAGAAGACCATGGAGAAGCAAGAGTCCCCTTGCAGTCCATGGGAGACCTACAGGAGCCTGGGTAACCCCCAGCCTTCGGCCTTAGCCCAGGAGGGATGTAGGCCCAGCCCTGTGGTCAACACAGAGGAGAAAAGACCCAGAGAGAAACTGTTCCAGCTGCAACAAGTCAGAGTTGTTGTCTCAGAGATAACAGAGAAGAAACTTACAAGTGCTGCA
>JAWWES010000115.1:9920800-9938580 GCA_035583135.1 Lophotriccus pileatus
TAAGACAAGAGGGCATGGTCTCAAGCTCTGCCAGGGGAGGTTTAGGTTGGATATTAGGAAGAAATTCTTTACAGAGACGGTAATCAGGTATTGGAACGGGCTGCCCAGGGAAGTGGTGGATTCTCCATCCCTGGAGGTGTTTAAGAAGAGACAGGATGTGGTACTTAGTGCCATGGTCTAATAGCCAAGGTGGTGTTGGAACAAGGGTTGGACTTGATGATCTCAGAGGTCTTTTCCAACCCAGCTGATTCTATGATTCTGTGATTCTGTGATTCTTTGATTCTGCGATTCTGTGATTCTATTATTAACCAAGAAGAGGAGCAGGAGAATAACTAGATTAGTTGTGTCAACTCAGCTCCATATTTTGGAAAGTAACATCGAGTTCATTGGGCGGGCAGGTATAATTTAATGGTTGACAATCACCAGAGACCACTGGAGGGATCTCCAGGGGCAGAAGAATACATGTGCAAAGAGGAGGGTACATATGTTAATTACTTTGGGGAAATGATTATGATATGTATGTCTATTCTGGGAAAATCAATGAATATGTATGTAAATTATAGTATATAAACAGGAGCTTTTTCTGTACCTGGTATGCAGGATAGGCTTGGAAATATCCCCTGTGCATCCAGCACCGAATAAAGAATGCCTGTTTTCTAATGCTAAAATTATAGTGTTAGTGAGTTTACTTTCTTGCCGTTTTCAGTAACAATGTGAACATAATGATAAAATTTAAACGTTTTTCAGGAAAGCCTAACCAATCTCAAAATTCAAAAAAAGGGCTTTAAGGTGCCTTGTCTCAAATGTGAACTAAGAATATTTTTCCAACCAGCAAAAACAGTATCCCAGCACTTAATTGAGGGCTGAGTGGTTGTAAAAAAAGGAGTCAAGATTCAAGTTCTGAGGAAAAACATCTTCAGGTCCTGTTATTCTCACATGTGTGGAGTTACCTGGCTTGAAAATATACCTATATAATAAAATGTTGTATTTGTTTGATCTACTACCAAAAAGCCCCTGGGAATATTTATTCTGCCTTTGCACAGAGATAGAGAGTAGAACAAATTTTTAGTTTCAGAATAACACCAGGTACCTGCGATGAGCTTCATGCAGACAATTACGTCAGGTCTAGACACAAAATACCGTGTCCAGACGCAGTACTTGAACCTATATATTTCAAGCCTGCTTGTGGAGATGTAGCCAGGAAAACTCCTGTTTTCTGTAAATCATTTCATTAGAATTGAAAGAAGATGGTATTATGGTTTGGGTGTCCAATCACAGGAATGTCACTTTTCAGCCTGACTTCTCCAGTACTCTTGGCTTTCATGACTAGTCTGCAAAATAAAACACATAAATAAAAACATCACAAAGAATCAAACAACTACCTTAAAATAATACATGAGAGAAAAGGAAACTCTAGGTTGTTGGTGGGTAGACCACGAGAATAAGAATACACTCAGTGTCTCTCTCCTGATGGATGACATAACATGGCACAACCCTGCTGCAAAACCTGTGGTAGCGCTCTGTCATCATCCCTTAAATCACACATGTGTGCACACAAGCACCCACATCTCGTGCATCCGGATACAGTGCATGGGATCAAAAATCCTAGGGTCATGGCTGGGAGCAAGATTGTTTACAGAAAGAATCATTGAGTCCCTGTTCATCATCCTGTGAGGGTTTGATTTAGTACCGAGTGAAGGTCTTTGGGGTCTTTCCACTTGATCCCGACGGGCACTGACACGGACCCCAAATGTGGAGTCTTTCAGAATCCCATGGTTTTTTCAGCTGTGCATGCAGAGCCTCTCTCTTTGGCAGGAAGAGGGAAGAGCTTCAGAATGAGAATGCAATTAGTTAATTAGTTAAAGTGTAGCAACATGAAGCTGGGAAAAGGCTGCAAGACAATCGTTATCATTATTATCAAAATTGTAAGACAGCTTTCCATAAATGTCTTCTTTCTTTATTTTTCTTGTAAAGTCAGTACCAAAAGAATTTTTCATCTCACAAATTTCTATTAAACAACTTGGTACTGAGCTCTGAGTTGAAACATATTCTATTTAGCAGACAATATGAAACAATGCCTAAACTATTTACCAAAAAAATTTAAAGCACAGAAAGGTATGACACTAAAAATCCATCTGAATTTAGTGGATGGATGCAGCATATGCTGGACTTCCTCTATATATTTATTTCTCAAATCAATTTTTATAAATAGCTTTGTATCACAGTCTTTCTTTGCGCCTTCTATAAAATGTTTTTTATGATGACTACTTTATTGCTGCTTAAATTATTCCTTTCCTGACTTTCAGATCACAATAACCTTGTTTGCCTTTTGTGTACTACCTATTATTATTTTGTCCCCCTATCATAATGATATCTATTATTTCTCTTTATTTTATATAGATTGTTTTCCTATAATCCTGCTTCCTTGAGAGAAAGAGACACAATAATTAAAAGGATGGGATATCTCCTCATGTTTCAATTCCATTATATGTGAAATACTCAAAATTCTTAAAGAGATTCTGGGCAAATTTGTAATGTCTTTGAAGACAGGGACAAGAAGCTTCATCTAGGTTTTTCTAGACAGCATTTAGGCAGGCTTTCTAAAAGTGTCTTATTTCTAATGTATTCCCCCAGGCTACTTTAGCTTTTCAGTATGCCCTGAGCACTGCTGTGGTGAATAATCTGGTAGAGTCCATCGGTGAAGCTCTGCATGTCTTATAAAGCAGGCGGCAAAGGTTACAGGAGGGAGAAGAGGTAGATGCTAAAAATTATATCATGTTAGCACAAACTGATTCAATTCTCTTTCTTGAATGAATGACCCAACTAACTGGGAATGGATGGCACATTTTGTAGTCCAGTCTGCCTTTGGAGTGTCACTGTGGCATGGGCTCTTTGAGCGTCAGAGCATAAATCCCCACAAGCAGAGCTGGGTTGGCTGATGATAGATCCATTCCATGAATTCAAGGCAAGTCTGGTTTTGTTTGTGGCATGCGAATTTATAAGGCCTGTTAAAATCAAGTAGTCCAGAGATGCTCTTGAATTGATATTAATAACTGGGAATCATTTTCTCCTTTTTCCTTTGGCCAGTGGAAGAGCATGGTTGGGCATGTTGTGTAGTGGAAAATATAAGACTAGCCCAACTCAGTCTCATCCCTGAGGGACAGGTGATGAGCTGCAATGACCATAATTTCTGGGACCTCTGTCTCATGTTAGTTGATATAAAAGCTCTGTATGTGTTGGGTAGCTCCATCAGTACCACTAGCAATGCATCAATGAAGCTACTTATTTGCCCAATGTACTTATTTTTTTCCTTTCTGACCTTCCCTTTGAAACCGTTATATTGGAATTCAATAGGAAGTTTTATGTTCTAGTTTTTTTAAGTTCTTTAGGTTTGCAGTCACAACTGAAAATTGACAAGATAAGTTCTAAAGATTTTGGCAGGCAAAAAAAAAAATTAAGCCACATGCTGTTTTCTAAATATCCCACAAGCCATTTTGTGGCAGAAGTCAGGGCTCACTGTATAGCTCTAGGAGCTCATTAAATTGCTCCTCTGACCAGTGTGCATCTCTCTGTATGGTTACTATCACAAAACAGAAACCAAACTGAGATGGTACTCCAGACCTTTGTAAAGAGCTGTGTATTTGTTGCTAATATAGCTCAAGCACTTCTAAAATATTAGACATTGCTCATATTTGGCAAGTAAGCAGAAAAATACTTCCCGAGCCATTATGCACAAGCTTCTGGGCTCACATAAACCAATTTTCTGTAGCTACATCTGTTAGCAGTTCTGGTATTTCTTTCCTGTCTCTACCATATCTCCTTTGATCATGACTTTAAGGGACCCAAGGAATGCTTAAAAAGAAAATGTGACTTTGTCTCATTTCAGATTTTGGACCTCTTTGCACTCAATTCCTTAGCCGACAAGGGAGCTGTTTGCACACTTTGTTTTATCACTCCCTTTGCCAGAGAGGGATTAGTCTTTTCCAGTACCTTCTTTTTGAGTGGACTATTTGAAAGGTTAGAAAGGAATTTTCATATTTAGGGCAATATAGTTGCCAAGTACCACTTGAGATATCTGGGCATAAACAGCCCATCCCCATGTGGTTGGTGGATAGCACATGAGATTTATCAAACTCTTAGCTTGTCTTACAGAGAATCTGGTCCCATACACAGGCAGAGGAATCATTCTGAGGAAGTTAATGGACTTGTCCTGGCCAAGGTTAAGATGAAGCTTGTCTTGTCAGTCTCAGAGGTGCATGATGAGGTGGAAGGGTGCTGACAAAAGGTCCTTTTCACGTCAAGCTTCCTGCCAGTATACTGCTGAGGGCCCCAGCTTCAACCACGCTCACTCTGATATACAGAGCCAAACTCCAGCCAGGCATGCCTTTGCGTTTTCCTGATGGCACGGGCATTGCATTGCTGCAGCACAGAGCAAAATTAAGATGACCACACAAAGAGTCCTTTCGTGGCTGGAAAATCTGAGAGGGGATTCGCCCAAAAGTTACACAAGTAGAAAAAAAGAGACACAATGAAGACCATATGCATGCAAAAATGCACAGAGAGACAGGCTACAGGTCACAATGAACACTAACAGAAACTTGAACAGGTTTTTAAATGAGTCAGAATTAGAAGAAAGACAAATTAGCCTATAGGTGTATTATTTAATTAAAAATAAGAGCTATGTGGTGCAACAAGGAGTGGTTTGTTTCCTTCAGCCTTCTCAATGAAAGATGAACATGAGATTTTCACTTTATTATATTTAACCAAGAAGTAGCACTGCAAACCAAAATAGGAAAAGACTCGGTTAAAGAATATTTAGAGAAGTTACTACATCCTGAGGCAGAGCTAAAGTTTTGCCTCTTGCACTTAGTAGGCAGGTGAGAATATCCCTACATGTTTAGTCATCATCTCTATATTCTCTGTGCCTGAGGAATTGAGGAGGGCAAGCAGACTAGTTCATCTTTCAGGAGAGAAAGATGAACAAAGGAAATTGGAGTAATCTAATACCCAGAAAGGCAGAAGATAAAATTATTAAATAATCTCTTTGTAGTCATCTAGGGAATAAACTGATAAAAACAGCCAGCATAGATTATTCAAGAATTTACATTCTCAAACCATTTCTAATTTCATTCCTTGTCAGAGTAACCAGCCATGTGCATAAAGAGAAGACAGCAGATGATATATGTCTTGAATTTATTAAGAGTATGACATTGTCTTACATGATATTCTCTTAAGCAAAGAGAGAAATATGGCCCAGCGGGTGCACTCATAAAACTCGTGGATGACTGTGTCGAGAACAGTACCGAGACCTTTGGAGGACAGGATTAGCAAAAGTTGGATTAGCAGGAGAAACATTAGAAATCAGTGTAGGTGACTTCAGTAAAGATAAACATGAAGGAATTCAGACAGAAATGGATGATTGCGTCTGGGGTATCTGGCACCACAAGAGGAGAGTTTTTGCTGTTGAGTAGCCGTTCTTTAGAAAATGTTTGCCCTTCATAAAAATGAATCACTGTGTACTTTCTTTCCATGAAAGGTCACTGGAAAAGTACAAAACTGCCAGGCTTCATTTCTTCAGAAAAAGCTAAAATTCTCTATGCAGGTCTGCTCTCCTCCTCAGTTATTTCAGCCCCTAACTAATCACCAATTCTTAGTTTAGATGGTGTATTTAAACATTTAGGGGTATTATTTTTCATCTAGATAGACTTCATGGAAAGAGCATCACTAACAAAACCAAGATTTCCTGTGGCAGGGGAAAGGATGTAGGCTTGGGATGAATTTTTCAGAGTAATTAGTTAATTAGCCGTGGCCGCCTTCAGTGCTGAGTCCCACTTCTGGTTGAAAAGTAGAGGAAAGGGCATTGCTGTCATGTTAAATGCTTTGGCTTTATGCTGCTGTAGATATTACCTTTCCCATTTTCATTTGTGAAGGATGCAGCTGGACTTTATTGTCAGAATAAAGGATGTTGTGAAAAATAAATACATCCAACAATAATAAATTGCTTGGATTGTGTAATATATGTCAAAGACTTTTCATACCAAAAAGACTGAGTTGCTAACAAAGCTGTATAAACTCTTATTAAAATATGCTACAAGAGCTTAGGATATATATTTAAAAAAAATCTGCTAGATCTGGCTATCAGTAATTGAAATATTTCTCCTGGCCTGTTTCAACAGCACCACAATACCAGGTGAGCCCAATGTTAGGAATAGGGGACAATAATCACAGGCACATCTGAAGACAAGGCAGTGGGCTGAGTTCTATGGCTGTGGTTCTCTCCTGGTCTGTGCACCTGGATTTGGGGTCTACTGCCTATTGACCGAGACGCCTGTTTGGCAATATGCCATGTATGACACAGGCAGGTGCCCTGAAGTATCTCTCATGCAAAATTTACACCTACCATCCTTTTTCCTCCTTTTTAATGTATGTGACATAACTGACAGAGAAATACACCACTGCTGTTTACAAACATAGAGGACAACAAATTTGCTTGATTGGAGAATTATACTTTTTGAGGAAATATTTAGGTAGGCACCCCCAGCTCAACCTACATGTTGAGCAGAGCAGGAAGGAAGGAGGAGGAGTACTGGGGGGGAGAACCCAAAACAACGTGAAAACACATTGTTTGGTGTTCAGTACACTTTTTCCTTGACATTAAAAAAATCCAAAAGCACAAATGAGAAAGTGTAATTAAATCAAAAGCCATTTTCACTAAAAAATACCAACTCATTCTTCAAAGAAGTACCAGTGCCTTAACTAAAGAATTTTTCTGTGAGTTCTGCAGGGTTCATTTCAGCGCTAACCAATGTAGACATACATTTTGGTCACTGGATTACCACCTGTTCTTAGCTTTTCTTTTGCAGAAAAGGTAAAAGCCATGAAAATCAGTAGTACAGCAGTACAGAAAACCCTTGCAATACAAGGTAGAGCTGTTCTGCACTAACCACTTATAAACAGTCTAAAAAGCATGATAATCAAGATGTGTTTCAAAACAACACATTCTGATATAAAACTTGGGGACACATTTATACATTTCCAAGAAACATATATCCTGGAGCTCAGGTTAAACACATACAGGCTTTATGTGTTATATCTAGTATAAATTAAAAACTTGATTTCATCTTTTTCCCTGGAAGGCCTTTGCAAAGGTAATTGTCCCTGACTTCTTGCCAGTATTACTTCAGTAAAAACAAAATATAGGCATTGGCAAATGCCTTGCACTGTCCACATGCCAATTTTAATATATCAATAAATTATTTTCCTGTAATCACCAATTTGAAGTACCTTCTACAGAAGCTGATCTATGTAGATAACATAGATGACACACTGGGTCTGCGAGTGTCCTCTTGCTAGGTTAGGGTTATTATAGAAAGCAGATGAGCTCTACTGAGATCCAGGACATATGGGAGATTTATCTATTTAATTTTAAGAGATGCCAAAAGCAGGCGTACATCATATAGTAGGTATTTGTGAACAAAACTGTATGTTGCTTCCCTGCCTAGTTGGCTCCTAGGATGGATCTCACTCCACTCTCTCCCAGTGGGGATGTTCGGGGGGGCTGTTTGTACTCCATTACCCAAGGAAGCTTTACTATTCAGGAAGAAAACTGTCCTGCATAACTTTCTCCATCTGATGGTAGCATACCTGGCTGGAGATGTCTGCCTCAGAGCTGCTTTGTAGATACGGTTTTACCTCTGTCTGACAGCACAGAGCAAGTCATTCTGTGGAGGTGCTGGTGTACCATCACAACTACAAAGATATAAAAATATTTTTAGCTGGACAGCCTTCTGTGTTGGGTGTCTCTGGCAAAGCAGGAGTACTGCTTTCTTCAGGGCCTCTACCCAAGGCATGGCTAGTTGTACCTAGAGGCGGGTTCCCCAAATGGAGGAAGAAAATGATGATGTCATAAACTTGGTGCTGTTGCTTCCTCTGGATCCTGAGGTCCACTGGCTTTCCCAGGCAAAAATTCCACTGTACAGCTCAAGTTACACAGTTACTTGTTTTCAGACTTCCAGGTTGGTGCCTATATCATCACACTCCACAACCTGTCACGAGTGCCCCTGGGTCCTCAGCTTTCCAATAGCAGGTCAGAGCAGTAACATCCTTTAGGTCTTTAATCTCAGTACATGCATCATCACAGGCATGTCCTTGGAGGCTCACTCCAACATAAGTCAGTAAACAACATGATCCATTGCAAAATTATGGCTGAGTTAGATGATCATTCCCCCCTTCACTTGGGTGCATTCATTGTTCCTAATAGGATGCCTTCTTATTTATCAGTTTTGCAATTTCTTTGTCAAAATCCTCTTCTACCATTTCAAGGTCAAAAGTTTCCTAGTACCATGGAAGGTTTTTGGGTCCAATTAGATATGAATTGTTCATCAGAAAGATGTCAGAATTACTGAGGCATAATTAACCCTTATTGTTTCCAATGGCAAGACAAGTCTAACCGGCCCTAATTGAAATCCATTCGCTCTAAATCCCAGTTATGCTAACACTTGCTGTTATAAATATGTGCAGTCTGACTGATGCATTTTTATTAGGATGTGTGTAATCTCCATTTGCATGGTAATGAATCCTTCCAGTGGCACTCAGCAGGTGAAATGGGAGCTGAACTCCTTTCATCAGCACCACTGTTCATATCTCATGATCAGCAGTACTTGCCAGGAATAAAAAAAGCTCCAAGTGAGCCATGCCTCAGCAAAGAGCTGCCACCACCACTGACAGGACAAGTTGCTGCCAAGTCCGCTTGTGAATTAACCATCCCAAAATTACTTTAGGATATACTAATTTATACTCATTATTACCATAATATTGGACAACTTTGCCATCCTCTGTGCTTTTATGCCCCAGCATGCTGAGTTTTCTGTAGGTTGGCTCTAGGCTTAAATTTCTGTAAAATAAGAATTATCCCGCTGCCACATATCAATGTTAAAGGCTTTGTAACAGGGCCTCTAACTGCATGGAAAACATCTCTAGCATCACTGTGAAGAGGACTATTTTAAGACAAAGACCAAAACAATAATAATACACTTCTGCATTAACCTCCACCTTCCAGATGTGATAGTTGTTGGGCTTTAAAAAACAAACAAACAAACAAAAAAAACCAAAAAACAAAAACCAAAACAACAACAACAAAACACAAACCAACAAATCAACACAGGCATCTCATTAAGTCTCTCTATTTCAGACATGAAATTGACTTCTCAGTTGATTCCTCATTAACTGATACAAACAGGGACACAGATGACATATATTTAACACTCAGAAGTTGAAACACAAGTTCTGACAGTACTTCAGTAAGGGTGGAAAGAGTAAATCCTCCTTCCTGGGAAAGTTCTTACACTTTGGGAAAATCTTTCACTTCCATTATGAGAGCTCCTGTCAGGCTGTATTAAAGATAAAGCCAGGTTCAAATTGCTAATAGCTACACTGTCTATCCAGCTGTCTGCAGCAGAGGGTGGGGAGTGACCTTAACCTTTCTGATTATGCACAAGTGTGGATATGGGGGAGCCCCTCAAATCCTCTTGAGTCAGCATCACTTCCAACCTCTGCTTCCAAATTTTTTCCCAGGCTTGCCTGTAACAGATGGTCCAGCACACATCTCCTAGAGCAGGACTCAGCTGTTCCCTGTTCACATTTATCTGTTGTGTGTGACTATGACCTCCATGTCCCTGATAGCACTAACTACAACCTGGTGCTTTTCATTACGGGACTAGACATTCCAGTTATTTGTGGCTTTTCCCAGTGTTCTGTAACCTGGGTAAATTTTGCTTGGTAAGCCTTCTTCAGAAAGCTGAATTACAGAAGGCTTCAGCCAAAATGGTTTCATCGCTTTTGATAAGAAGATGAAACTAGTTTTTTTTAAAGGCACTTCTTCCTTGGGCAGTTCTCAGGGATTTCTGCATGGTGGCAACGATCAGGTGGGGCTCAAAGGGAAATACTGGAAGTTGATCTCACTCCCACTGAGCTCCTGAGCATGCTGAAGCTGCATGAACAGGATGGCTGGGTCAAGAGGCAATCATGCCCATCTCTGGGAGCAGTATCTTAAACCACACAGGCAGCTGGGATGTGGGCTTTCCTTCTGAGAATATCCCATTAAAAATGTTCCTTTTTTCCTGCAAGTAATTCTATGTTAAATATGTAACCACAATACAAATAATGATGTTGTGGATATTTTCATGCTACCTGTAACCCTCCTCCTTCAGTGTTTTGGGATGGTTCCTGTAGCACCAAGGGGGTAATTTTCATGCTAAGCTAGGTCTTAACATATCCAAAAATACAGACATAGCATTTACTTTGGTAAAATATTTCATCATTTCTAATTCTAGCCTGTTTTTTCAGCATTCCAAGGAAACAAACATGAAAACATGTCATAACGGTAACTAGAAGACTGGACAGGAGACTAGAAATAATAACGTGCCTATTTAACCAAGCTCTGCTGGGCTCTAACCACAGTGTCGTATTGAGCAGGGTTCCCACACTGCAAGCACCATTCGTCTGCCTGTCTACCTTCTCATGACTCATACTGAAGCTGCTGCCCAATTTAAAGCTCATCAGACATAATTTGAGCTCCAAAAGGTAATTAAATTCCTGCAAGTTGTATGAAAACCACTAGCTGGATAGAAAGATGCAAATGGAGTGCATTCTCTGAGGTGAAATTGCCAGGAAGAGCTCAGCAGTTTCCGTGATTGCTGGCAGGTCTGTGGCACAAGGGTTCCCACTGCCCCCCTGCACGTGTGGAGTGTGGGTCCAGCCTCTTTTCAGCAGGGGACGTTATTGCTGAGGTGATGTTCAAGCCAGTGGGAAACTAGGCTATGTTTCTCATGCTGCTGCATTGGATGGGGAGGACATGCAGTGGTCATGGCCAAAAGGTTCTGCCAAGTTGGACATTTCCCTGGGCACTGCCCGTGCCTCCAGTTGTTTTTTCCGGGGATATTCTAGGCACAGTTTACCTTGTGCATTCAGTATCCCTCCATGGTAACCCTCTCTTCTCCAGACCTCCCTTACACCTAAACTTTCTCTATCACTATATTTCTAGGCTGATCACTCCTAACATGCTTATCCATGGCTTCCTTGCACAAAAAGTGTGACAGACTCCTACTTGTCCCCACTGGTATTTGAAGTATTTCCTAAAAGACTCTCCGGAGATGAGCACACAGGAGCTGCACAGCATGTCCAAGGTGTGGGCTAACAGTAACCCCCACCCACAGCCATAACAATGATTTCTCCAGTAACTTCTTCAATCCTTCTCTAATGATTCCAAACACCAGATTTCTTCTTCCAGCATAGGTGTTATTTATCCAGTCACCCACCATCTGTTGTCATAACTTTCATGGCACAGGTGCTGTTCTTCTGTGTTTCCTGCATCTGAGATGGTTCAGAAGACCATGTCCCAGCTGTTTGCTTCCCTGTGCCTGGTGGTTCACCTGGGCTCGGTATTCCCATGCATTGTCACTGTTTAATTACACTATCTCTTGAGTTAAATAGAGGTAATGTTGTGCTGAAACCCCTTTCTCCAGCCAGTGATTGAATTTTGCTGATATCATAAAAGGATTTGTTCCTATGTTGTTTTCTGTAATAGCAAGTAGTTCCCATTTAATAGTAAGTAATTGATTTACCATGTTTGTCTGGGGCTTTTTTTTTAAGTGATTGATTTACTTAGTCATTGCAATTACAGTAAATCAGCTAACTAAAAGCAATGCCAAATAATTAATTTACTTAGTATTTAAATATTAGAAATTGACATGAACGACTGCAAATTACTCACAGACAAGGCAAATTTTCTTATCACTTGCAGGAACTAGGGTGATTAATTTTCAAATGTTATTTATATGTGCTGGTTTTGATGCTTTGCCACTGCTGTTCCACCTACTGAACAATCAAGAGGAAAATCTAGTTACTGAGGCTGATCTCAAAGCACTGACTCCCCTGATGTTCTCCTTCCAGCCTCTTCTCAGCTGCTTGAGGCTGAGTTATATCCCCAAAGGGTGTAAAGGGGGAGCTAGAAAAAAACCTAATGGCCCTTAATGTAGGAGTCTGAACACCTGCTAACAGGTTTAACCTCCCACTTGAGGATTTTCTGTTGTCTATGAAGGCTATTTCTGTTGTTTCACTGACATGAAGCACGAAAATTCCAGCAGTGTTTCCCCTACACGGCCATCTCTTTGAGGAGGGGGGAACCCTGTTTGAACATAGAATCTTTGAGATCTCTCACCTACTGTTAAATCTGGTGGAAACTAGAAAAATAGTAAAAAAGTGATGGAGAGAAAAGTAAGGGCAACAGGCACTGACAAGAAAAACCACAATACCCTTGTTTCTATAAGAAACCATGTGAATAAATAGGTTTCGTTCCTTTCATTTAGGAAGATGCCGAAGTAACTCTATGCTGATGAGGATGGAATTATAACACTGTGTACTGCTCTAAAAGCGCTTCATTCCTAGCAACCTGTCTGTAATTGCCACACCTGTACAGCCAACATAAAAAATCTGATGAAGTAAAGCCTCAGCTGCAAAGGCACAGGAAGAAGGGTGGCACACACAGAGCAGATCTTTGGGATCCTCTGTGTGAGCTGCTTCTAAGATCAGGATATTAAGGCTCTTGAAAGGAAATATGCTGGTTCCATCAACAGGATCAATGCCATCAGTGAAAACTCCACCAAGCTACCTATGACATGCACCTACTTGTTATGAGCTGGCTCGGTTTCCCAGGGTCCTTGGTTCCTGCAGCTAGAAGAACAGGATCGAAGCCCCCAAAATAGCCTGATTCACAGCAATATCTCCTCCCAGGCAAACAGCACCAATATTATGCACAGCTGGTAGGATCCTCTTGCACCTCAAGAGAAGCCAGACCTCCTCCAATCTCTGCTGCAACAAGTCTCTTTCCTCTGGAAACTCAGTGCTGAGGATGGTAAAAATTTAGCCTAAATTGATTCAGGAGGACAAAATAGTGGTCTGTCTCGGAAGTCCTCCATCCTTCCTCTCAGTCCTTTCTGTGTTTATTTTGAAGCATTAGTAAAATATCTTTGTCTTCTTGTCACAGCCCCTGTGGGATCAAAGGAAGTAGAGAGGAAAGGGCTCAGGAGAGTCACAGCTCAGATTTACAAGCCTAACCCTAAAAAGCACTCGGGAAATTGCTCAACTATAAAGCATATATTCAAAGAAACATAGAATCCTAGAATGGTTTGGGTTCAAAGGGACTTTAAATATCTTCTACTTCCAACCCCTCCACTATGGGCAGGGATGCCACTCAATAGATCAGGTTGCTGAGGGCCCCATCCAGCTTGGTGTTGAACACTTCTTGAGATGAGATGATACAGCTGACTTTGAAGACACACATAGAGATTATAATCCAAGGCAGGAGTCCACAGCTGTTCCTTTCACCAAGATTTGGGTCACATTGCAGAGTAGCTTTGGAGCTTGCAAGAGAAATGCTTTTCATACAACACTGGGCAGGAACGTAACTCATGGTGACAAAGGGGACCTCATTCTGTCAAGGATTTGAAGTTTTCAGCGCCAACCCCTTCACACCAGAGGACCAAAACATTTTTTTTTTGTATCTTGTTTTCTTCTTTTGTTAGCATTTTTTTCATCAAGTAAGTGGTTAAACATGAAAATAGAAGTTTAGAGACATGAGATAACTCCATCCTTGGAAATATTAAAAACTTGAACAGATTCAGCCGTGAGCAACCTGCTTCTCCTGGTCTTGCTCTGAGCAGGGGGTACAGACAAAAGTCCTCCAGCAGTCCTTTCCAATCTACGTTATTCAGTGCTTCACTTGCTTGTGTTACATACTAAATCCATTCTGCCTGAAAAGGCCTGTAGTCATTGTGTCATAATGATGTCTCTCACAACTTCATGTCATACATAAGACCTACAAGATTTCTTCCTCTTCATTTCATCCCTGGTGTGCTTATGTAGGCATTGGAAATCCAGACTCATAACTTCACTTCAGAATGTGTAATTAACTCTAACTGAACCATTCTTATTTTCTTACCGGTCTCACTCACTCCATAAATTGGCTTAATGCCATCACTGGAAAGATGCTCAAGGCAGGACACTGTATGCCTGGAAAAAATTCTAGTAGAAATGCTGCCTGGATCCCTTGTTATTCCCCACCTCCTCCACAGCCTTCAAAAGCTGGATGGAACTTGTTTTTGCTGTCTTCATCAAAACTTAAGACTATAATGAAAACAGTGACCTCACATTCAGCCCAAAAGCGTGTCTAATCCAACACCCTTTCTGGCACAGGGAATACAGATGACTCAGGAAAAGTATAAAAATAAGACAAACATGCAGCAATACTTCCCACAAAGCTCTCTCAACCTCCAGAGCCAGAAGTATCATTTTTGTGCTCAACCACACACAGGGAACTTCTCTTCCCTTTATTCATCCGATACCAATTCAAAGCCATATGTGCTGCATTTTATCCAGGACACTACCAGCTCCCAAAGCCCATTCCCAGAAGTTCTGCTTTGAGGCCCAGGATAGAGGGAGATATCCAGAGCAGCAACACATAATCAGTAATGCTGTAACATTTACTTTTGCATTGCTCGTAATGCCTACACCCAAAATCAAAAAAAGTATTTAGGTCCCTCCCTATCCAGAATAGTCTTAATATTTCAAAAAAATACCAAAATGTTACTCTAAGTTCAGTGAAACACTGATGGAATGGGGAATAGATTATTTACTTTGCACAATCATTTTTTCTTTTCTTTTTTTTTTTTTTTAATAAAAAAGGGAAGATGTTAGGAATGAATGTTTCATTTCCAAATACCAAGAGGGAAATTTTCTTCTTGTCTTACTTGTTTTGCTTCTTATAACTTCTGTTAGCCTGGCAGAACCAAAAAAAGTTCACCAAGTATGGTGGTATTGATGAATTTACTTTTTACCCAGGGGAAAAAAGTTCCATAAGCAAACTTGTGGCAGAGCTTTACTCCAAGAAGCCCCCACTGGCTTCTGTTACCTTTGCTTTGTGCATAGCTCCCCTTTCTTCCTCTACTTCATTTGTAATCCATGGGACAATCCTCCAAACGCTTCCCAGACCATCTTCCATCTGCCTTCTCATCAGGTGGTCATAAATCAGCTGTTTCCTTGACATTCCCTGCTCCGATGGGTCTTTCCTCCTCTATGACCTTTCTCTCTGCTCCTCCTTGTCTTGCCTTCAGGTAAATTTCCCTTCATCATAGTCTAATTTTCAGTCCTGTAGGATACAAGAAAAAAAAACACACTAGGTGAAAAAAATCCAATGAACTGTACATATTTTTCAGGCTATATGACGAATGGATTGTTAATGAAAATAAGGGTATGTTTTGCCTTTTTTTTTAGTCGAAAGTCCTTCTAGCTTGGAGGTAAGAATAATAATTTCATTATTCTGAAAAGGCCTGGCATGAGTCCAGGCCCAGAATTTGATAGTGTTGAGAACTGAGGCAGGCATAAAAGAGCTATTTCCCCATGAGGAGTTTTTCTTTTCATCACAGCCCTGATCATGAAACAAGCTTTTGCCTTTCACTTACAAGACCACTACTGGATAGTGCCAGGCAAAGGAGAAAGCATTTCCAAACTACTGGCATTGACATCAGTGGGATTCCTTCATCCCCCAGAAAGGAAGCAAGCTGGCTCTTCTGTCTATCTCCACAGCATGTGTCCCAGTGTAACCGGGCACCTGGTGCACCTCATGTGCACTCCTTCTCCAGGTATTTCAGTGCCAGTTTTTCAGAGCATGTGGATGAGGTGAGCAGGACACTGGTTCATGTTTCCCAGCAGCTATGAGGCTTACAATCCTCTAGGAAATGTCCAGGTATCATATTCATTCCTTTGCTTGTTTGTCTTTCCACACAGTCCCACGCACAGAGCTGATGGAGGGGTGGGGGGGGTGGGGAGACACATGCCAGCTCTTGAAATTCCACCAGCTCTTCCTCCCTGACTTGATCAAAAAGTTGGCACTGCCACCACAGCCCTATTTGGTATCCACAATTAATCTCAGGAGGAGCTTTTGTTGCCCACAGAGAATTCATTCAGTGAAGCATCACTTCTTTCCTGGATTCCAAGAGAAGACAACCTTACTGCAGGTATGGTGCAGTTATGGTGGGACATTCACAGACCCAGGAAATATGAGTGATGGAACTCAGAAATCTTAGCAGAAGGTTTACAGTCCCACGAAAGTACAAACACATCATAGTTATACCAACAACAGTATCAGCCCAGTCCAGCCCACAACTGCCTCCATCAGCAGACTTGAGCTTAGAAATACATTCCAGTGATGCGTAGCTAGTGATGCAGCCTATCCCTCTGGGATTCCAGCCCTGCCCAATGCAGCTCCAAAGGGCTAAAGCCAAACAGCAGGTTGGGACAGCTGCTGAAGTTTTGTTCTCTTGGTCAAACACCACTCTGCGAACCTCCTTGGTTTGACAGCCAACATGCTGGCGTGGGTGTCTGTGCAGCTGGTGTCCTGGCTCTATCCCCGGTCATAGCCAGAGTTTTCCAAGTCAGAGAAAGACTCTGTCAAGTCCCATTTCTCTATTCCCTGCTCCAGTCTCTTCTGTCCCTCTTTGATTCTCTAGCTCAGATCTTTTGCCACTCCTGTCCTTTCATGACAGATATCCCCATGCTTTGGTCATCAGCCCTGGACAGGTGGGAGGAGGAACATGTTTCAGGGTCTAACATTTGGAAAATCGTTTCTTCCCTCATCCCACACTGGACCGGACATTATAATGGGGCATGTTTAGTGTTCTTGTGGAAGGTTTTCATTGTAAGAGAGCATTTGCTCTCTATCTCTATAGTACTCATAGACCACAGTAAGCATAAGTCAGATCTGCAGACACTCAAAATCCTTGCTAAGCAAAAATTTGCTCTGCAGCAGTGACCCTGGTTCTGTTCATGCCAACTATCTGCGAAATAAACGTTCATTTTCAGCCTCAAAACCTAGAGGGCAAGTAAGAGGAATCTTCTACAAGACAGTGAGTTTAGTGCCCATCTTAGGAACTTGGAGAATTTTCTCCTGCTCCTTGAACTTGCAAGTTTGACAATGCTATGGTAAAAGAAAGGAGATTTTAAAAATTCAGTGTTCCAAGTTCTTTCCATCATCTGTCACTAATTCTTTCCCCAGAGAGCCAAGAAACTGAGATGAATGTCTTCGCTGCAGTTATCCCACACAGATTAGTAAAGTGGGACTTCTCTCCTGCGTGCAGATTGACTTCAATTCACCCTGGCTCCGTTTCAATGAGCCTTGTCCAAAGGCAGCCACCAGCCCTGCTCTGGGAAAAAGGAGGTGTAGTTAAATAATTAAATGATGCTTTTGGGAACAGTCCTGCAATGAAGGTACAAAGAATGAGCGAAGGGCAAGGAGACATGGTGCTGTCTTATGTACATATTTGTCTGCGTGTGTGTTTGGGCAAGCAAACTTCAAACAGTGGCTGCCATTAGGGCTTTGCAGAAGAAAGCCAATAGCAATAAACATTTAGGAAGCATCTGTTTGACAATCTGTCTTCAGATAAAGTTTCTTCTGCACCTGAGTCTGTTACCGTTAAGTTGTGACGGTCAGTAAAGAAAAAAAAATCAGAAGACTTGTTCAGGGCAACATAAGAAGTTTCTCCTTTATTATTCTTCTCAGTTTCTTTACATCTCTTTTCTTAGCAGCATGCAGGCCGCAGCGTCTTCACTGACCAACCATCATTACTAAACTGATACACTTGGCAGCAGTCAAGCAACACCTGGAGATGTTCAAGGCTGAGCTATATTCACACACTCCCCCCAGTTCATGGACTCACAGGCTGTCTTTT
>JAWWES010000115.1:9951420-9965039 GCA_035583135.1 Lophotriccus pileatus
AAATCCACTGCGCAGGCTCGAAGGCCTTATCTGCATATGCGGGTAAAGACCTTCCCCGGCTCTTCGTTCACGAAGACGGGCCATTACATGGGAAATAAGCTGTCCATAATTGATTTGATACAAATAGTATCTTTGATAGTTCTGAGACTCAGTGGTTTGAGCAGATTGCAGTCTTTCCCAAAACTCACATAGAAACTGATTTTTTTTCTACAGAACTGCCCCTCTTGAGAGCCTTTATTCCTAAAGTTTTGGCAAATGGACACAAAACTTCCAGAATGTAACTTAGTAGAGTGGGTTTTTTCATCTTTTTTTCATCCAGTCTCTCTTTCAAGACTTTAATTTCTTATTAAATGTGTATGAATTTAATGAGACTGAAATGTTTTGCTAAGGAGGATGAGTTATGAGGAAGACCAAGCCCCTCCCTCCAAGCAATTGTAAATCCGAAATTAAGAGGCTCCAATTGAGGAAGCATGGAGAAAGAAAAAGATAACAGCCCTTTATCAAAGGATATATGTGCACTGGCAGAACAACAAAAGAACACAAAAACAATTAAACAATAATTCTGCATCCAAAGTTCCCTACAAAAAAAAAAAAAAAAAAAACCAACCAAACAGTTCAGTACTTTACGCCTTTTGTTGCAATTCTAACCGCGATCGGAGGGGGCGCTGTTGGAGCTCTGGAGGAGCAGAGCCTGCAGCTGCTCGTGGTGGCCGGCAGGGGGCGATGTTGGGCTATGGGGGTCACCACGTGGGAGGAGCCAAAAGGGAGATGTCCCTCCCAACCGAGAAGGGGAAGGGGAAAAGGGGGGAAAAAAAGAAGGGCTCTTCCCACAGACTCACACTGTCAGCGGCTGGCTCTGGCCAGGGCTCCCCCAGAGGTTCTTTTGCAGAAGGGTCAAGCCTCTCCAGTGAAATCTGAACAAGTCCGGGCTGGGGGGCAGAACAGGA
Organism: Lophotriccus pileatus; assembly: GCA_035583135.1. NCBI lineage: Eukaryota > Metazoa > Chordata > Aves > Passeriformes > Tyrannidae > Lophotriccus > Lophotriccus pileatus. The sequence continues at coordinate 9,952,368 of JAWWES010000115.1, forward strand.
TGCAGGAGAATGTCGGTGAACCGGGGCCAGAAGCAGCCAGATGACCCCGCCGAAAAACAAAACAAATCCTGTAATCCTTCCACAGACACACCCTCCCTGAGTCAGGGCAAAAGTGCAGTGTCTGCTATTTCCCAAAGAGAAAAAAAAAACTTACCTCCCAGCAGCCAGCTGCACCAAAGGTAAGTCCTGCCTGACTGACCCAGTGGCCTTCTGTGATGGTATGAGAACTCTAGCTGCACATGACCAAGCTATGTGATCTCACAGCCCAGAAAGTCAACCTGGGCTGCATCCAGCAGTGGCCAGCAGGTCTAGGGAGGTGATTCTGCCCCCCTGTTCTCCAATATATTGTTTGACTGTATTTTCCTCCAGACATCAAGATTATCTGGGGCTAGAGCACTTGTCCTTTAAGGAGACACTGAAGGAGCTGGGTTTGTTCAACCTGGCTTAAGGGTACTAACAGCCACCCCCACTGCCTGCTAAGGAGGCTATCAAGGAGACAGAGCCCCACTTCATGCTGGTCCATGGAAACAATAGGAATAAGTTGAATTTATAGATTCCAGATGGATATAAGGAAAAATACTTTATTATAAAGATAGTCAAGCACTCGAATGAGTTGTCCAGAGAGTTGGTCAAATTTCAGTTGATGGAGAACTTCAAGTTCCAACAGGACAAAGCCTGGTTTGAATTCACTATTGATCTATTCTAGACTACAGAGCTCCAGAGGCTTCCACCAGTCTAAATGTGTGACATGCTAGCTTCACTGCTCTTCTGTTTTTTCCAGGTTTTTTGTGTGTGTGTGCCGTGGGTGTGTCTGTGTCCTTCTCTCTGTCTATGGCTTTTTTATGTTTAGGATGGTGAAACACTGGAACAGTTAGAGGTTGTAGGTGCCCCATCCCCAGAAACATTCCAGGTCAGGATGGACAGGGCTCTGAGCAACCTGGTCTCATTGAAGATATCCCTGCTCATTGCAGGGGTGTTGGGCTACGTGGTCTTTAAAAGTCTTTTCCAACCCAAACTGTTCCATGATTCTATAAGGAAGTCACTTGCTGGGGAGACTTCCCTTGATAAAAATCATCTCTCTCTGCAGCAAGAGTAAAATGGCACTAGGAAGGCATCTCCATCATGAATTATCTGCAATTATCTTCAGTGACACATCCTTTGGTAGTTGCTACCTCAGCACAGTCTGCTGTAAACATCATCCGCATGTGCAGCTCAGAGTCTGGCTTCTGGTCTCTGATCAGTACAATTTCCCAGGCAAGCACAGCAAGCACACACTGCGAATCCTGAAATCAAACAGGTCACTTGCAACTGCCTTGCTGAGGAATGGTCATGCTTAAATTGGCTTTTTGTGAGTATTCAGCCCAATGTGCTGGCAGCTTTTGCAGGAATGAGCGAAAAATGACTGCCAATATGTTCAAATGAAATTCAGCTTTGAGACACTTGCAGGAAGAAAGCAGAGACGGCTGAACCACTCAGGAGCACCCTGGCACCCTTGAATCCAGCCCCCTGCAGTCCAGTGCTGAAGGGAACTACAGCTCCCTGAAGGTAGGACAAAGCAGATCTGCATAACTGCAGCTATGGGAATAACCATAACAGCACAGACCAGTGATGTTGATCCCCATCCACAGGCAACAAGAACACCACTGACTGATGGGGAAAATAACCAAACCCCAGCCTTTGGCACATGGAGCTGCTAAGATTTTAACCTTCACAATTGGGAAGTAGCATATTGTTTTCAGCTGCAGCTCCTGGTTTTGGTGTTACACACATGTTAGACGGCGTCAAGATGGGTAATGCGATGTACATGAAAACAAGAACCTGTCAGGGATATGTTGTGCAGCCAGCTGTGGGAGGTGAGTTTATGATTCAAAACCCTGGATAGCTGAGGCAATAAAACACACTGGGTTTTTTTCTTTTTAATCTGAAGATCCATATCTAATCTTAAATGGAAAAAAAGCCTTTTTATCTTCACAGAGGATGTCTGCACAGCAAAGGGGCTATGGCAAGAATGAGTTTGAGGCTGAAAAACAGAAAGATGGCCTGCATTACTTACAACTTTTTTATCTGCACCCATGCTTCCTCTCCTTCTCCCAGCCTTGCGGTTTTCCTGAGTTTTTTCCTTTTGCTCTGCAGGAGCAAAAGTTCAGGTTTGAGTTTTATTGTTACTGCCCTATTGTCCCCGGTGGAGGAGATCAAAGTGTACATCTCTGGCTTGGCTTTTGGACTTCTCCTTATGGCAAGCTCAAGAGAAGCCACATTGTTCCCTACTTACCACTGCTGCAGGAGGGATGCACCACGACAGTGAGTGGTGCAAAATGCTGAAGCAGCACCCAGTTGGAAACATTGTACAGGGACAGAAACCTCATGGGTACATGAGGGAGGAGACATTAGCAAGCAGTGGCAGAGGAGCAAGGAAAGGTGCAGAAGCGTGGTACAGTCACTCAGCTGTGGGAGGAGAGCCAGAAGAAGCTCAGGCTGTATGACAAGCTACAAGAGCAAAACAACTCATGCCTTCATTTGGCTGTGGAAGGTCGCCATGCACATATACATCCATGACCTTCTAGTGGGAGGCTGGATGATACAACTTGCAGTGAAAATGTAATTCATTAGATGCAGGAAGGAAAAAGTACACAATAAATTTGATGGAATGTGGGTTTGAAGGTGCTGACATGAATCACAAGTGGCATTAAATTTGTTCAGTAGAAATGGGTAGTTCAGAGTAGTTCAGATGTTTCATTTCACCATTTCCTTATGCATCCATTCTTCTCTTTGAACAGAGACTTTTATTTCATATTTTAAAGAATAATAGAAAGAATTTCATGATTTGAAGGTTATATGTAATAAGCCAGGTGTTGCAAAAAGAGAGAAGCAGGACTTTCTTTCCTTATGGCTGTTAATTTTAGATGTGAACACAGGCACTTTTTCAAACCCAGATATCATACATCCAGGGATACCCTTAGATGACTGCTGCAGGACTCTCTAGGCCAAACTGAGTCAAGTCAGCAGCCTACATTCAAATGAGAAAAGGTTGTTATTAACAAGACAAATCTGAGGAGTCCAAGTTATAGTGAGCACTTGAATAAGAGCACTGCTGAAGGAAATATGTCCATGGTCTCTTCTACATTGTGTGCCCTCATGAATCAGCTGCAAAGTTGAAGCAAATTGTTTTCTACCAGAAAGGAAGGACATCCAGCAGTTAAGTCCTCTTTAAACATCACAGTAAGAACAGAAAACCATCCCTCAGGAGATCAGTGGCAGACCTTTCCCAGGGATACCCAAGAAGCCAAAACTGTTCCTCAAAACATAAAATTCTTATTTATTCTCAGCAGTGACCTCAGCATACCAGGTTCCCCACAGCAACATGGACCATTAGCCATGAAGGACTTGCTTTGTGCCAATAAGCATCGGTGCATGAAGCTTGCAGAGATAGAGCAGCAATCCCTCAGAAGGATGAATGTTGCAGGACAGCCAGAGGCAGAACAAAATCTCATTCTCTGTTCGTCAGTGTGGGTCTACTTTCTGTGAGCTAATGCTGCTTCAGGTAATAATTGAAGGAAGTGGGAAGGACAGCAAAGCCTTCCTGCCTCTTCCTCCCCTTCACTAAGTAAAAAAGTTTATGAATTATGGGATATCTGTTTGTAACAAAAATGATACCCTAGGCTTGTGATCATCTCAATACAACTTTCATTTTAAAATTTAATTAAAGGAAAGTTTTATGATTGCTAATAATTTATTTGCAATTAAAATATCAAAGATTTTTTCATTTCAGTGTCTCACTTCAGAACAAAAAGCAATTGCAAACCATCTGACTTCTACTTGAAATCCTTGGAAATAACTCCACAAAGGCCTGAAAGGAACAGTGCTTTCAAACCCATCTCAGCTGATACCCTGACTACATTCTGCACTTGGGGAAATTGATAACACCATCATCCAAAGGCTGAATGTTTTTATTAAGATGATAATTAAATAACACGAAATCAATACTGCACCATGAAAATTCTGCCTCAAAGAAGATTTTTGTCAGGTCAAACTTAGAGCTGGCTGGGAGTTCATTCCTCAAACACATCTGCACATCTACTGTGGTATTTCCACATCAGCTACAGAGACAATCTTCCCACTGAGAGATACATAGAAGCAGTAAACTTTCCCTTTGCTGCACTGCCAATGCTCCTGGGCTTGCAAAAATCTGCCCTGTGCTACAGCTCCCTCCTCTGGGATGTGGGTGACTCAGTGTCAGTTCCACACTTGCATATACCATTATTCAACTTCCCTCCCGAACAACATGAGAGATACATCTAGGTTTTTCCCAAGCCAGTGATTCATGATCACAATCTCTCCCGCTGGAGCTGCTCAGGAGCGACACAGAGACAAAAAGGAGCAGAGAGGGAAAATCAAGAGGTGTGAAGGTTGTGAATTCCTGATGGGTTGTGTTTTCCAGGAGTCCAGATCGAAAAGTAATTTCTCCCTATAAGCTAGAAACACAGTTGCGCTAAGGAGGATGCGTTCCAGAGGAAAAGCCAATGTCAGAGAGATTGAACTACACTGCTATTTTTCAACAACTTCATTTGATAGTCTCCAGAGTCAATGAGAAAAACCATATCAAATCCAGACCTCCTCTGCACAAACCTCTTTAGGATTTCTGCCAACTGTCAGCATGTCCATCTCATCAAGGAGAAGCAGAAAAACTTCTGAGCAAAGAGATCAAGCAATCCAATTCCCCAAACATTTAACTTCTCTGATTAAACTCTCAAGGCTGAGGCTCTGAGCATTTATTTATCCTGGGGTGAAGCAGCCAATTAAACATCCAATCCCAGCAGCCTGCTGGGGAGGTGTCACTCCCAGTCGGTCTTGGTTGTCAGTATTCAAAGCCAAAAAAAAGGAATGAAAGGCCTTTGAAAAGCAAGGCGGAAAATAATAGTCAGATGGGGAGGAAACAAGGAGCATGCAGGTAGGAAACGGCATGCTGGCAGCAGCCTGTCCTCTCTACATGTCTGCAAAAAATGGGGTAGAGTAATACCAGCTCTGCTGTAAGGGGATCGCCAGGCCCCTCGAGCAGTGGGAGGTGTGGCAGGAGATGCCAGTGCTTGGCTTGCCCTGATTTTCACTCCTGCTTTCACCCCCAAAATAGCCAGGCTTGTGTCACTTGCTGCCACTGCCCCTCTCACTTTGTCAGGCTGCAGCCTTAAATCCTGAACCCCCAGCTCCCAATACCCTTGAGACTCAGCTACGCAGCAGAGAGCAGATGTGCATCACTGGCCAAGAACTTGCAGCACCTGAGAGACATCCACCTGGTATTACTGTCACACTCACACGTGGCTCTGTCCCCATATACTTTTATGGATGTGTTTTGCATACATCTTCCCTTGGTGCCAAGAGGATGGAGCCAGGCTCTTCTCGGTGATGCTGAGGAATCAGGTGAGAGGCAACAGGCAGAAACTGGACCTCAGGAAGTTCCATGTGAACATGAGGAAGAACTTTGTTACTGTGCAGGTGACCAAGCGCTGGAACAGACTGCCCAGAGAGGTTGTGGATTCTCCCTCACTGAAATACCCAAGAACTGTCTGGACAATTGCACACAATCATGTGCAATTGTTAAGGGATGACCCTACTTGAGCAAGGAGGTTGGATCAAATGACCCACTGTGGCCCCTTCCAACCTGCCCCATTCTGTGATTCCATATGTCTGCCCTCCTAAGATATGCCTGGGCCCTGGCAGCGCTGGCCAGTCTACCAGAGATCTCTGTGTGCCCCACATCCCTTATGGTGCTGCATACACGATCCAAAATCATCTGCATGCACAGCAAAACCAGTGTGGCAAAGCCTTGCTTTCCTGTCCTTATAGCCTCTTCAACAACATCTCCTGAATGGAGGGACCTCCCCAAAGGTCATCATCCAAGCCAGATCAGAATCAATCCTCACTGGCTCTTATTGGTTCCTCACTATTCAAACCTCCTCAGAGTAAGTTTTCAAAAGCACAAAAGAGGTAATGAATTAGGGCAATGAATTGGGCACCCTCACGTGCACAGAAGATGCTGGTAATATACTGAGTGGAAAACTTTAAAATAAAACAAAACTGCAATTGAAAAAAATACATCCCTGCATCTGTTTATGGAAAATAAATGTCCTATCCTGCCTGAAATTATTATTTTTTCATTTAAGAGGAATGAATAAAGCCTATCTTACAATCATTTTTTAACTCACTAAGAGTTGAGAAAGTTTAAACATGAAAATAAGGAAAGCATCTCAGCATTTTATAGTCAGATATTCATCGAAAATTGTCCAGGCATCAGCAGCACTGTCTTGGTTTTATAGACAATATGTGCTAGGAGGTGGGACTTCTGATGGAACAGAAAATCCCTCTCTCAAAATTACTGTAAATTTCAAATTATGAGACATTCAAATAAATTGTAGAAATGAATAAGTTGACTAAAAATGGAGAACAGAACAAAACAACAACCAAATAATAACAGAGAAAATGTCACCCAAAAATCACTCTTTCACTTCTGTGCCGCTGAGTTTATTCTCCAGTTGCCAAAACAAATTCAAAGTCACATATTGACAAAATTTCCCCAACAAATAAGAGCTTGGCTCCTGTGTAACCACAGCAGTGAACATTTATACCTACCTGTGGTGGTTTGACCCTGGATTTAAGTTTATTATTTTGAGTACAGGACAAGCACCTCATTATCACAGAATCACAGAATGGTTTGAGTTGGAGGGAACTTTAAAAGGCCATCTAGTCCAGCCTCCTACAATGAGCAGAGACATTTCCAAGTAGGCCAGGTTGCTCAGAGCTCCATCCAGCCTGTCTTGGAATTATTATCACAATTTTACAGACTAGGGAAACTGAGGCACAGAAAGATGAAGGAACTTGCCCCAGATCACCCAAAAGGCCAGCAGCAGAGTCAGAAAATGAAACTAAGTCTCTTAAAATCCAACTCTGGTTTCTGTTTCCAGGGCACATTGTTCCCTGGGAAGCAGCTTGGCTCCCTGTTGCCTCCACAAAGGCTCTTTCCCCAGCTGAGAATACCCACAGGACAAGCTTGCCAAGGTGTAGACCTAAGCACCAAAAAGTGACCTCATAAAACCTGCAGTGGGCCTGACTGTTTCACCTGCAGCAGATGGAGATTCATGGACTTGCATTCTTGCCTTCTGGGTGAATGAGAAGTAGTTGGACACTGGTGTCCAGAATTTCATCCTGAAGGTCACAAACTCTGAACACCCCCTAGGACTCTGAGGGAGCAGAAGAACATGGTAGTCACACAACAGCCTGAAGCCTGCAACAGAAAAACCACAGCACCAACCATCACATCTTTGAAAAGTGGCATTCACAGTTAGAGTCATAGATGGATGCAGATGGCTGCCAGACTTCTCTGGAGTTTGCTGGTACCACACCATGTTCCAAGCATGGCCAGCTTGAGTAGGTTTCTTACGGACCTGCCTGGTTGGATTCTGAATATCTCCAAGGATGGAGATCTCCCAGCCTCTGCAGGCAAGCTTGTTGCAGTGGTTAGCCAACCTCATGGGGAAATCCAGTCTCATTGCGTTCCAATTTATGCCAGATCTCTCTCTTCTTCTCACCAGGCATTGCTGTGAGGAGCCCAAACCCATACTCTAGTTGACTTCTTTGTAGTACTGGGAATCTGCTCTTAGGTCCTCTTGTACCACCCCTTTTTCAGGCTGAGCCTCACAGGGGAAGTGCTCCAGTCCAACCACCTCTCCTGTATGCATGGCCTAGGGCACCTAGGAAATGTGCAGAAGACACAATTCTTCCTCTGCACAAAAGGGTTGAGCCAGGATTTGTCCTGCTCCATGAACACCGCTGTGCATGCAATCAATTTTCTCCTGACCCATCCACCACCCCCCTGTCCCAGTTACTCTGCAGCAGCCAGATTAATGTGGAACACATTTCCCTCTAGGATCAGCAATTCATCTTTCCTTGGCAACACTTGAGCCCCTGCCAAAATGCTTTGTTCAAGCCTGCAGGGCTGGGAATTTAGAGAGATGTTACTTCAGCTCTAGCACAGCTCAGTAAATGTGATTTTTGCAATTGCTAGTAAAAAGCCACAAACTTTCTACACCACTTTCTATTGCCATGTACAAGGACTCAGGGCATGCTAACACTACAGGAAATGCACTAATAATAATAATAATAATAATAATACCATTTTGTGACATTGGGGTTATTAGGGTTTTATGAAGGACTATAAATAAATACAGTTCAGACAACAGTTTGTGCATCCTTGCAGGAGTGGTGGCAGTCAGTCAGGGAGAAAAAGTGGTACTGCCACTCCTGTTCCAACCTCTGCCAAGTTTGTGTAAACATCCCCAGAACCTCCTTTTCCATCCCTGACAGCACAATGGCAGGGCCTAAACTTTAGTCTCCCATGGTGGCTGGGAGCATTCCAGTTTGAAAGAGCAAATTCTCATATAAAATACTTGAAACGTCCCTCCAAATAAAGTGTTATCTTCATACACAGATGGCTTCTGCCTTGGAAGCTGCTGGTACCTGTGTTTGGCTCTGCCTTGCAAGGGAAAGGCAAGAGCTTAGTAACCACAGACCACCTGTAGGAGTAGGTACCCTTTCGGAAAAATTTGTAACAAGAAAGTAGAACTTTTTTGCTTAAGGAAGCTTTCCTGCCTGGAATGAGGCATCTTTCCCAGAGACAGTTTTAGATGTTTCTCCTCCTGCATTCCAGAGAAGTTGACTCACCAGGTACAAGAGAAGGTAAGTTCTTGCAGACATGTCTGAAGGCCCCACAGTGGGGGGGGACCAGGGACGATAAAGCCCTGAGAAGAATGGGGGGCGTGTCTTTTTCTCCATCCTAGCGCCTGATGCTGGTGCAGGGTGTTTTTTCCTTTGTAAGTTTTTTTTAGTGTTCTGGCCTTCGAAATACACCTTTTTGAATTCTTTCCACTGCCTTGGCATTTTTGGGGGGATAGCTGCATATATCTTACCTTACACCATCCTTAGACATCTTTCATTCTCAAAACTACTAGGTTTTGGTGCGGTCTGAAGGTCTTACCCACTGTTTATGGTACTTTATAATAATAAAAATTGAACATACCAGCAAAAGTGACCTAGAGTAACACTAAACTCATTAAAAGTAAGACATACGGTAAAACTCAATTTACTTCCGAGATGAACTTAAATTAGTGAATTAGGTGTTCTCTCAGATCTAAACATCCTCCAAAAATGGCAGCTGGTAAAGAAATTCAAAAAAAAGGACAGAAACCTCACACATGAGTGGGAAAAAACCCCCCACTTTCCCTTTGCTTTGGCAACGGCCTCAGAGCACAGAATTAGCTCTGACCATGTTGAGCCATTCTGGTCTTAAGCACAGTGGTGACCAACTCAGTTACTAAGCACAGAAACCACAAGGTTTTCTTCAATTTCACTGTTGTTTTCTCCTTAAATCGAAGAGTAGAAAAAATAATCAGGAGTCTGTCTGCTCTTATTGAAGCTTTCTTTCCAAACCCAGTAACTGAGGGTTGAGATGCAGCTGGTGACAAGACCACCCTTAGTATAAACTTTCAGCTGTTTAGTAGCTGTTACCCTTCCAAGGAGATTTAGCAGCTGTTTCTCCTTTTCTTCCAAGGAGATTTAGCCTTCCACCTCCCAAGCAGGTGTTGAAGAGAGAGGATCTTGTGCAGAGCTCTCTGGAGACTCCAAAACCAAAAACAGTTTTCTGAAAAGCCCACAGGAGGGCTTGGAGGAGACATCCTGGCTCCCCCAGACACTGTCCTTGTGGCACCTTGTAACACAGCTGGCACTGTGTCGTGCTATCAAGAGCACTGCATCCCTTACTCAACATCTTGCGTTCACTCACATGCCACCTCATTAAATTTTGTCTGGCTGTTAGCAGAAAACTACAAATTTAACCATGCCTGACATGGGCACAGCCAGGACCATCCCCAGGACACTGTGCCAAGCACTCACAATTAATATTTGCACTTTTGTAATTCTTACCATTTGATACAAGACAATTTGCAGTCTTGCCTCAAAGAGGGGACTTTCACCCTCACAGGGGAGAAATTAGCTCTTAATTGATGGCACAATATCCCAGGAGTAAGGAAGCAACAAGCAAATAAAAAATGAACCTGATTTTCAGTTCTTCTGCACATTGATACCAATTATACCATATATCACATCACTTGCATTGCCATAACATAGCTAATTTCAATTCCAAAGAAAAGAAGATTTGTGCAAGTTAATAGACTAAGGGGTCCAGGAGCCAACTAGAGTAATGCTTTTGTTGTTCTGTTTTAATAATTCAGGGGACAGTCCCAGGTATTTACATAAATCAAATCCTCCAGACCTTATCTAATTTCTGGACAACAATTTCTTACCATTGGGAGGACATTTACCACTAATTTCTGAAATGCGCATACGACTTTTGCTGGCTTTGCACATGGCCCTGAAACATATTTGGGGCAGCATAAAGACAGTTTCCCATGTGGTTCTTTTTTGCTAGGAATAAATGCCACTCTGAACGAAAGAAGGGTGGTTTCAGTGCCTGCAGAGTCAATGGTTTACCTCCCCATTGTAGGGTCTGCCCGTGCGCAGGAGCTCCAATATTTACAAGCAATGCAGTGGCACATGTCAGCAGCTGTTCTTGGGAAAGCTATGCAAAGTTCTACAAAATACAATAGACTGCATTTCAATTAGGCCAGAGATCTGAAGAATCACTAAATTATGATAACATCCAGTTTCTGCTTGTTTGTTTTATCGCATCATATTGAAAAACAGCTGATTATTTCATAAACAGAAGTTAATGTTTTCCTCTCTGATCCTGGTTTTCCTGAGGAGCTAAACATAATGAGATATCTTCAGTGTAACATTTTAAGCAGAGCTCAGGAAAGTTCATAGCCCTTCTCTACAAGCATTTATGTTGGTATGTGTATAAAATTTGTAGCAGCCACAAATACAATTTGTCAGTCTTTGTTAGACTGCTTCTCCAAGCACCTGCCGGGTATGAGCGTACTGGAGTATCAGTGTTTGAGCATGTTCATATTTCAATATCCCAGTTCCCACGCTTTGCCCAGGACCACTACTTGCAAGGACACAGCCAGAAGCTCTGCAACTATTTTCATCACATCTGGGCTATTGAGAAAACCAGATTTTCTATTACAAAATTAATAGAAATCACGTAGTAACAATCTTTACCATGATCCCAAAGAACACTCCCCACCTAAGGGCAGATATGTTTGGGTTTGCTCTCCATACCTACATAAACAGCTTTATTATTCTCAGAAGCAGGACAAGAAGATGGGATAAAATTAGAGTACACTTCCTGTAGTTTACAGACCATCTGGACACAAGATATGGAGAGGTATCTGTTGGTAACGGAAATACCCAGGCAAAGAGCTGCAGAAATGAGTGCTGGTCCTGCAGGAGAGCATCTGTTTGGGACATCCAGGATTCTGAGGGACTGACAGAGGTAATTCCCTCAGTCCCCCTTACTGACTAGGGGATACTGATCTGTCTCTCTAGTGTCCTTCTGCCTGGGTGATCAAAGCAACGTGTGGCTCCAGGCAGGCTAAGTCAGATCTTCCTCCAGCAGACACTCAAAAGGAGATGGACCTGCTTGGATAAGGAACACGGCTGTGGCACATGCCTGGCTCTGCCTTGCTTGTGCTAACGATAAGAAACCAGTTTGTTTTCCATCCATAGCCCAGTCCTGTATCTCCTTGTGAGACGGTGACCCCCTGTGGAAAGCTTTTAGGTTACACGTTACACATACGAGGCTACAAGAGTTGAGAAAGGAAGGCTTTACTTAGCCCCAGACATCTGCGGGTCCCAGAGACCACTTTTCCCTGCTGGAAATTCATCCAATAAGTAACTGCTTGCCCTGCTTCTCCCGGCTAACTATGCCATGTCTTCCAGTCCTGGGAGACACAAGTGCAATGGTCAGACAACACCTGTGTTTCAGGAGGGCTTGTGAAACAACGTCTTCCATAAGATGACACAAATGCCCCAGTAAAATGCAGATGGCAGTGATCAAAGCCAAGAAAGAGCAGCCCAAATGTCAGCACTGGGGTCATATCTGCAGCTTATGTGCTGGTTTCAGACACCACCATGCAGCAGCACCTTCTCTAATGGTAGGTGTTCCCTCAACATTTCCTATAAAAATAAAATTTAAAAGAATAAAACTAAATATATAAACCTTGTTTGCCTGTGTCAAGGTCCAATCTATGCTTCTCTGCTGGCTAAAGCAGGGTTTTGCAGTACTCTGCTCCCCTTGCAGCAGGTATTTTGGCTCCACAGGGAAGTTTCAAAGGAGCTCGGACAAAGTACTGGGAGGCACTACACCAGGAGTGTATACAGTGGGGCATCCCCTCTCCCAGCAGTGGATACCAAACTCAGGATTCAAAGAAAGGCCCACAAATCTTCTGTGACTTCAGGGGGATTTGGGAGCCCATTGCAGTGCAAGCTCTTGCAGACAGCATTTGCTGTCTGCACTGCCAGTCCAAGGCACCGAAGCCCCCATAGACAGCAAGGCGTCCTGCCACAGCTCTTGCATTGGCTGCACGTGCTTTGGGCAGTGTCAAGGTAATGGACCAGTGTGCCTGTCCACCAGATTTAAAGTAAAAGTAAAGTAAATGGCCAGTCTTCGCGAATGAAGAGCCGGGGAAGGTCCTTACCCGCATATGCAGATAAGGCCTTCGAGCC
>JAWWES010000115.1:9965139-9987343 GCA_035583135.1 Lophotriccus pileatus
GGAGGTCCCTGACCAGGAATCGAACCTGGGCCTCGGCGGTAACAGCGCCGCGTCCTTAACCACTAGACCACCGGGGGGTCCCTCACCAGATTTACTGACAGGCATAACCTCTGAGACCAGCCCCTGCTCTCCAACTCAACATGGCCCTGCTGGCACCATGAGGAGAGAGCAACTCACCAGGTGCTGCAGCCCTTTCACGGGTCTCCTCACTGCAGCACCGGGGCAACACTTCTCCTTTAACATTCTTGAAGGACAATCAAAGTGTTACAGATTTCTCTTCTAAAAAAGAATAAAAAATTTAAAATTAAAAAACAAACTAAACAAACCAAAACCACAAACAAACAAAACAAAAAACCCTAAACAAAAACCAAAACAAAAACAAAAAAAAAAAGCTGGCATATAGCTTACAGCCAGGCCCAGAGGCAGGCTTGTTCCCAAGGAAGTCACTTCAGCACACAGTATTGCCTTAGACTGAAAATTGTCTTCCACGCCAGGTTCTGCCATGAGCATTGCCCCCAGGATGGGCAAGGATGCCATAGAGTCACAGCTTTGTGCCATTCCAGCACAACACAGCAAGCATGAGTGCTGACTGGAAGCTCTCCAGTGTGGGGAGGCAATGTCCTCACCTTCCTTTCTCCCCTCCTAGCCCAGACACAGTGAAGCACTGAGTGCTTTGCCCCTTCTGAGGACAAAAAGGCTAACTTCAGTGCACTCAGTATAAAATGAAGTAGGTATCTGAAATGTGACCAAAACATATCAGTCTGGGGCCAGTGTTTATTTTCTCACTACTCTTATAACTTCCTGATCAAACTGTTTCTCTTGATAGCCAGAGTATGCTCGGTGAAGCATCTGAAAACCTGTTGGGCACTTCTGCTCCCACCTTTTCCCCCCATTATCAGCTGAGAAGCTCTGTGGTTAGTACTGAGCTGACACTCTGTGATGAGGTGGAAAAAACTGTTTTACAGTAGCCACAGCTCTTCCCTGATGAATACTACCCTATCAGACCCAAGCACAGACCAGCCCCTTTCCCTACAAGTCCTGACTCCACACCAGCCTGTCCCACAGTGGGCATACACCATGCTGCCTCCCCCCCGTGCAGGTCCAGGCACAGTGGGCCCCAATGACATCTGCATGGAGGATTAAGTATTTAGCTCTGCACTCCTGTACTACAAACTGAGTTTATCTACAGCAGCTACTTCCACCAGTGGGTGCAGGCTATGGGCTTGCTTTATTCCCCTTAGAGGTGGTAATCAGAGGGCCAAAATGAGATTTTTCTGGGATTTGTGCTGGATTGATCAAACAGTGCCTGTGCTCCTTTTCCTCTATCTGAACTCTGCTGCTCCTCGCTTTATTAGCAAAAACATCTGCAAGAAGCATTTCCTACATTTGGGACAGAGTAGTTTAAACAGAACTGAGCAAGAAAGCTTCTTGCAGGTTCTCCAACTTCCTATCAAACTGAGAGGTATGTTCAAAAGCCTCTGAGAAAGCCAGCTGAGCAAAAAGCATGTCAGAGCTGTAGAAACATCATGTTTCATTATTCTCTCAACATTTCACAGAAGAAATCATTTTCACTGAACCACCTGTGCAGGAGACACACAAAATGTCAGATTGAATAGGAAAAACATTTCCATCTATGTTATCTGCCTAACACAGAAAACAGTGAAAAGACCTGCTGTTCAGCAAGGAAAAATAGGTAACTAAAAATCTGTAGTCCCCTTAACAAGTCCCATGAGTTTTATCAAGGGAAGGTCAGTGTAATTAGCCAACCTGTCCAGCCAAGCCATGCTCAGAGGCCCAAAACTAATTTCATTTTATAGGCTTGAGGGAAGGCTGTTCCTGAACAGTTCCCACGCATTCCCTCTGGAACCAGCCCTGTGACCCCCAAGCTCACTAAGTTGTACATCTGCACAGCCAGAGCTTGGTACATCCAGCCTCATCTGCTACGTGAAGGGCATCTTTCCCAATGGCTCTGGTGCCCCCTCTCCTCTGGATGTACTCAGAACTGCATGACTGCATTTGCAAAGCAAAGTCACCCAGAAAGCCAAGCCAGTATTTTCTTCAGCCACTTCTTTCTTAGCGTCGTTTGTTCTTCCAGATTGGCTGGCCAGCAACAAGTTAATGCCAGGCTCACTAACCACAGAAGTGTCCTGGTGTTCCTCTGTGGGAAAATTATGTGCTTTTGGCCTTTGGCATGCAGAGGGAAGAACTTCCCTGTGTAGCTGGTTAGGATGAATCCTGGCATAGTTTGTCTTGCACCTTGATAAACCCAGGACTGCAACAGTGATGGAGAAAACAGCAGTGAAGAGATACGATCCCCAGCCCTGCAGCTGTTGCAGCTCCCATGGAGGGTGATGCCTCATTTTCCTCTCTGCCATGTAGCAACCTGCAGCTTGGCAGAGCTCATCACCAATTCGATCGGGAGATGACAGAGGGTTGAAGACATTCACTTACGAGGGCATAGGAGTCCTTTAAGGACAACAGCAGTAACCTCACTTCCCACCCCACAATCAAGGGTGGGCAATGTTTCTGGGAACACCGGAGGATGGAATTTCACTGGCATTAATGCCACAGGCTTTAAGCCTTTTTTAGCGACTTCTGGCACGTGGAGACAGTAACTTTCTTCCAAGGATGCCTGGGCTTCCCTCCTTGGCCCCATAAGAAGGGGAAAAAAACTACTACTCACTGGACAGATGGAGGGACTTCACCTAGGACAAGGGAGAGGGGCATGCTTAGTGTAAACATCAGTACATTCCCTGACAGAACTCTTCTTTGCTAACTTTTATATTCAAGATATAAAATCAATTCCTGACCAGGCCTGAGTCCCAGTTTCTTCTGCAGCTGGGTGCTTAAAAGAAAAGTGGTGGAGATGGCATGGCACAAGGTATGACATTTCTCAGCTGGTGGGGATGAGAGGACAGTGTCTCTCAGCAAGGCATGGTATGATGAGGGCATCATGAGTTGCTGTTTCATCTCTAGCTGGAAGCAGAGAAAGGTTTCCCCATCATCAGCCCTACACTCACATATACCTACAGCCACCTCCAGGAAGGTGAGAAATAGCCCAGCACATACCCCAAGACCATCCACCAGCTTATCATGAGGATGAGCAGCTGAGCTTCTCCTTTTCTTCCCTGCTACAAAATCTTACAGCAGGAGCCCCCCAGCTCACAGAGGTTGAGCAATGCCATACAAATGAGTGACACACAAGAGAGGCTTTAGCATGTGTCACCTCAAAGTCCCAGATCTAGCCCCAGGGTCTGCTGTCCCAATGAGCCATGACCCAAGCCAGAGGGAGACATCAGGGAGAGATCTGCATTGTCGAGCCTGCAGATTGGCTGCTTTTCTCACTCTAGAAAAGTCCTCCTCACTCTTTCTTGCTCAGCCTGGGACTGTGCTGCCTGGAGAGAAGAACCAGGCACCTTCCCTTTCACCTTCCCACCTGCAGGCCACCACCAAGAGCCATGGAAGGGCTCAGCACTGCCAGCAGTGATCTAACTTAGAACACTTTCCTGCTCAACCCTTCAGAAGTGATCTCCAGACGACCATTACATCCCACAAGGAAAGGGATATGAAGCCTTACCTCTCTGGTGTCAAAGAGATAAAGCACCAAGATTCAAAACAGGATGTGGGTTTGATGGGTAAATCCGATCCTCTGAGGGATCCTACGCTACAATGATCCTAAAGCATTGCATGTTCACAATGAATACAAAGAACCAAGCACTTTTAAACACTCACTAAGAGGTGTCTATGCAATACTGGACATCTTGAGCACATGTGCAACTGCACTGGATGACCCAGACGAAGGGCTGCAGCATGACCTGGACCCTCACGTGGTCGCTTCCTTTCATAATTGCAGGAAATTGCAATTTAGGCTGTGTGCAGAGGGAAGTGTTCATACCTGCCAGTGGTGTTGATGTATCTTCAAGAATTTCAGAAAAAAACCTGCAGGGTCATGTCCCAGGGAGCTGCAGGAGCAGGGAATGAGCCAAGGTGCTGGGGGGACTCCAGTGCTAGCCATGCCCTCCCCAGCTGGGCACAGCCCCATAGGGTCTCAGCAGGGCTGGCAGAGTTGGGGATGGGACAGGTCCCATAAACAGCCCCAGACACAGCAAGAAGATGAATCAGGAACAGGGCCCTCCAAGATGCCCACTGTGCAGCAGGAGAAGGGCCCGGAGACAAAGCTACAAGGCAGGTCCAAAACCCATGCACACCCAGGGCAGGAGATAAGGACATATTTAACGCAGCTCTGAAAGGGACAGAGGTCCTGGGCCCTGGGCAAACGTGTGTGGGTGTCCACTGCTTTTTCACACTGAGGATATAATCCTGCTGTCTTCAGCTGAGCATGCCAAAGCTGTGGCACACTGGTAATGCCCACAGGCTCCAAAAACATCATGACTTCCACAGCAATGTCTTAGCTGTGTTTTGCTGGAGCCGGGAGCCACAAGTTCATGTGAGCATAGATCTGCAAGTGCACGCATTCTAACGAGAGCTAGACTTCTCACATGGTTGGCCTTAAATCTCTCCCTGAAAACTAGAACCAGGAAAAAGCCTTGGGTTCATGAGCTGTAATAGCAGCAAAGCTCTGATCTCCCTAAGTTTCAGGAAGAATGACTCCAGAATTGATCCATCAGAAGCAAGCAAAGTGTAACAAAACAGAACATAAACCAAGCACTTCCCCAGTCACTTGTTAATATTTGACACCAATGTTTGAAAAAGTTAGGCAGGGAAAGCAGCTAAAAATGAGAGCTCAGTGTTCAGCTGACTGAGCCATCGCCAGCCAGCCAAGCAAAATGCTCTTGGCACAGGAACATCTACTAATGCTCTTAGCCTGTTGCAAATGCAAAGTAACACAGCCCACAGTGGGTGTTTAAATTAGGTCAGACTTTTTTGGCACTTCTGAGTAGAGAGCACGGAGAGATAATCACCAAGGCTGACACTCAGCAGCTTGTGAGTATGGGGTAATCTGTGCCATTCATTCATGGCGTGAATCATTGGCATTTCAACGTGAAAATGCAATACCTTCAGATTCAGGAGCTCATGATACTCAAACTCATTTTCTCTGGCACAGCCACTCTTTTGCCCATGTGGTATTCTGAGCTGTTGGTTAATATATACAGCAAAGTGGTAGAAATGCCTAGTTAGGTCCATCTACATCCTCATTTACCCAGCCAGGCCTCAAGCCAAGATAATAACAGAAACAGAGACAAACCCAGCAAAAGCATGAAGGAACCCTTTCACCACTGCCTAGTGCTTGTATAGATAGATTGGAAAACAGGGAATAAGCATGTATGAATGGAGCACTTAGAAAAGGACAAGTGAGGGCACCTGAGCAGCTTATCACCCCAAGTTCATCTGGGTCATGCATGGTTACTAACGTGGCTGGAAATAAATAAAAAAAATAAAAAATAAAAAAAAAAAAAAAAAAAAAAGGCCACCTTCATATAGAGCACTCAGAGATGGGGGTGATGATGGTGGGGAAGCAGCAGGACTTATTCCTGTTGGCTCTGAACACAACCCAGATTCAGATTCTTAGTGTTGCACAACCAGTTCACTTTCCTGACAACATGATTCAAGATCTGGCTTATGTTCGTTGCAAGCTTGTCAACCCCCAGCAATGATGGGAAGTGCTTCTTCCTTCCAGTATTCCACCAGGAGTAAAAACGTAAAGACCCCTCCTATACATCATCCCAAGCTCCAGTCCCACTTGCCTTCTGCTCTGCTCAGAGAAGCCTGTCTCTCTTGCTTGGGATCTGCGACATCACATGTCAAGACAAAGAAAAGCTACTTTTTCTTTTTTCCCCTCCCCTAGATCTGGAGCTGTCTTCCCCTGCGACACTCACAACAACATCAAATATGGTGCCACACTTACAGAAATTAGCAGCAACGAGTTGACTGAGTGAAAGGCACCTCCAAACTTGGACATGCCTTTGGATTTAAAGGGTCACTTCTGGGGAATATTCAGACTCACAGAGCAAAGCCATGTTTTGCGTAGAACACCCATTTGCTATAAAACTACACCGGCTGATGACACTTCTTTCCTATCAGGTACCCACTTGAGAGCAATTACTAACTTTTTTTTTCTCCTCCTTCTCCACTGGGCTGTCCTCAGGCTAAATAGGTTATGGGTTTCAGGGTCATCTGTCCTTCCCCTTGCAGGCACGGTACTCCCAGTTTCAATACAAATCCATCACAGTTTAAAAGCAAATACCTCAGTCAATTCTCATAAGAGTTCTTGGGTGCTGATCCTCTCTGCCTACGGATTTAAAGGCATTTGCCCAGATCAGACATCATTTAAACTACCCACAGGCAATACACAGCCAGATATAGCTCAGTCTCCCCAGAGAAAGGCTCATCACTGATACGCTCCAGGCATTTCTGCATTCATCTCTGCTTGCAAATGGGAGCTGTCATGGGTCAGGCACACATGCCAAAGAAGCTGTTCCCCCAGCAGTCAAGAGTTTAACTTATAAATTAAGTGAGCCATGCGACTGCTTGGACTGGAAGGAAAGCACCAAGAATTCCTGCTCAGAAAAAGCTAAGGATACTCTGGAAAAGATCAGATGCCATAGGAAGCAAGAGTTCCTAAAACCTAGGAAAAAAAAAAACATAGTGCAGAAAGACACTAGAGTGGTTAATGCTTACACAGCACAGCTGCACATGCAGCCTTACAACACAACAGTACTGCAACCAGGACACAAAACAATTACAGCCTCAGTACCAGCCTTGGCTAATCTTCCCAAGACAAAGTGTTTTCAAAAGCAGTGTTCCTTCAGTGAAAACAGCTAAGACTTCCATCTCTTACTCAAAAGTAGAGGCCAGGTTAAGGGACAAGGAGGCATGGTTTGTCTCTGATCAGGACCCCATATTCTTTCTCATCCTGTTCTTTGGGCAGGATAGATTAGGTGACAAATAAAAGCAAACCCTCCCTCCAAGGCAGCAGAAGATCAAAGAAAACCACACATCACAGCAATTATTAATTAAGTTTTTATGTTTACAGTAGTTACTTCACAGGGATACCAAGGGGTTTTAATCATAATTCTGATGGTGGAGTGACTTCATTGGGAAAGCTGCAGAAAGATCAGAACAGCTGCTCTAAAATAATAATTCCAAAAGAAGAAAAAGTTGAGATCATACTGTGCTTTAAAAGTAAGGTTACATGGTTTTAATCTGCATAGCACAAGCATATAGAAGTAGCTGAGTTACAGTCGTTGATAAAGCCCATCTCTATTTGTGTTATTGCCATTTTCTTTTAAATCTGAGCAACTGGTTGCTGGTTTCTGCTGGAATCAAGGTAGGTTTACTGGCACTTACTGTCCAGTAGCTCAATTTGGTTTCGCCAAGGAATATTCAACACTACAAACTTGCAAGTGGTGTGCTGAGGAGAGAAAGAAAGAAGTAGTTATCAGATTAAGCGCATAAAACGGTGTCATTTACCATTGTTCTACACTTCTGCGGCTCTCTAAATTTGTCCTCTCCAGACAAGTATTCTGAAACAGCACTCTTGTTAGTACCTGCTCAAGATGAGTCATGTCTCTCAAATAAGCCTGAACAAGTAAAGCTGAGCAGTCAGCACTGCTGAGGATCAGGTTACCTCCTTTATCCATTCAAAGGAAAGCTTTCACCAAGGATAATATTCCAATGTAAGCCCTCAGGCACAGCTAAGCACACTTGGACAGCTAACCGTACCTATGTCAAATCATTGCAGCTGCCATAGTGGTACGTGCCAGATTCTAGTGAGGTGCTTAATGGATCATTCGTGTGCAGCTACACTTCTCATCCACGCACAGGTACAAAGGTACATACATACACAGCCTATGAGTGCCATTAACAGAAGAAATGAAATGCCATGGAAAAACTAGACTCAGGCCAGATCAAGGCAGTGCTCCCATACAAAAAGCTCAATTACTCCTTACAGGGCATTGATATTAGACAAATGCTGGTGTAACATCTTGGTGGGCACAGAGAACAGGGACAATCTGCCTCTTTTGGGCAGTGCTTTGCCCAAAGCTCTATTCATAGCAGTACAAGTCCTACAGGAAAGTATGCCAAGCCAAGCATGTTTACATCACCATGGGAAAGAAGAGCTGAGATATGGGGACTGAGAGCCAGGAGACCTGCAGGCTTGGCAGAGCTTCTTCCACATATCCTTCTGATCCAGACCGTGAGCACTTGCTAAGAGGACTGAGACATGCGCAGTGCTCCGGCCTCAGAGCCCCACTTATGAAACTGGCAAAAGGCCCTGCCTTCTCTAACAAGATCACCTGGCAAGACAAGTTCTGCAAGAGGAGTACCCTGTTAAGGGTACAGGCATAAGGTCTCTGTTCTTGGCTGGGGCAGACAGGGGACACTGCCCACAGCCGTCTGTACTAGTCCAGCCAATGGGATGACGCTGGAAATCAAGGAGTCAGTACCCTAGAGCTTACCTTAGCCATCTGCGGCTCATCAGAGAAAGCACAGTCCTGGAGATCAGCTGCTGGCTTTGTGCAAGTTGTCCGGGCAATCTCAACTTCCATTATGTACTTGACTCCAGCCACAATCTGCAACAAGACAAGTCAGAGGGAACTTTATTCGTAGTACAGAGAGAAGGGCTCTCTGATGAGACAAGCCTGGCAAAGAGGCAGGCAGTGTTCCTGTTACATGATGGAAAACAGACTCCGAGAGTAAAGAAGGGATTATATGTGGCAAGCTCTACGGAAGCGGCACTTGGCACCCTCTCAGAAACAGGAAACAAAATCCAAATAAACACTTCTCACAGAGCAGCTTCCTTAACAATAAACAGACACGTATTAACTCAGCAGCAGCACACGGAGACCACTGGCTTCTTCAATAACACGCAGCACTCAAGATCGTTCAGACAGAGGAGCCAAGCTATATAAAAAAGGTCTTTTATTCACCTTCCGTGGGGAGAAAAAAAAAACTACCTGAAAAACCTGCAGACGCCCTCAGGCTCGGGGCGTGCCCAGTCTCCAAAGGAATCCCACCGGCCTCATTCTTAGCTGCCCCCTCCGGAGGGTGCCGGCCCTCCCCCGCGCCGCTCACCTGCCTCTTGGCGCTGATGACCCGCACCACCCGGCTGGAGTACATGTCGTTGCTCGCCCTGTTGTAGGCCGTCATGGCGAACTGCAAGGCCCGCTGCAGCCCCTCGTCGTTCTCGGGGTTGTCGATGACCTCTGGGGCCCCTAGGAGCCGCGGGCGGTACTCGCCGGCCCGCACGACGACGACGGCGGCGGAGAACAGAGCCACGACCAGCAACGCCAGAAGCCCACTCGCCCCCGCCATGGCTGCGCGCTCTGCCTGCTTCTCCCGGCCACCGGCGTTTTCAAGCCGGCGGGGAGGGGAGGGGCGGGGAGGGGCGGGCCGGGCCTCAGCGCCACTCCCCCTCCCCGCCCCGAGCCTCCGGCGCCGGCGGCGCTGTCTGAGGACCTCCCCGGGAGGGGAATGGGGACGAGGGAGGGGGGGAAGAGTGGGACCGGGGGAGGGGAGAAGGATGCTTTCCCGCACGGGCATCGGAAGTTGGAGACTTTTTCCAGGATCTGCGTCCCCGTGTGTTATTCGTGCACTCATTTCCCTCTACTGCTGAGGGAAAATAAAAAAAACACAGGGCATTTTAAGCTGCTAGTGTGGCTCCCAGCACAAAACACCGTGTGTCGTTTCCTACCTCTGCCTCCGCAGCACTGGTGTTGCCTCGTCTACACTCCGGGGCCATCAGCGACGTGGGCGGCTTCCCAGATGGATCGTTTCACCTCCCCTTGGCTCCCATAAACACCAGCCGATCTCCCCCATCCCGTCAGGAACCTTAAGTTTGGAAAGACGGGATCTAATACAGTATGAGGGAGATAGCTCCGGTGAGATTCAAGGCCTCAAGGAGTTGTTAGGCTGAGGGAGGGTGAGGTTTTGCACCTGCATCCACAGCATGCCTTGTAATGGAAGGGGCTGCTGTGCTGACCGGAAAGGCTGCCTGCATGCCAGCAATATCCAGCACTGCCGCGGTATCCAGCATGAGTGACCCCTGGAAAAATCCCTGCAGTTGCCAACGCTGTGCGACTAATTTAACGAGGACAGGGTATTGGGGTCGTTTTTATGGCTAGAGAAAGAATCATAGACTGGCTTGGGTTGAAAGATCACCGCGTTCCAACCTCCCTGCCTTGGACACTTTCCACAAGACGGGCTGCTCAAAGCTGCTCAAAGTGCCAGAGAGGGAACCAGGACATATACTGGAAGGTGAGCCAGAGCTGCTAGCAGCTGCAGGAGTCTGTCTACATTTATCTTTTCCTTAATGAACCTTTGACCTAGACTGGAGCAGTTTAAAACTCAAGGCTGGAGCTTGCCTAGTGTCTTTAGAGACAAAGGCTCTCTTTCGCCCTGTCGGTGACTGCTGGCAGCAGGAACAGCGAGCTCTGGTCTAAATCAGTCACCTGCCAGGTATCTTCGCACTGCCCTCTGCTGGCCCTGCCAGCTCAGGCCTCCACCGACCAGTGCCCCGGCTCTCAGCCACTGGAGGTGTTCACCAGGCCCTCACAGCTCATGCAGAAATTCGTGCCTCACACTACCGCACAAGGGAAGCACCGTGACAGGGCAAAACAGTGCCTTGGGGATTCCGAGAATTTTGACCCTACAGGCAAACAAGCAAGCAAAGCCTTCTCTCTGCTTGGGTCACCGTATTGGGGTTAAGGCATCCCAGTGTGGTTTAAACAAGCAGTCGTAGGCAGCAAGTTAGCTCTCAGTACAGTGCTGATGATCGTGTGGTAATTTCTGCAAGGGGACATTGTACAAGGTACAGGAGGTCACAGCTGTGTTCTCCCTCACCTGCTTCGATGTCACAAGCATGACTCTTCAGCCAGCCTTATTCCATCTCAGAAACCCAGGGCTTCAGTTTCTTCTCACATGCCAGTCTGTCACTGGCCCAATAAATAATTAATGCCACAAAGGTACTCCAGCTGAAGAAACTGAGGAAGCAGAGGAGACTTGTTCCTAACACAGGATGGAAAAGGCTCAACACAGAGAGGGATCATCCTCTCCAAGACAGGGACCACCTGCAGACTCCTAAACAGAAACAAGCTGCATTTGTTGACTACTGCCAGTCCAAACCCCACAAAATCAGGACTTGAAACAAAGCAATTATGAGAGAAAAAAAGGCTTGGCAAAAAATTATGTTCTACAGTTGATGATTCATGAAGTAAAACTGCATTTTTCCTTTTGTTTCTGAAAGGTGCAACTATCTTACTCTGTCAGAGGTGCTTTTTTGAAAATATAAAGCAGAAACTCCTGAATAACCAGATGACCAAAGAATACAGTAATTGAGGAACTTAGCAAGCAGCAGGAGACTCATGATAACATCACAAAAGTTTATAATACTGTGTGCTATCAGTATAACTGTTTTAGTGTCCCCTAACATGGTTGGTTCAAGCATTTGTACAACATCCAATATATTTCTGTCTACCTTTTTGCCTATGTTTCAACTTCACACAGGACTGATGACCTTTTTATGTTACCACACATACTCATTTCTCCAGATAACTGCTACATTCACTGTCCTTGCTTTTGACATCCCTCATCACTCTTTTACCATCCAAAGAACTAATTATATATGTCTCTACTCAGTAGCTACCTCAAAAGATCTATAATACTGTGACACGTCTTTCAAAGTACAATTAGACAAGGATCTTTGAAAAAGCAGCTAGTCCTTTAATGAAGAGCAAGTTTCTTCACAGAGCTGGATTCTGAATGACCCTCAAGGAAGAGGGACTGTGTTAGAGACAGGAACACTGGGAAACAATGATAAAACACTAAACATCTGTTTCAGCTTCTCTGAACCGAGGGACAGCAAGTCAAATCTATGCTGGGATCAGTGCTTTACATCCTGCTAAATGAATCTAGGGCAGCAAAGGGTGGGGTACTGACATGGTTCCCCCTTCTCCTCCCACCTCGCTGTGAAGCTAACACAAGGTAATAGAAGGGAAGTGTTTCATAAAAGGACCAATTTTGAAGGCTGAAAGCCTCTTGAGTAACACAGTCAGCAGTTTCTGCTGGGACAAAGCAATAGCCCTCCTTCCATGCAATTTATTGGGGAGTCAAGTTACTGACTCCTGTGGGAAGAGTTGCAGATATATGATGCAGGACTCCTCCACTGTCACTGGCATGCTGCTGGGTTTATGACTATTAAGTCATAGAAGCACTCAGTCATAAATTACGTAACATTTTCATCAATCTCTATAACTTAAACAATATATTTCTCAAATATGAAAGCTTTACATTTACAAGTCGAGCCATTACAATATGTGCTTTGCAGAAAATCCTTCAAATAAATGTTCTGCAGTCTCCAATAAAAGCCTTTTTCCCTCTGTATGGGCATAGAGATCCTGTGAAATACAGTCAGCCAGGCAGGACACTGTCCAGTTAGACAGTCATGTGGGCAGCTCTGTCTCCATGAGACTGAAAGACAAAATGCCCCATTTAGTTCATCACTGAGATTTGTATGATCAAGCCCATGAAGTCCAGAAATCGCAGGTGGAAATATGATGGCTCACATCAATGGGTAGTGTTGCTGTGGGCCATATCGCCAAGTTGGCTAGTTGAAAATAACTCGGGGCCATGCGTTCTTAAGGGAAAGAATATGTGAAAATGTGGGAGATTTTGTCACCTGCTCTCTGCTTTGACAATTCCTAACATGTATGCAGAGCTATTCTCTGAACACTTTCAGAGTTTGGTTGCACTTCCCAGAAAAATCTCCAATGTGGCAGCCTCTTCCACATTATCTGAGTAGCTCCACTCCAGGCCTGCTATCTGCATTTGTCTAAAGATAACTGCATTTAGCTGGTTCCTGCAGGGCTTGAAAGCCAGCCTGCAGACCTCTAATCTCTGCATGGCACTCTGGACGGAAATTAGGGCCTGCAGGAGGGGCAGCAGCTTTTGCTGTCACTGAGTAATGAGATAGCAAACCTCAGATATTGAAAAATAATCACAGTCCCTAAAGGTAGCAGATTACCTTTGAAATATCTCAAAACCAATACACTCTTAAATGCTTTTTTAACCTGCTTTCTGATTCCTTTTAAAATATATCAATCATAAAGCAGGGTTAGATTTCCCAGTTTTCCCCTGTCAAACTGGCAGCCAGAGCCAAATGCAGTGGAACAAATAGCACAGTTTGCATATGTTCCTGTGAATTCCAGGGGCTGACAAAAAAAAATGCCCCTTGAGCAAGAGAGCAAGACAGCAAGACGTGGATGAGATTCAGTACCAAAGGCAAAGCCATTTCAGTGCTGCAGAAGTGTCCTCTGCTTAGGGAAGCAAACACATCCCATATCAGCTTATTCAGTGACGGTGGGAGAAATAGGGAATCTGCCTTCCTTTGAGGCTTACGGCCACCACTCCTTGCTCTGGTATGGAGAAGCTTTTTTTTTTTAGAACAGGAATGGAGGCAATGCCATGACTTGTCCACACATGGAAAACCAGGGCCCTATCTTGGCTCTCAGCTTCAAAAGGGTGGCCTCTAAAATCTAGACAGCTGATTTGAAAATACCCATTGAACCTGGGCCACAGCCACATCTCTTCTGCATGTATACAGGCATGTACAAATTCTGGCAAGCTCTTACCACAAGCTAAAAGCAAGTAGTGGCTTTTCTGGATAGACTGCAAGGTGCTTGTTCATCTGAAAAACACTATGTGCCACGACAGACTTCAAAAGCACCAAACGGCTGCTCTAAACATATTTCGGTCCTGGCAGTACAACCCAATTAGTAAAGACTGCCCCCACCCACTCTCAAGTTCAATGACTGCCTAAATAAGCTTAGCACTTAGTGCTGAGTGTGCCTTTCAGGCAATTCCGTGGGAACACAGCTATTAGGAAACATAAGCCCTCAGTCTAGGTTTTGAGCTCTCTTGAAAGCACAGCCTTAGATTTCTTGGGAACAGCAAAAAAAAAAAAATGAACAGAAAGAAAGAGCAAATAGCACGGAACCCTGTTCAGTCACTGGCTGTTACTTTTAGGAATTAAATGCCAAACAACTCTCAGGACTGATCTCAAGTAGGTCAATGATTATCGCCCTGCAGACAGCGATTCTGGGAGTACCCATCTCTCTGCTGAGTCCCATGCTGCTCACATCACTTGTGGGATGACAGCATCACCTGTTTAAATCTCTTTCCCTTATGGCAATGCAGAAGATAATCTGCCTCTAAGAAATCGGTATTCGAATACAGACATCTGTTTAGTAATTACTGATGTTAATCTGCCTTTGTGCCCAGGAGGGAAGGCATTATTATTTTACACACAAGCAGTAAATAAAGTAATTGGCAGCAGAAAAGCTGCATTTCAAATAACTGAAAGCTACCAGTTATCCTCAGACTGTGCAACAGAAGCAAGGAAGCCACGGTATTGATCATGAGTGCTGATTTAAGTGAAGTACTGGTGCACCTGGGATGTTGGCAAAAAAAACCCTCTGCACCATCACCCATTTTACTCTAAGAAATATAAATGCCAGCACAGCAATAGCATATATTCAAAATTATCACCAGAGATTTTATGCAAGCTGGTGCTTATGACTGCTGCATTAGCTTGTATTTACTAAGAATAATTTGGCCATTCTCTTCTTATGTATTTGTTCGCCTCAGCCTCCAGGAGAAATAGCTTTGCTGCATAAGATTTGTATTCATTAGTTCTTACTAGATGGTTTTTCTCTTCCCTGGGAATTGTTTGGTTAAGAGCTGACAAGAGAATGAGTTCCATCCTTGGTCTCTGATCCCATCTGTAGCACAAACTGTATGTTTAAGCTTCGCTTCTGAGAAACACCGGTGACTTTACATGACTAAGTCTAAAATGAAGTGTATGTTTGTGTGCTGTGTGACCCTCCAGCACCCTACTGCAATACTGTTCATTTCTGTCTCTTGCAGCAGCAACCTCTAAACTAGGAGTGAAATGGTCAAATGTTTCAATAGAAGTTAGTTTAGTGTAAAAGAAAAGCCAGACAATAACAAAAAGATATTTCTTGAAGTCTGGGCCACAGCTTGCACATGGCAGAGAAACAAAGTGTAAGAGAGAAATATGCAAAGATTAGAGCTCATACTCTAAGGCTTCGCAGGTCCCAGGAAGCCCAGAGGAGAGCTTCCTCTGCAACAGCATGGTGTCTGTGCAGAGTTCCCCTAAGATCCCCAGAAAGTGGTTCACCAGTCACATCGCTTTTGTTCACTCTATAAATCGAATTGCTCCTGTCCTCTTTTGGCAACAGCTCATACCGTTAACTTCTCTACTTCAAAGTCCAAGGGCTTTGGCATACAGCACAAACTTGAGTGTTCACTAAGCATGATATAATCCTTTAGCTGTACATATTTAGGCCGCTTCATACATATGAGGGCCCCTTCTCAAGAGCAAGACTACAAATCCATAATCCTTGCAAGAACACACAATTAAAGGGCCATCCAGAACCTCAAATTTCTGTTAGTTGAAGTGAGCTCTTCTGCTACGATTCCAGTAGAGCCAAGCCAGATGCCAGACTGTGCTGGATTGCATTGCACTGCACAAAGAGACACAACCTGTTTGGTTTTTTTTATTATTATGGTGGGAGTTTTTTGTTGGTTTTGTTTGGTTGGTTTTTATTGTTTGGTTTTGTTGTTTTGTTTTTTAAGAGACAACTGTTATGCTCTCAAGTAACTGCATTGATTTCTCACTGGAAGACAAACCAATGGTGCACAGCCTGGATATTTTCAGTCTCCATACAGGTACAACCTCTGTGCTAGGTTTTGAAGTGGTTACGGTTTCTGTCTGCTCCACATTTCAGAGCAGAAAGCTCTGCCTGGTTAAGGCTTTTTTGTGGGGGATGGGAAGCAAAACTCTGGTCTATGAAACATCTGAGTGCAGAGAACAACCTGTTCCTAAGGGGTTGACTTGCCAGCATGATTCCTCCCTGCTTCTCATTAGGAAAGACTTAAGCTCTTTTCTACATTGTGCATGTTGGATTTGAAGCATTGGGAAGGGGCAGGAACATTTACTGTGTTTAACAGTTGCAAGAGAGAAATTGTTGGAAGTCAAGGTAGCTTGCAAACGAAACCAGTCACCCATCCCAGACAAACTGGGATACTAGGCCACTAAGACTTTTTCCCTCAAGAAGGAAGTAAAATTGTGAATAACCCCAAAATTCACCCTGTCTAATTTAATTGCTGCTCTATACATATACATTTGGCAAAAATAACGGCTACTCCAAAACATGAAAGGGCCTTCCAGAAGGGTATGTATTGTTATACATAAATAAGATTCCTGCCTCTATAATCATCATTTAATTAATACACTGTTAATCCACGGGCCATGCTGCATCCCCCATTTATAGCTAGCCATCCTTCAGGTTTCAAGTAAGCTCGAGCGCACAAGTGAAGACTCACTTTCAGAGCAGTTCTTTTGCTCAAAGAAGTGTGCGGTTATGTGTGAGTTAGGTGACTGCTTCGTATCCAGCAGCTGGCAATCAGTTCACTCCAGCTGAAAACTTTCATGCAAGCAAGGAGACAGAAAGCCAGATCACAGCACACAACACAACTGATGTCACCAGCACAAACCCTAAAAAGGAATCTTAAGAAGATGGAGAGAATAGCAAAAAATGGGTCTCAGCACCCAGGAGGCCAACAATTACTCTTTGAGCTGTCCACAAAGACTGACACAACATTCTCCCAGCAATCTACGTAACACATACTTCTGTAAAAAACAGACCTAATACACTGGATCAATTTGAGCAGGAATAATTAAACTGTATAAACATGAGGAGGAAAAAATAAAATTGTGTGAACATATTTCTTCCCAGATTACCACCTGGATTATAAGTAGGCTTTCATGAACATGACAGCAGAGCAGGTACAAGGAAGCCAGATTCTGCAACTGGGATGGGGTAACCTGGGATGGAGGTACAGACTGGGGAGTGAGATGCTGGAAAACAATGCCTTGGAAAGGGTCTTGGCTGACAGTAAGTTGAACTTGAATCAGCAGTGCCCTGGCAGCCAGGAGGGCCAACCGTGTCCTGGGGGGCATCAGGCAAAGCATCGCCAGCCGGTCAAGGGAGGGGATTGTCCCGCTCTGCTCTGCACTGAGGTGGCCCCACCTTGAATATTGTGTGCAGTTTGGGCACCACAATTTAAGACAAATATTAAACTATTAGAGAGTGTCCAAAGGAGGGCAAATGAAATGCTGAAGGGCCTTAAGGGAAAGATGTGTGAAGAGTAGCTGAGGTCACTTGGTCTATTCAGCCTGGAGAAGAAAAAGCTGAGGGAAAACATCATTGCAGTTATAACTTCCTCATGAGGGGAAGAGGAGGGACAGGCACGAATCTTTTCTCTGTGGTGACCAGTGACAGGACCCAAGGGAATGGCCTGAATTCATGTCAGTGGAGGCTTAGGTTGGATATTAGGAAAAGAGTCTTCATCCAGAGGGTGGTTTGGTGCTGGAAGAGGCTCCCCAGGAAGTGGTGACAGCACCAAGCCTGATATAGTTCAAGAAGTGTTTGGACAATATTCTCAGGCACATGGTTTGACTCTTGGGGATGGTCCTGTGCAGGGCAAAGGATTGGACTCAATGATCCTTGTGGGTCCCTTCCAACTCAGCATATTCTGTGAGACTGTGTGAACATCCAATCTTTGTTGAAAATTGCATGTCTGTTTTTTTTTTTTTTTTAAACAAAACTGGATTGAAATTGTTATATTTCATATCGGGGTGCTCGCTGTTGATTTCCATGGCTTTTTTACAACATAATTAACCCTTACTGTATATGTATTATTTTAATGGCACGATTGATAATGTGGTAATTGCTCTTCTGGTAAAAATTAAACTATAAAATATCCTCAGGCCAGGAAGTCCCGTTCAATACAATTTATTTACTATTGGTCATCTAATGTATCACATTACTACATCTAATAAAAAGAAGTAGAGTTCTATAATAAAGAGGTAAAGCAGTTCTCATTGCCAGGGGAGAAGCTGTTGGCTCTGCCTTTACTTCCTTTAACAAGGCAAGTGATGTACCCTGTGCATGGCTGTCCCCCTCTCTTGCAGCTTCTTTGTCCGGGATCTCTTTCTCCTCCCCTTTAGAAGGAAGTCTGAGGACAAGAAGTCATCAAAGGCAGACTGCTGCTCTCTAAACAGGGAAGGAGACACAAGGTTTGAGTGTCTGTCTCTCCTGCAAAGTCACTGGTCAGACTGGGAGCGCTAGACACCATCTGGGGGCCTTGCATCTGGCTCCTGCCCATAAAGACAGGACCAGAAATCGCAGGGGAAAATATGATGGCTCACATCAATGGGTAGTGTTGCTGTGGGCCATATCGCCAAGTTGGCTAGTTGAAAATAACTCGGGGCCATGCGTTCTTAAGGGAAAGAATATGTGAAAATGTGGGAGATTTTGTCACCTGCTCTCTGCTTTGACAATTCCTAACATGTATGCAGAGCTATTCTCTGAACACTTTCAGAGTTTGGTTGCACTTCCCAGAAAAATCTCCAATGTGGCAGCCTCTTCCACATTATCTGAGTAGCTCCACTCCAGGCCTGCTATCTGCATTTGTCTAAAGATAACTGCATTTAGCTGGTTCCTGCAGGGCTTGAAAGCCAGCCTGCAGACCTCTAATCTCTGCATGGCACTCTGGACGGAAATTAGGGCCTGCAGGAGGGGCAGCAGCTTTTGCTGTCACTGAGTAATGAGATAGCAAACCTCAGATATTGAAAAATAATCACAGTCCCTAAAGGTAGCAGATTACCTTTGAAATATCTCAAAACCAATACACTCTTAAATGCTTTTTTAACCTGCTTTCTGATTCCTTTTAAAATATATCAATCATAAAGCAGGGTTAGATTTCCCAGTTTTCCCCTGTCAAACTGGCAGCCAGAGCCAAATGCAGTGGAACAAATAGCACAGTTTGCATATGTTCCTGTGAGTCCTGGGGCTGGAACCTGAAACAACCCCTACAAATAATTGTGAGATGTCTGAGGGGAAATAAAATCCATAAGGATTATCAAGGCTGTGCTGTTACGTCACTGCATCAGCCCAGCAGCAACATGTAGTACTTAGAGATATTTATTAGGCAAGATACATTTATTACTAGACTAAGAGTAAACTAATAAAACCATGCCCATATGAACACACACACCTCTCCAATAAACAAAGCACTACCTGAGTGAGATCAGCAGGGGGAATAAAAATTATGCATGATCCTGTACTCTTGAGAGATTTTTAAAGGCCAAAATACCTCAGAATTACTCTCTAATCAGTAGGCAGTCTCACTTAGAAAATGCATTGACATTGTGCATTCAACCCTTCCTCTTTTCTAGTTCTAGGGACCTGCAAAATCAGAGAGGACAGGATAAAGAGAAGTTGGGCAGCTGAGTGTGAAATTAATAAACCATACTGACACTTGGTATTTTCTTTCCAGTTTTTCTGAATAATTTTGTGTCAGGTTGAAGTATTCCATTGGGCCCTTAGATACTTACAGTTAAACTTCAGGACCGTAGTTGATCAGGTTTTTGCCTAGTAGGAAATCACTCAACAACAAAATGCCCGATTACCATGGCTGCACTTCACTAGGAAAGTAGAGAGCAGCCTTGAGGCAGCTATTACAAGTATGCCACAGCCACTTCAGCACCAAGCAGCTTCATCTACCTAGAAGTCCTGCTGTGCTGAGCAAAGCAGAAATCCCACTGTGCCAAGTGGATATAAAGAAAGAAGCCTGGAGGGTTTACATCCAGCACTTGAATTCTGGGCTTGAAAACACATAGGCAACCACATAGCTGTCATTCTGTCCTTCTCTCATGTGGGGCAATGCTTTCTTGATGCAAACACCAGAAGCAGGAATAACACCTTAGCTATCCTGTCAAATATGAGGACATGTCTCCTGAACCTTTTGTTGGCTTTCCACGAAAATATTCCATTTTCTTCCAAAACTATTCATCTAAGCTACTCACAAAGCCACCTTGTCTTTTTCCTTCAGATTCCAGGATAAAACTTTAGTTTGATGAGAAACTAAAGCAGTGGACAGGAAGGTAGTGCATTAAAACTGTGTTTTTCTACTGCCTGCCACTGTGTCCCTCTGCCTAGATCTTACTGTTCCGGCTATACAATAAATTGAAACTCCAAGTGGCAAGAGCTGCTTCCTTCTATGCTGGTGCATTTTCAAGGAGTTCAGTGCTTAAATGCCACAACACCAGAAATCATTTGCAGTTAACAGAACTGAAGTCAGCATATGCTGGGTGAAGATCTGTCCTGTATGATCTTTCTGCATCTTTCTTGAAACTCAGGTC
Source organism: Lophotriccus pileatus (assembly GCA_035583135.1). Lineage (NCBI taxonomy): Eukaryota > Metazoa > Chordata > Aves > Passeriformes > Tyrannidae > Lophotriccus > Lophotriccus pileatus. The sequence continues at coordinate 9,985,388 of JAWWES010000115.1, forward strand.
CTTCCTGAAGAAGTAAAGTGTGAATTTGGGGAGCTGTCAATATGGCTATCAATTGAACTTCTAATACAACTGATGGCTTGTAAAACCAGCACAAGCAAGGCTATTGCCCAGTAACACACAGCGTAGCTGAATACATCGAATGAGATTTGAGTCAAGGCCCAGAATCAGGAGAGATGGAAAACATGCCTTAATACATCTCATTTAATCACATTATTATTTATTTCTTCCCTCAGCATATTTCCTTTCAACCACAGGGGAGAGTCCCTCCAGGAGGTCATTGTTAATAAAGCAAAAGTTGTATTTCATCTACTTCTGATTGATTAACAATAAGAATTCACTGCATGCCATGCAGTAATCCAACCTCACATGTAATTAACAATGTCCACTTAAATAATGTCAGAAATGCAAGCTTTCCCCCACCCCAAAGGATTTTAGCTGTAAAAGGGTCCAGTATTTCAAGGGCACCTCAGCAGTCTCAGGTTTGGATATAATTCAGCCCTTCATTTACACAGCCTTGAACAAGATTAAAGGGTGTTCTAATTCAGGTGAAAACCACCTGCTCCCTCCCCACAGCCAGATGAAGGCACATGCTAGGGCCCTAGTTTCCAGAATCACTAGGGAAACGAAAACAGTCTTACCTTTCCTATTATGAATGCTAGTTTTCAGGCTGCTTTAGGAGGGAAAAAGAAGGTTGCAGACCTCTTACCAAGATAGCATTTATAGCAGAAAACATGCAGAGAACATCTACACAATACCTCAGCTGCCTGAAAGCCAAGGGCTCTAACACCTGCTTCCACAAGTCCTTAAAGACACAACTTAAGCTGCTTAGAAACCCCATCTGCTTCATCATGAGCAACACTGGGGCCCTTCTAAGGGGGTTTGCACAGCCAAGTGGGTGAGGGAACATCATGTCAAAGGCAGGTGAAATGATGTGGATGATCAGTGAATCAGTCTCCTTAAGACATAGTGTCTGTGCAACTGGACATTCCCTAGCAGAGGGTATGGGGAAGAAAGAGCACTGTGAGAGAAGCAATACCAAGAAAAGCACAGCACCTTTGCACGAGGCAGAAGCTGGGTTTGCAGGGAATCCACAGACCAAAGGCTGAGAAAGTGGCCAAATAATCATGAGAGACCTCTAAGCTGCCCCTGTTTTGTTCCCCTTCCGACTCCAGCCTAGGGATCAGGAGAGTCCAGAGATTCCTCCATCTCTGATCCCTTGCTGTTCTCCCTTCTCTGCCTGGGCTTAATCAGCTTAGTCACCATGTGTTACTCATTGCTGGGGTGAGTCGAAGCCTGTGGCAGCAAGGGAGAGAGATCCCACTGAAGAAGAGGCCTCTGCAGTCTTCTCTGATCCTGACCCCACATGAAAGGCACTTTGTCCAAAACCTTCTTACCTGTGCTCAAGAGAACAGCCCAACCAGTCCCCTCAACAAGCCATCCTCTGTTGTGAAGCCCACGCTGTTGAATTTGAATGGTAAAAGTGTCCTGCCAGTTTAGGAGCCATGCAGTCACCAAACAGTTGAAATTAGAGATTCTGGAAAGAAAAAAACATGCAGAAGTAAGCAAACAGTTGGTCTCTGGATCACAGAGGAGTCCCAGGCCAGGAAGAAAGAAACACATTTATGCAGGGCTCTCAAGCAACCATTAGAAGGGCTGAGACCTGAGACCCAACTGCTGAATTCCAGCTTCATGCATTTTTTCCCTCTTGGGCATACCACAGTCTTGATAAACAAGTAACACTTGTTTCTGCAGCTGCTGCTTTTAGGATGGAAGCAGTGCTCATGTATCTCTTCCCCTGTGTCTATTCTCATTAATATAAATTTTAAAATAACCTCACTGCTTTTTCATTGACATCCTTGCTACCAGCCATTCACAATTAGTCCTAGTTAGAACAGCTGGGACCAATTCATCACTGGATGGGTGTAACCCAAACCTGTGTATTCTATAACCTTCCAT
>JAWWES010000115.1:9987443-10004943 GCA_035583135.1 Lophotriccus pileatus
TTGTTATTCTGACTTATAATCTCTCTTTTGAGTTGAGTTCATTTCCCCTGCTGGGTAACTCTTAAACCAGCACACAATTAAACAGAAAAAATAGGAGGCTTTAGCTATTATTATTTATGGTGAAAACCACCTGGAGGCTTTAGCTATTATTATTTATCTATTTTGTAGAGAATGCATCCCGTGAAGACTGACACAGCTGAACACCTGCCCAGCCATGCCAATTCTCTCAGTCGGAGTTTTCAGAGGGAAAAATTAAATTGTAGCTGTATATATTGAATGCTCAGAGGCAGGCAGTGCCAGTAATTATCCAGTAAAATGACACCAAAAAGCACAGACACCAACAGCGCTATTTTTCAAGGGGGCATAAAATATTCTGGAGGGTTACCCTGCAAAGGGTGATAAGGTCCTTCAAGAACATAGTCCAAATCTAGCCACCATCCTTATGACAGACAGCAAAACCTGCTAAGCCACTCAAACAAAGTAACACCTACCAGAAGCTCTGTGCTTCATATGTGGGAGCACTGCCCTTTCAGTAGACAAAAAGATGCAAGGGTGTGTACAGAACCACACATATATTTAATCCCTTTTACTCTTTGGCTTCTCTGTGAAGCCTAAGACCAGACCAGTCTATAAAACTTTGCAGACACTTCACATCTGCTTGCAGGTACACATACTCTACACAAGCTGGCAAGTCCCTCCTTTCCCCCTCTTTCCCTCGCCCTGAAAACACACTGGCCAACCTCCCAGTTCAGTCTCTGCCTTAAATCTGTTCACCCCGGCACTGGGGCATCAATCCTACCCTGCCTCTGACTGCATGACAAGGGAGCACTCCTTGGAACTCCAAGTGCCCAAGTGCCTCTGAATGGAAGTCTGTCATCCTTCCTTCTCAAAACCCACATACAGATCTTTCCTCTAAAATTCACAGCACGGCTAGGAAATTCCCTTCTTTCCCTTCTTGCCCACCCTAGCAATCAGACAATCCTTCTGGCTGTTGCAAGCAGCCCCTTACAGCATGGCATGTAAGCCCTGTGGCTCAACCAAGCTCAGCACATCCCCTTAGCTGGGATCAGGCAGAGGAAGCCCACTCCACAGACAGTCCGAGGGAGGCCTCTTATTTATGTGGAGCTGCAAGTCCACAGCAAAGAGTGTGGCATCAACCAAGGCTAGAAGGAAGCACTGGATCTGCAGCAATAAACACAAACCAGTCAGCCATGCCCTGACTTGGGGCATGACTATGAGGAAGTGCAGAAATGTTCTCCATTGACATTTTTTTGCAATACAATATCCCTGATGCCAAATACAGAGGAGTCAAGATGAACCAGGCACAGAAGATAGTACAGTGATATGCCAGATTCTGTAAAGGCATCTGGGGTCACAGATGAGGTCACATTGCTTGAAAACCCCCACAACCACAGTTCTGCCTGCAGCTGTGCCAAGGCCAGCATTTTCCAAGTGTCTCCTTGACACCTGTTGGAAAACCAGGGAACATAGGACCCACATGATTACCCTATGGCATAAGTCCAGGCACAACGCTTCACACAACTCTTCACGACTGTGACACACAGTCTCCAGGTCTATAGCAATCTAAAAATGCAGTTTTCCAGATCATCAGCCTCCTGATGTTGCAGTGTCAAAGCCAGTCCCCACCTGCTGTCCCCAGGACAAAGTCAACAGCCAGCTTCAAAATCCTGGAACTTCCAATGCATAAAACCTACCGGTAAGGACTCACTTCCTGGGCCCAGGTAGTACAGGGGCAACTTCTAAGCTTAATGCACTGAAGAGGAGCCTGTAGACAGCTGAGGGGTTGCAAGGGACAGGTGGAAGGAAGGGTGGTGGAGACATCATGAAGAACCTTAGCCACGTGTGTACAGAAAGGCATCTCCTAGCCTTAGGAAGCAGAGGGCTAACCTTCCCTCCTTTTTCACAGCACAAAACTTGCAAAAACTAGGGCTTCAAAAAGCAATCCAGGCAAGGATGGGAGACATAAATGTAAATTTTCCAAGCATTATACTGGGAAGATGCATCATTACTTTTCATCAGAGTATCTTTGCAGTAAAAACACCCTACCAAACCATTCAGTAACTCTCCAAAAATATTCTGCAGCTCTTATCAGATTCCCAGCATTAAGGAAACCTTCCTGTCTGACCATTCAGGACCACTCTGACAGTCACATTCTTATCATCCCAGATTTTCACTGCTGGGACCAAAGTCCCTTCACAGCAGTGCCCCACTTACCACACACCACACTCACAATCAGAGTTCCCTCACCAGCTCAGCCCCAGGTTTTCCATAGCACAGTCCCACACAACTGGTTCCTTAAACACCAAAACACCTTCGGCTGGTGCCTCCAGGGAGGGACACCCAACAAAGGAATTCCTTAGATATTGTACCCTTACAGCATGTGCATTCGTTCCAGTGGTGATATTTAGTCTGGGGTCTCTCGCTGTTTACTGGCTCCTGCACAGTCTCTGGGTAACCAGCTACGCGCTGGTCACGCCGTAGGGCCCTGTGCCCTTTGTTAGGGCAGTGCCAGGTCACAGCCCTTTGCCAAGGGCTCCAGCCGTTTCCCACCACCCCGGACATAATCTGCAGCTCACACCTCAGCTGCACACCAGGTATTTGCACTAGCGTGTTCCTCAACACCCAGGTCAGACAAACTTTCTCTCAGCTCATTAGGACAGAGACACAGTGTGCCAAGGAACAACTGTTCACAAACCCAAAACATCTGGGAACACAGAGAGAGGAAGGCAGCAGCACAATAAGGTACTCAGACAAGGGTTCGAAGCACAACATGACATGCACACAAGTAAAGCAGATGCATGCTTGGTTTATTCTGAAATGAAATCATGCCTTTCATGTCAGCATGCAATGAAACACTGGATTCAGATTCTCGACAAACACTGCAGAAATAGGCACATCTAGTTTTTTCTGTTCAGATGTGGAGTTTGCCAGGAGAGGGGATAGAATTCATGCCACTGAACAAACAGCTATTATTAAGTTTTACTTAGGCTAATCCTGCATGCTGACAGGGAAATGAACAAAATGGACACTCAGGGTCTCTTCCACCTCTGATATCTAGGAGTTATATTTTATCTGCTCTGTCCTACCCACATTCTAACAAGAAACTAGACATTTTAGTAAATCACTTATACCCAATGCTTACAAATTTTTTTACTACACTGTACAACAGAACTTTGCTCTCTTGATACTTTCAAGAATATTTACAGGACCAGCGAATTTCAACCAAATATTACAGAACAAGGCCAAAATACAAATTTCCTGCATGCTCTTACACAGAAAACCTGGGGTTTTTTTTTAAAAAAAGGAAAACCCAAACTCCATACAGGGAACAAATATCTCACAGGAGATATTAGTCAGGTAAGAGTCTTCCATCAAGCCAATCCCAAACAAACCCAGAAACCAGGCACAGGCATTACTGGCAGATATCAAAAGCACTGCTGAGAAACATCACAGTCACCTTGCAATGACACCCTGGCTGGGTGAGGAGAAGGAAGGAGAAATAAAGACCAAAGACATCACATCTGTCAGGAACCACTTCTTTCAGATCTACTACAGCCCACAGATTTGGGCTTTGATGGTCAAACAGCAACATGCTTTAGAGTTTGAGGAGAGGCTGAGAAAGCCTGTAATGAAAAATAAAAACTGGGATTTTTCACTCGTTCTGCTACTGCATCTTGCCCCAGCAAGAGTACTGAGTCTCACCAGCCCCATTCTAAGGTCATGCTTTCTACAAAGTCCCCACTTAGGAATTTTAAGTAGCAATTTGGAAATCAGTATCTTGAAAAGGGGTAACTATTTGCTCTGGAGACCAGCAGTGCCACTGGCCATGCCACTTTTAACTTTCTATCTCTCTAACTGCCTGCTCAAGTGCTGCTAATCACTATATACCACCCAACAGCTTCCTCTGAAATGTGTGTACACACCACTTATTAAAGGCTGGCAAACACAGATAACTCAGTCCATGCTTTGAGGCATGACTTGAGGTATGGCTCAAAGGAATGTTGGTTTAAAATGGGAGTAAAGCTACCCCTGCCCCTACCTTCCGGCAGCCTGACGTACATTACTTAATGTATGGATTGGCCCTTGCCTTGCAACCAGCACAAACAGGGTCATACGAGGCTAATAATACTGGGAAAGGCATGAATTAGATGCAATGTAAGAGCTTGATGGTTAATTATCCATGAGACCTCAAAGCCCTGGACAGCCAGGGGTCTACTACAGGATAAACTACAGGGTGATAGGTACAAACTCTTAGGCTCTGAAGACAAGGACTCTGACAAATAAATCTGTCAAACCTGTCTATGATTAAGACACTTCTGTCTCATATATCTGATGTTCAGAGCTGCAAATCTTACTCTGTGGATTTCTAATATTAACAAAGTAACAAAAAAATCTGGAAAAGAAAAATCACACACTAGGGATAGTACTTTGTATATTCTAAACAAAGTATAGTCCAGGTTAGAAACATCATTTCATTTAGGTGAAATTTCCCCAGGGGAGAAATGGTCCTATGTGCTGGAAGCCTGGCTATAGGAGAAGCTGAGAGATGGCAGCCTGTAGGGACAGTTGTAGAATTCAGTACTGTGTGAAAGCACCAACTTGTGGTTTCTCCCCTAAAAACAACCTGCCTCCCACGATCTAGGAGAAAAACTTACCCTTTCCAAAACAGTGCAAAACAGTTTTAGAGAGGATGACCGTTTTTGGAAAAGACCTGTTAGCTGTACTGGCTTCAAAGAAACAATTTCATCGGTAGTTGGGCTGTGCACACCATCATGCCTTTCTCTGATTCATGCACCCAGAGCTGTCATACGTACCTCAGGATCCTCTTCAGATGGGCTGGCAGCCTGGGACAGTGCTGTATGCTGGTTCCTGATCTTCTCTCGACCAGGACTTCCCCAACACATACTCCTGCCGTGAGCTTCCTGTGTAGGTATACTCATCCCACTGCTGTTCCTTCAGACTCCAATAACCAGGGCTTTGCGGACCATTTACTTTCATTCTGCAAATATGGAATACAGTTCACTACATAAAGCCTAGAGTCAGTCAGGAAAGGGAACTCTTCTGCAAGACAAAGGGCAGGCTTAAGGCCTGGGATACAACAGGGTTTCTGTTCTCATTTGCTGGCTGCTAGCTTGACCTCTAAATATTCATGCTGTAGAGACTAACTTCAGCCTCAGTGATGTGGATGGGGCCTTGCTCAATTCTGCCAGCGCCTAAGAACAAGATCTTAGGCCCACAAAAAGTCTGTTTAGACATCTGTCTTCCAGCTTTCAGAAAGTGCCACAGTTCAGGCTAAGGCAACATCTGAGCTTGGATTTGCCTGTGAGCTCCAGAAGCAGAATGCAAGAACAAGCTTATCTGAAGGCTGCGGCATGGATGAAGTTACAGTCACCGTTACCATGTCACACAGTGGGGTATAGGAGAGAGAAGGAGCTCTTTGTTTTTCATCTTTCAGCTTCACTAGCAGTGCAGCCACAAAGTTGGCCACTACAGACCCTCACGGCCAGTTCTGCTTGGAGAACTGCAATTCCCTCTCCATGAATTCCTGCATTGTGCATGTCTTTCACCAAAAATTCATTCATCTCCTCTGGAAAAACAAAAGAGGCCAACAACTTCCCCAGTCACAAGAAGATGAGCTCAAATGTGACTTTGAGTGGCTGCACTGAACCACTTGGAAGCATCACGCACTCAGCTGACAAAAGGCAATGTCCAGGTAGAACATCACCCATCACCCAAGGTGCAAATTTACAGCACTAACTCAAAACAAAGCTGGAAAGCAAAGAACAGGATGAGAAAGCCAAAATGAGGAAAGGAAGATAACATCAAATTTGAGGTCAACATCAAAACCTAACCAAACATAAATCCCCAGACAGAAACGTTAAAGTCCAGAAGCATGCATCAAAAGAGATTCAGGATGGAATTCTCAAATCAGAGCAGAACAAAATTAGTTGAGAAACAAAACAGGTGACAAGATGGGACTCAAGCAATGTTAAAGAAAGTGTTGAAAAAGAAGTGTTCTCACCAGAGAAATATTTTTTTTAAATCTTTTGACAGAAATATTTACTTTTTATAAATGTCAATATGGTCTAACAAAAGAAACTGAATTCTGATTCCAAAATCACATGGGTCCTCACACCAGCAGTCAGATCCCAAAAGTCAGACACTGATACATTTCCAAACTGCAGAATTTCTAAGCCAATCTAAGCCTGTTTACTTGCTGTCTGGAGTATAAAGCTATGAACAAAGTTTTCCATTGTGTTTGGTTTTGATTTCAACATCCTATCTGGAACATTCAGCTCATGTTTTCATGGTTTTTTAAGCAACCATGAAGGTTAGAAACTTACTATTTTAAAATGATAAAATGGAGATTCTTATTCAGTATCTTCCTTCCAGCAGCTGGCATTTTAAGAAAAAAAAATATATACAACATCCTGGGACTGCTGACAATACCATAAATCTTAGTAACCACTGCAATATGCCATAAAAACATAATGCTTTCCATTTCGCCTTCACATGTAACTCTCTTATTTGTGTAATTCAGACTCTATTCCAAAGAGTTTACTGCAATGTTTGCTGAATCGGTCTACTAAAATGAACTATTTGCAACTTCTTTAAAGAATTTCCATTAAAGCATGACTTGGATAGCTCACCAAGCATGTATCAGTGATACTACAGCTGTCACAGACAAACAAACATCTGTGCTTGGATAGGATCAAGACATTGTTTTATGGAGAAGCAGTGCTCCCAAGACCATCACAAATTCAAATTCTGGCCTGTGGTGCCAGATTTTATGTTCACATTTCAAAGTAAACTCAAAAAGTGGAAAATCACAAGTAGACATGAAGCTCCTTAATGAATCTATCAAGAGCTTAGAAGACTCCTCTCCTGTGTTTGTTCTGGCAAATACATGAGATATCTAAGCCTCATGAAAATGCAAGTGTTGGAGTGTGTAAATAAATCATGATGCAAGTTCTTCCACTCTAGAAGAGCCCTGGCTTTTTTGCCTGTGGATATTTACACACAGATCCATGCCAACCTATGCTGGTCTTCCAATATATATCCCCAGACTTACCCTGAATTGAAACATTTCCCGTGACTTGCACTAGGTTTACTACTGCAGGAGTCTTGCTGCTTTGATGCACCCTCACAGGTTAGACAGTTTTCCAGGATATGTCTTCTCCACCCAGGGTTTTGGTCCTGTTGACACAGCTGTTTTGCAAATCAGGATTCCTGCAGGCTAAGAGGCTGTTCTGATTGTCAATGATATATAAGATATACATTCTTTAGATATAAATTTCTAGGGAAAATCTAGAGAGCAAAAATTCTTCAGTCAAAATGCAACCTATTTTAGCTAAAAGTGGAACTCATTTCACAGCTGCTGCAGCACTGAAGCCAATCCATTAAAAAAAATGGATTCTCCTGAACCATGCCTTACATGGTTCAGGAGAAAGAGAGGACATGTCATAGGGCACCAGCATGAGTTCCCACCCCATTTAGAATTCCCACATGCTGGAGTGAAAATCAGGTTTTGCACCCAGAGCAGGGAGCTCACCAAGAGGGAGTGTTTTGCAGATGAGTTCTATCTCTGAGCCAGCTGCTCAGTTCAGCTGGTTTGCTTCTCAGCAAGATGAAGCTCCCAGCATATGTCAGGCAGCACAGAGTTTCTGCCTTGCTTGGCAATCTTGCCTAACCCAGCACTCCCAAGAACAAAACCAATACCCCAGGGGCCTCCTACAAACTCCCTAGAGCTGCTGCAGTCTCTTATTTCAAGCAGGGACCTATATGGCCAATCTGTACTTAGGACTGTGACAAGCTTCTCTCTCTTCCTTGGGGAGATCCTGCTTGATGTAATGCTACTGCCCAGAGCAGCCAGAGATGGTCATGATCAGAGAAGGCATAATGTTGCAGAACAAGCTTGTCTTCCAGGTTAGGATAGTATTTCCAGACAGCTAACTCCAACCAGAATCAGAAGGAAGCAACGTTGGACTGAAAAGTGCCAGAGCTGTGTCCTTGATTTCCTGGAGAAAAAAATTGCCTGGCAGGTCTCTTGAGGTGTTCTTCCTCTCTTCTCTTTGTATACTATAGAAACATGTGCTGAGAATGTCCTTTGCTCTAACAGACCAGCTGAGGACATGGATAGGCATTACATCATTTTTGATGCTGCTTTTTAAGAACCCCTAAGAAAGGAGACTAATTTCTTTCCCAAGGAACTTGGTCTTCTGGTTTGCTACCCTTATCTTTAGAAACATTTTTCTGATTTCAAACTCTGATGTCCCTTGCTATGATCTAATACTAAGAGCTAGCAGGAACACAAAGAACACATTATTCTTCCATAGCTGACTTCACATATTTTTGAAGATTGTTATAACCTCTGAAGTCGTCTCTTTCTTGAACTAAATAACCTTCCAGTTCTCTCCATCTTCCCTTGAAGATCACGCTTTCTAGACTAACCAAGCTTTTCTGATTACTCATGGCTCTACTTCCCCTGCATTATGACTGCTTAGGTTTGCACCAGATGATTTTCAGAGCACAGTAAGTTGCAATAAAAATTCCCACAACACTGAGCTGTGGATTTCCTATTGGCTACAGCCAAGTGTGGCCCTTGCTGGTCATCTCCAGCCAGCAAGGCAAGGAAAGGAAGGAGCCAGTCTTTGGGGCACAGTCGGACAGCTAACATCCACTGGTTGGAGGCTCTAGAGGAAGGGACTCTTGTAAATATACAGCTACTGCTGCTTTTTTGAGGTACTTTTGCTACTCTTGGCAGATAGGTCCTTTGTTGAAAAGGCTCTAACAGGACAAGGGTGAGTAGATCTGATGAGATGTGACTGTTATGAATTCTAGTGCCTTATTCTCCTCAGCCCTCCATTCCTTTCAGATTTCTGTCGGGCACAGGGCACCACAGAAAAAGGATGTCTAAACAAAAATGAAGGAGATTGAGCAAACTCAGAGCGGTTGCTCTTCAACCTCTGCTGGAGCCAGGAGTTGAGGGTATTAGTTTGCTGATTCATCTCTGCCAAGATGCCATGGGGGTGGCCACTGCTCCTTGGCCAATGTCTCACAGGCTCCAGTTGAGCCAGGGCTTCCTCACACTCTCAGCATGGGTAAGGGGCTGGGAGGAAAGATACAGAAGGAAAGTAAGACATCGGTCACATCAGCTTCAAAAAACAGAATGCAGTCATTTTTCCAAACTCACTGTAGTGTTCAGACTATTAATTTTTCAATTATGAGTTTCACATATGGAATGAACCATACCAATTAACTTTTCCTCCAAGTGTGAAAGACTTGTCTCCTCAGCAAAGCAGAAATGTAGGAGGATGAAATGTGTTTGTGAAAGTGCCAGGTAAGAGCAGGAAAGGAACCAGACAGGGAGGAGAGTGAATGAAAAAGGCCAGAATTACATTGTCTGGGGGAGTAAATGCTTCAACCCTGTAATCAAACAGAAAAAGTGATATCACTGGTGATTACAAATTCAAATTTAGTACAAAACTCAGTAAACTCAGTTTAGTACAAAACTGAATTTACTGGATGTGCCAACACTTTTTCTAGATGCACAAGTGCCACACTCTTCTGTAGGTCAACTACCAGTAAGGGTGTGCTGCAGGCAGACCCTCTCAAGTCCTGCTATTCTACCAGCAAGACTGTCCAAAATCACCAGAGTGAGAAAAAATGCATTGCAGCTATCAGATTTCCACCTGCTCACTGTGTTTTCTCTCACTAGGCAGCCTCAGTATTCCCAGCCTCAATGTTCTCCCTCTCCTAAGAAGCCTGCAATGAAGGGGGTAAAACTCATCCAAGCATTAAAATAATATTTCTTTTTAAGGCGAGCAAGCAGCACAGAGTCCAGCCCATACTACAAGAGTTGGGATGTGGTGGAGTTTGAAGGACTTTTTTGCCATGCTGATCTCTATTTCCTTACCCTTGGTATGGAGAATGGGAGCTCTCTGGTGGCAAAATGTGAATCTGCAAAGATGGATTTTCAGTGGCCCCATACTTTTGTCTGCTCATGTGGAAGTCTCAAGAGGTAACAGGAAAACAGTCCCGTGCTGCCCTCTCCTAGGGCACTGAGAGCAGTCACACCTGAACAATGGACACCATGATTTCTAGCGCAGGGGTGCCTGTTTCAAAGCCCAGCACAACTCCCAGCTCAAAGCCTCCTCCTTATGATCCTGCATCCCTTTCTCCAGCCCATGCATGCAAGCTGTGCTGGGACACACATTCACAGGCCAGAAGGTACCTCTATTTGATTAATGACAAAATCCACAGCAAACAGACAGATGAGTGTTTTTTAGGGGCTGCTGTGGCTCAAGCCCAAAGAAAACAGGGGACAGTACTGCTCTGGGAATCTGAGATGCTAATGAGACAACAGGAAAGATGATGGGATGTCTCATGGGAAGCCAACAGCAAAATCAAAGGGAAGTGCATGAAATTGGTCTGCTTGGAGAAATGCTAGCAACTGTGTAATCTGCCAGCCAAGGGGACAAACACTTCAATCCTCACCATCCAGGTTTCACAAGATGCCAAAACAGAAGCAAAACCCAGACCAAAAAAAACAAGGGAATTCGGGTGAAAAAGTGCTTGGACTGCCATGATTTTCACAAAACAAGAGGCCTCCACTTTTCCCTACCTGATTTTTGGCACTGCCTTCTTAGGCAACAGTCAAGATTAAGTGTCCTGTAGCCCTCAAACAGTTTGGGGTCTCATGAGATCTGGAGGACCCAAACAACTCCATCTCATACAGAGAGCTCATGTACAAGGTTTGTTCCTTAAGGCCCACCTTGACACCTGGTTCTCAGTTATGTGCCACTGCTCCTCTCTGCCTCAAGATCAGCAGATTCACAATCTGGACACATCTGGCATCTCTGGCCCTTCCAAAAAAAACTGGAAAAGAGAGCCAACAGTAAAATATCACCAATCCTTTCTGGCAAGTGCTCTGACCTGCAGCCCCAGTAGACAGATGAACCATGTCCATGCAACCCTGGACAGCTGTTTACACCTCCTAGCGCAGGACAGATGTCTCTTGCCCAGCTGCACCTCCAGAAGGTGTAGCAACAACAGGAGTCTTCATGGGTTCAGATGGTGATGAGTCAAAATCAGAAAGGATAAAATCCACGGAAGAGGCACAATGACAAACTCAAGACATTCCTGTCTGCACACTAGATGCTGCCAGCTGCCTTTGTCCCTCCTTCCCCAGGCATGTCCTGCCAGGAAGAGGACACCAGGCTACACAGACTCTGATCCTGCCCAGGACATGTCTAGTAGGAGCAGAGCTGTCACATTTCAGGCCATAGCAAAGAGCCTGTCCTCTGGCAATGCCCTCTGCAGCTCTGTAACGCTTCTTCCCAGACTGAGAAGTTGTACCATGCTCCAAGAATGACCCAGAGCTGGACATATTTCTCAGCTTAAGCCTCTCTGTAAGAAGTAGTTGCAGCAACTGGGGAGAAACAAGAACATCAGGCAGGTATGCAAAGCCACAGAGCGGCCTAACTGCTCAGACGAGGAAAAAAACAAAAAAGGGAGAAAAAAATAGTTGGAGACTACTAGTTTGCCTCCAGCTGAGAAAGTCAGGGCTGTTCTCCGACAGACATGCAAATTCCTTTCGTGCCACCAGATGGAGCCGTGTCTTCAGTCACCAGCAGGCAGCTAGTCTGGCAAGGGACAACAACCCTCTGCTCCCTGCTCCACCTGCATTCCATGGGCACTGTCCTCAAACGGCAAGGAGAGGGCAACGGCAGCCTTGCTCTACCCCAGGGCCTGGCCTCCCCAGCGGGGCATCTCATAGCTGTAGGGCCACCTCACCCTGAGCTGGAGTGAGGCTGAAACTGGGACCGAGTCAATTGGGATCCAGGAGAGGATCCAGCTGAGGACCCTGGAGCTGGAGTGAAGGTCAGAAGTACCTTTTTGAGCATGGCTACAGCAAAGCATCATATGTTGGGAGTAAGACTTCTGTGATGTGCAATCTGACAGGGGAAGCACTGTCCAGGAGTTGTGTGCAGTTCTGGGCACTGCAATATAAGAAAGATATTAAGTTATTAGAAAGAGTCCAAAGGAGGACAACCGAGATGGCGAAGGGCCTTAAGGGGAAGATGTGTGAAGAGTAGCTGAGGTCACTCAGTCTATTCAGCCTGGAGAAGAGGAGACTGAGGGGAGACCTCATTGCAGTTACAACTTTCTCATGAGGGGAAGAAGAAGGGTAGACACTGATCTCTTCTCTGTGGTGACCAGTGACAGGACCCAAGGGAATGGCCTGAATTCATGTCAGTGGAGGTTTAGGTTGGATATTAGAAAAAGAGTCTTCATCCAGAGGGTGGTTGGGTGCTGGAAGAGGCTCCCCAAGAAGTGGCAACAGCACCAAGTCTGATAGAGTTCAAGAAGTGTTTGGACAATATTCTCAGGCACATGGTGTGACTCTTGGGGATGGTCCTGTGCAGGGCAAAGGATTGGACTTGGTGATCCTTGTGGGTCCCTTCTAACTCAGCATGTTCTGTGATTCTGTGATTGGCAACCTGTGCTTCCTGACCTCCTTCAGAAATGCAGCTGCAGTCACGCTTCCTGCCAGCATCCACATACAGCTTGTTAGGTGACTACCCATCAGGAGAACTGATCTGTGCGACTCAAGCAATGCAAATGCTCAGAAAGAGATCAGTGGTTGCTGAAGACTGCAAATATGCAGGCTCACCAAACTGGTTCATCCCACCACACCAGCCAGACTTTCTCCACTCAGCATGCCAGACGAGAGCCAGCATGCCAAGCACAGGCCACCAATACAGATTCAGACACAGAGAACAGATCTAAAGAGGGTGGTGGGAAAGGGATGCTCCACTCACAGTACCCTGTTTTTCAGTGGAGACTTCCCCATAGCCACATCCCTGGACAAGACCAACCACAGCACATATGCATAGCTCACCATGGCCCAGCTGTCTGCCCAGGTGGCATAGCTATCAAGCCACTCAACTCCATTCATGATCTATGCACAAAGACCACATCCTGCAGGCTGATGGCACCCACAACACAGACAGGAGAGAGGTCAGGGATACTGTAGAGGCTCCCATCCACAGCTGTGTGCTGTCTGCCTGCACACTTGCAGGAAACACAGTGAGATCCTTTTCTTTTCCAGTTTGCAATGTCCTCCTACTCCTACACCTCACCTTGCACAGTCCAAATGGCAGAAGTGGCAAGGAATGTTGTCCATGTATGGAGGCAGGTTCATCAGGAAAGCAACACCCTTTTTGAGACTACCTAATATACTGCAAGGCAAAAAATCCTGATATGCTTTCTCTCCCTTGCACCTACCACCACACTGCTGGCACATCTAGTTTAGACCCACCCAATCCCAGGCTATGGGCAAATTTGTCCTGCAGCTTGCCCCAGTTGTATTCCACAGGCACCAGCAGTGACGTGGCTTCTCTCCAGCATCACAATGGCCAGGGCTGTGCTTTGGAAATGAGTGCTTACCTCTCCGTACCTGCCTCTGCAACTGAGGCCTGCAGTAACCACCCTAAATTCTCAGAGCACTCCCCTCACACACCACTGCATTCCCAGAAATCACGTTCGATGCTACTTCACTATCTTTTGACAGTTTTGATGGGCCTGCACTACCTTCTAGCAAATCCTCCGCAGCTATAAGGCTTCTGTTGATGAACATCCATCATACTAATATGGTCTCATTGCTTCCTTTTTTATTACCCCATGCTTTTCTTATGGTTAGACAGTAAGCAGATTAGGGTGGGGGATTTTCCAGTCTATGCCTGTACAGCATCTTGCATGTTTGGTGACACATGGGGTAGGGCTAATTCACATGCCATCTAACCTTACCCTCAGAAGCCCTCCTTGTAATGAACTCCCAATTTTAACCACCCCAATAACAAGAACCAACTTTCCCCCATTCCACAGTGCCAAACCTAGACAGGTTCAATAAGTGGCCACAGCTCTGACAAACATAAACAGGCTTGCAGTTCCCAAGCCAGAACCGCCATCCTGCAGGAGCAACACCTCCAAAAGGTCTCTTTGTTATTCTCATGCAGCTAAGTGCAAACTCTAAGAAAATCAAACTGCTACAACAACCTTCTGTCTAGGTCACGGTGTGAGAGGAGTGGGGGCTAATTTAGTCAGGAAATAAAATATTTATTAATAGCATTGCAGATAGTAATTGCTAATGGCATCAGCAACCACCTCCTCATCTGGAACAAAGCCCATATAAGCCAAAAATGCTTATTCTCCTAGAAATTTCTGCAGCCATTGCACATTTGATGTAACAGCATTATCATCTTACATGTGCAGAAAAGAGACGGCCTGAAGGTTAGGGTAGCAAAGGCTTCATAGGACTTACCACAGATTTCCTGCCCTAGGCTGGGAGTCGTGCAGCTTCTCTCAGCTCAGCCCTCCTCATCTATAAAAGGGGCCGCATATGCAGCCCTGTCTCACAGCAAAAGCTCAGGAGCATAATCACAGTGAATGCTGCAAAGCTTTTAGGTAATGCAGCCAGGGATGCTGCCTAAAGCTTTACCCACTGGTTAAGAGGAGTTCAAGGCCTCTGTGCTCAACATGAGCCTCTCTTCTCATACTGACAGGGATTTAAGATCCAATTCACATGTAAGCAGGGAAAATATAATTTTAAGTCTTGCACATTGTCTGTTTTGATGATTTAGGGGAGAGTTGAGCAGCATCTAGTCCTTAAGCTGATTCTGGGGCAGGATGTGTTTCATTCTCACCATACAAAGTATTTCACGAAGGCCCTTTAGTGGCAACAAAATCAAAGAGGGGGAAAAAGATAAATAAATAGATAAGCCAGGTAGGTCAGTAGCTTGATGGCATTCTTGCATACTTAAATTAACACAGAGCTGTTCCATTCCTGAGCTGCCTTCTTTTGCTATTTCCTCCTTTGTCCTTTTAGTGGAGAAAATGCCCCAGGGGTGAGGAAGCATTGGACTACCTTCCCCATCACACTCAATGTAGAAAAGTTCTGATGAGAGCTGCTTTCTAATGAAAATTAACCCAGCAGCAAGCAGGGTCAGATTTTGGTCTGATTGTTCATAGCCTGCAGGTTTTACCATATGGAAATTAAAAGGATTGCAACCTGCAGCAGTTGTGGAAGTTGACAGCAAATTAAAAGGAATACAAGTTCTGGCATTCATCTGTAGCGATTTAGGACATCCTTTTCATTACTGTAAAAATAGCAAGTATTTATAAACAACATCTAGCTCTGATCTGCACTAAATCTCAAATTGCAATATGGAAAAGGCAGGAATAAAGTTAACGCTTCAAAACCAGATATCTAATTGTAAAGGGGAAAAGCAACTTGCCCAGTTTCACTCCATGAGCAAGGACAGAGCACTGGACCAGACAGTGGGCTCTCGGTTCCTGCATGCTGTCTGCTGCACCTCACCACCTCCTGAGAAAAGGAATAGAGCATCACAGCAGTTTCTGTGAAACCTTTAGGTTTTCCTTCTCTCCCAAAATTTCCCTTTAAATTTTTGCTCCAATGCACTGAATCTTTCAGCAATGCACAGTGATAGGCTCCTTGTGGCTTTGTTTCTGCCAGTGAAATAGCTACGAATGTAAGGTTTACAGAGACTTTCTGTTCCTGCCTAAAATTATCTTTGCTGATCCTTGCAATGCCAAAAGCACAGAACCAATATTCCATAAGCCCTGTGAAAAAGGAACTACATTTCAGGCACACTGATCTAAGTGTAGTTACAGTAGCATCCATCAGCCATGACCAAAGCTCTGGGCTACCACCACGCCAGGCCTCACACAAGGGGACACCACCTGTTTCCTTTGCTGCATGAGACAGTCAGGGCCTGATCCTGCCACCTGGGTGCTCTGCGGCCGTGGGGTGGCTGTCCAGCCTAAGAGGAGTCTCTGTGGTCCCTGCTCAAACCGTGAGATCAGGGCAGAAGTGCTTGAAAAACAGCAGGTGGATGCAGGGCCGATGGGGAAAGCGGGGGCTAAGAGGGAGACAACAGTAATTAGCATAACTAGCGGCAGTCTCAGCTCACCAGCTGCTTTGCCGATTGTCTGCCTCCCTGATTTCGAACAGTAAAGAAGCAATTTGCCGAAGAACACAGTCAGTCGCTAAGACTGCCCCTCAGAACTGAAACTATTAGGGAAAAACAAACGATTTCCAGGGTACAAAAGCAAGGCTTTCAGGGCTGTCATGTAGGAGTTTGCCTAAGTAAGGTATAGAGCACGCAGCTCAAAACAGCCACCAAATACTTCAGAGCGAAAGGCTAAAAAAGGAAGGTTTTAGAGGAGGAAATGAGTCAGTAGCTTGGAGGACAGGAGGGGGAGTTCAAATAGCTGAGGCATATAAAGTAAGCAAGTAGTCACCGTCTCAAATGTGATTCTAGCAAATGCTAGTCAGTGAGGCAGATGTATTGATCTCAGGTTTCTGTTGATTCAGGGTCTCATGCAAAAATGGAGTCTGTGGGTGTCTTTTTATAATGACCACGCTGGATTTGAAGCGATCATTCACTGGACAGACACTTGTCAACTGCAGTTCACACCAGTATTTCTGTCTAGAGCCAAAGCAGTCACCATCAGCTACAGGATTGCTGAAATTTCTTGGGGTCCCCTATGGCTAGGGGATGGATTTTTGGGGGGGGTGGGGAGGAGGAAGTTTCAGGCTAATTGTAAATACCATTTACCTTAAAAAAAGGAGGAGAATTCATCTTTCAAGATTGGTGCATCCAAACATACAGCTTGAGCTTTCAGCTTAGCTTATTTATAGCACTAACACGAGGCAAAAAGGACAAAGCTTGTTCAGTGTTGAAAGGGAGAAGAGCTAGTAAAGAACCCCTTCCTGTCCACAACACTGTAGCAATTCACAGTATTCATGTCTGTCTTTGTAACAACCTTGTACTGCACTGAAAGGTGGGGACGAAGGGGTAAGTCTCACCCCAAGAAACCTCTAGCCTTGCTCACTCATACCCCACAACAGCTGGCCAAAACAGGGTGTGCAGTGCAGTAAGCAGTGGGAGGGTTACTGTCAGTGTGGCAATAAGCCATAAAGCACAACTTCCTCACCTCTGCTCAGGTCCCTATCCCATCGAAAGTGTGGAACTGATGGAAAGGAACCTTGTAAATAGAGCCAAAATTTCCTCCTGCCCTTCCCAAAACAAGGAGCTTTCCCTCATTTTTGGGCATCAAAACAACATCTATATAGCAGCTGTGAGAGGACCCTATTGCAAGCTCTCACTGAGGGAACTGCAGGACTGCAAACAGTTGGGGTGATGCTCAAGGTCACAGACATGTGAGGAGAGGGCTGAGTGAGGAGCAGCACAGGGCTGGAAAACCAGACTCCCTTTCCCTTACACAAACAGCAGCACAGGATTTACGTGCAGCAGTGGTTCCCAAACCATGAGATTTCTCTTATTCTGCTATGAAGGAATTCCTGTCCTCACTGAAGTTTCTTTAACCCGTTAGATACCTTCTCAACCCGCTGCAGTGTTTCCAAAAAGACCTCTTGAAACACAGTGAGCCA